>CM039676.1:366421167-367636347 GCA_022496015.1 Hordeum marinum | reverse complement strand
AAAAGGAAAAAGAAAGGAAGAAGAAGAAGAAGAAGAAGGAGAAGATAGGAAGAAGAAGAAGAAGAAGAGGAGGAAGAAGCAGAAGAAGAAGAAGAAGAAGAAGAAGAAGAAAAAGAGAAGAAGAAGAGAAGAAGAAGAAGAAGAGAAGAAGAATAGGAATAAGAAGAAGAGGAAGAAGAATAAGAAGAAGAAGAATAACAAGAACAAGAACAAGAATAAGCAAAGGAAGAAAAGGACAAAAAGGAAGAAGAGGATAAAAACAAGAAGAGGAAGAAGAAAATGTGCCACTCACCCCCGATGCCACTGACTCCAGACACCATTGACCCCCGAACCCCAAACCCTGACACCTCTTCGTCCTCCTGTTGACCGAAAAGGCGATCTTCGGCCTTAAAGAGGTCGATGGGGACATAGGTTTGGAACATATGAGTTAGTTCTTACGCTTTTCGATTTTCTTATAAAAAACATCATATTTGTGTTGATCGGGTGGATTTCAATGTGGAGTTATTTTTTCGCTGCGAGGGTCTAGTGTTCGACGACCTCCGTGTGCGTTGGACGTGATCCGTCCCTACGTTCGTGGGTGAGCACAAATGACATCTCCTCCCCCTAATTTGCTCCGTTCCATTCTTCTTACCGATGAAACTTGCTTGCTATAGGTGTCTTCAATCATCAGTATGTGTGCCCAGTATGCGTCTCCCATTCAAAAGGGCGGCATCTATATATATGCATTTCTTTACATAGTTATAATCGCCATCCTTTCTAATTGTCTAATGTTATCCATGGACAGACCGAGTATGTGTAGATTGGGTTCATTTTCCCATATGCTCTGCTCCGGATCCGATGCAGAATTTCTTCAGTGCCTCCCTGTTGTTCGCCGAGTACACATCCTCTATGTTTATTGCTGAGATGTGTATTAGGAGAACCGCGGGGAGGTGCTGCCGAAATTCTACATCGGATCCGAAGCAGAGCATGGGAAAACGAACCCAATCTACACATACTTGGGTGGTATTAGGACATATCTTTACCTATTACTGTGTAGGTTGCATGGGCATAATAAAATTGACAAACTTAATGAACTGATGAATATATATGATGAATTATATATATATATATATATTTCTTTTGTGTTTAGTAGGTAGGCAATATGAATGATAGTGTGTGGATCTACACAGGTCACCCTAGTATGAAAGACATGACCAATGAATGGTTAACAAAAACCATGGGGTTTCTGAGAGCCGCATTTGCAAATGGCAAGGAAAAACCCTGGTGCCCCTTTGTTCGGTGGGACAACTTTAAAAAGAGGACAGTGGGTGAAATGGGTACACACCTACAAAAATGGGGTCTTACGCCTGATTATATGGTGTGGACATTTCATGGTGAGTCTGCCCAACGTGCCAGAGCTAAGGTGGTTCGTCATCACACCGACGAGCATGCTACCGGGATCGAAGACATGGTGCAAGACTTTGATGATGCTCGGGATTCAGACGATGAGATGGAGGAATCTGTAAAGTCCTTCTATGAAATGTTGGAGTCTTCAAATTGTCCTCTCCACGAGCACACTGAGCTTTGTCAGCTAGAAGCCATCACGCAAGTAATTGCTCTAAAGGCTCAATTTGACCTGGGCAGAGAATGGTACGATGCGATGATGACAATATTTGGACGCTTTCTACCCAAAGGCCATGTAATGCCTGCAAGCCTATACCATTAGGAAAAAATCCTCCGTTTACTTAAGATGCCCTATGAGAAGATATATGCTTGTGAGAATGGATGTGCCTCATTTAGGCTTGAGTATGCGGGCTTGAACTATTGTCCCACTTGCAAGTCTTGTAGGTATGTTGTGGTAGACAACGGTATGGGTGAGAAGATTCAGACCAAAATCCCAGTTAACGTTCTTCAGTATATGCCAATCTGTGGGATCACTAGAAGTGTATGCCTAGAGGGGGTGAATAGACTACTAGCAAGAATTTAAAATCTACACAAGGTGCAAAGTTATGTGTTGGCAGATTTTAGCAAGTTTAGCACACCCTACACATGCAATTCATCAAGTATAGTAGCGGAAAGTAAAGACATTGCACATGGAAGTAAGGAGTAGATATAGGAAGATCAAACACATGAAGGACACGAAGATTTTTCCCGTGGTTCCGATAGGTGGTGCTATCATATGTCCACATTTATGGAGTCTTCAACCCACGGAGGGTAACGGTCGCGAAATTCCATGGAGGGATCTACCTGTAAGGTCCACAAAGTAGCAACCTTGACTATTCCATAACGGCTTCTGTCCACAAAGGACTAGCCTCACTCGGGGTAGCTCTTCACAAAGTAGGCGATCTCCTTACCCTTACAAATTTCTTGGTTCACTCCACAACACGAAGTAGTAGCCTCCCAAGCGACACCTAACTAATCTAGGAGGCACCACCCTCCAAAAGGTAATAGGCTCGATAATGTTGATGAACTCCTTGCTATTGTGCTTCAGGATGATAGACTCCTCAACACAGAATAACTCTCTCATAGATTTGGCTTTGGTGGAAGAGATTTATTAGGTGGAAAGCAACTTGGGGAGGCTAGAGATCAAGATTCATATGGTTGGAATGGAATGGCATGATCTCAACACATGAGTAGGTGGATCTCTCTCAGAAAATCTGATAGGATAGGTGGGGATCTGTTCTAAGTGCTTCTCTTGCGAGTGAGTGGTGGTGGAGGGGTATATATAGTTATATCCAAAAATCCAACCATTACACCTAATAAGTTAGACTCGGTGGAACCGATGTATTAATCTTGGTTGTAACGAGTTTCCTCAAAGGTAGCAACTTTTGAATCTCGGTGATACCGATACATAAAACTCAGTTGCACCAATAAGGTGACCAATGGTCAGATTGCCAGATTCAGTGACGCCGATTCAACAAACTCGGTGGTACCGATTTTGTGAATTTGCGTAACAGAAATTTGGCAACCCAAACTCGGTGGCACCGAAGGGCTAGTGTTTGATTGAGTCTGTCTGAGGCTGAGAATCAGTGGCACCGGTTGGAAAGTGTTGGTTGCACCAATTTTGAGTGTTTGGCTTTGGACAGACTTTTGTGGAAGAGCTTGTGGGTGTATGTGGTGATCACTTGTGCACGTATGAGCATTTTGTTCACCAACAGTACCTTACCCCCTTTGATAGTATTGGCTTTCCTATGGACTCACAGTGATTTATCACAAAGTAAAATGTAGAGTCCTGTTGCTTGAAGCTTTGCCAATGCTATCCCTTCTCCTTCTTCTTCTTTATGGGGATACTCTCCACACTCCTTTTTGCCAACCCATCTCTCTCTATGGACTTTATCTGAAATACACTAGATGAAAGTATTAGTCCAAGAGACAATGTATGTTGTCATGAATTATCAAAACCACCAAGGGAGCATATTGTGCTTTCACAATCATACCAAGACTTCAATGCCTTTTCATGGTCGAAGAGATGTCCAGACAGATGACATGGCACATATTGCGCAAAAGAACTGAATTAGATGCAGATGGGAATCAAATGTTGGTACACACTTCAGACGCTCTTGCGTGGAAGCACTTCGATGCATTACATAAGGATAAAGCGAAAGATCCAAGGCATCCTCGAGTCGCCATCAGCATGGATGGGTTCAATGTGTTTGGTATGACCGCAACCCAATACAGTTGTTGGCCTGTATTTTTCATTGCACTCGATAGCCATTGGATATGGACTTATACGGTCTTCCAAAGCCAGCATCCTACTGATCCATAGCTTGTGATGATAGCTTGCAACAAGAGGCCCCATGGCTCGTTAGCCATTGGAGATGAATTTATACGGTCTTCTTGCACTCTCCAAGAGATCAAGGCATGCCAAACGAGCTCCTATCCTGAGATAACGCCTCGTCCATGGCCAGTCGAGCTTGCCATCAAGGTTAGTTATATGGACTCAAGTATCTTTATTCCATTAAATTGTTTTTGCGAACAAAGATGATTACAATGGTAACAAGGAGTTGTGTTACAGACTGCTATTCATAAAGAGATAGAGGCAACCAAGGCACTTCAGGGGGAAAGGGACCGACAGGCGGCGGAGATGGAGGAGAGGATAGCTAGGTTGTAGGAGGAGTAGAGGGCACGGAACGAGGCGTCTCACTGGGCCATGTACGAGATCTTCATGGTAAGTTTCTTCTTCATATTAGCCAAATCATGCATGTAATGTTCATTTCATTAATAACTAATATGATTGACTTGTTAAAACCCAATTTGCAGTCTATGTGCGAGAAGACCGGCCAGACCCCTCCGCCGATGCTAGTCATTACTATGGTGCGAATAGTGAGTTTCATTTTAATGGTCATTAGTTACTAGTCTTAACATTTCAGTTTCATCATGCTAATGAGACATCACAAATGATCTTTGGTGTAGCATAACTCCTGAGCCGCAGCGCATGACCCTTCTCCACGTGAAAACAGGCTGACGATCCCCGGTGCTTCACCTCCATGATGACGAAGACGATAAACCCTAATATGCCACTTACTTGACTCATTGTCCCAAAGAAAGACATACATAGCTAATTATCCTCCAAAATGACATAATTTAGATTATTTACTTCATTTATGACATAATTAGCTTAGTTAGTTCAAAAATAGCAGAAAAACCCTTGTTAGGTCATAAATTCATATACATAGCTTGTTTTTCTCCAAATTGACATACTATGTTCAGTTAGCTAAATAATGCCATAATAACCTTAATAATGACCTAATACTTGCCCTATTTACCTAAGTTAGCTCTTTTTCTTTATCTTCTACTCCTTCTTCTTCTTGTCCCTCTTCTTCTTCTTCTTCTTCTTCTTCTTCTTGTCTTCTCCTCCTCCTTCTTCTTCTTCTTCTTCTAGTCTTCTTCTTCTAGTCTTCTGCTTCTAATTGTCTTAATTACTTATTTTTTTCTAGATTCGATTCACTTGGAATCTACCATTGATGGACTGCTAGTGTTTACTTTATGTTTTCATTAATGGAAGCATGGATATGTTGCTAGCCTATGTGTTTTTCATTCACTTGCAAACTATGTATTTTGCTAGTCTATGTTCTCTCTTTTGAAATATTCCGTGATGATGTTGGATTACATTGCCTATGCCTCTTTCATGGTGATGGTGGATTCTAGGCCTATGCCTCTTTCTGAAAATGTATATATATCATATATGTGTTGTGCAAATGCAGGGAGTTAACAGAAAACAAAAAAAGATGCAATGTAGGCTTTTTGTCGTCTCCCACTAACGGCAAAGGTGACACGTGGCAGCAACCTGTGCAACCTGGGAGCATCAGTCCTCACCATTTGGTTAGTTTGCCATCCGCCGAGTCGTAGCAAATGGCAAAGCCGTCGGCAAAGCAGACAATAGCAGGGAGGCAAAGCCAATGACAAAGCCATCGGCAAAGTATGTTAGTATACATCTAAAGGGGCCACTTTGGCTGGCCACTTTTCTATCCCTGGCATACAAAAAGTAGTTATCGCTGCCATCTACGGGCGGATGACAAAGGCTACCGTTAGCCGCCTAACGGGGTTAACCTCAATGCCATGCCATCCACGAATTTGCTGTTTGCGGGTCCTAGATGGAGGACAGAGAATTAGTTTGTCATTCATAGTGGTTATGCAGATGGTAAAGCACCCCTTTACTGATGTTTTCTGTGTGGGAAGCTGGGTCATCTGCTGGCTGACAACGAAGGGGTTTGCCTTCCGTGGACTAGTCCTTTGCCGTCCGCTGCAGCAGACGGCAAATCATCTGATTCCTTTAGTGTACACTATAGTAAACAACGGCTAACTGGGAACACATTTAGTTTTGTTAGGTGTGAACTGATTTGTGAAAAAATAGCACGTGGTAATTTGGAATGTGAAAGGAAACACACTCAATATTTATTGATGGTTTTAGTTCCCAAGGACGGAATGCTTTATGAATTTTGTAAACCATTTGGGATGGCGTACATGGGCCCTCATTCTCGGATGTGTGTATGTGGGGGGCTAGACGGCTGCCAGTGGGGTGGCGGCTAAGATGGCCGCCGCGATCGCCGGCAGCAATTGCTTTTGGGCAGCCGTGGCAGAGCGTAGTGGGTAGCGTGCTTTTGTGCACGGTCAAGCAGACGCATGGCCCTGCCTATAAGGGAAATGTGAAAATTAGCGTACAACTAAGTTTTTTAATAAATATTTAAAAGGTTTGTAAATTCTAATATCAATAACAAACATATCGTGTTGTGGCTGCAAGTTTGATTATACGGGATGCGTGCGAGGAGTCCGCCGCGCAGGCTCAAAGGGATTCGTGCTAGCAGTCTGCCGTGTAGTCGCACCTGGCTCATCGAGAATCAAGCCCTTTGACCTTGGACCTCAAACCCCACAACCGTATTCTCTCCTAAGTTCTCCATTAATGGAACACCTTCTCCTCCGGTTTTGTCTATAAGGTCCGCCGCCAAGATCGCCTCCTTTTTCGATGGACGATGAGGCGGCCAACAAGCGGGGGCAGGTCGAGGCTGAACCACACGAGCCTTCGGCAAGCGTGGACTTCATCAGCAACATTGTGTTATTTTTTGTTTGTGCAATCATGTTCTTATAAGTACATATGTTATTGTTCTGATGGCACAACATTGATGCTGTGAAGACCTAGCAAATCACAGTACACACGGACTAAACTACAAAACCCGTCGGTGATGATTTCATCAATCGCTGACAGTTGTATACCAGCAAACATTTTCCCACAACACCCATAGGTTATTAGCATCAATCATGTGTGTTACTTATGGTCTTGGCACATGATTCAAATTACTTACCTGTTTGTTGTATACCGCACACATCTTGTTATGCCGAATTGTTTCTGTTCTGCTATATCAAGGTACACAGTTCATCCGAGTGAATTGTATGTCGTACTTCGCACAGGTATGTAGTTTTGCTAATCGTTTATGTTATATTCGAGAATCACAAACGGTTAATAAGAACAAATGGTCTACTGTACATCGCACACTCAACTACTTCCTGAACCATATTTGATGGATCCACCTTCGCATACAGTTCATGCCATTAGCAACGCAGCTTGAACTATACTGTTTGCGATTCATGCATCACATACAGTTTTGTCGAAGGGTCTTTGATTGATGTGTCCTCTTTGGACTATTCTGTAGCAGTGGAGGAAACATGGGACATGTGGCTTTTGGTTGGAACCAGGGGTGTGAGAGGTAGATATTTCCGTGGTAACCCCAAATTTTGTTCGGTGCCGAGAAAAACTTGCACGGAAAGTGTCATCGGACACAACCCCTTATTCAGAACTGTGTGTGATGAGCTTGAATGTGCAAATTTAGGTCTCCAAAAGCTTTTCGCATAAGATACTAGATATTACATTGCACGGTTTGTGCCAAAAAATTGTGTGTGATGTACTTGAATTTCATTTTTCATTTGGAAGAAAGAATGGGGATATGGCAGCTAATATTGTTTGGAATTTCCCTGGTTATAGTGGCGATCCACGTCATTACATAATTTAACACCAATTGTAATTTGGGTATTACATCACAACCAACACTTACTTAATCCAGCAATTAAACAAAGTTGGCTGACCTAAATTACTCTAACAAAAGACCAATGCTCTAAACAAAACTAATATTCCTCCCGACGCTTGTTCATGCGCTGGTGGAGGACTGTAGCCGACGAAGCTTCTCACATAAGCCACATATGACGATTGACCCCAGATATTTTATACTACATCACACACGATTCATGTTCATGAATTGTTTGCGATGTACTTGATTATCATATCGTCTTGAATCAAAAAAATATGAGGCTACATCGGCAAATGACTCTCATGCTGGCCCTTTTGGCCCTTTTATACCTTTTATACATCGGCAAAAAAATATCGTGTTTGGAATGCAATAAAATTTACCTACAGTGAACATGTAACTACATGATTGTCGTGTTAAAATATTTAATTATTCAAGGTTTGATTGGCCCTTTTATACCTCAATTCAGTTTTTTAGACATTTAATGTGCATAGTTCAAATATAAACTTTAATCACAATGTCGAGTGCACAAAAACCAGGTTGAAAAATCATCTATGTGTCACTGGCTGCATGTTCAGGTCACATATAAGGAATGCGAATGAATTTCAAACATATCGTGTCTTGGCTCAGTTGCAAAAATTAAGGAACTTGGTTCTTAAATTCGTGTAAATCCCAAACTCGTCAGAAATTCATGAAACTTGACATGGTGTCAAGACATGGAACAAATGTGTCGTGGTAAAAAAAATCGAATTTGGGACAAGTTATGGCACAAGCCTCTTACAAACCGAAGCTTATCACATGAAGATTTGGCGTCCCGATCAAGAATGTGTCACCTTTTCTGGGCGAAACGACATACGTTGCCTCTTCTCGCCGTGTAATTTTCTATAGGCAACATATACATCAATATGACTCTCATGCTAAAATATTGAATTATACAGGGTTCGTTTGGCCTTTTTGGTACATTAATTGAGTTCTTAGTCATTTAATGTGCATAATTCAAATTTTAACGACAATCACATGGTCTATTGCACAAAAATGGGTTAAAAACTCATAAATGTGTCCCTGGATGCATGTTGGGTTACTAAAGAACGGGTGTAGGACCGAAAGTAGGTCTAGAGGGCAGTGATTACACTATTTGACCAAATAAAAGTTTTGCCTTTTCCCGCATTTTAGTGTTTGTAGTTTTAGCATTCATGGCAAGTCAATGTCACCCTACACCTGCATGTCTAAGAGTATAGCAGCGGAAAATAACAAGCATGAGAAAAAACGAATAGGGTAGGAAGATCAAACGCAATTGTAGAAACGATGATTTTTTCCGTGGTTCCGATAGGTGGCGCTATCGTACATCCACGTTTATGGAGTCTTCAACCCACGGAGGGTAACAGTCGTGAGAGTCCACGGAGGGCTCCACCCATAAGGGTCCACGAAGTAGCAACCTTGACTATTCCATATGGCTTCCGTCCACGAAGGACTAGCCTCACTATGGGTAGATCTTCATGAAGTAGGTGATCTCCTTGCCCTTACAAACTTCTTGGTTCACTCCACAACACGAATTAGGATGCTCCCAAGCGACACCTAACCAATCTAGGAGGCACCACCCTCCAAAATGTAATAGGCTCGATAATGACGATGAACTCCTTGCTCTTGTGCTTCAAAATAATAGACTCCTTGACACACAATCACTCTCTCATAGATTTGGCTTGGTAGAAGAGATGGGATTTGTGCAAAGCAACTTGGGGAGGCTAGAAATCAAGATCCATATGGTTGGAGTGGAAGATCTTGATCTCAACAAAAGGGTAGGTGGTTCTCTCTGAGAAAATTTTATAGGATAGGTATGGAATAGTTCTGTGTGCTTCACTTTCGAGTAAGTGGTGGTGGAGGGGTATATATAGGCATCCCCCAAAATCCAACCGTTACACACGAAATGACCAACTCGGTGACACTATTGTGTTAATCTCGGTGGTACCGAAGTGATCAAAAGGTGGCAAATTTTGAATCTCGGAGGGACAGATACACGAATCTTAGTTGCACCAATCAGGTGACCAATGGTCATATTTCCAATCTGGGTGACGCCGACCCAACAATCTTGGTGGTACCAAAATTGTGATTTTTTGTAACGGAAAGTTGGCAACCTAAACTCGGTGGCACTGGTATGGAATCAGTTGCACCCAAGTGGCTAGGGTTTGGCTGAGTCTGAAGTTGCACCGATTTTGAATGTTTGGCTATAGACAGACTTGGGTGGGAGAGCTTGTGGATGTTTTTGGTTACTATCACTTGTGCACGTATGAGCATTTTGTTCACTGACAAAACCTTACCCCCTCTTTAATAGTATTTGCTTTCCTATGGACTCAAAGTGATTTCTCAAAAATGTAAAATGTAGAGTACTCTTGCGTGAAGCTGGGCCAACCTATTTCCTTGCATCTTGGGGTAATTCCACAATCTCCACAATCCTTTTGCCATCCTGATCATTGAAATTTTCCTGAAATATACTTGGTGGAAACATTAGTTCAATGACTTATATGTTGTTATTAATTACCAAAACCACCAAGGGAGAAAATGTGCTTTCAATCTCCCCCTTTTTTATAATTTATGACAACATATAGATCAAAGCTTTGACAAAGATATAATCAAGGAATATAATCGTCGCTTTGAGAAGTATGCGATAAGCAAGAGCTCCCCCTAAATCTGTGCTTTATTTTAAATTTGCATTTGAATGCAAATGCACAATCGATTAGGTACATGGGTCACTTCTTACATGTCACATACAACTTGGTGGTGTGCGAGAATAATTAGAATGAACATCATAGCACAACACAATCAAGCAAAGATGAATGATCATCGCATACGCATTAAGATGATAGGAAATAGTAGCATCACACATTAAAGGGTATGATCAAACATCATCAAACGTGTATCACAAGCAACCAAAAGAATGACAAAGCAACCAAAAGCAATTGTCTTTCGAAAAGAAACAAAAACCAAACGCTCTCTCACTCGAAGCATAAAGATCTATATACACTTCTCCCCCTTTGGAAACAAGTTACCAAAAAGTTCAAAGGCATATATCTAAGCGTTCTTGGACTGATCTCCTCCGGTTGTTGATGAAGGAGTCGAGAGAACAACGTCGGCGAAGATCTGTGCAGATGTCATGGATGGAGCTAGAGTGGATGCTGGAGGAATTGGAGTTGATGGAGCAGGAGCTAAGGTGATAGTAGCAGGAGCTGATGAAGAGGGCCTTAAGTCTAGAGCAGGCACTATGGATGATCTAGCGTGAGTAGTGAACTGTGTGCTCGTTCTGAGAGGTGATCCATCCTCATCATCATCATCATCATCATCTGAAGAAGTAGAAGAAACCCGAGGGATGTGCAAAGAGTCAACTTCCTTCTGAAGCTCTATGACTGTCTTAGTCACCTTGTCCACCTTATCATTGAGAGTCTTGATCCTTGTTTCAAAGATCCTCACAAGAATGTTCTGGTTGTTCGGAATCCCCTTAATGTCCTTCTGCATTCCCTGAACTATTGAGATCAAAATATCCATTTGCTTATTTCTAGATCTAGGGACTTGAGCACTAGTGGCTCTAGCTGCCTCTGCCTCTGCCTGAGCTGCAGCTGATGTGGGATGATCTAGGTCCATCACCACAACATTATCCTCGAGATCTGGCTATAGGGGTAAATGTGGACTGTCAAGAACAAATAAGTGCTTTTCCAACTGGGAGTTGATGAGCATCTGGATATAGGGTGCGTAGCAGCAAAAGCGCTTCTGATCAGTAGCAACCCTCTTGACTATCTCAACAATCAAGTCCATGAGTCTGATCCTGGTGTGTCTGTCAAGGTGGATCAACATGTTAATGGAATATCCTTGGATCATCTGGTCATCTCCTGAATTGGGCATCAATGTATGCCTTAGAATGGTGTTCATGGTGCGGAGGCCGGCTTGAAGATAGTAGATGGATCCTAGCTTGTGATATTGCACTTTGTCTGCAGGGATAGGAGTATACATATCCTTCATGGGATTGTGGCTCACCTTGGATTCCGTGTAGACATCCAAGTCTCCATCCTGAACCTCAGGGACTCCTAGAAGTGCAGCCCATTCATGAACAGTGGACTCATATCTTGCTCCTTCAGTCATCCATACAATCCTACCATCTCCATAGAAGTGTGCAGTGGAGTAGAATTGCATGATCATCTCGTCATTCCATGCAGTAAGCTCTCTTCCAGCAAATTCATCCAAACCAATGCAGTGGAAATTGTCTTGGACACTTGGAACATAGTACCCATTCTCCTTAATAAATTTCCAGTCTACATACCTCATGTCACAGACTGCTCAGCTCTTGTCAAGCAGGACTGTCTCATAGAAGTCTTGCTGCTCCTTGGTGTAGAATCTGTAATCAACAGCAGTCTTGTTCCTTTGGGCATATGGATCAACAACTCTCCAAGCTCTCAAACCTGAGTCTTTCCTCTTCTTCATATGTTCAGCAACTAGGTGGCTGACATCACGTACTGGAAGATGTGGTCTGATTTTCATCAAGGTTGTCAAGTCATCATCATCTTCAACTCCGGAGGTAGTTCCCTTGTTCTTTTCAAAAGCTGGAATTTGTCTGGATGTCCTTTTAGGCTTTTCAGCAGCAGCCTTCTTGGATGCAGATTTAGTGCCCTTCGAAGTGCCTATCTTGGGCATAGCATCAGCTAGAAGTTTCTTGGCCTTCTTCTTGGGAGGAGCCTTTGCAGCTGGCTCATCCTCCTCTTCAGCAAAAGCTGCCACCTCTGGATCTTCATACATGGATGTAGTCTTGCCAGTCACATGAATAATCCTCTTTCTGGCTTTATTCTCCCCTGCCTTCTTAGGCATAGACTTCCTTGGGGGATCAATGGTCATTGTAGCCCTAGCACTCTCATGTGCTCTCATAGCTTCAGAGCTAGCATAGATTTTGCGGACAACTCTCCTAGAAGAAGTGGCTTCAGTAGCAGACTTCTTAGCAGCCTTTCTTGCTTCTTGGCAAGAATCTCCTCAGGGACAAAGTCTAAATCCTCCTCATCTGAATTCAGATTCCTCCTGGCCCTAGTAGAAGCCTTGAGCAACCCATGGGAGCTGGGGGTGCCAGGATCTGAAAATGAACTAGGCTCTCGGCTGGTGCCTGAACTCATGTCAACACCCTGCTCTGGCAAATTCTGACTGTCCTCAGCATCTGGCATACTGACCCTATGAATAGACTATAGAAGAGAATAAGAAGATGAGTCATCACAAAATGAGGCTGGTTTTTGAAAGTTTGAACAACAGATTTTCAAAGTTTTGCATTCTGTCAAATGAATATCGGTACAGCCAAAGCAAAATTATCGAAGCTACCGAGACAGAAAGTCCTCCTTAGCCAAAACATGGCACCCCTTTCGGTGAGACTGAAAGGTGCACTCGGTTTCACCGAGAAAGTTCTCAGTACCCCAGATGTCCAAATCGGTGACACCGATTTGCCTGCTTCGTTTCCATCGAGATTCATCGGGTGGACGACAAAACCCTAAAATTCCACGGTTCTCTAATCTACGGGATTCCTTTTGTGGATAGAAGGCTGTCAAACAGTGGCAAGATATCATAGAAATCCTAATGCACAAGATTTGGAGGTTGGAGCGCAAGAGGGGGCCGAATCCGTACCATAGCTTGGCGACGGATGCGCTACGACGGCAACGATGGAGAAGATTTCGTTGACGGCGGTGATTTCCAGCGGCAGAGGTGTGCAAGGGTACAAGGGCGATGACCAGGGGTCTTGAAAACGACATCTTAGGGTTCCGAGGCACGACGGCTTGAGGATGAATTATAAAGCGTCAGAGTCCATAGTATATATACCCACCACTGTCGGTGACGCTGATTCTATATTGTCGGTGTCACTGAGTTCCTCAACTATCAGTTGACCGAGAATATGGAATCGGTGGTACCGAGATAGAAAACCAGATCAACCCTAGTCATTTGGTGACACCGAGATTGTGGGGTTGGTTGCACCGAGATGCACTTGGGAGGTTTTAATGGCCAGTCCTTGTCGATAAGGAACTCCGAGTGCTCCACACGCAGAGGGATCGAAAAGCACGTGTTCAAATTTTGTGATGCAGCACGAATAGAGTATGAGGTGAGAAAGCATAGATACCTAAAGAGTGGTCCCAGGCATTCTTGTCCATCCAATTGGCAAAAGATAAATCAAATACCAAATAGCAACAATTGGATGTCCTCGAATGAGAAAATAAATGCAGACCAACATGCTCACACAATAAGATGTCAAATGAAATCATGACAAACATGCACAAACACTCTAGCATCTAACAAGCAGTTGGGCGATGACGAAGTCATCTATATATGAGTATTTGACTTAGGAGCCAAGTAAGAATACTTGATCATAGGTGATACTCATCGTTTAAGCACAAGTGGGGTTACCACTTTGACATAAAGCATTTAATGTTGTCACATACTAAGAGATGCTTTGACTCAAGTCTTAGAGTAAAGCTCCCCATTGATGTGACATCCCCCCATAAGAGGGATAAACTAACCTTGGGTTTTGTCGATGAAGACTTCATGTTGGTGAGGTAGTGGTGGATGCTCAAGGTTGATGAAGCTCACCAAGAGTTGGGAGAATCCTAGTTGTTTCCTTACTCTTCTCACCTACATGGGTTTGTCCCAACACACAAGAGACAAATACAAGGATATCCATGGACATGAAGTGCAAAGCATGTATGATGATGTCCATTGATTTATTGATTACCTTGTCCCTTGCTTACCTTTGAGGGAATGTGTGACTCCTTGAACTATTCCATAGGGTTGATGTTGATTGCAAATAGATCTTGCCAAAAATGAATGTGAGTGAATTTCATTGGCGGAGTCACCCCTCAAGAACTTTCTAGTTCTTCTTCTTGGGAACCCACATCAAGTTGATGGGGATCCTCGGTGTTGAAGTAGCACATGTAGAAGTTGAGCTTGTAGTATACTTGGGAAACACTTCACCAAAGCTTGGGATTCATCTTCATAAGAGTCAAAGTCCTCTTGAAGCTTGTTCTTGCCCTTGAGCTTGGTGTCTTGTGTTGGAAGGTCATCTTGAGCTTTTGTTCCCTTGGGATGATTATTTTCTTACTTCTCCTTTTGAGGAACAAACTTGGGATTGGGGTATTGACCTTCTTCCCACTCAACTCCATTAGCGTTGAAGTAGCCAACACCACGATTCTTCCGGTATCCTCCATGCTTGCGTACAATGTCCTCAAATTGTTTGCACCCTTAAAGACTCTTGTATATAACTTTCTCTATAATCCCTTTCAAAAGTTCATTTTCTTTCTCAAGTGTAACTTGGCGAAGAGAGTCATCATTAGTGGAATCAATAGAACTACTAGGAGCAACATCATTGGGTTTAGCATTTTTATTGTTGCT
Source organism: Hordeum marinum (assembly GCA_022496015.1). Classification (NCBI taxonomy): domain Eukaryota; kingdom Viridiplantae; phylum Streptophyta; class Magnoliopsida; order Poales; family Poaceae; genus Hordeum; species Hordeum marinum. The sequence goes on along the minus strand of CM039676.1, from coordinate 367,621,456 downwards.
ACTAGATGAAGAACCTTCCTTGCCTTTGTTACTGGTTTGCTTAGATTTGACTTGTGGCATGAATGTAGACAAGAGTACTCGATTGGCCAGATAAGATGAAGTCTTCTTTCAAAGATCGTCATTGACAGCTTTAAGAAATTCATGTTATTGCTCCAAATTGAGCTTCTCGAAGCGTAGCTTCTCATGAGTTCTTACAAGATCTCCATGACCTTTGATAGTAGATTCATGGGCTAACATAAGAGTGTTAAGTTCTTTAGTTAGTTCTTCTATTTTCATCTTATCATCATTAATCGACCTATCTTGACTAGCAAGAGAAATATCAAGTTCATTTTGATCAACATCACTAGTTTTATCACATAGCAAGTCATCATCATAAAGCAAATCATCTTCATCACTATTTAAATCAAGATATTCGCGGTGTGATACCTTGGGGCCTTTAGCCATGAATCAACTTTCACTCCCTTCATTTGGTGAATCAAATAGATCATAGGAGTTGGTTGTCACTAGTGCAATCCCGGGAACACCATCATCTTGAGTATAGTAGGAGTTGGAGTGATAGCTTCTCTCGAAGTGATTGTCGGAGTCGGAGCCGGAAACCCATCCACCAACATGATCTTGATGTTTCCTTCTTGAGTTGATCTTAGTGTACTTGTCATTCTTCTCCGAATCTCTACTTCTATTTGAGGGTCTTCGTTCATAACGATCATCTGTACTCCTTCTCTCTCTTCAAGGTGACTCGTCTCTTGAGCTTCTTCTTCTTGGTGACTCTTATCTTTGCTTGTAAGGAGTCGTGCACTCATTGGAGTAGTGTCCGGGCTTCCCACAATTGTAGCAGTTTCGGTCATGACATGACGAATGCTTCTCTTCATGTCTTTAGTTGGAGCTTCGATCTTTTCTTATATTCTTGTAGAACTTGTTGAATTTCTTGACCATGAGGCTTATATCTTCATTTGTGACAAGGTTGTCGCTTGAGGTAGCGGGAGCATCGCTTGTGGCTTTGTAAGCACCGCTAGACTTGTGGTGAAGCTCTTCCTTGTCTTTAAGGGTCATCTCATGAGCAACAATTCTACCAATCACTTCCGTTGGTTTGAGATCTTTGTAGTTGGGAACCATTTGGATCAATGTGCAAATGGTGTCATATCGATCATCCAAAGCTCAAAGTATCTTCTTGATGATGAATTTGTCTATCATTTCTTCGCTTCCTAAGCCAGCAATCTCATTGGCTATGAGAGCTAGCCTAGAGTACATCTCAGCGACTCCTTCACCATCCTTCATCTTGAACTTGTCAAGATGACATTAAAGAACATTTGACTTGGATTCTCTCACGGACTCAGTTCCTTCGTGCATATCAACCAAAGTATCCCAAATCTCTTTTGCGTGTTCAAGACGGCTGATTTTGTTGAATTCTTTGGCGCATAGGCAGTTGAAGAGAATGTCATAGGCTCGATCATTGAGTTGCAACATCTTCAATTCATCCACAGTCGCTTCACGATCGGGTTCCTTTCCTTCCACAAAGAATTCACCTTGCAAGCCAACATGAACAACAACCCAAACAGCAGCATTATGACCAAGCAAATGCATTTTCATTTTGTGATTCCAACTAGCAAAATTTCTGCCATCAAAGTACGGACCCCTATAGTGATAATTTCCCTCACTAGATGTCATACTTCTCCTTGGTTGTGAAACCCATGCAATGGAGACCAAACCTCTGATACCACTTGTAGGATCGAAAATAGGTCTAGAGGGGGGGTGATTAGACTACTTGACCAAATAAAAGTTTTGCCTTTTCCCAAATTTTAGTGTTTGCAGTTTTAGCATTCATGGCAAGTCAATTTCACCCTACACATGCAAGTCTAATAGTATAGCAGCGGAAAATAACAACAAGCATGAGTAAAAAGGGATAGGGTAGCAAGATCGAACGCAATTGTAGACACGATGATTTTTCCCGTGGTTCCAATAGGTGGCGCTATGCTACATCCACGTTTATGGAGTCTTCAACCCACTGAGGGTAATGGTCACGAGAGTCCACGGAGGGCTCCACCCATAAGGGTCCATGAAGTAGCAACCCTGACTATTCCATATGGCTTCCGTCCACGAAGGACTAGCCTCACTATGGGTAGATCTTCATGAAGTAGGCGATCTCCTTTCCCTTAAAAACTTCTTGGTTCACTCCAAAACACAAAGTAGGAGGCTCCCAAGCGACACCTAACCAATCTAGGAGGCACCACCCTCCAAAAGGTTATAGGCTCGGTAATGACGATGAACTCCTTTCTCTTGTGCTTAAAAATGATAGACTCCTCAACACACAATAACTCTCTCATGGATTTGGCTTGGTAGAAGGGATGGGATTTGTGGAAAGCAATTTGGGGAGGCTAGAAATCTAGATCCATATGGTTGGAGTGGAAGATGTTTATCTCAACACAAGGGTAGGTGGTTCTCTCTCACAAAACCTGATAGGATAGGCATGGAATAGTTTTGAGTGCTTCACTTTCGAGTAAGTGGTGGTGCAGGGGTATATATAGGCATCCCCAAAAATCCAACTGTTACACACAAAATGACCAAATTGGTGACACCGATGTGTTAATCTCGGTGGTATCAAAGTGATCAAAAGGTGGCAACTTTTGAATCTCAGAGGGACCGATATAGGAATATCGGTTGCACCGATAAGGTGACGAATGATCAGATTTCCAATCTCGGTGACGCCGACCCAACAATCTTGGTGGTACGGAAATTCATGAATTTGGGTAAGAAAAAGTTGGCAACCTAAACTCGGTGGCACCGGTATGGAATCGGTTGCACCGAAGTGGCTAGGGTTTGGCTGAGTCTGTCTAGGTTCTGGAATCGGTGGTACCGGGATAGGAATGTTGGTTGCACCGATTTTGAATGTTTGGCTATAGACAAACTTTTGTGGGAGAGCTTGCGGATGTTTTTAGTGACTATCACTTGTGCACGTATGAGCATTTTGTTCACCAACAAAACCTTACCGCCTTTTAATAGTATTTGCTTTCCTATGGACTCAAAGTGATTTCTCACAAATGTAAAATGTAGAGTCCTCTTGCTTGAAGCTTGGCCAACCTATTTCCTTGCATCTTGGGATAATTCCACAATCTCCACAATCATTTTGCTATCCCTATCAGTAAACTTTTCCTGAAATATACTTGGTGGAAATAGACTTATATGTTGTTATTAATTACCAAAACCACCAAGGGAGCAAATTTGCTTTCAACGGGTCCTTTAGTACCCTGACTTGTGCATAGACGGAAGAAGCGTCCAGGCCGGCACGCCTTGCCAGGGAGATACTGCACCCAAGGCAACGTCAAGGGATAAGATGAAGCCACTGTCAAGCCTCCTTGCCGGTAAAGAAGACCCAACATCCATTGCATCCTACAACGTTCCACTACCGTGCCACCGCTCCACCTCATCGAGCTGATTGTTGCCATCAATGAGGTGCCGAGCGGGCTGGCAGTTAGGTAGGACTTGTCAGGGTACGTGGCTGCCCAGGGAATTATAGTAGCTTTAATGACACCCATTCTAATGGCATGGTGGGATAATAAGAGGTAGCATAACGACATAGAAGGAGAGGCAATCACTACACGAATCAGGCTCTTTGTCGCTTGCCATGGTAGATGGGAAAGGGCACAACCACGGACGGCTTAATTTTGGGCCGAATAAACCATGACAAAGGGGTTCTTTGCTGTCAGCCTTCGCGAAGCGGATGGCCAAGCTGCTTTGCCGTCAGCTTGTAGACGACAAAGAATGTGGATGGAGTATACTAACGGTAGCACCGTTAGGTGGCTAATGGCCCCCCACCCTTTGGCGGTTTTCCTAGAGGGCATAGCCCATCCCTTGTCGTCTATCCCCAGATGGCACCTACCCAGCCCATCGCCCCCCGACCAATCCTTAGCCGTTTGCCCTCGACGACCTACCCCATCCCTTTGCCATCTGCCAAGGCCGTCTACCCCAAGCCCTTTGTCGTCCGCCATTTGCCGTCTGCTCCATGGACCTTTGCCATCTGCCTCGGATGCCAAAGAGGCCAAATGGCCCCAGGCCTAGGGCTCCTAGGTTTAACAGGTGGCTGCCACGTGCCCTCTTTGCCGTCTGGGGCAGACGGCAAAGATGTTGTATTGCCTCTTTTTTGTTTTATTCAACAATTTTCAAAGAAACAATATATGATATGTATATAAACATTTCACAGAAACAATATCAACAGCCATATATGATCAACCAACAATTATACCAAATTAAAAGTATCAAATGCCACATTTTTCACCATATTATAATAGGTTCATCCATACATACATATAGTCTCATACATATAGGTAGAAAGTTTCATGTAAGTTCATCGATAAAAAGTGAAAACAGAAAGTAAACACTAGCACTACATCAAAGCAAGCTATCGTGAACTAAATCAAATATGAAAAATTGGAAATAAGAAAGTTAGAAAAAGAATACTAGTAGAAGTAGAAGCAGATCCAGAAGTAGAACAAGATGAGGAAGCGTTTTTATTGTCTCTCTGTCGCCTCTTGTTGTTCTTCTTCTTATTGCTTATTTGTGTCATTTTAGAGATAACCCAGGTAATTATCACATTTTGACCTAACTAAGATTATTGTGTCATTTTTCAAGAAAATAAGCTAAGTCTATGGCATCTATGAGGTTACCAAGTCTACTATGCCATTTTTGAGTTAACTAAGCTTATTATGTCAGCGTGGAGGAAACAATGCTAAGTATAGGTCATTTTAGAGCTAACTTAGGTACAATATCTCATTTTGGAGGTAAGTAAGCTTACTATGTCATTTTAGAGGAAACAAAGCTAACTTAGGTAAAATATGACATTTGTCTAAGTGCTAACGTTGTCATTGTGCTAACTTTGTGTAAGTGATATGTTTGTCTTTGTTTGAGAAAATGAGCCAAGTAAGTGGCATATTAGGGCTTACCATCCTCGTCATCACAGAGGTGAAGCACCAGGATTGCTCGGTCCGGTGTCAGCTAGAGCACTACTTGGCACTGGAGAAGGGTCGTGCGATGCAGCTTGGGAGTTATGTTGTACCAAAGATCATTTGCGTTAGCATGATGACGCTAAAATGTTAAGACTAGTAACTAATGAACATTGAAATGAACTCACCTTTCCAGCTGTGTGAAAGCACAACATTCTCCCTTGGTGGTTTTGATAATTCATGACAACATACATTATCTCTTGGACTTATATTTTACCTAGTGTATTTCAGATACAGTCTATAGAGAGGTCTGGCAAAAGGAGAATGTGGACATGCCCCAAGATGCAAGGAAATAGGTTGGCCAAGCTTCAAGTAAGAGGAATCTACATTTTATATTTGTGAGAAATCATTTTGAGTCATAGGAAAGCCAATACTATTAAAAGGGGGTAAGGTTTTATTGGTGAACAATATGCTCAAACATGCACAAATGATAGTCGCCAAAAAAATCCGCAGAACTCTCCCACCCAAGTCTGTTCTATACCCAATACTCAAAATCGGTGCAACCAACTATCCCACTTCGGTGCCACCGATTCCAGAACCTAGACAGACTCTGCCAAATCCGAGCCACTTTGGTGCAACCGATTCCAACCGGTGCCACCGAGTTTAGGTTGCCAACTTTCTGTTACGCAAATTCACATTTTCGGTCCCACCGAGAATGTTGGATTGACATCATCGAGATTGGAAATCTGACCGTTGGTCACCTTATCGGTGCAACTTAGTTTCCTCTATCAGTCTCACCGAGATTCAAAAGTTACCACCTTTTGGTCACTTCGGTACCACCGAGATTCACACATCGGTGTCACCGAGTTGGTCATTTTGTGTGTAACGGTTGGATTTTGGGGATGCCTATATATACCCCTTCACCACCACCTACTCGAAAGAGAAGCACTTAGAACTACTCCATACCTATCCTATCAGATTTCCTGAGAGAGAACCACCTACCCTTGTGTTGAGGTCAAGATCTTCCACTCCAATCATATGGATCTTGATTTCTAGCCTCCCCAAGTATCTTTCCACCAATCCTATCTCTTCTACCAAGCCAAATATGTGAGAGAGAGATTGTGTGTTGAGGAGTCTATCATCTTGCAGCACAAGAGCAAGGAGTTCATCGTCATTACCAAGCCTATTACCTTTTGCAGGGTGATGCATCCTAGATTGGTTAGGTATCGCTTGGGAGCCTCCTACTTCGTGTTGTGGAATGAACCAAGAAATTTTTAAGGGCAAGGAGATCGCCTACTTCGTGAAGATCTACCCCATACTGAGGCTAGTCCTTCGTGGACAGAAGCCGTATGGAATAGTCAAGGTTGCTACTTCGTGGACCCTTTTGGGTGAAGCCCTTCATGGACTCTCGCGACCGTTACCCTCCGTGGGTTGAAGACTCCATAAACGTGGATGTATGATAGCACCACCTATCGGAACCACGGGAAAAAATCATCGTGTCTCCAACTGCGTTTGATCTACCTATCTCAACACTTTACTTCACATGCAATGTCTTTACTTTCCGCTGCCAGATTTGTTGGCATGCATGTGTAGGGCTGTTAGACTTGCTAGCTTTGTTAAAAGTGTTAAAATATGCCAACCAATTAACTTGAGAAAAGGTTAGGTTTTAAATTTCTGCTAATAGTCTATTCACCCCCCCTCTAGACACTCTTCTAGTGATCCCTCAGTTGGTATCAGAGCATTGGTCTCCATTGCTTCGGTTTAATCACCAAGGAGGAAGATGGATGTGTCTAGTATAGGGAGTCTGAGTTGTAGAGTGCCCATTCTTGATGGAGAGTACTATAGTCAATGGAAGTCTTTGATGCTTCAACTGTTTAATGAATTTCAATTGAGCAAATATGTTATGCACCCCTATGAGCTTCCTATTGATGAATTGCATCCCATAGACGAAGAGCAAATTAACATGCTTGGTAACCTAAGAACTGTCAATATTATCGTTAGAGGTCTACCAAGATTCATGCTTTCTCAAATGAAGAACTTTGCATGTGCTTATACCTTATGGACTGATTTGGATAAACGATATACAAATCTTTCCTTAGGGAATCTAGATGAAATTCTTCATAAAGCTATTGCTTTTCACAAAATGAAGCCTAGTGATCCAAACTTTGATAAATGCCTATTTGAACGCTGTGATCTTATGTGTGCTAAAGGAGATGTCACCACTATCAACAACATTATATTTGAAGCAATTCACACTCATAAACTTGAACATTGTCATGATAAGTATTTTATCGAATCTCTTGTTCTTTATTACGAGGATTTCCCACTTGATGATGACAATGTGGAACATGGCTATTATGAACAAGATGAGTTGTTTGACATCGAGTATGAGAAGATCATGAAGAATCTGTGTCTTATGGCAAACCTTAAGGAATACATGTCCGGAGGAAAAGAGTGGATTCTCGACAGCGGATGTCCGGATCATATGACTGGTGATAAAGACATGTTCCAAGAGATCATGCCTAATCAAGGTCCTCGACGGTATGTGACCTTTGGAGACAACTCTAAGGGTAAGGTACTTGGCCTTGGTAAGGTGGCCATATCCCATGATAGTTCTATTCAAAATGTTATGCTTGTCGAATCTCTTGGTTACAATCTTCTTTCTGTGTCTAGACTTGCTGATTTCGGTTTCAATCTTCTATTCAGAAAAGTAGATTGCCAAGTGTTTCGTCAAGATAATCATAAAATTGTCTTTACCGGTATTTGTGAAGGTGATGTATACATCACTAAAAGATCCAAACCTCGCACTTTTTTAATTGCTAAATCTTCTAAAGGTTGGCTTTGGCACAGAAGATTAGGACATGTTGGTATGTGTAATTTAGACAAACTTATCAAAGGTGATCATATACTTGGTGTTAAAGATGTTATCTTTGACAAAGATAGACTTTATAGTGCCTGTCAAGCTAGAAAGCAAGTAGGTGGAAGTCATCATGTTAAGAATATCATGACTACTAGGACACCACTCGAGTTACTTCACATGGATCTCTTCAGTCCCAATGCTTACAAGAGTCTCGGTGCAAATTCCTATGGTCTAGTTATAGTTGATGATTGTTCCAGATTTACGTGGGTATTCTTTCTTGATGATAAGTCGCGGGTTCAAAAGATCTTCAAGAACTTCGATCACAAAGCGCAAAATCGGTTTGAAGTGAAGATCAAGAAGGTTCGGAGCGATAACGGATCTGAGTTCAAGAACACCCATATGGATACCTTTCTTGACGAAGAAGGTGTCTCACATGAGTTCTCGGCCACGTGCACGCCTCAACAAAATGGAGTTGCTGAGAGGAAGAATCGGACACTAATTGAGATGGCAAGAACGATTCTTGACGAATACAAGACACGAAAGCACATTTGGGCAGAAGTCGTGGAAACAGCTTGTCATGCCACAAACCGACTTTACTTGGACAAGCTTCTCGGTAAAACGACATACGAGCTACTCACCGGTAACAAACCCCAAGTTGGATACTTTTGGGTATTCAGCTCCAAGTGCTACATCCCTGATAAGCATCGTCGTACTAAATTTGCTCCTAAATCTCATGAAGGATTCCTACTTGGTTATGGATCGAGCTCTCACACTTTCCATGTCTACAACAACTTCACTCGAAAAGTTGAAGAGACGGTAGATGTGAAGTTTGATGAATCTAATGGTTAACAAGTCGAACAAATGCCAATGATGTAGGTGATAAGAACCCTTCGGAAGCTATCCTAGATCTATCCATCGGCAAGATTCGTCCCATGGAGGTGAAGGAAAGTACTTCATCAACTCAAGTGGAAGCCCCTACTTCATGACAAGGTGCACAACAACATGACATGGAGGCATCCACGAGTGGTACACGACAAGATGATGAAGAGGAGGAAGTGCATCATGCAGATCCACCACAACCTCCTTCACCACCACCTCAAGGGAACGACACCTTCAACAACAACGAATATGTAGGAGATGATGATGAAGAAGAAGCTCCACCAACCAACAATCGGAAGATGACCCGAGTTCGAGCACAAGTGACCAAGAACCATCCCCTAAACCAAATCTTTGGTGATATACAAACAGGGAGGATCACTCGCTCTAAAACTCGTCTAGCAAACTTCTATGAGCATTATTCTTTCATTTCTAGCATTGATCCCTGGAAGGTAGAACAAGCTCTTGAAGACGCAGATTGGGTGAACGCTATGCATGAAGAGCTTCACAACTTTGAAAGGAACGAAGTGTGGACACTCGTGGAGAAGCCCGAGGATGAACACAACATCATCGGAACCAACTGGGTATTTCGGAACAAGCAAGACGAAGACGGTCAAGTTGTGCGCAACAAGGCTTGCCTCGTAGCCCAAGGATATACGCAAGTCGAAGGTATGTACTATGGTGAGACCTATGCCCCCGTCGCTAGACTTGAAGCTATTTGCATTCTTCTTGCTTACGCCAATCACCATGATATCACGCTTTATCAAATGTATATTAAAAGTGCATTTCTAAATGGTGAAATTGAAGAAGAGTTTTATGTTAAGAAACCACCTGGCTTTCTGAATCCTAAGAAACCTAATGATGTTTACAAGCTTTGTAAATCTCTGTATGGTATTAAGCAAGCCCCTCGTGCTTGGTACAAATGTTTAACGAAGTTTCTTATCGAAAAAGGTTTTGAAATTGGTAAAATTGATGAAACCCTATTCACTAAGAGAGTTAATGGTGAATTATTTGTGTGCCAAATTTATGTGGATGATATTATCTTTGGTTCAACTAACCCTCAATTTAGTGAAAGATTTGGAAGGTTGATGTCCGAGAAGTATGAGATGTCTATGATGTGTGAGCTGAAATTCTTTCTTGGCTTGCAAATCAAGCAATCAAAAGAAGGAACTTTCATCTCTCAAACTAAGTATACCAAGGACTTGATCAAAAAGTTCAACATGCAGGAGTGCAAAGGTATGAAAACCCCTATGCCTACTAGCAGACATGTTGATCTTACCAGAGAGGATGAGCCGGTTGATCAGAAAGTTTATCGATCTATGATCGGTTCACTGTTATATCTATGTCCATCTCGTGCCGATATTATTTTTAGTTTTTGCATGTGTGCTAGATATCAAGCTGCACCGAAAGAATGTCATCTTTTAGCTGTAGAACGCATTGTGAGATATTTGATAGAAACGTCAAATTTTGGCATTTGGTATCCCAAGGGATCTTCTTTTCACCTTGTTGGATATTCTGATTCGGACTATGCCGATGAAAAGGTTGATAGAAAATCCACCTCAGGTACTTGTCAATTTTTGGGCAGATCTCTTGTATATTGGTCCTCTAAGAAACAAAACTCGGTATCTTTATCAACTGTCAAAGCTGAGTACATTGCTGCTGGATCTTGTTGTGTGCAATTACCATGGATGACACAAACACTTAAGGATTATGGAATTCATGTTAAAAATGTTCCATTACTTTGTGACAATGAAAGTGCTATTAAAATTGGTCATAATCCTATGTAACATTCTCGAACTAAGCATATTCACGTTCGACATCATTTCATTCGTGACCATGTTACCAAAGGAGATATTAACCTTAAGCATGTTCGCACTAACAAGCAATTGGCCGATATCTTTACTAAGACACTTGATGAAAATACATTTTGTCACCTGAGGAGTGAGTTGAACATCATCGATGCTTCAAACCTAAGCTAGACTCACTCGGTTGCATGCAAGGGCATGAGCTTTCTTGATATTTCCATGTATCTTAATATTTCATCTTATGCCATGGAATTCTATGCTCCCTTGTATTTCATCTGATCTCTTGTAGGTACTTGAAAAACTTCACTCCACAAGATTGCCATCAACTCCAATCATAGGAAATCTTGTCATTACCAAGTATCCACAACCCCTCTTGATGATGGAAGGAAGAAGGCCACTCAACCATATCCTTGACATATACTTGATCAACATTGCACACTCTCAATTGGTATCATGTCAATAGGATATATCTGTTGTTCTTCCTTGCATGATTAATCTTTGTAGGTAACCAGTGTACTAGAACAAGAAGGATTGCTCAAAACTCAAGATGATGTTCATCAACCTCGAGCATCCTCAACAAGTTCATCTACAAGCTACGTCATCAACATCACTCAAAGGTATGTACTCATGTCCTTGAAAAGGCTTTACTCCAAGAAATGAGCTAAAGAGACTCAAGCGATATGAAGACATTAAACGCTTAATCGAAAAATGGTAACCCCATTCTAAGCTTAACACAGAGTATGACCTATGATCAAGTATTCTTGCTTGGCTCCTAAGTCGATATACTCAAATATAGGTGACCTAGTCACCGCCCATCATCTAGTTAAGAATCTGGTGTGGTTTGCTCTCTATTGCATGATTTCTCATAACTACTCCAATCTTCTCTAGCTGATGTCCATTGTAAAAACTTTACATTTCATTGAAACTCTTTCTCTTGACTCTCTGAAAAACAGAAACTTGGTTTCTCTTTCGGAGATGCCGACTCAGGTATCTCGGTTCTACCAAAATTGCAGACAAGCTGCACTACAACATCTCGGTACCACCGATCTATCTATCTCGGAGTCACCGATTTTCATTCTGGTTCATTTGAATTCACATTTGCAAACTCTGTGTTTTCTTAGTAAACTGTCTTGTGATACTTATATTACTTCGATGATCCCTCGGTATAAAAAATAACTTGAGTTACTTAGGGGGAGAACAACTAAAGTTAATCTTGAGGAGAGAATTTCTTTCTTCAAGGATCCCTATCTTCAATGAAGAAAGGAGGACAAGAACAAATCATTTTTCATGACTCTCTCAGTTTTCATTTCTATGAATCCTACATTTCGATGACCCTTGTCCTCAAGGATCCCTTCTCAGTTAATGATCAATGTATCTATCCCTGTTTTTGTTCTTCGCCCTTGCTTTTTGGAAATTAATGCCAAAGGGGGAGAAGACCAAAGCTTCAACCATTTTGGGAGAAGACCAAAGCTTCAAACTAAAGGCGGAGATACATGCAAAGGGAGCGATATGATCAAGGGGGAGAACCAATATCAATAATCATATCTTTATAAATAGGGGGAGAATATCAAAGTAGGGGGAGAAGAAATTGTTGACCTTTCTCACCTTATCCAATCCTAATATCTACATGCTAAGATTCAGGGGGAGAGGATAATCTATTTTCATATCTACGATGAGAAAATTCTAAATGATCTTGGAGACATATCAATTCTAAGGAATACAATTTTCTATATGTCCTCCATATCTTGGCAATTTTGAGTTCTATTGCCTTGCTTTTTTGGTAGAATACTCTTGTGTTTCCTAACATTGTTTTCTCAAGTGTGTTTCTATTACCAGGATGCTCAAGAACTCAAGGTAAGTATATGCATCATATCCTTGGTCAAGATGATCTCTTGCTTCTTGCACATATTATTTGCAAGAGTAATGTCTTGAACAAAGATACATCTCATTCATATGTATTTAATGCATATAGCCAAGATACACATGACCTGTTATATCCCTTCTACCTTATGTGTGTTCATTCATTCAAAAGCAACTATCCTTTAAAGGACTGCACAAACTTAGGGGGAGCAAGTCTAAGTCATGTGTCTCTCAAAATCTTCAGTATAACCATGCATATCTTTATTTGAAGCTTTGATTGTATGTTGTCATCAATTACCAAAAAGGGGGAGATTGAAAGCACAACATGCTCCCTTGGTGGTTTTGATAATTCATGACAACATACATTGTCTCTTCGACTGATATTTTTACATAGTGTATTTCAGATACAGTCTATAGAGAGGTCTGGCAAAAGGAGATTGTGCACATACCCCAAGATGCAAGGAAATAGGTTGGCCAAGCTTCAAGCAAGAGGACTCTACATTTTATATTTGTGAGAAATCACTTTGAGTCATAGGAAAGCCAATACTATTAAAAGGGGGTAAGGTTTTGTTGGTGAACAATATGCTCAAACGTGCACAAAATGATAGTCGCCAAAAACATCCACAAAACTCTCCCACCCAAGTTTGTTCTATACCCAACACTCAAAATCGGTGCAACCAACTATCCCACTTCGGTTCCACCGATTCCAGAACCTAGACAGACTCTGCCAAATCCGAGCCACTTCGGTGCAACCGATTCCATAGCGGTGCCACCGAGTTTAGGTTGCCAACTTTCTGTTATGCGAATTCACATTTTCGGTCTACCGAGAATGTTGGATCGGCGTCACCGAGATTGGAAATCTGACCGTTGGTCACCTTATCGGTGCAACCGAGTTTCCTATATCGGTCTCATCGAGATTCAAAAGTTGCCACCTTTTTGTCACTTCGGTACCACCGAGATTCACACATTGGTGTTACCGAGTTGGTCATTTTGTGTGTAACGGTTGGATTTTGGGGATGCCTATATATACCCCTTCACCACCACCTACTCGAAAGAGAAGCACTTAGAACTACTCCATACCTATCCTATCAGATTTCCTGAGAGAGAACCACCTACCCTTGTGTTGAGGTCAAGATCTTCCACTCCAGTCATATGGATCTTCATTTCTAGCCTCCCCAAGTAGCTTTCCACCAATCCTATCTCTTCTACCAAGCCAAACCTATGAGAGAGAGATTGTGTGTTGAGGAGTCTATCATCTTGAAGCACAAGAGCAAGGAGTTCATCGTCATTACCGAGCCTATTACCTTTTGGAGGGTGGTGCCTCCTAGATTTGTTAGGTGTCACTTGGGAGCCTCCTACTTCGTGTTGTGGAGTGAACCAAGAAGTTTGTAAGGGCAAGGAGATCGCCTACTTCATGAAGATCTACCCCATAGTGAGGCTAGTCTTTCATGGACGGAAGCCATATGGAATAGTCAAGGTTGCTACTTCGTGGACCCTTTTGGGTGGAGCCCTTCGTGGACTCTTGCGACCGTTACCCTCCATGTGTTGAAGACTCCATAAACGGATGTACGATAGCACCACCTATCGAAACCACGGGAAAAAATCATCGTGTCTCCAACTGCGTTTGATCGACCTATCTCAACACTTTACTTCACATGCAATGTCTTTACTTTCCGTTGCCATATTTGTTGACATGCATGTGTAGGGCTGTTAGACTTGCTAGCTGTGTTAAAACTGTTAAAATCTGCCAACCAAGTAACTTGAGAAAAGGTTAGGTTTTAAATTTATGCTAATAGTCTATTCACCCCCTCTAGACACTCTTCTAGTGATCCCTCACCGTGGTAATGACTGGCATCGGTGGAGGGGTCTGGCCGGTCTTCTCGCACAAAGTCTGCACATTCGGTTTCGACAACTCAATCATATTGGTTATGAATGAAAAGAACATGTAGTGCATGATTTGGCGAATATGAAGATGAAACTCACCACGACGAGCTCTTACATGGCCTTGTTAGATGCATCGTTCCGTGCCCTCTCCTCCTCCAACAACCTAGCCATCCTCTCCTCCAAATCCCTCTTCTCCTCCGCCGCCTGCCAGGCCTGTTCCGCCCGAAGCGCCTGGGTTGTCTCTCTCTCTTTCTGCAGAGCAACCTGCAACACAACTCCTTCTTAGCATTGTAATCATCTTTGTTCGCACACACAATGTAATGGAGGAAAGCTATCCGAGTATGTATGACTAACCTCGATGGCGAGTTAGACTAGCTGTGGACAAGGCAGCATCTTAGGGCAGGAGCTCGTTTGGTGTGCCTTGATCTGCCGGAGAGTGCGTGAAGACCGCATAAGTCCATCTCCAATGGCTACCCGAGCCATGGGGCCTCCCGTCGCCAGCTATCATCACCAGGTATGGATCAATAGGATGCCGGCTCGGGTTGAAGTCCTCCCCATTCAGTGCCTTCCCCACATCTTTGTACCTCACGAGCTTGTTGTGAGAGGAGATATTGGTTAAGTTCTTAGGATTATCGAGGTCGGACTTAGAGAATGCCTTGGCCTTCTTGTACGAGGCAATATGGGTCATGGCATAGAGGTCGTACACTTGTGGTACATCCGTCTTATTGTAATGCGCCTATAGGAGAGGAACAAAGTATTAATAAAGGGGTCAATCTAGAATCAAAAAATGAATTGCAGGAATCATGAAGCAAGCCACATACCTAGTTCCGCCCGAACTGAAATGAGTTGGCGCTGCCTTATGGTGTGGCACACCTTCCATTCGGGCACGTCGTTCCTTCACATCGTTGTGGACCACTCGCCATTTGTTAGAGCACCACTTATTCACCAACGCTCCAACAATTCATCTTATCCGCACACCATCTCAGGGGTACCTAACTTAGTAAAGAGAAACTTTCGGCGGGATGATGACTTGTCCTTCTTAATACGTTGCAAGGTGTTGTAGTCTCGGATAGCCTATACCCAAGCCTCGTGTCGTAAGTTCTGTAGTAGGCGCCTGCACTCGTAATCGATAAGCTTTGCCGTGACCTCCTCGTATCCCTCCTCACACCTATAGAAGGTTTGCAATCAAATGAGACAACACTAATTAGTACAATAAATAGCTATTATTGATTTTAGTTGTGTAAAGGAGAAATTATCCAGAACTGTCTGATCACCATGTCGGCCCTTGTGTGGCACAACACACCATCGATCACCTCCTCCAGTGGGGCTAGGGCAGCCAAGTAGTGCTCCCATTTCAATCCTAACTCTGGATGCTGACCCTCACCGGGCAACGTGACAAACCCTGGGAAGTTATGCCGTAAAATCACATCAAGGATGGAGTTGGGCATGCGGACACCCTTGGCGTGAATCCAACCCCTGTAGTATGACAAAGCCAACACATTAGATATGTGAAGAGACATGAAGGCAAACGGTTTAAGAAAAGTTAATGCACTTACTTCAGCGACTCAGGCTTAATCGCCCACCTTTACTCGAGGGTCCCCAGCATGGGCGGGAGCCATGTACACCCATCCTGGTAGACGGTGGCCCCTCAACCACCTCATCCCCTATCAGAAATCTAATCCCCACCATCATAAGCATGGCCACTCGGCTTTGGCGGATGCAGATCGGGCCAGGTATCCCATCCGGTGTAAGCGTGTAGAGTCTCGTAGGATGAAGCGTCTGGCACAGGAGTCTCGCGGGTCGAAGTGTCTGGGACAGAAGGATTGTTGACCCAAGGCCCGTGGATAGGAGTCCTTGTAGACTCCACCTCAAACTGGTCCACCATAGCAGTCTTGTGCTCGGGTGAATCATCTATGGGTGGCGGCGAGGAAGGCGTAGCATCCTTCGCACCTCTCCCATAGCTAACACGTGTACCTTTAGGAGCTCTCTTCTTCCCCCGACCTCCTCTCCCAGTGGGCTTCATCGACTAAGAAGCGCCCTCGGGTGTCCCAATAGTGTTGTACAATGCTCTCCGAACAGTTTGGGGGTGGAATGGAAGTACCCCTCCCACCAGGTGCCGACGAAGGAGCCTCGGATCGCTCTTGACCCGCGCCCACCATATTTCAACACCTGCCATGACAAAGAGTAAACGAAATTAGTACAACATAACAAAATTGAATACCGACATGAATAATACTATGTATATATATAATTTGAGTGTATCATCATCATGTATACCTGACATGAACTAGACGAAGTTTAATACGGAAGGATTATTGCATTAGCCGCAAACAGGACGAAGAAATGAAATGGTATAATGTAAATTCCAGTTTGTTTGAACCAAGAGATGAAACCGGGATAGCCAGCTCCATGCTTTGCCAAAAGCTCATACCCTTCGATGGAATCCTTTTGGATCACCGCTCCATCCGAGAATTTGGCAACGTATCGACTGTATCACATATCCGGGAATAAGATCAGTTCAAAGGAATTAGAAGTTGTGAAACAATGTAACGATAACTTACTCGATGTATGGGCGAACTTCTGTTAGGTTGTTGAAGATATACAATGAAATGGTCTGCCATTCTTCGACATCCAACGTTATTGCTTTCGAAGCACCGACTGGTGTGAGCTTCCCTTGGAATAGGGTGAGGTTGGATCGACATTTTCACGATCGCCATCATTCTATCGAGGGTTCGTATTATGCAAATGATGATTCTTGATTTCGTAGTGTGTTGTCATGAAGTTTGCCGCCTCCTCAGTAATGAATGCCTCGGCCATCGATGCTTCAATTCTACGTTTATTTTTAATTTTGCTCAAAGCGTCTTTTGCATCCTCTCTGTTGCAAAGCACCAACGAATTTGCACGCCCCCCCCCCCCAATATTGCCTTGGTAAGGAGATGCAAAACCAAATGTTTCATTGGATTAAAGAAGCCCGGTGGACAGATCTTTTCTAACTTTCAGATCAACTCCGGTGCCAACTCTTCTAGTTCATCTAGCACGCCAGGCAATAAGTCTTTCGCACAAAGAGCGTAGAAGAAATAGCTCAGCTCTTCCTGTACTAGCCATTCATCCTCGGGGATAAAACCACACAACATCACCGGCATTACCCGCTCAAGCCATATGTGCCAATCCTGACTCTTGAGACCAAATATTTTCAATTTGTCAAGACTTGCTCCCCTCTTTAGATTTGCTGCATACCCATTGGGGAACATCAACTGCATTTTCACGCACAAGATCATTTCCCTCATAGCTGGCCTTCCAAGATTGAACCATGCCTTTGGCTTCCTCCGGTTCTTCTTTCCTTTCGGTTGCCGCATGTTTTGTAACGGTCTATCACATAGAGCCCCCTGATAGACTCTAGCCTTATGATTATCCTTTGACTTCCCCTCTATGTCGACCAATGTACCAAAAAGGGTTCGACAATATTCTTTTCAGTGTGCATGACGACAATGTTGTCTAGGCAAAGGAGGTCTTTAAAGTAAGACAAATCCCACAAACATATCTTATGAGTCCAGGCCTGTTCCGAATTATACCCTTTGAAATACCCTGGACGTGTTGGATCAGGCTCGAGAGCGTTTAACTGATCTAGGGTTTGTTGGCCTACCAATGCAGGTGGTGCAGAGTTTTTGACAACTCTACCTTTCATGAAATTCTTCTTGTCTTTTCTAAACTTATGGCGAGGATCCAGGAACTATCTATGAAAGTCAAAGCAAGAATACTTGCGACCCGTATGCAGCCAACGGAACTCAAGAGCTGCCTTGCATGTGGGGCACGGGAACCTTCAATGCACACACCAGCCAATGAATAGCGCATACACCGGCAAGTCATGCGTCGAGTACATGTACCACACATGCATTTCGAAGTTATGTTTTGTAGTGGCGTCATATGTCTTGATTCCATTATCCCAAGCTTCTTGCAATTCATCCTTAAGCGGCTGCATGTACACATTCATATTCTTCCCGGATAGTTGGGCCCTAGAATTATCAATGTCAAGAAAATGTTCTTTCTTTTCATAATCTCTCCGGGGGAGATTGAGTGGAATGACAAATACAGGACAACCATTGTATTGGGTTGCCGTCATACCAAACACATTGAACCCATCCGTGCTGATGGGACTCGAGGATGCCTTGGATCCGCCGCTTTATCCATATCTAATGCATCGAAGTGCTTCCACGCAAAAAGGTCTGAAGTGTGTCCCAACATCGGATTCCCATCTGCATCCAGTTCGGTTCTTTTGCCCAATTTGTGCCACATCATCTGTCTCGCCGTCTCTTCGACCATGAAAAGACGTTGAAGTGTTGGTATGATTGGCATATATCGAAGAACATTAACTAGGATTTTGGTCTAACTCTTCTCACCCATATCGTTGTCTACCACAACATACCTGGAAGACATGAAAATGGGATAATAGTTCAAGCCCACATACTCAAGCCTAAATAAAGCACATCCATTCTCACATGCATATATCTTCTCATAGGGCATCTTAAGCGCACATAGGATTTTGTCCGACTAGTACAGGTTTGCAGGCAATACATGGGCCTTTTGGTAGAAAGTGTCCAAATATCGTCATCATCGCGTCATAGCATTCTCTGCCTAGGTTGAACTGAGTCTTCAGAGCCATTACTTGCGTTATGGCATCCAGCTGAAAAAGCTTAGTGTGCTCATGAAGAGGATGTTTTGAAGACTCCAACATTTCATACAAGGCCTTTGCAGATTCCTCCATCTCATCAACCAAATCCCGAGAATCAGTGTCAAAACCGGCGGATCTCGGGTAGGGGTTCCCGAACTATGAGACTAGAATCAATGGTAACAGGAGACGAAGGGGACACAAATTTACCCAGGTTCGGGCCCTCCAATGGAGGTAATACCCTATGTCCTGCTTGGATGCATTGATGGTATGGGGGTTAAAGTGTTGATCTACCTCGAGATCGACTAGCTAACCCAATATGAGCTGTTTTGTCTCTACAAGCCAAAACCCTCCAGCTTATATAGACGCTGAGGGTACCTAGAGTTTACACATGGTCGGTTCCATGCCGAGGAGATAAACATGCCTATCTATGGTCAACGACTTGGAGGATATGTCACGGCTCCTTGAGGTCTCCGTCCTGGCAATGGTGACCTTGATCATCCAATGCTCACCTTGCGGCCCATATAGTCCGGCCCATAAGCAATAGGTCGTCTATCCAAGGACCCCCTAATCGAGGACTCCCTCAGTAGCCCTCGGACTATCCTTCAACGCCGATACGTATCCGGTCAATCTCCTCGTGTCGTTATCTTTGGCTTGCGAGTCGAGTCCCTCACTCCTGCTTGTTCGGCAACTGACCAGTCATCGGAAAAATCCCAAGCGTCGGGAACGTAGGTCCATTATAATAACTGCCCATGTGCCTCGATTTCCGCGCGTTATGGGAAGCCGAGTGGTCAGTGATTTTTACAATCTCACCCCTCTGCAACAGAGGCATCACTCATTTAATCAAACAAAATCGTGGTTCAGACCACATCCTCTTCCTCCCCATTGGAAAAAACTCTAAGCGGAAAACCTACGAAAAACATGGCCAACGCCCCCAGCTCCTCCGCGCACCCCTATGGTTCATGTCCGGGGGACTCGACTAGCTGCTCCATAGCACTCATGTGGCTTCGTGATCTAGAGAACCAAGGGTGTCTCCCTCCTTCAGATCTGGCGGTGACCCACGCAGGCTTGATTTCATGCAACAACAAAGCTTTCGCCGAGCGTTTCCCCAATCCTCACAGGGGGAAATGTGTATGCTTCATCTCCTTTCTCCTGTGGGGCCTCAGGTTTCCCATCCACCCGTTTCTAAGGAGGCTGCTAAAATTCTATGGGATTGAACACCACCACCTTACCTCGGGGTCCATCTTGCACATCCCAGGCTTTGTTGCCCTCTGCGAGATTTTCTTAGGCCGCGAGGCGCATTTCTGATTAGGAGAAAATATTTTTGTCTCGTCCCCCGAACTCGGGACAAGACAATTTTGGAGGTCGGTGGAGCCGAAATGTGCTGCATAGCTGGGACGGGGTATCTAGTGGGCACTCCGAAGGAATCTGAAGAGTGGACTTTGGAATGGTTTTATATTGAAGACATCCCCTTGTTCGAGGCAACTCGGACAGGTCTACCTGAATACTCCGACACCCCCTTGATGAAAAGATACAGTTGGCGGCCGAGGAGTCTAACCCAGGAAGAAAGCGTCGAACTGCAACGCCTGGCGGCTCCGGTGCGGATGCTTGTCAACCATCGACTAACCATAATCTATGTCATGGCCGTTGCCATCTCCCGATGCGTGCAACCCCTCCAACAGGGGGTGCACCCCTTGTGGCGCTATAATGAGACAAGCAACACCACGCGCTCCCGAAGACTAGGGCCCGCCAACCAAGCGGCGTTGGCCACCGCCCTTGAAGACCGATACATCTCCAACATATCTAGTTTTCCAAACTCTTTTGCCCTTGTTTTGGACTCTGATTTGTATGATTTGAATGGAACTAACCCGGACTGACACTGTTTTCAGCAGAATTGCCTTGGTGTTATTTTTGTGCAGAAATAAAAGTTCTCGAATTGGCCTGAAAATTTACGGAGAATATATTTGGAATTAATAAAAAATATTATCGAAAGAATCAACTGCAGGGGGCCCACCACCTGGCCACAAGCCTGGTGGGCGCGCCCACGCCCCTAGGGCACGCCCCTGTGGCTCGTGGGCCCCCTGACGCTCCTCCGACCTTGTTTCCACTTCTATACATTCCTATTCGGGGAGAAAAAAATCAGGAAGATGAGTTCATCACATTTCATGATATGGAGCCGCCGCCGCGTCCTGTTCTTTGTCGGGAGACTAGATCTGGAGTCCATTTTGGTCTCTGGAGAGGAGAAATCGACACCTTCGTCATCACCAACCATCCTTCATCACCAATTCCATGATTCTCTCCACCGTTCATGAGTTATCTCATCATAGTCTTGATGGACGGTGATGGGTTGGATGAGATTTATCATGTAATCGAGTTAGTTTTGTTAGGATTTGATCCCTAGTATCCACAATGTTCCGAGATTGATGTTGCTACGACTTTGCTATGATTAATGCTTGTCACTAGGGCCTGAGTGCCATGATTTCAGATCTGAACCTATTATGTTTTCATGAATGTATATGTGTTCTTTATCCTATCTTGCAAGTTGTAGACACCTATTATGAGTTATGATCCTCATCCCCCAGGGTGACAATAACTGGGATTCTTTTCGGTGATTACCGTAGTTTGAGGAGTTCATGTATTCACTAAGTGCTAATGCTTTGGTCCGGTTCTCTATTAAAAGGAGGCCTTAACATCCCTTAGTTTCCAATAGTACCCCGCTGCCACGGGAGGGTAGGACAAAAGATGTCATGCAAGTTCTTTTCCATAAGCACGTATGACTATAAATTGAACCCATGCCTACATTACATTGATGAATTGGAGCTAGTTCTGTGTCACTCTATTTAGCATGATGAATGTCATCTGACATAATTATCCATCACTAATCAATTGCCTACGAGCTTTCCATATATTGATCTTTGCTAAGTTACTTTTCCGTTGCTATTGTTACAAACACTACAAAAGTGCTACTATCACTTTTGCCACTCTTACCGTTACACCCATACTACTTTGCTACTAAATATTTTGCTGCAGATATTAAGTCTTTCAGGTGTGGTTGAATTGAAAACTCAGCTGCTAATACTCGAGAATATTCTTTGGCTCCCCTTGTGTCGAATCAATAAATTTGGGTTGAATACTCTACCCTCGAAAACTGTTGCGATCCCCTATACTTGTGGGTTATCAAGGCCGTTTTCTGGCACCATTGCTGGGGAGCATAGCTCTATTCTTTGTGTCACTTTGGATATATATCTGTTGATCACTAAGAGAAATCTTAAAGATACAAAAACCAAGATCTACACCTCAACTATGAGGACAGGTAAGGAACTGCCATCTAGCTCTGCACTTGATTCACCTTCCGTTATTAGTAAATTTGCGACACCACCACCTGCTAGTAATTTTGATATGTCGGAAGTAATTGATCGTGCTACTTATACTATGCATGATGCTTATGATGATACTTTGCTTGATGATACTGTGCCACTGGGTGAATTTTTTGATGAACAAATTGCTAGAGCCAATGTTCAAAGTGATAATATTTCTGAATCTGATGAAATTATTGAAACTAAACACTATGATACACCTGCTAGACCTGGCTCTTCTAGATATGAATTGCCTGATATACCTGAGGGTTATGTTATGGAAGGAGAGGAAGCTAGGGACTTTCTTTCTTGTAAGGATAGAGATGGTCTTAAGAAAATTCTTTGCAAGTGGAAGGAAAAATCTTTGAATGCTAGAATGCAATATGATCCTATGCTTGCTACTTCACATATCTTTGTTACTGATAAGGATTATGAATTCTCTGTCGATCTTGAGTTAATTACCTTTGTTGAATCTGATCCTTTCCATGGTTATGAATCTAAAACTGTTGTGGCACATCTTACCAAATTGAATGATGTAGCCACCCTATTTACTCATGAGGAAATTTTTTGCTATTACCATATTCTTAAGTTGTTTCCTTTCTCATTAAAGGGTGATGCTAGGATATGGTTTAATTCTCTTGCTCTTGGTTGTGTGCGTAGTCCCCAGGACATGATTTATTACTTCTCTGAAAAATATTTTCCTTCCCATAAGAAACAAGCTGCCTTGCAGGAAATATTTAACTTTGTGCAAATTGAAGAAGATAGTCTCCCACAAGCCTGGGGGAGGCTTCTCCAATTACTTAATGCTTTTCCTGATCATCCTCTCAAGAAAAATGAAATACTTGATATCTTTTATAATGGACTAACCGATTCTTCTAGGGACCAGCTAGATAGTTGTGTTGGTTGTGTTTTCAGGGAACAAACTATTGAACAAGCTGAATTACTATTGAATAATATATTGAGCAATGATAATGATTGGACTATTCCCGAACCACCTTCCAAGACAACTCCGAAGAAAAGAGGTATTCTATTCCTCAGTCCTGAAGGTATGCAAGAGGCAAAGAAATCTATGAAAGAAAAGGGTATTAAAGCTGAAGATGTTAAGAATCTACCACCTATTGAAGAAATACATGGTCTTGATAACCTGACACAGCTAGTAGAGGTAAATTCTCTCCGTAGATTTCATGAAAGTGATATTTCTTATAATAAGTATGCTAGCCAATGCGTGGATGAATTTGATAATTTTATTGTGAAGCAAGAAAATTTCAATACTTATGTTAGTAGAAAATTGAAACATAATGCTTACATGCTTGATCGCTTGGGTGATTATCTGAGTAGAACTATCAATGACCTTAAGCTTATTAGTAAATATGCTTCCATTGTAACCACTCAAGTAGAACAAGTACTTAAGGCTCAAAATGATTTGCTTAACGAGATGAATAGTAAAGACAATGATCATTCTATTAAAGTTGTGACTAGAGGTGGTAGAATGACTCAGGAACCTTTGTATCCTAAGGGCCATCCTAAGAGAATTGAGCAAGATTCTCAGAGAGTTAATACTGATGCACCTATTCGTTCCAATAAGAGTAGGAAAAAGAATGATGATAGTACTTTGCATGCAACTAGTGAACCTGTTATAGATACATCTGAGAATCCAAATGATATTTCTATTTCTGATGTTGAGACACAATCTGGTAATGAACATGATCCTAGTGATAACATTAATAATGATTTTCATGTTGATGCTCAACCCAGTAATGATAAAGATGTGGAGATTGAACCTGCTGATGATCTTGATAACCCACAACCTAAGAATAAAATATATGGTAAAAGAGACTTCATTCCTAGGAAACATGGGTCCAGAAACCCATGTCCTTTCCTCCTAAACCACCCAAGAAAAAGGATGATGAGGATTTTGAGCGCTTTGTTGAAATGCTTAGACCTGTCTTTTTGCTTATGCGCTTGACTGGTATTTTGAAAATGTCTCCTTATGCTAAGTAGACGAAAGATATTGTGACAAATAAAAGAAAGATACCTGAAGCTGAGATTTCCACCATGCTTGCTAATTATACTTTTAAAGGTGGAATACCTAAGAAACTAGGAGATCCCAGAGTACCTACTATACCATGCTCTATTAAAGGAAATTATGTTAACACTGCTTTATGTGATCTTGGAGCTGGTGTTAGTGTTAGGCCGTTTTCTTTATACTATAGACTTGATTTGAATAAGTTGACACCTACTGAAATCTCTTTGCAAATGGCTGATAAGTCAAATGCTCTGCCTATCGGTATTTGTGAGGATGTACCTGTCGTAGTTGCAAATGCTACTATCTTGACGGACTTTGTTATTCTTCTCGAGGACGACAGTATGTCGATCATCCTTTGTAGACCCTTTTTGAATACTGCAGGGGGTGTTACTGATTGCAACAAGGGCAATGTCACTTTTCATATTAATGGTAACAAGAGAATCCGGTACAGTTTCCAAAGAAACAACCTCAAGTTCATAGTATCAACTCTATTGAAAAAATTCCAACGGTTATTATTGGAGACTTTGAGTTCCCTCTTCCGACTGTTAAGAAGAAATATGATATACATATTGTTGGGAAATGCATATCCCCATTGAGGTAACTTAGTGATTCGAAAATTCTTCGGTTTCATATTATTCGAAAGAAGTTTGTTAATAAGACTTGATCAACCTTATTGATGGATTCCTTTTGATGAGCATGAGATGGATGAATTAGAAAGCAAGACTTCCTGTACCTAACTTTTACTTTCTGTTACCTAGATGAAATGATGTAAAAATGCTATTATTTTTCTGTTTTCTGAGTTTCCCATGCACTAAAAAAGTGACCTGAAAATAAAAGTTCTTCAAATGTCTTGAAAATGGAGTATGATTTTTTCTGGAATATTTAAGAATTTTTGGCACTGAGTATGCATCAGGGGCCGCACCAGTGGGCCACGAGCCTGCAGGGCGCGCCTGATGTCTACTACACAACCTTCTTCTTGTAGACTCGTTTTGGGCTTCCAAGCGCAGAGTTTTGTAGGACAATTGAAACTTTCCCTCAAGTGGATGACCTAAGGTTTATCAATCTGCAGGAGCTGTAGGATGAAGATGGTATCTCCCAAGAAACCCAACAATCAAATAACAAAGAGTCTCTTGTGTCCCCAACACACCCAATACAATGGTAAATTGTATAGGTGCACTAGTTCGGCGAAGAGATGGTGATACAAGTGCAATATGGATAGTAGATATAGGTTTTTGTAATCTGAAAATATAAAAACAGCAAGGTAACTAATAGTAAAAACGCAAGCAAAACGTTGTATAAATTCTTGGAAACAAGGCCTAGGGTCCATACTTTCACTAGTGCAATTTCTCTCAACAATATTGACATAGTTGAATCATATGTAAGTACCTCTCGGGCGACAAAGAGTTCACTCCAAAGTCACAAATAGCGGAGAACTAACGAAGAAATTATTGTAGGGTACAAAACCACCTCAAAGTTATCTTTTATGATCAATCTTATGAGTTGTCCCTATAAGTGTCACAAACAACCCTAGAGTTCGTACAAAAATAACACCTTAAGATACACATCAACCAAAACCCTATTGTCACCTACATACTCCATTGTCACCACAAGTACCCATGGGCTTGATTAGACGATATACATAACATAATTTCAGATTCATCATGTTCAATCCAACACAAAGAACTTCAAGGAGTGCCCCAAAGTTTCTACCGCAAAGTAAGGACAAAAACGTGTGCCAACCCCTATGCATAGATTCCCAAGGTCATGGAACCCGCAAGTTGATCACCAAAACATACATCAAGTGTATTAGTAGAACATGCCATTGTCACCACAGATATCCCATCGCAAGACATACATCAAGTGTTCTCAAATCCTTAAAGACTCAATTCGATAAGTAAACTTCAAAGGGAACACTCAATTCATCACAACTAGATAGAGAGGGGAAAACTCCATATGATTCAATCTATATCAACTCAGCTCGCGGTACATGTGTAGCGACCTGACCTGAAAGGTCGAATCTCCGGTGTTTCCGTACCATCCCGAGATCATGCTGATACACACACGGTACATCAATGTATATATCAAAGGGAAATCACACAACATTTATTAATCGTAAATCTCATATCGAGTCCTTTATTACAATAAAGATTACAATAAAGTGGTTGAAGGCCAACTCATGAGAATATCTAAATCTTGCGGAAGCATCGAAGGTAGATGAGTCCATCTGACTCCAAGGGCATCTCACCGAGCATAGAGCGTATCCTCACTCCTGGTCGGAAAAGTACTCTGCAACATTATACGTTGCAGCCATGTAGGTCAGCATATGGAATATGTCGGCAAAGTCACAAGAGAGGGGTGAAAAGATAATCATCTAATCTATATGCATATATGGCAGGTGGGGTAATAAGTTTTTGCGTAAAGCCAATTTTCCTACATGAAGAGAGGGCTGAGCAAAATTATTACTAAGTTGGTTGATTAATGAGATGGTTCCACCGACCAAATCTCATACCCAAGTTATTAATACCCACATCATCATATTAATTGTGTTGAGAGTTCCGGAAGTTTCAGTTCTTTGGCTCAAGTCATCCATGACCGTGGACACGGCTAATCGATTAGGTTGAGTACTCTGCAGAGTTTTGCACAGGTTCCCCACAAGATTTGGTCGCCTCCGTTTGATTTCTCGCACTTCAGGGTGTTTGAGAAACGGATGACCAAAATATGGTTTTCCAAAGGGTTTCCCTGCGACTCTGTCGGTGCCCATCCTTTCCTACCATTCTTCTACATCTCGTAGCACCGCCTGTCCAGGGTCACCACGATATCCAACCAAGCCAGAGCCCATAATGACTTGTGGCTGTGCAGGTAAGCCTTGGGTCTTGAAGCATCCATCCATCTCTTCGTGCCTGGGTGGACCTTTCCGCATGAATACTGGCACATCTCCAGCATCATCTAGGCTAACCACTGGTTTCTCCAGGGTGCCGTTCAACCATCATCCACCCAGAGGTATGTTGAAAACTCGGAGTCTTGAAGTCTTGATCATCATGTAGGTCTTGAAATTATTAACTCACAACTCTCATGAATCACACAACCAACCCCGTCTACAAATAGCATAGAAAAAGTAAAACAACGTTTCCCGAGGCCAATGTGTCAAAGGGTTGGGGTGTACCTACCACATGATACTACAACAAATAACCAAGTCTCCAATTTACCTACTTTGCATGCAATTTGGGGTGATGGAAGAACTAATGCAATAAAACATTGGTATACATGATCAAAGTGACTTGCCTGATTGACGATCTTCGTACTCGAGGGACTCTAGGTAACAAGCTTCGCACTCCGAATGATCTAACGAATCAAACAAGAGCACTCAATAAGCATACAACAAAATGTTGTAACTCACAAAATCAGAAATGAACTAGAATCACTCAAGACAAAACAAGGCATAAACACAAGAAAGCAAAACAGCACAAAGTTTTGTTTTCAAAAAGGTGATGGGTAAACCACTACTAACATAGTAAAACTACTTGTAGTAACAAACAATAGTTGACAGAAAAGAAAAGCAATGTTCATATTTTATTAATAAACATAATTAAATTCATAAAAACTCTTGCGAAAGAAAAACTACTAAAGTTAATTTGTTTTTTATAAAACTCTACTACATGAAATGGGCTAGAGTTTCCTAACAAAAAGAGTGAACTAAACTATATTTTTATTAACAAAACATTTATCTTAATAGAAAAGAATTTAATAAAAACTTTCTTAGAAAACAGAATTTATTTATTTAAAACTTGGTTAAAAGAAACTATTACTAACTAGTTTATTTTAATCAAATTATACCTAGTTGAAAAAAAGTACAGATTCCTATAATATTAAGTATAAAAATAAGCAAATATATATTATTATTATCAGCAAGTAAACACCTAATGTTTAAGCAACAGAACCTAATAAAAAAATGATAACTAAATCTGATTTGAACTAACTAAAACTAAATTATTTAAACTATACTAACCACTAGGCAGAATCTGTTTATAGCTAGAACACTAAACAAATTTATCCTAAAAATCTTCAACCTAAGCATGATGAAATTCCTAACTAATACCAAGTAGTAGCAAAAAGATTCATATAAAAATATATTTTTAAACTCTAGTTATTCAGATTTGAGTAGTTGGAGCAAATTTAATTCAATTCAAATTTTAGAGTTCAAAATTTAAAATCTAAGGCCACAGGGTCAAACTACATGAAATATGTGAGCTAATGCAAAAATAATTGATTCAAAACACTAAATAGTTTAAAAGATATAAACAAAACAAAATCAGAAAACCTTCTGTTAACTAAAAACAAAACAGAAAAAAAAACGAAATCCTAACGATCGGCCAAGGCTACGTGGCAGCTTCCTATTGGGTGCTAGCACAGGCGCGCGGGAGGTTGCGGCGGTCGACCGAAGCCTAGAGAAAAACGGTTTGCCGTATAATAGTTTCTAATCTGGATAGTAGGATCCAGATCGAACGGAAGAGAGCGGGGGAGTGGGCTCACAGTGAAGGAGGTCGCCGGCGAGGAGGTTCTCCGGCGAGTCCGAAATGGTGAGGTCGTCGTGGTGGTGCTCCGGTGGTCGAGGAGATCGTCGGAGGAGTCCAGGCGACTACGGTGATCGTCCGGAGTCGAGTGGTGGTGCCGGACGGAGCCGAGGGCGAGGGAGTCGACGGCCAGGAGCTCGGGGAGGGTCGGTGGTCGGGGAACTCCGGCGAGCTCGATGCAGCGCTCTGGCTATGGGTAGAGAGGGGTTCGGGGGGGGAATGGAGTGTGGAGGTGGCCGCTCTTATATGGGGCGAGGCAGAGTGAGAGAAGGAAAGAGGAGGGTGATCCGGTGGAGAGGTTTCCAGCGACGGCGGCGCGCGCGCGAGGGAGACGATGACCGCGCTGATCCAGCAGTCGGTCGGGGCGGGGCCCGCTGTTAGTGAGAGGGAGGCGGTGTCTGCACGTCGGCCTGCCGGCTCGTAATAAATTCACGAGTAAATTCCCGTGGGCCGGCCCGTTTAAATATAAATTTGTTTCCTTTTTAATATCCAGAGTAGTAAAACCTCTTTAAACGCATTCAGAACATTTCGAAATATAGGCAATACATATATCAAAATGATCCCGAGAATAAATTCTATTCAATGAACATTTTTCCTCTGTCATTTGAATACTTTAAAAAATATATATTTTTCAGAAATTCCCTATTTGGTTTTAAAACCTTTTGCAAATATTTTTCAAAAGACCCCCTGGTTCTTTTTGTTCAAATATATCACCAAGATGACCCTGGTGTGGAGTGTCATGTTACTCCCCTCTTATTTTGAACTTATTCCAAGGTTTCAAATAGGTGAAAGCAACACATTGAAAGTTAAAAAGGGGCTT
This sequence comes from Hordeum marinum, assembly GCA_022496015.1. Taxonomy (NCBI): domain Eukaryota; kingdom Viridiplantae; phylum Streptophyta; class Magnoliopsida; order Poales; family Poaceae; genus Hordeum; species Hordeum marinum. The sequence continues at coordinate 367,591,798 of CM039676.1, read as the reverse complement.
TCAGAAAGTCAGAAGAAGCATTTCAACTATTTCATACATTCAAGCAATGATGAAGGTGATGCATAGCTATATTTCATAACATTCCAAAATGGAATTTTGGGATGTTACAAACCTACCCATCTTAAGATGAATCTCGCCCTCAAGATTCGGGTTGGCTAGAAAATAGGTGCGGGTGGTCTCTACGAAGGTCTTCTTCGCGTTCCCAGGTGGCTTCTTCTTCGGTGTGGTGACTCCACAAAACCTTACAAAACTTGATGATCCTGCTGCGGGTAAATCTGTTGGCAGTCTCGAGGATTCTGACAGGCTTCTCCTCGTAGGTTAGATCACTGTCAAGTTGTATGGCCTCTAGGGGCACTCTGTCTCTCAAGGGAATATCAGCCATCTTAGCATGGCATTTCTTCAGCTGGGACACATGGAACACATCATGAACTCCGGACAATCCTTCCGGCAATTCCAGCTTGTATGCAACTTCGCCTCTACGTTCACAATTTTGTAGGGGCCTATGAATCCCAACTATTGTTGTATGAGAACTCTACGTAGGGTAAATTGTCATCCCAACTAGATCCATAATCTAGCGCACAAGCTCTCAACATGTCCTCCAGAATCTGGTTGACTCTCTCAGTCTGTCCATCGGTCTGCGGATGAAAAGTTGTACTGAACTCCAGTCTCGTACCCAAAGTTTCATGTAGCTGATGCCAAAACTTTCAAGTAAATTGTGTTCCTCTATCTGATACGATACTCCTCGGAACTCCATGCAGACATACGATCCTGGTCATATATATCTTGGCTAGCTTAGCACTGGTATAGGTAGTCTTCACTGGAATGAAATGAGCCACCTTGGTCAAGCGATCTACCACTACCCAGATGGAATCATAACCTGAACGGGTCCTGGGTAATCCTGTGATGAAGTTCATACCAAGATTTTCCCATTTCCACTCGGGTATCGGCAAAGGTTGGAGTAACCCTGCTGGTTTCTGATGTTCCTCTTTTACTCGCTGACAAACATCACATATTGCAACATGTTCTGCAATATCCTTCTTGATACCCGTCCACCAATAACTTTCCTTCAAATCTAGATACATCTTGGTGTTGCATGGGTGTATCGAGTAAGGGGAATCGTGGGCTTCTTGAAGTATTAACTTCCTGAGCTCTGGGTCATTGGGCACATAGATTCGGTTCTCAAACCACAGAGTTCCTTGTTCATCCTCACGAAAACCTTTAGCTTTGCCTTCCTCCATTCTCTGCTTTACCTTAGCTATCTCCTTGTCCGATTTCTGGGCTTCTCGAATTCTTTCGGTCAAGGCGGACTCGATCTCAAGTGTGCCAACATATCCTCTTGGAACTATCTCTAGCCGGAGCTCTCTGAGATCATCGGCTAACTCCTGGGGTAATCCTCCCGCAGTGAGTGTGTTTACGTAAGTTTTCCGACTCAAGGCATCTGCTACCACATTTGCCTTACCTGGATGGTAGTGTAATCTCATGTCATAGTCCTTGATTAACTCTAACCATCTCCTCTGTCTGAGGTTCAACTCTTTCTGCATGAAGATATACTTCAGGCTCTTATGGTCGGTGTAAACATCACAACTATTTCCGACAAGGAAATGTCTCCTGGTCTTGAGTGCATGCACAATGGCTGCTAGTTCCAAATCATGGGTGGTATAATTCAACTCATGTGGTCGTAGTTGTCTGGATGCATAGGCTACAACCTTTCCATCTTGCATGAGTACTCCTCCAAGTCCTTGACGTGAAGCATCACAATAAACCTGGAAGTCCTTCCAAATATTGGGCAAAATCAACACTGGGGCTGTGACCAAACGTTTCTTCAACTCCTGGAAACTGGCTTCACATTCCTCAGTCCAAATATACTTAGACTCTTTCTTTAACAACTCCTCATGGGTTTGGCAATCTTTGAGAAATTCTCAATGAACCGCCGGTAATATTCGGCAAGTCCGAGGAAACTGCGGATCTCCTTAACTGAGGTGGGTGACTTCCACTCGGTGACGGCTTCAACCTTAGCAGGGTCCACTACTATTCCATCTCCGGAAATAACATGTCCAAGGAATCCGACTTCCGTCGGCCAAAATTCACATTTACTGAACTTGGCATACAACTGATGCTCTCTAAGCTTCTCCAGAACTAAACGCAAATGTTCCTTGTGTTTTCCTCGTTCTTGGAGAATATCAATATTTCATCAATGAACACCATGACAAACTTGTCCAAATATTCCATGAATACTTTGTTCATCAAATTCATGAAGTAGGCAGGAGCATTAGTCAAACCAAAGGACATGATTGTATACTCGTACAAGCCATACCTGGTGGTGAAAGCTGTTTTGGGTATATCCTCTTCACGAATCTTCAGTTGATGATACCCTGATCAAAGATCGATCTTGGAGAATACTTTGGTGCCTACTAGCTGATCAAACAAGTCATTAATCATCGGCAGAGGGTACTTGTTCTTGATAGTCACCTTGTTCAAGGCACGATAATCGACTACCATTCTCAAGGTTTTATCCTTCTTCTCCACCAAAAGAACTAGGGCTCCCCAAGGTGAAGAACTTGGGCGAATATATCCCTTGTCCAATAGCTCCTTAATCTGCTTCTTGATTTCCACTAGATCATTTGCGGGCATCCGATAGGGTCTCTTGGAAATTGGGGTTGTCCCTAGTAGTAGCTCTATCAGGAACTCAATCTCTCTATCTGGTGGCATGCCTGTTAATTCTTCCGGGAATACATCCGGAAAGTCTTTTACCACAGGCACTTTCTCCTGAACAACTCCTGTGAGGGAATTTAACCGAGCACTCATCTGGGTGCGTTGGGATACATACTTAATCCTATTGTTCTCCGGGGTGGTGAGTGAAATAGATTTGCTGGGGCAATCAAGATTTCCTTCATACTTGGTCATCCAATCCATGCCTAGGATTACATCCAATCCCTGGGATTCTAAGACGATGAGGTCGGTGGGAAAAACATGGTTTCCTATGTGAAGTTTCAAAGCATGGCATCCTATCCCTGCCATCATCATACCTCCTGGGGAACTGACCTTAATGGGTTGACTAAGGGTTTTGGTGGGCAAACCATACTTTTCCACAACTACCCTTGATATGAATGAATGAGTTGCACTGGAATCAAAAAGTATTTTAACTGGACGTGAATGCAATAAAAACTTACCAACCACAGTCTCGGGTTGATCATAGACTTCTTCCACGTTGAGGTGGTTCACCTGGGCACGAGGAAACGGATTTGGCTTCTTGGCTGCGGAGTTGCCGTTTCCATTTCCCTGCTTGCTCTGGGGACATTCAGTAGCATAGTGCCCTGTTCGTCTTCTGGCACTTGAAACAGGTGATGTGGCTCAGATCCTTCTGAGTAGGGGCGTGACGGTGCTGGTTGTTGTTCCCATTCCCAGTGTCAGTCTTGAAGTTGCCATGGTTGGGACGGGCATTCCCATTTCCCCCATGGTTGTGGCCTCCATGGTTGTGCACGGCATGAGTGTGCCTTCCAAACTTACCGGTCCCTGATCCGATATTCCCTGAGTACGGGGAGTAGCGGGGCTTCTGATGAGCTCCAGAGTTGAACTTCCCCTGAGTGTACTTCCTCTTGCGGTTCTCAATTTGCTGTTGTTTACCCTCCAGGATGAGGGCCTTGTCCACCAGCTCTTGGTAGTTGTTGAAAGTAGCCACTACTAGTTGCATGCTCAACTCATCGTTGAGTCCTTCTAGAAACTTCTCCTGCTTGGCCGCATCATCGGCCACGTCTCTTGGTGCATAACGAGCCAATGTGCTGAAGTCGTCCACGTATTGGGCCACGGAGCGATTACCCTGGCGCAAGTTGCGAAACTCGCGCTTCTTCAGACTCATAGCTCCAGCTGAGACATGTGCGGTGCGGAAAGCTTGCTTGAATTGTTCCCAAGTCACACCAGCAATAGGATATGTGGTGGTGTAGTTCTCCCACCATGAAGCTGCTGGTCCATCCAGTTGATGTGTGGCAAAGCGCACCTTCTCAGCATCAGTACATCCAGCGGTGACGAGTTCCCTCTCCATCTTACGGAGCCAGTCATCTGCCACAATGGGCTCAGTGCTGCTGGAGAAAGTTGGAGGGTTCAACCTCAGAAAACGGGTGAGATTGTCAGCCTGAGGTGGATGGTGGTGGTTGTTGTTCTGGTTGTTGGTCTAATTCTGGATCAATAGCTGCATCAGTGCATTCTACTGCTGGAGGAGTTGCGTGAGTTCCGGCGGGAAGGTGAAGTTGGACTCACGTCATGGAGGCATCTTGCTGTTTCCAGAGGGGTGAGAATTAGAATAGAACAAGGTCCTAAAAGGGAAAATTCACTACCCATATGCAATGCAACAAACATATCACACCAAACACTCATTCATTCAACTCAATGATTCAAACATCGAGAATACAAGTCTCAATCAAACTAAACATCGACCTACGCTTTAACGACGAAAATGAAGATACATGGGGGCATAACTAAAGTTTTCCTTAGAATTACATGGTGACTGAGCCTCCTCCAGTGGTGCTCTCCTCATAGTCATCATCGTCGCTGATGAAAGGAGCCAAGTCTCCCTCGGGATGAACATTTTCACCCAGATCCATCTGTTCCTCCAGAGTGGCGATGCGAGTGTTCAGCTTGTCGATCCTCTCTAATAAATCCTTCACTTCATACTCATGCTCGTACTCGGCTTCCCGTAAGTCAGCTTTGAGGTCAATCTCGCGGTTCATCAGATTCTTGATTGTCTTTGTGTCAGCACAAACTCGAAGCTCCAGAGTCCTGATGTGAGTCTCCAAGGTCTGGATATAGGAAATGGTGGTGTCTGTAGTGGGGGTGGTTATGATGTTTCCATTGGCATCCCTGAGACAAACCACGCTGAGTCCTGGTGAAATGGTTCCACCTCTGTATTCCTCCTCAATACATCCAAGGGCACGATGAATGGCCATGTCTCTCCCAAGTATCCAGCTGGGTGCCACAAACTTGAAGTTGATGGGTTCCTTTCGATTACCAAAGGTCTTCCCTGGAATGTGCACCTCTATCCTGTAGCGTCCATCTTGGGGAAAGGACATGATAGGAGTCCTGGTAATGCTCGGAAAAGATCTCCTCACATCCCTGACGATCCTCATCAGCTCCTTACCAAAGGGCATCGTTGCGTCAGGCTGGCAAAACTCCGTGATCAACACTGGGATGAAGGCTGGCAAAAATCGAGAGAAGTCAGAAACGAGTAGATGAGGGTATAAGAATTTTAAAGACAAAGAGAAACAAGTCCTAAGGCTTTCTAATCCTAGAGGTTACGTCCTACGGTCAGCGTGTGCTCTGGTACCATTTCTGTAGCGACCCGACCTGAAAGGTCGAATCTCCGGTGTTTCCGTACCATCCCAAGATCATGCTGGTACACACACGATACATCAATGTATATATCAAACGGAAATCACACAACATTTATTAATCGTAAATATCATTTTGAGTCCTTTATTACAATAAAGATTACAATAAAGTGGCTGAAGGCCAACTCATGAGAATATCTAAATCTTGCGGAAGCATCGAAGGTAGATGAGTCCATCTGACTCCAAGGGCATCTCACCGAGCATAGAGCGTATCCTCACACCTGGTTGGAAAAGTACTCTGTAACATGATACGTTGCAGCCGTGTCAGTCAGCATATGGAATATGCCGGCAAAGTCACAAGAGAGGGGTGAAAAGGTAATCATCTAATCTATATGCATATATGGCAGGTGGGGTAATAAGTTTTTGCGTAAAGCCAATTTTCCTACATGAAGAGAGGGCTGAGCAAAATTATTACTAAGTTGGTTGATATCATACCCACATCATCATATTAATTGTGTTGAGAGTTCCGGAAGTTTCAGTTCCTTTGGCTCAAGGCGTCCATGACCGTGGACACGGCTAATCGATTAGGTTGAGTACTCTACAGAGTTTTGCACACGTTCCCCACAAGATTTGGTTGCCTCCGTATGATTTCTCGCACTTCAGGGTGTTTGAGAAACGGATGACCAAAACATGGTCTTCCAAAGGGTTTCCCTGCGACTCTGTCGTTGCCCATCCTTTCCTACCGTTCTTCTACATCTCGTAGCACCGCCTGTCCAGGGTCACCATGATATCCAACCAAGCCAGAGCCCATAATGACTTGTGTCTGTGTAGGTAAGCCTTGGGTCTTGAAGCATCCATCCATCTCTTCGTGCCTGGGTGGACCTTTCCGCATGAATACTGGCACATCTCCAGCATCATCTAGGCTAACCACTGGTTTCTCTAGGGCGCCGTTCAACCATCATCCACCCAGAGGTATGTTGAAAACTCAGAGTCTTGAAGTCTTGATCATCATGTAGGTCTTGAAATTATTAACTCACAACTCTCATAAATCACACAACCAACACCGTCTACTAATAGCATAGCAAAAGTAAAACAATGTTTCCCGAGGCCAATGTGTCAAAGGGTTGGGGTGTACCTACCACATGATACTACAACAAATAACCAAGTCTCCAATTTACCTACTTTGCATGCAATTTGGGGTGATGGAAGAACTAATGCAATAAAACATTGGTATACATGATCAAAGTGACTTGCCTGATTGACGATCTTCGTACTCGAGGGACTCTAGGTAACAAGCTTCGCACTCCGAATGATCTAAGGAATCAAACAAGAGCACTCAATAAGCATACAACAAAATGTTGTAACTCACAAAGTCAGAAATGAACTAGAATCACTCAAGACAAAACAAGGCATAAACACAAGAAAAGCAAAACAACACAAAGTTTTGTTTTCAAAAAGGTGATGGGTAAACCACTACTAACATAGTAAAACTACTTGTAGTAACAAACAATAGTCGACAGAAAAGAAAAGCAATGAAATATTTTATTAATAAACATAATTAATCTCATAAAAACTCTTGTGAAAGAAAAACTACTAAAGTTAATTTGTTTTTTATAAAACTCTACTACATGAAATGGGCTAGAGTTTGCTAACAAAGAGAGTGAACTAAACTATATTTTTATTAACAAAACATTTATCTTAACAGAAAAGAATTTACTAAAAACTTTCTTAGAAAACAGAATTTAATTATTTAAAACTTGGTTAAAAGAAACTATTACTAACTAGTTTATTTTAATCAAATTATACCTAGTTGAAAAAAAAAGTAAAGATTCCTATAATATTAAGTATAAAACTAAGCAAATATATATTATTATTATCAGCAAGTAAACACCTAATTTTTAAACAACAGAACCTACTAAAACAAATTATAACTAAATCTGATTTGAACTAACTAAAACTAAATTATTTAAACTATACTAACCACTAGGCAGAATCTGTTTATAGCTAGAACACTAAACAAATTTATCCTAAAAATCTTCAACCTAAGCATGACGAAAGTCCTAACTAATACCAAGCAGTAGCAAAAAGATTCATATGAAAATCTATTTTTAAACTCTACTTAATCAGATTTGAGTAGTTGGCGCAAATTTGATTCAATTCAAATTTAGGGTTCAAAATTTAAAATCTAAGACCACAGGGTCAAACTACATGAAATATGTGAACTAATGCAAAAAGAATCAATTCAAAACACTAAATATTTTAAAAGATATAAACAAAACAAAATCAGAAAACCTTCTGTTAACTAAAAACAAAACAGAAAAAACGAAATCCTAACGATCGGCCAAGGCTATGTGGCGGCTTCCTATTGGGTGCTAGCACAGGCGCGTGGGAGGTTGCGGCGATCGATTGAAGCCTAGAGAAAAACGGTTCGCCGTATAATAGTTTCTAATCTGAATCGTAGGATCCAGATCGAACGGAAGAGAGCGGGGGAGTGGGCTCACAGTGAAGGAGGTCGCCGGCGAGGAGGTTCTCCGGCGAGTCCGAAACGGTGAGGTCATCGGGGTGGAGCTCCGGTGGTCGAGGAGGTCGTCGGAGGAGTCCAGGCGACTACGGTGATCGTCCGGAGTCGAGTGGTGGTGCCGGACGGAGCTGAGGGCGAGGGAGTCGATGGCCAGGAGCTCGGGGAGGGTCGGTGGTCGGGGAACTCCGGCGAGCTCGATGCAGCGCTCTGGCTAGGGGAAGAGAGGGGTTCGAAGGGGGAATTGGAGTGCGGAGGTGGCTGCTCTTATGTAGGGGCGAGGCAGAGCGAGAGAAGGAAAGAGGAGGGAGATTCGGTGGAGAGGTTTCCGCCGATGGCGGCGCGCGCGCGAGGGAGATGATGACCGCGCTGATCCAGTAGTCGGTCGGGGCGGGGCCCGCTATCAGTGAGAGGGAGGCAGTGTCTGCGCGTCGGTCGGCCGGCTCGTAATAAATTCGCGACTAAATGCCCGTGGGCCGGCCCGTTTAAATATAAATTTGTTTCCTTTTTAATATCCAGAGTAGAAAACCTCTTTAAACGCATTCAGAACATTTCCAAATATAGGCAATATATATATCAAAATGATCAGGAGAATAAATGCCATTCAATGAACATTTTTCCTTTGTCATTTGAATACTTTAACAAAATATTTTTCAGAAATTGCCTATTTGGTTTTAAAACCTTTTGCAAATATTTTTCAAAAGACCCCATAGTTCTTTTTGTTCAAATATATCACCAAGATGACCCTAGTGTGGAGTGTCAAGTTACTCCCCTCTTATTTTGAACTTATTCCAAGGTTTCAAATAGGTGAAAGCAACACATTGAAAGTTAAAAAGGGGCTTTCAGAAAGTTAGAAGAAGCATTTCAACTATTTCATACATTCAAGCAATGATGATGGTGATGCATAGCTATATTTCATAACATTCCAAAATGGAATTTTGGGATGTTACAACATGAATATCATGCAATCTCAAGAACACGAGAGAGGGAGAGAGAGATCGAACACATAGCTACTGGTACATACCCTCAGCCCCGAGGGTGAACTACTCCCTCCTCATCATGGAGAGCGCCGGGATGATGAAGATGGCCTCCGGTGATGGTTTCCCCCTCCGACAGGGTGCCCGAACGGGCTCCTGATTGGTTTTTCGTGGCTCTAGAGGTTTGTGGCGGTGGAACTCCCGATCTAGGTTCTTCGTGGGGTTTCTGGAATATTTGACGATTTTAAGAGCTGAGAGGGAGGTCGGTGCACTCCCGAGGGGCCCACAAGCCTGGTGGCCGCGACCAGGGGGTGGCTCCGCCCCTGGGGCTTGTGGCCTCCTCGAGAGTCTTCTGGCCCAACTCTGATGCTCCGTAGGTCTCTTGTGGTCCAAAAAAAACATATCGAAGGTTTTATTCCATTTGGACTCCGTTTGATATTCCTTTTCTACAAAACCCCAGAACACGAAAAAACATGAACTGGCAGTGGGCTCTAGGTTAATAGGTTAGTCCCAAAAATCATATAAAGCCATGGTAAAATGACTGTAAAACATCCAGGAATGATAATATAGAAACATGAAACAAGCAAAAATTCTAGATACGTTGGAGACGTATCAGCATCCCCAAGCTTCATTCCTGCTCGTCCTCAAGTAGCTAAATGGTAAAAACAGATTTTTTTGATGTGGAATGCTACCTAACATATTTATCCCTGTAATATTCTTTATTGTGGCATGAATATACAGATCCGTAAGATTCAAAACAATAGTCTAATATTGACATAAAAACAGTAATACTTCGATCACACCAACAAGGTAGTCGTGTCCTTTCGAAATAACATGGCCTACAAAAGTTATCCCTACAAAATCATATGGTCTGGCTATGCTCCATCTTCCCCACACAAAGTATCTAAATCATGCACAACCCCGATGAACAAGTCAAGCAATTGTTTCACACTTTTGGTGTTCTCAAACCTCTTCAACTCTCACGCAATACATGAGAGTGAGCCAAGGATATAGCATTATAGGTGGAACAGAATATGGAGGCGGTGCAAGGAGAAAAAGGAGAAGATAGTCTCACATCAACTAGGCATATCAACGAGCTATGGAGATGCCCATCAATAGATATCAATGTGAGTGAGTAGGGATTGCCATGCAACGGGTGCACAAGAGCAATAAGTGTATGAAAGCTCAAAAACTAAACTAAGTGGTCGTGCAAATGATGAAAATTCCACTAGCAATATGAAAGTGACAAAATAGGAGACTCTCTATCATGAAGAACATGGTGCTAATTTGAAGCACAAGTGTGGAAAAAGGTAGTAGTAATTGTCCCTTCTCTCTTTCTCTCATTTTTTCTCTTTTTTTATTTTGGTGGGCTTCTTTGGCCTCTCTTTTTGGGCTTCGCTGGCCTCTTTTATTTTTTTGTAAAGTCTAGATACTCATCCCAACTTGTGAGGGAGTCATAGCCTCCATCATCCTTTTCTCTCATGGGACAATGCCCTATTAATGAAAAATCATCACAGTTTTATTTACTTATAACTCAAAGAAATAGAAATTACAACTCGATTCCTATGACAAAATATGACTCTATATGCAATATGAAATTATGCAAGTCATAAAAAAACTACATGGTGGAAGTTGCATTGCAATATATCTCGGAATGGCTATGGAAATGCCATGATAGGTAGTTATGGTGGCTGTTTTGAGGAATATATGGTGGATATTTTGAGGAAGGAGGGTTTGGTGTACCGGCGAAAGTTGCGCGATACTAGAGAGGCTAGCAAAGATGGAAGGGTGAGAGTGCGTATAATCCATCGACTCAACATTAGTCATAAAGAACTCACATACTCATTGCAAAAGTCTATTAGTTATCAAACAGAGCGTTAGACGCATGCTCCTAGGGAAGACGTTGATAGGAGATAACCATCATGCGCTCCCGACCCTCACACAAAGGTCGACAATCATTAAACAAATCATGCTCCGACTTTGTTACATAACGGTCCACCATACGTGCATGCTACGGGAATCAAAAGATTTAACACAAGTATCTCTTCCAATTCACAACTACTCACTAGCATGACTCTCATATTACCATCTCTATTATCTCAAAACTATATGCCTTGATATGAAAGTTTTTATTATACCCCTCTTGGATGCACATTATATTAGGACTAAATTCATAACCTAAACAAATTACCATGTTGTTTTACGAAACTCTCAAAATAATATAAGTAAGGATTGAGAGTTCAATAATTTCTATAAAATATAACACCGCCATGCTCTATAAAGATATAAGTGAAGAACTAGAGTAATCTAAAAATTTAAGTAGCAATGTGAGGACTCTCTCTTCCTCGATAAATATTTTCAGATCTGAGTACTTTATTCAAACAACAAGCAAAAGAAAAATATCACTCCAAGAATAGCATGCATCATGTGAACGAATAGAAGTATAGGCTCAACATAGGCTAACTGATAATTGTTGATGAAGAGAGGTGGGATGCGTAGCATCCCCAAGCTGACATGCTTGAGAGTTCTTGAAATATTTACTTGGGGTGACTTGGGCATCCCCAAGCTTGAGCTTTTGTATCTCATTCAATCCTCTCATACCACGGTTTCACCTCGTCCCATAATGTACTTCCAAGACAAGTTGCATAATAATTTTCAAACGTTAGGTACTGTATATTATCATTTCCACAATTTATATCTACCAATATAGGCTATGGAAACTATAGGATAAATAGATAACAAAACTATGACAGCAATCTACCCAAACAGAACAGTCTGTAGATATTTATTAAAACTGTGTACTTACATAACTCAAACAATTATGAAAAATTATGACATTCTATAAAATTTATATAACCATACTGTGTAGAAATTTCAGAATCTTTCCATGTTCCAGTAAAATATGAAAATTCAAACACTAGAGCCAAAGTTTCTGTTTTTACACATCACTCATCAAAACATGCAAGGCAAGCATCCTAAGGCAATTTTGGACTTTTTTATTTAAAAACAAGATTATAAATAACACCTAACAGAAAGTAAAAATATATAAATGACGCTCCAAGCAAAACACATATTATGTGACGAATAAAAATATAGCTCCAAGTAAGATATACCAATAGTGTTGAAGAGGAAAGAGGGGATGCCTTCCGGGGCATCCCCAAGCTTAGACGCTTGAGTCTTCCTTTAATATTACCGTGGGGTGCCTGATACGTCCCCAACGTATCTATAATGTTTCCTTGTTTCATGCTGCTCTATTATCATTCTTGGATGTTTTACAATCATTTTACCACAACTTTATATTATTTTTGGGACTAATCTATTAACCTAGAGCCCAGTGCCAGTTCCTATTTTTTCCTGTTTTGGGGTTTTAAGAAAGGGAATATCAAACAGAATAAAACCTTTAATATGATTTTCTCTGGATTAGAAGGAACCTACACAACTTGGAGATGAAGTCAGAAGACTCCCAAGGAGGCCACAAGCTCCAGGGGCATGCCAACCCCCCTGGCCGCTGCCACCAGGCTTGTGGGCCCCTCGAGAGTCCACCAACCTCCGTCTCAGCTCTACAAATCGTCAAATATTCCAGAAACCCCAACGCAGAACCTGGATCGGGAGTTCTGCCGCCGCAAACCTCCAAAGTAACAAAAACCAATCGAGAGCCCGTTCCGGCACCCTGCTGGAGGGGGAAACCATCACCGGAGGCCATTTTCATCATCCCGGCGCTCTCCATGACGAGGAGGGAGTAGTTCACCCTCGAGGCTGAGGGTATGTACCCGTAGCTATGTGTTTGATCTCTCTCTCTCTCTCGTGTTTTCGAGATGGCACGATCTTGATGTACCGCGAGTGTCGTGGATTTGTCACGGCAGATGTCCAGGTCAACGGACTTAGGTTCGGGGCGAGACGCAACTACGTGGCGGCTTGAAGGGGTTGATCGGAATCGAGAAGACACGGAGTTTTACCCAGGTTCGGCCCCTCCAATGGAGGTAAAAGCCTACGTCCTGCTTGTCTGGTATTGATGATGATGAAGATCTCTCGGTTACAAGGGTGCTAATTGCTACCTCTAATCACGAGAGCCTGTAATCTCGTGTGTTGTCTAAACTTGTAGACTTGTCTCTTGTGAACTTGTCTCTCTAGGGGTGCTCTACCCCTCCTTATATAAGTGGAGAGGGTAGGTTTACTAATAGAGTCCTACTAGGAGTAGGATTAGGACTAGTCTCTCACGAATCCTACTCCGGGTCTTATTTCCTTTAAGGGAATCCTTCTCTCTTGTGGGCCTTCTCCTGTGGGCCTTCTCTTGTGAGTCGCCTGGCGCCGGCTCACCCGCCGGGTCTTGGGCTTGGTCATCCTGTGATTCGCCTGCCGGGTTTTAAATAAGAATGTCATGTCTTCGGCCAGGTCTCCTGTGAGTCGCCAGGCCGGGTCATACCATGGGGTATATCCCCATCATTAGCCCCCAGGTTAGCTTGAATTTATTCATGGTAAGCTCCTGAAATAAGATTAACAAATATGTTAAGTGGCCGGCTGGCCCTTTTGGCCGGCTTAAAAAATGGCTTCTCAGAAATCTGGGTCTTTTCTCCATATGAATGAGTCGTCTTGATAATCATCTTGCTTGTCATTGTCTTTTGAAAAAACGTTGAGAATATAACACCCATATGCCATTGAGTCGGTTTCCAATACTCTTGGCGGGTCATCTCCGCCGGGTCATACTCATTGATGATGTCGGGTCATTATCGTCGGTGACTTCCGTGTTAAATAACTAGAATCCTGCTGACTTGATAAATATTGGGATGAAAATCCATCTGATGTAGAACCGGACTTGCATTGTTGTGAAGTAGGGCGGCTTATATAAACTCTGGCGGGTTATGATCTTTTGATAACACCGGGTCATAAGTATTGGTGACGCCGGGTCTAACAACTGAACTCCATATTTAATATCTTGAAAATTCTCCTCAAAGTTTTTGATATGTCCATAATACCTGTAGCCCCCAAGCTCTGAGATTATCCATTATAACTTGGTGCTTTGCAATAATATTTTGGACTGTGTAGTCCCGACGTGTCGGGTTGTCCTGCCTGCAGCAACCTGGGACTTATAATTGCTTTATACCTTATAATATATCGGTGGGTGTAGCCCCCAAGCGCCGGCTCATCAGAAAGCTTCGGCGGGTGTAGCCCCAAGGGCCGGCTCATCAGAATGTGATGTGCCGGGTCTTTAATTTGAATCTCTTAATCTGTTGGAACAGCTGAATATTGTAGCCCCCAAATGCCGGGTCAGTAAGAATTTCTGGGCTGGGACTTTTAGAAAAAAATAGAAGGGTCGGCTCATCTCCTTGAGATAATATGGTCTTGCTAACAATGTAATGGTTTGAAAACTGGTTTGCATTAGCCCCCAAGTGCCGTGGTGCACGCTTGCAGCGACATGGGACTTGCATAGTTGATATAAACTTGGACTTGGATAATGTAGCCCCCAAGTGCCGGGTCGTCTTCCTGCGGCGACTCGGGACTATGTGAAAATAATACGTCTCACCATAATTTGTTGAATGAATCTTTGAGCGTGGTCGTAATATAACCCGGAATAAATATCCTGGAAAAATTCCTTTGTCTTTGACATTAAATTCCTGCTCGTGGTTGCGGTGCAACCCGGCAAATATAAGTTTTGAGAAATCCATGAGTCTTGTAGATTACTACAAAGCACAATTAAAGAAATCCAAGAACCGGCCAATTAGATGACACGGCATTATATCTGACAAATAATAATTTCTCCGAGCTGGTTTGAAAAACCCCAACTAGTTATGATAACCATGAAGATACAACCATGATGGTTATTAAAAGATCCATTTGCTCTTGCCAAACACTTAATGGCGGCTCATCTTAAGAGATAATACCTGCAAAAAGGACAGAATATATTCTGCATTGTTGTGGGGGCGGCTTGAAGAAGCTCAACCCAGAGATGTTCATACCTTTCATAATATTGCTCCTTTCTCATAATCTTGCTCTGATCTGGCTTGATAAGCCGGCGTGTTATCTGGAGGTGGGAAGCTCCCTTGAATAATCCACGACTGACATGTCAACCGGAATGGCATAAAGCCGGCTGTATGAAGGGTAATGTAAGCTATACCCGAAGGTAAGAAGCCTCCTTTTAACAGGAAATTTTGCACCTTTGTATGCGAACACTAGTTGTCTCAATCGACAGCCGCGGCTAATGATTATCCTGAGACGGCATAAAGCCGGCTGTTTGAAAGGAGATGTAAGCTATACCCGAAGGCAAGAAGCCTCTTTCAACAGCTATAGTTGATTAGCAACTGTGTTTTGGCGTAAACGCCGGTTGGTAGGGTGAGATAAGCGAACTCGTCGGTAAGAAGCCCCCTTCGACAACCGCGGTTAATAAGTAACCGGAAGTGGCATAAAGCCGGCCATTAGTGTGAGATAAGCGATACCCGTCAGTAAGAAGCCCCCTTCGATGGCCGCAGTTGATAAGCAACTGGAATTTGGTGTACACGCTATTGTCTTAGGATACTGTAAGCTATACCAAAGGTAAGAAGCCTCCATCAACAACAACGCTTAATGTAACCAAACTATGATTCGATGCTTGAATTCATACCAGTTCAGGGTCTCTAGCCGAGATTGGCTGTCAATTTCTTGAACCGGCTCAGGGTCTCTAAGCGAGATTGGCCATCAATTTCTTGAACCGGCTCAGAGTCTCTAACCGAGATTGGCCGTCAATTTCTTGAACCGGCTCAGGGTCTCTAAGCTAGATTGGATGTCAATTTCTTGAACCGGCTCAGGGTCTCTAGGCGAGATTGACTGGTAAGAGTTCAGCAGGTCACCTCAATCCTAGCCGGTTCAGGGTCTCTAAGCGAGATTGGCCGTCGATTTCTTTGAACCGGCTCAAGGTCTCTAGGCAAGATTAATCGGTAAGGTAGGCGGGTCACATAGCGGAGCAGCATCAATCTTGTAAGCCGCCATCTTGTATGAAGAAACGACAGAAGCTCCAAGTATCTTTATGATGATCCAATGATCTGGGCACCCATGTTTGAATAGTGCATCATGGCGGTTCGTCCTCTTGGGAAACTTTTAATCATCCGCCAATAATGTAGTAGCCCCCAGGATTGGGTTTTTCTCTTGTAAAGACCCAGGGTTCTCGTTAAAAACAACCAAATGTGTCTCGCCATGTCTATAGCCCCCGAGTCTTAAGTCGACTCGAAGAGGCGGCTTGAGAATCTTCATCTGAAAGTTGAGGTTGACCATGGCAGGTTATAGATGATCCCGTATGAATTGTTTCAATGATCCGGTCGATGGTTCATTCCCGCTGTTTGTTGAAGTGAACCAAATTGTAGTGCTGGCGACTCGTGTGCTTGTCCGTCGGGCGGCTCATATCGATGAGCACTGCACCGATATATTGATGTAGATCAAATTGTGGGTGATGTCTTGCACGCATCCGTTGGGCGGCTCATACAGGCGAGCATTGCACCGATATGTTGATGTAGATCAGAGTGTGGGTGGCATCTTGCACACGCCCATTGGGCGGCTCGTACAGGCGAGCACTACACCGATATGTTGATGTAGACGTAGAAAACGGCCGCGGCATTGTAAACTGGTGATGTTGTAAAAGACGGCACGGCGTTGTAAGACGGCACGAATGATGAGAGATGACCATATCGCGAACTGTCACGGCGTTGTATGTCGGCACGGGAGGCGAGAATCGGCCGCGGCGTTGTGAGTCGGGACGACGGCGAGAGACGGCCACGGTGTTGTAAGCCAGCGTGGTGGCGAAGGACGGCCACGACGTTGTAAGCCGGTATAGACGTGCGAGTTGCTGGTGGCGTTGAAAACCGGCAAGCACGACGAGTCAGCCATGGCGTTGTTGGTGAAGACCATATCGCGAATGCGGCGGCTTGCCGCGTCTATTGGGCGGCTGATACTAGCGGGAGAGCGCCCGCGGTACCAGTGAGTTGATGTAGACCGGACCGCAGGGCGGCGACTCGCAAATGCACATTGGGTGGCTTGTATAGGCGATACCGTACTGGTGACTTGGCACAGACATGAGAGACGGTCGCAGCGTTTGCAAGCCGGCGCGGTCGCGAGAGACGATCACAGCATTGTAAGCCGATGCGGGCGCGTGCTCCATCTCCATAGTGTAAAGCCACTTAATTGTCCTGCGTAAAAAAACATCACACGCCAGAGTAATTGTTTTTGGATAAAAATATACTGAACAATAGATAGGATAGATGTCACCTGATATTTTTAACAGATGAATGCAGACACCGGCGCTGAATAATAGTAGATGTAATCAAACGCCATCTAGATGTACTTTCAAAATTGTAGTAATCACCGCGACGGGACACACCCGTTGTGGAGCAGCGAGCCGGCCAGGCGAACCGGCGTGTTGACGCGGTGATTTGAGGCGGAGCAGCAAACCGGCGACTCTACTAGTCGAGGCGGCTGAAGTGGGGCAGCAGACCGGTAACTCAGCTGGTCGAAGCGGAGGGAGAGAAAGCCGAGGCGAGGCCGACTCGGACTCCCACAGCTAGACGTATTTTGATTGACTGTTGTACTGAGTATTGGGTTGCCTTTTTTCCTAGTGTCAGGATGTACCAAAAAATACGTTGTATAATGAAGAGTGTCAGCACTAATTGGTCGACAACCTATAAGGAATCGTGCTAAAATAGCACTTTTTCTTTGAGGCTTCACGTGGGTTGCAAATAGTAGCACTATGCTGTCATTACGTGGCAGATTGCCATCGGTTTGTGAGTAACAGGAGCAGCAATTTTCTAATCTCCTGATGACTTTACTGCCTTCACGTGGAGAGATTGACTCCTTGCCTGGATCCACACACCGATTTGACCAGGGAACTAACAAGAACCCGAGCAGAACTTGTGCTCTGCTTGGTATCCGTGCGCTGTGTATGTTTCGATCGGATTTGACTCATCAGCTTACTTGACAATATCGCTGAGAGAAAGAACAAATTGTGGGTCGATCTGATTGGTCGGTGATGTCGTAGATCGAATTTCTGTCGGTCTCACAGGAATTGGAAGCAGAGTCGACGCACCTCAAAACTTTTCTCTTGGTCTCATCTCGTATCTGACAGCTCAAAAATTAGTAACAAAACTTGATCACGAAGCAACGAATTTGCCGGATCTGTCCAGGATTGTTCCACGCACGCCGGGTTATCCTACGCAATTGTTCTATGCCATCTTTTCTTCATCCAACCAATCACGAGCCTCAATCTCTTAAGATTTCCCTCCAAGAACACAACTTCACCGTGCTCCGCCCCACGGTGGGCGCCAACTGTCGTGGATTTGTCATGGCAGATGTCCGGGTCAACGGACTTAGGTTCGGGGCGAGATTGATAAACCTTAGGTCATCCACTTGAGGGAAAATTGCCATTGTCCTAAAAACTCTGCGCTTGTAGGCCCAACACGAGTCTACAATAAGAGGGTTGTGTAGTAGACATCAGTGCGTTGGGCATCCCCAATCTTAGGTTCTTGTCACTCCTTAATCTCGTCATATCGGTGTCTCACCCAAAACATGAAAACTTCAATCACACAAAACTTAACGGAACTTCTTGAGATGGGTTAGTGTATTAAATATAGATTATTCACTTAGGTACTGTCTAGACAAGATTCATATCTGTTCCCACATGATACCTAGTGTATTAAATAATTCCTACAATTTATATTACTCAATATAAGCTATACGAACACTTGAAACAAGCAAACTATGCATGCAAAAACAGAATCTGTCAAAAACAGAACAGTCTGTAAATATTTGAATGATCACCAAACTTCCCTGACTCTAATAATTCTGCAAAAATTAGTACAGTTCAATAAATATGCATATAAAGTTTGTGTAATAATTTCAGAATTTTTTGACGCTCCAATAAAATAATATAATTCATATACTGGATGCAAAACTTTCTGTTTTGGCACAGAATCAAACTAGCAAGCATTCACACTATCCCAACGGATTTACTTGGCACTTTATTGTAATAAAAGGCACAAAATATGATTACTACCGTAGCTTAATCATGTGAACATATCAAAACATAAATTAAAAGTGTTGGGTTCTCTCCCAACAAGCGATTTTGTTTAATGCATTTTAGCTAGGCATGATGACTTCAATGATGCTGACAAAAAAGATAAGAACTGAAACACAAAGAGAGCATCATGAAGCATATCACTAGCACATTTAAGCCTAACCCAATTCCTATGCATAGGTGTATTGTGAAGAAACAATTTATAGGAACAACAATCAACTAGCATAGGAAGGGAAAACAAGCATATCTTCAAGAATTTGAACACATAGAGAGGAAACTAGATATTATTGCAATTCCTGTAACCATATGTTCCTCCCTCTTAAAAAAATTCAGTAGCATCATAAAGGAATTCCTCAATATATCAGTCACATAAATCATTATTTTGATGATGCACAAGCATAGAAATGTGTTCACTCTCCACATAAGCAATTTCCTTCTCATTCAAAATAGTGGGAGCAATCTCAACAAAATAACTATCATGACATACTTGATTGACATAACCACTTCGAATGTTAAAATCATGATGAAAAGTTTCATGTTTACCATTAATCTTTATAGCATACGTGTCATCACAGTAATGATCATAGATAGGAGGCATGTCATAATCATAATAGTTTTGCTCATCAAAACTTGGGGGGCTAAAAATATCATCTTCATCAAACATAGCATTCCCAAACTTGTGGCTTTGCATATCATTAGCATCATCAATATTCAAAGAATTCATACTAACAATATCACTATCATTCTCATCACTCAAATATTTAGTGCCAAACATTTTAATAACTTCTTCTTCTAACACTTGAGCACAATTTTCCATTCCATCATTTTCACGAAAGACATTAAAAAGATGAAGCATATGAGGCAACCTCACTTCCATTTTTTTGTAGATTTCTTTTATAAAACCAAACTAGTGAAAAATAATAAACAAAAAGATTTGATTGCAAGATCTAAAATTATAGCTTCAAGCACTCACCTCTCTAGCAACACCGCCAGAAAAGAGCTTGATGTCTACTATGCAACCTTCTTCTTGTAGACTCGTGTGGGGCCTCCAAGCGCAGAGTTTTTTAGGACAATGGCAATTTTCCCTCAAGTGGATGACCTAAGGTTTATCAATCCATGGGAGGTGTAGGATGAAGATGGTCTCTCTCCAGCAACCCTGCAATCAAATAACAAAGAGTCTCTTGTGCCCCCAACACACCCAATACAATGGTAAATTGTATAGGTGCACTAGTTCGGCAAAGAGATGGAGATACAAGTGCAATATGGATGGTAGATATAGGTTTTTGTAATCTGAAAATATAAAAACAGCAAGGTAACTAATAGTAAACAGTGAGCAAAACGTTGTATAAATGGTTGGAAACAAGGCCTGGGGTCCATACTTTCACTAGCGCAATTTCTCTCAACAATATTGACATAGTTGAATCGTATGTAAGTACCTCTCGTGTGATCAAGAGTTCACTCCAAAGTAACAAATAGCGGAGAACTAACTAAGAAATTATTGTAGGGTGGGAAACCACCTCAAAGTAATCTTTTTTGATCAATCTTATGAGCTGTCCCTATAAGTGTCACAAACAGCCCTAGCGTTCGTACTAAAATAACACCTTAAGATACACATCAACCAAAACCCTAATGTCACCTAGATATTCCAGTGCCACCACAAGTACCCACGGGCTTGATTATACGATATGCATCACATAATTTATGATTCATCATGTTCAATCCAACACAAAGAACTTCAAGGAGTGCCCCAAAGTTTCTACAGGAAAGTCAAGACAAAAACGTGTGCCAACCCCTATGCATAGATTCCCAAGGTCACGGAACCCGCAAGTTGATCACCAAAAAATACATCAAGTCTATCAATAGAAGATCCCATTGTCACCACAGATATCCCATTGCAAGACATACATCAAGTGTTCTCAAATCCTTAAAGACTCAATCCAATAAGTAAACTTCAAAGGGAAAACTCAATTCATCACAGCTAGATAGAGAGGGGAAAACTCCATATGATTCAATCTATATCAACAAAGCTCGTGGTAAATGAAGATCGTGCCATCTCAAGATAACGAGAGAGGGAGAGAGAGATCAAACACATAGCTACTGGTACATACCCTCAACCCCAAGGGTGAACTACTCCCTCCTCGTCATGGAGAGCGCCGGGATGATCAAGATGGCCTCCGGTGATGGTTTCCCCCTCCGACAGGGTGCCGTCTCGGGCTTCCGATTGGTTTTTCGTGGCTCTAGAGGTTTGTGGCGGCGGAACTCCCGATCTAGTTTTTCCATTGGGGTTTCTGGAATATTTGACGACTCATAGAGCTGAGAGGGAGGTTAGTGGACTCCCGAGAGGCCCACCCACCTCGTGGACGCGACCAAGGGGTGGCCGCGCCCCTAGGGCTTGTGGCCTTCTCGGGAGTCTTCGGGCCCAACTCTGATGCTCCGTAGGTCACTTCTGGTCTAGAAACAAATCATATCGAAGGTTTTATTCCGTTTGGACTCCATTTGATATTCCTTTTCTGTAAAACCCAAAAACATGGATAAACCAAGAACTGGCACTGGGCTCTAGGTTAATAGGTTAGTCCCAAAAATAATATAAAGCTATGGTAAAATGACTGTTAAACATCCAAGAATGATAATATAGCAGCATGAAACAAAAAAAATTATAGATATGCTCGAGACGTATCAGGGCCCACCCCCCAGGACTCACCCTGGTGGCTTGTGGGTCCCACATGGCCCTCCTCCACTTATTCCAGCATCCATTCACTTCATCTTCCTCTAGAAAAAATCCCACCATTGCTCAAACTCGTGTTCTAGCTCATCTTGTTGCCATTTTTGATCTCCTTGCTCAAAGCTCCATTTGCGAAACTGTTTTAGGGGATAACTCATAGGTATGTGACTCCTCCAATGGTACAATTAGTTTTTGTTCTAGTGCCTTATATATTGCAAATTTTTGCTATTGTGGTGACCTTGTTTCTAAGCTTGCATGTCAAATTTGTATGGTCCAAAGTAGTTTTGATGCATGATATAGTCTCTAGGCACTTGAGGGAGTAGTTGCTATGAGTTTGTTGAGTTTTATTCACCTTTATTTTAGGTCACTAAAAATTTCAGAATTATTCACAAATGTTGAGAAGATTATTAAGAGGTTCTTCAAGCTTGAGTTCTAAGGAAGATGAAAATGAAATGAAGGAGAAACCCAAATATAACCGTCCTCGCGTCGTAGAGGTTTGACCATGTGAATGGTTGTGTGACACATTCTTGAGGGCGGCCAGAATTTATGAAGATTTCTATTATTTGGCCAAGAATGCAGGCATCACTGACTTCCTCAACGATAAGTCTAACCAGTACCTCTTGCTCGCGAATACCTTTGTGCAAAAATTTCACTTTCATCCTAGGGAAGACCCTCCTACAGTAGACTTTCACTTATATGATGTGCCTAAGAAAATGAACCTTTATGATTTATGCAAAGTTTGGAAGATACCCTACGAGGGCAGCATCAGGGAATCATGTCCTCGAGACATGGAAGATTTTATTGCCGCAGTCACTGTAGGGGAAGAGAGAGGCGTGTCAAAGGAAAGACCAGCTAGTTTACATTTTCCTGTGCTACGCTATTATTCATTATTTGCGGGAAGATGTTTAGTTGGTCGCTGGGAGAGGGGAAGCCTTAGTGCCCTGACCTCGCTCTTTTGCGCCATGCTTTATTTGCTGATAGAACCTTTAGTCTGGGCTCTATATGGTGGCCCAACGGTTGAACACCAACCGTTCCAAGGGGCCCATATTCGGAGGTATCTATGCATGTCGTTTAGCTAAACATTTTGAGATACCCATTAGGCTTCACGAGAAAGATGAGAGGCTGCTACCCGCGATGTTTTTAGATTATGATCGTACGGTATCCCATGATGTTATTAAGAAGAATGATGATAGGAGGCTGCTTTACAACTTAGTATTTAGTTAGGGTACTTGTGAGATTATTAATCTCCCTGCTTCTTCTTTGTTCAATATTCATTTAGACAGGTACACTGTTATGCCCGATGACATCTACCGATATTGGGGTTTGTCACAACCCGTAGCACCTGAGACGGCACCGACCTTTGATCCATATCAGGCCCCGGTTTTTCGGTGGGAGCCATAGGAGGTTGATAATCAGTGGAACCCTCAGTGTCCTTCGAAGTATCCCAGAGATGCTTATTTCCAGCCGTGGCCCTATACCAACTTCGGCCAAAAGCCTAAGCTTGGAGGATTACGTATTTCTCACAGTCATTACATTCATGTTCACACACTCATTTCAGTTGTTGGTTGTAACAGCCCGGGACCGATGCTCCAAAAGATTCCCCTTTTATTTCCATTGTCGTCTTGTGCTTCGTTTGGTTGTTGCATTCATCATCACATCATTCTCATCATCTACATAGCATCGGCATTTTTTTCAACATGAGTTTTTCAAACTTGCATCTGTTCATAGTCGCCGGTTCTCCCCGTTCTTGTCGTTGCCCGTTTCGAGACCAACCACACACGCACGCGCCCGTAGCATCGTTTTAAAAAAAACCGTTTTTAAGGCGCGCTAAAAATATTCCCGACTAGGGTCGAAACTTGGCGTGCGGTCTTGTTATATTGTACGTAGACCACCTGTCGAATTTCGTCGCATTCCAAGTTCGGTTGATACTCGAACGGTCAGTCGTAGCAGTGCGGTCATCGGTTTATTCGTCGGAAGTTTTTCGGTGTTTTAAACTCTGTCACGGGCTGCCACCTTCCCTCTCATCTCAGACCAAAGCCCACTACACACCCCACTAGCCCACCTAGCTAGCCCCCTCTACTTCCGGGACGTCCGATCGAGATCGAACGGTCCGAAAATGGAGCAAAAACCATCAACCCTAGACCCTAAAACTATAAATAGACCCTCCCCTTCCTAATTTGGACCTAAACCCTAATCCCTCCTCGAAGCCCATGCCAAGCCCCCACGAGCCGCCAGCTAGCCGCGCCTCCTCTCTCCATAGCCGCCAGGCCCGCCGAAGCCCGTCCGGGCCCGCCCCAGGCCCGAAGCGCCTCTCGCGCTTCCCGCAGCTCCTCCTGAGCTCCCCCGCGCCAACCCCAGTGCTCGCAGCCTTGCCCTCCCCGCGTCGGCCATTGAGCCGCTAGAGTGAGCCGCCGCCGCTGCCAGCGACGACAACCTAGGCAAGTTGCCCCCGCACGACCTCTCCTTCGCCTATTCTCTCCCTCTCCCATAATCTCCCTTCCTCTCTCTCCTCGTAGGAATGGCCTCCGCCCTATCTCCTTGATCCGGCGCCGCCAAGGCTCCTCGTCGCCGGGAATGGAGAGCCCTGCCCTAGATCTGGTCTTCTCCGGCCTTCCCGTCGCCGGATCTCGCCGCCCCTCGCTAGAGTTCCCGTGCCGCTGCCACCATGGTTCTGCTCGGGGACGAGCAGAGGAGCTACTCGCCCGCCTCCCTCTCGCCCGCATGAGCTGCCCCAGCGAGCCAGCTCTCGGCTGGGCCTCCTTCCCGTCAAAGGCCCAAGCCAGCCAAGGCCCATGGCCACTAGGGTGAGCGCCACCCCTATCCTCTGCCCTGGGCGATGCCCTGTTATGTTGCGCCTGCTCTGTTGGCCTAGTGTGCCGTGGATTCGGCCCATGCTGATTTTTTCTATCCTGCGAGTTTACCCAATTAACCTGGGAATTTCATAATTGCAGAAAAAACGCATGATTTAAAATTGCTAATAACTAATTGTCCGTGCATCATATGAAAATAATGTAGATATGTTAAATGTCCATAATTTCGTGTAGTTTACTAATATTTAAACACGCTATTTGCATGGATTGGCGTGATGCCCTTTTTAAAAATGAATTAATTCTTAGCAACCTAATCGTGCCTCGGATCGAAATGCTTTATATATGAAACTTGACTAGAATTTCGTGTAGATTAATAATTTGCAACTTTAAACCATGTTTAAAACTGTTTAAACTTGCTGTTTGCTGTAATTTACATTAATGCCATGGTAAAATGAATTGTTTAATAACTTTTAGACCGTAGCTCCGATGCAAATGTTTTATATTTGTAACTTGACTGGAATAATGTGTAGAATCTCATGGTGACATTTATTTTGCTGTTTAACAACTCTAAAATTGTGTTAGGACAGAACTGGACCAAATTCATATGATGCATATGGGGTTATTTCAGAAATGATATCTATTGCTTCCGGTCCCATTTAAAATGCCTAGATGATATAGTTGTTCATGCTTCACGGTTTGCCATGTTAAACAACATTTAATATTGATGAGTACCTAAACAAGAGTGAACTAAATAATTCGAACGTGGAGTTTCGTCAGTATGCAACCCCTTGCATATTGAACTTCACTTAATGTGTAGAAGTTGTCTATTGTTCTTGCCTTGCCATGCCTTGCATAATTAAACCGGACATGCATCATAATTGTCTGCGCATCATACCATGCATATGTTGTGGTGTATCGTCTGTTGATTGTTGTTTCCGGTTTGCTTCTTCTCGATAGAGTTTCGAAAGCGTTCCGAGTGTGAGGATTCGTTCGACTACGTTGACTCGTCTTCTTCATGGACTCATTCTTCTTCCGAGCGGGATCTCAGGAAAGATGACACATTTCCCTAGATACCATTACTATCATTGCCATGCTAGATGTCTCGTTTTCTATCGCTATGTCACGCTACCTACCACTTGTTTGTCAAGCCTCCCGACATTGCCATGAAAAGCCTCTAACCCGACACCTTCCTAGCAAACCATTGTTTGGCTATGTTACTGCTTGCTCAGCCCTTCTTGTAGCGTTTCTAGTTGCAAGTGCATTTGCTTCCATGTGACCCCATGGACATTCTTTTGTTATCACAATATTATTGTCATTTAATTTAATGCACTTATACACTTGGTAAAGGGTGGAAGACTTGGCCTTTTTCTTGGTGTTTAGTTCCACTCTTGCCGCCCCTAGTTACTTGTGAACGGGTGTTATGTTCCATAACTGAGAGCTCCTAACATGCTTTGCGGTTGTTATGGCGACCCCCTTGATCTTTGTTTTAGGATAAAGCTTGTCTAGCAAGGCCCAACATTGGTACTATTTGCTTAATAACAACTAAAATTTGTGAAGGGCATGATCACCCCTTGGATTAATCAACAACCCGGGCCAGTGCTCCTCATGAGTGTTGGCCCAAACTAGAGCACTGTGCGGGGCCACCCCAGGGCAACTTGGGTGATTTCTATCAGGCCACTGTATGCGTAGCTTATCCGCCATGTCCTGAGAATGAGATACGCGGCTCCTATCGGGATCGTCGACACGTCGGGAGGCCTTGCTGGACTTGTTTTACCTTTCTCGAATGTCTTGCATGAGGGACTCTCATCTTCTTCGGGCTATCTCGAGGTGTCGGATTTCCTTTGGAATTGCCTAGGATGATCACGAGATTCGTGCTCGAGGTTATTGCCGTGGCGTGTGGTTAATTTGTGATGGATGAGTTGGAGCACCCATGCAGGGTTAAATCTTTTGAAAAGCCATGCCCGCGGTTATGTGGCAAACTTGGATACTTTGTTTAACACCCGGTCAGAGCAAACTTGAAGTAAACTCTAATAAAATACACCAACCGTGTGTGTAACCGTGATTGTCTCTTCTCGTGAGTTCTTATCCGAAAGAGGACACGGTGGGGTTATGTTTGACGTAAGTAGGTGTTCGGGATCAGTCAGTGATCATTACTAGTTCATGTCCATTATGCATAGACCACCATACTTTAATTTTTGTATGCGTAAGTTAGCCACTCCAAACAAATGCTTAGTCGCTTGCTGCAGCCTCACCACCTGACCATACCTCACCCATAATGCTTTAATAGTCTTGATACCCTTGGAAATGAGACTGTTGAGTCCCCATGGCTCATAGATTACTACAACAACAGTTGCAGGTACATGTAATGCGATGATTTGATGTGAGCGTGATGCTTGTTTGATCTGGAGTTCTTCTTCTTCTTCAATCTAGGATGGGTTCCAGGCGGCAGCCTAGGATACCAAGGATGGATGTCATTTTGTCGTTTATTTTTGTCTGTAGTCGGACCCTGCTCTTCTGAATGATGTTTGTATATGTTGTTGTATTGATGTGATCTTGATGTAGCTTGTGGCGATTGTAAGCCAATTCCATATACTCATCTCTTCTGTAAATGTACTTGTAATGATATCCATTATTGCAACATGATGAGATGCGCTTCTATCCCTGTCGAGGCTCTCGTGCCAAAATAAGGATAGGACCACATCTTGGGCGTGGCAAGTTGGTATCAGAGCTTGTACCGACCTAGGAGCCCCTTTGATTGATCGAACTTGGCCGAGTCGAGTCTAGAGAAAAAACTACTTTGAGTCTAGTTATATCGGAGAGTAGGATTCTTTTTACTCCTCTTCTATACTCTGGTGAGGTATTTGACTTAGGAATGTCGATTCTACTCCTATTCTAGCTCAAAGAAATTTCTAGGATCACGCGGATATTTTGGAAACTATATGATGCCGATCTCACGGAGTTCTGTCTGGATGCCGATGTGATTCTTTGTGAAGATTCTCAAGAGTTTCAATTTCAAATCTATCCTCATATCCCTTGTTCTCGTTGTTATTCTTCACCGGTGGATTAAATTCAAGTTCTTGGTGTTCATCATATCTTTTTCATTCATTAAATGCTCTCCCATGTTGGAATTCTTATCCAAGCCTCTCTTGTTTTTTTCGTCTCTCTCTGTTTTGTCCGGAGTGTTGAAGATACCTTAGAGATTCGTGTTTTCTTTAATTCCCTCCAAATTATTTCAAGGGTCTCTTATCATCAAGTTCTTAATTTGTACCGGTACAATCTCTCTTTTAATCAATTGTTTCAACGGTAGTTTCTTTTGAGTGGGCCCATAACCCACATGTTTTGTCCCAGGATCCTACCTGACTCTTCTAATCTTTCCCGAGATGTTCTCAAGTTCTCTTCAAATATGACAATAAGAATGAATTTCATCAGTCATATGACTTCTTGAAGATCACCTCTAAATCATTTTCATTGTTGGCTCAACCTTTCCTTATTCATTATTCCAGAGTATCTCAGCAATTCGTGGTGGTGTTTCTCGTCATCATTCTTTGCGTTGAAGACCGAAACAGAGTTCTCTTAAATCTTAATCCATTCTCCTAAAGATTCATGGTTTCAGGTTGTTGCTATCATCTCAATTTTTTTTGATAATGAGTTATTCCTCTCATACCTATCCAGTGCATTTCATAATTGTTTTCATTTCTCGATCCTCCGAAGGCCATCATTTCAGAATATTTCTTCATTCTCAGCTATCAGCTTTCGTTCTCAAATTTTTCTCAATTGTTGTCCCTTCATTCGTATCTCAATTATTCCGGTGCCTTGTGAAGTTTTCCATTAGGTGGATCATGCTCTATTCGTTCTCATGTTATATCATTCATTTGTATTATCCTCTTTTGTTTCTATTTTTTACCGGTGTATCGTTCAAGACCTCTTGAATTTTGTGATCTATCTATCTTTCCTATATTTTTTCAAAAAGGATAAGTGGTATGCCAAATCCATTATTTGTCATCAATTTAACTTGATGAAGGATAGGCATATCATAATTCTTATTCTTGTTTCATCCAAGTGATTTCAATCCTTTTTCCGGAGTGTTCATGGCATCAAATTCTCGATTTCAAGTGTTCTCATATTTTCTTTCCGGAGTTCCAGTTTTCTCAAGTATCCCTTCGTGAAGCTTCTTCTAAATCATAGCAAGGCCACAAGCTTGTATTTTCGCAATATTCAATTCTTTTCTATCATCCTTTCATTCTAGAGTTCATTTGGATGATTCTTCACGGTGGTTTGTCAAGGATGTAATTCTTCTCGAAGTGTTCAGCAAGATTTTTGTTGGAGGTGCTTAAGTGTTCTTTATCTTAGATATCTAAGTTCAATTCCTTCTCCATTGTCTTTTAAGATGGTGTTATTAAATTCTTGATTATAAGGAGTCTCGAAGGAAAATTGTCAAGAATAAGATAAGTAAACCCATCTTCTTTTCTCGGAGGTATCTTGGGTTGGATTTCACCTAAAGCATTTCATAAGGATTGTTGCTATCATGGTGTCTCAAATGATACAAGTTTTCTCCTTCTCTTCTTGGTGTAAGAAGTCTGGCATATCTTATTGCTCTCAAGCAATCAGTTGTTTTTGTTGTGCCAGGGTGTCACCTCATAATTTTGAGATGTTTTTCATAAGCCCATAACAAGCTAAATCCTTTCGTTGTTGATTCTCCATCAACTCCATTCAACCATGATTTTCAAATTCAATGATAGTAGAAGTGTCATTTTCTTCTCCGTTCTCTTCTCTCCAAAGATCTAGCTTCTATTCTTTTGTTCTGGAGGCATAGTGGTGTTGCTCTTTTCTACTCACATCTAGTTGTTTAAGATCATGTTCTTCCCTTGCTTGTCCATTTATCGGAGTGCTGTGAAATCATTTCATGATCCTTCCATCTTATGAAGTTTTCATTCGAATCCAACCGAAGTTTGGTGTCTCTTTCAATTTCTTTCCTTCATATCAATTCTGCATCTCTTTTCAACCGAAGTGTTGCCGATATTACTTGTGAATTCTCGCATGTTCCTCCTGTCATTCTTCATCTCTTTCCAACCTTCATGTTTCATTGGTTTCACTCATTTGTTAAAGAAGCAACTAAGTTTTACCTTTTCATCTTTCTCTTCCCCTTCTCATTCTAGATCTCAGGTCCAGATCCTCGTGTAGTGGAGCAGAGTTGTAACAGCCCGGGACCGACGCTCCAGAACATTCCCCTTTTATTTCCATTGTCGTCTTGTGCTTCATTTGGTTGTTGCATTCATCATCGCATCATTCGCATCATATGCATAGCATCGGCATTTTTTCCAACATGAGTTTTTCAAACTTGCATTCGTTCGTAGTCGTCGGTTCTCTCCGTTCTTGTCGTTGCCCGTTTCAAGATGAACCACACACGCCCGCGCCCACGGCATCGTTTTAAAAAAAACCGTTTTTAAAGCATGCTAAAAATATTCTCGGATTGGGTCAGAACTAGGCGTGCGATCTTGTTATATTGTAGGTAGACCGTCTGTCGAATTTCTTCCCATTCCGAGTACGTTTGGGACCCGAACGGTCAGTCGTAGCAGTGCGGCCATCAGTTTATTCGTCGGACGTTTTTTGGTGTTTTAAACTCTGTCACCGGCTGCCACCTTCCCTCTCATCTTAGACCAAAGCCCACTACACACCCACTAGCCCACCTAGATAGCCCCCTCCGCTTCTGGGCCGTCCGATCGAGATCGAACGGTCCGAAAATGGAGCAAAAACCATCAACCCTAGCCCCTAAAACTATAAATAGACCCTCACCTTCCTAATTTGGACCTAAACCCTAATCCCTCCTCGAAGCCCGGGCCAAACCCCCACCAGCCGCCAGCTAGCCGTGCCTCCTCTCTTCTCAGCCGCCAGGCCCGCTGAAGCCCGTCCGGGCCCGCCCTAGGCCCGAAGCGCCGCAGCCGCTTCCCGCAGCTCCTCCCAAGCTCCCCCGCACCACCAGACGACAACACAGGCGAGCTGCCCTCGCACGACCTCTCCTCCGCCTGTTCTCTCCCTCTCCCGTAACCTCCCTTCCTCTCTCTCCTCGCAGGAATGGCTGCCGCCCGATCTCCTTGCTCCGGCGGCGCCAAGGCTCCTCGTCGCTGGGAATGGAGAGCCCTGCCCCAGATCTGGTCTTCCCCGGCCTTCTCATCACCGGATGCTAGGTGGGTTATTCTCACGATATGTGTTGATTCACTATCATTCACGAGAAAGTGGTTGGTACTAGGGATTCCTAGTCCTATGCTCAAAATTTAAATCAAAGTATAATAAAACCAAACTCCCCCGGGATTGTGTTTGTATGACCGGTACCTATGGATTTGGCCCGCCGTGGAGTGTGATTGGTTTGGTGGAGGGGGAGTAAAAACTTTACTATTCTGTTTGGGAACCACCTATAATGTATCTAGCATGGAGGACATCGAGATCTCTTAGTTGTTATGTTGGCAATGAAAGCATACCGCTCAAAATTATTATTTGTCCTTGTTTTAAAAGCTCGTGCTCTGGCACCTCTGCAAATCAATGCTTCCCTCTGTGAAGGGCCTATCTATTTTACTTTACCATTGAGGCATCATCCTCTTATAAAAGGCGCCTATTAGAGAGCACTACAGTCATTTGTATGCTTTGCTATTAATTGATATTGAGTATGAGTCTGACTAGATCTCTTTTACCATGAATTAAAGTGTCTAGTCAGTCCTCGTTCTTCAGAGGTGCTCTGCATTTATGTTTTGCGGTCTCAGGAAGGGCTAGCGAGATACCATTATGTCATATTGTATCATGATTGTTTTGATAAAATTGTTGTCAGCCGAGACTTATTATTATTGCTCGCTAGTTGATTATGCCATTTATATGAGTAAATGTGAGACCTAAATGTTATTGTCAATGTGGTTATTCTATAATCTTTGCTAAAAATCTGAACATAAGTTAGACATATTTACCACGGCAAGATCAAATAGAGTTTGTAAAAGTTTTTCTTTATCACTTTCAGTTTATCAACTGAATTGCTTGAGGACAGGCAAAGGTTTAAGCTTGGGGGAGTTGATACATCTCTAACATATCTACTTTTCCAAACTCTTTTGCGCTTGTTTTGGACTCTAATTTGCATGATTTGAATGGAACTAACCCAGACTGACGCTGTTTTCAGCAGAATTACCTTGGTGTTATTTTTGTGCAGAAATAAAAGTTCTCGGATTGACTTGAAAATTTACGGAGAATATCTTTGGAATTCATAAAAAATATTAGCGAAATAATCAACTGTAGGGGGCCCACCACCTAGCCACAAGCCTGGTGGGCGCGCCCACCCCCTGCGCGCCCCTGTGGCTTGTGGGCCCCCTGACGCTCCTCCGACCTCATTTCCATTTCTATATATTCCTCTTCGGGGAAAACTTAAGAAGAAAAGTTCATCGCATTTCACGATACAGAGCCGCCACCACCTCCTATTCTTCCTCGGGAGACCAGATCTGGAGTCCGTTTGGGGCTCCGGAGAGGAGAAATCGATGCCTTCATCATCACCAACCATCCTTCATCACCAATTCCATGATGCTATCCACTGTTCATGAGTAATCTCATCGTAGGCTTGCTAGACAGTGACGGATTGGATGAGATTTATCATGTAATCGAGTTAGTTATGTTAGGGTTTGATCCCTAGTATCCACTATGTTCTCAGATTGATGTTGCTATGACTTTGTTGTGCTTAATGCTTGTCACTAGGGCCCGATTGCCAAGATTTCAGATCTGAACCTATTATGTTTTCATTAATATATATGTGTTCTTGATCCTATCTTGCAAGTTGTAGACACCTATTATGAGTTATGATCCGCATCCCCAGGGTGACAATATCTGGGATTCTTTCTGGTGATTACCATAGTTTGAGGACTTCATGTATTCACTAAGTGATAATGCTTTGGTCCGGTTCTCTATTAAAAGGAGGCCTTAATATCCCTTAGTTTCCTATAGGACCCTGTTGCCACGGGACGGTAGGACAAAAGATGTCATGCAAGTTCTTTTCCATAAGCACGTATGAATATACATGGAATACATGCCTACATTACATTGATGAATTGGAGCTAGTTCCGTGTCACCCTATGTTATAACTGATCCATTGCCTACGAGCTTTCCATATAATGATCTTTGATAAGTTACTTTTCCATTGCTATTGTTACAAACACTACAAAACTGCTACTATCACTTTTGCTAGTGTTACCGTTACTCCCATACTACTTTGCTACTGAATACTTTGCTGCAGATATTAAGTCTTTCAGGTGTGGTTGAATTGACAACTCAGCTGCTAATACTCGAGAATATTATTTGGTTCCCCTTGTGTCGAATCAATAAATTTTGGTTGAATACTCTACCCTCGAAAACTGTTGCGATCCCCTATACTTGTGGGTTATCACCGACCTGTATAAAGGGGAGCAAGAGGACTTTATTTGGCAGGTGACCAAAGAAGGATACTCAGCCCACAATCCTATCAAATCGGTAAGCCCTTTCCCCTCTACGAACATAGTTCTGAGTTTTCATTTCGTAATTTGTTTGACCGAAGTCTTGCGTGAATAGGAATGGAGGAGCTTCATTGAGACATTCAATTGTCCGGCTCCTCGGCCCGAAAGCTACACATGCGATGATGATCCAGGTTTCCATGAGTACCCGGATCTTCTAATTGATTTTGAAGACAGAGTCTATTATCAGGTTAGCATTGACCAATCCCCGGTGGCTATCATAGTCGAATACCCCGAGTCATTCTCTATCCCTGCCACGAACAAGAAGAAGAACATCTCGTCCCGTAAGAGGCAAACTACCAACAGCGCCCCGAAAGCATCGGCTCTGACTCCTAAGTGCAGTAGATCTGCGTGCCATGCACCGGCAATCGAGACCATGGCTGAATCGGAAGTCCATAGGGACTCTATCAAAGAGTTGTTCGTGAGGACGAATTAGCCTGCCCGCTCAACCCAAAGGTACACTGTTCGATTATCCGCTGATTATCATAATCAACAGAGCCTTACAGAAATTTAATTTATTGAAATACTAAGGCAAAATGTCCAGACTTCTCCTGTCGAAGAGGTTGGGGGTGTCCGGTGAACCCCAAACTTCCAGAGCCGAGGCTCATGTCGGTTCTGCTACCGGAGCCCCCATGGCCAATTCAGTACCAGCCGATTCTAGTGATGGTGTATCCGTTACCAGATCGGAAGTGGGAAGTGCCATGAATCATCAGCGACGATGGGAGGCTATGCGGCACTCAATATTTTCCGAACAAGAGTTCGACGCCCTTCAATCGGCGGATGCACACATTGGTGCTGCCCGAGCCGGGTTCGGCGAAGCTATGAAGTTGATATCGGCCAGGATGCAGGTAAGTGATCGGTTTTTATAGAGTCTGAACACTCATGTAAACCCAGTAGCCCCCGGGCCTTAAGTTGGTTCGGGACAACCGAATTAAGGGTCTTTAACACTGTTGTGCTGCAGGCTTCGAGACAACAGAATGTGGAACTGGCCAAGGAGCTGAAGGAGCACCAATCACAGGTTCATGCTGTGGAGGCGGAGCTAGATCAAGTAAAGAGCTTCACCCGGGAGGCCCGTGGTGAGTATACCGGTGTTTTTTATTTCTAGTAAATGTCTATGCTGACGCAAAGATTCTATTTAGCAGCCGAATCCATAGGGCATATGCAAAGAGAGCTGGATGAAGCCCGAGAAGCTCAGCGGTACGCCGAGTCCCAGCATGAGGTTGGGTTTCGTGTTATGAACCATCTCCAAGCGGAGAAGAAAAAACAGGCCGAAGAAATTGAGAGTTTAAAGGCTCAATTGGCCCAGGCCCAAGAAGAAAATCATAAACTTCAGAGGGGCATGTTCGGTAAGTATGATCCGGACATTAGTAAGTACTTCGTATAAAGGAAGTATGATAAGAATGTCTTTCCCTCATTGTGATAGCCTGGCTTATTAGGGATGATAGACTACTCATATCAATAAGGAATTCCTTCTTTTTCGGGAGCCTATTTGAACAGAACTCCTAGGTTAAGCGTGCTTGGCTTGGAGTAGTTCTAGGATGGGTGACCGACCGGGAAGTTGGTCCCGGGAGCGCATGAGTGAGGACAAAGTGCGCAGAAAAGACTAGTATCGATCTGTGAGGCTAGTCTTGATCCTGCCAGGAATAACGACCACTGGCGGGTGTGTCTGGGGCGTTACAAGTTGGTATCAGAGCCGACCCTCGCGGTTACACGGATGTTCGCCGACAGGTGCGCGGTCATGTTGTTCATGAAGTTGGTGACCCGTCGTGGCACACGGAATGACACATGTATCGGACTGGAAGCACAGACATTTGTGCCAGGAGGAAACGTTCTTGTGGCCCGACAACGACGTCGGTTCCTTTGAGTGGTGGTGTATGTGATAGCCTGGCTTATTAGGGATGATAGACTACTCATATCAATAAGTAATTCCTTCTTTTCTGGGAGCCCATTCGAACAGAACTACCAGGTTAAGCGTTCTTGGCTTGGAGTAGTTCTAGGATGGGTGACCGACCGGAAAGTTGGTCCCAGGTGGGCATGAGTGAGGACAAAGTGCGCAGAAAAGACTAGTATTGATTTGTGAGGCTAGTCTAGATCCTGCCAAGAGTAACGACTACCAACAGGTGTGTCCGGGGCGTTACAAGTTGGTATCAGAGCCGACCCTCGTGGTTACACGGATGTTCGTCGACAGGTGCGCGGTCATGTTGTTCACGAAGTTGGTGACCCGTCGTGGCACATGGAATGACACATGTATCGGACTGGAAGCACAGACGTTTGTGCCAAGAGGAAACGGTCTTGTGGCCCGACAAGGACGTCAGTTCCTCTGAGTGGTGGTGTATGTAATAGCCTGGCTTATTAGGGATGATAGACTACTCATATCAATAAGTAATTCCTTCTTTTTTGGGAGCCCATTCGAACAGAACTCCCAGGTTAAGCGTGCCTGGCTTGGAGTAGTTCTAGGATGGGTGACCGACCGGGAAGTTGGTCCGAGGTGTGCATGAGTGAGGACAAAGTGCGTAGAAAAGTCCAGTATTGATCTGTGAGGCTAGTCTAGATCCTGCCAGGAGTAACGACTACCGTCTAGACTCATGTATAGGACTTGTGTCCGGGCAACCTAAAGAAGAGTTCGGATCCTTCCGGGGGAACTTGCTAAAGGAGCTATCCGCCCTCCATGAGCATGCTCGGAAAGCAATGAAAGGCATGGTAAAAGCGCTATGGCCTGCCGAGTAGCCACCAGAAGATATATCCGAACTGACCGATAGATTCAAGGGAGCTTGAAGCAGGTTCGAGTTGTGGAAGACGTCGGCTTGCCGAGAGGGACCACGAGAGGCGTGGGCAATGATCAAGACCTGCTACACCGGACTTGACCCCAAGTGGATGGCTCGGGTTGGTCCCGCGGGATCGGATGGTCAAGAAGTGTCCCTCCACCTCGTGTATGACCAAGTAATGCCTGCCGCCCGCCTTTCATAGGAAGACTGCTCTCATAGATTCAAGGGAGCTTGAAGCAGGTTCGAGCTGTGGAAGACGTCGGCTTGCCGAGAGGGACCACGAGAGGCGTGGGCAATGATCAAGACCTGCTACACCGGACTTGACCCAAGTGGATGGCTCGGGTTGGTCCCGCGGGATCGGATGGTCAAGAAGTGTCCCTCCACCTCGTGTATGACCAAGTAATGCCTGTCGCCCGCCTTTCATAGGAAGACTGCTCCCTAGACACCATAATCGATAACTTAGATCGGCAGCCGAATGTGTAACTTCATATAATTTCGTACGAACAATATGTGTTGTAAAATTTGTCTTAACCGGCCATCAGCTTCTCCCTCCCGTGCGAAGAGCGCGGGAGTGTCCCTCGCAATTTGTTATTCCAAAAGAGCGAGTTGTATCTGGGGGACCAGGCAATCTGGCCATACGATACGAATAGACAGAAAGCACACCGAGAGATATGTTATATTACTTCCTAGCGTAAGAGACATCTTCCAAATGAAATAGCACCTCTATTGATACCTTTCTCCGGTCCCCTACGAAAATCATTGATAAAGGTCCGCATACTGCTAGGATGCGCCTGAGGGCGTTTTTGGAAAAAACGAACCCAAACAATGGCTATAATGGCCATAGCTATATTAAGTGCTTTTGTCACGGCCGACCAATTGTCTACGTAAGATAGCTGGCTTTCGGCTTCACCCATCTGAGGTACGTATCCAGATGGCCCGGTCGTAAGAATCGTAGAGGTGTTCCCTTTACCCTCTAGCCGAACAATTGGGAACGTAGAGGGTAAACACAGGAGCGAGGCAACCCAGTTTGGCAAATCCTCGTTCTAATTGATGCATATGATGGCTTGAGCATGACAAAGGAAACATTTGTACACAATAAGTGTGAGTAAATACTTATAATATAAAAACGTTGGCTTCGAGAAGAAGCCCCCAGGGGCTGTATTCGGATTTAACACTTTATAGTGTATGCCGATAGCCTTAGTACAAGATCGGTTTGGCTGAACATAGAAAAATAAATCAATCCTATCAAACAACATAGTGGGAAGGGAAGAAAAAGGAAAAAAAGAAAGACGAGAAAAAAGAAAAATATTGGAGAATTGGACGACACCGGTTTATTCGTAGAAGCACCGAAGACAAGCTGCGTTCCATGCGTTGGTTCAAGGCGATTGTCCGACGGGCTCCGAAGACGATAGGCTCCTCCCGCGAGTACTTCGCCAATGATGAAGGGGGCCTCCCATTTGGGGTTGAGTTTATGCTTCTGCTTCTCTGGGAGCCGTAGGACGAGTTCGCCTACATTGTATGCTTATGTCCTGACCTCCCTACTCTGGTAGCGTCATGCTTGCTGCTGGTAAAACATAGAGCGCGCCCGAGCTATGTCGCGCTATCCTTCTAAGGCATCTATGTCGTCCTGCCGACCTAACTTGGCCTCCTTTTCTTCATACATGCGCACTCTTGGTGCATCATGAATAATGTCGCAGGGGAGGACTGCCTCAGCCCCATAGACCATGAAGAGCTGTGTGTAACCCGTCGATCTATTCGGGGTGGTGCGCAGGCCCCATAAAACAGAGTCGAGCTCCTCCACCCAACGGCAGTCAAATTCATGAAGAAATCGGACCAAACGTGGCTTAATGCCACTCATAATGAGACAGTTTGCTCATTCGACTTGTCCATTGTGAAAGCACAACATGCTCCCTTGGTGGTTTTGATAATTCATGACAACATACATTGTCTCTTGGACTAAAACCTCTATCTTGTGTATTCCAGATAATAGTCCATGGAGAGTTGTGTTGGCAAAAGGATTGAGGAGATTGTTGAATCACCCCAAGATGCAAGGAAATAGGTTGTCCAAGCTTCAAGCAAAGAGAACTCTACATTTTACATTTGTGAGAAATCACTTTGAGTCCATAGGAAAGCCAATACTATTAAAAGGGGGTAAAGTTTTGATGATGGACAATATGTTAAAACGTGCACAAGTGACAGTCACCAAAACATCCACAAACTCTTCCACCCAAGTCTGTCCACAGCCAAATATGCAAAATTGGTGCAACCAACATTCCTATCCCGGTGCGACCGATTCTAGACCCTAGATAGACTCAGCCAAACCCTATCACTTCGGTGCTGCCGACACTTCACTCGGTGCCATCGAGTTGGGGTGCCAAGATTCTGTTACGCAAGTTCTCATTTTTGGTCCGTCCGAGAATGGTGAATCAGCGTCACCGAGATTGGCAAATCTGACCGTTGGTCACCTTGTCGGTGCAACCGAGAATTGTATATCGGTCCCTCTGAGATTCAAAATTTGCCACTTTTGGTCACTTCGGTACAACCGAGATTTACACATCGGTGTCACCAAGTTGGTCATTTTGTGTGTAACTGTTGGATTTTTGGGGATGCCTATATATACCCCTTCACGACCACCGACTCGAAAGAGAAGCACTAAGAACTATCCCATACCTATCCTACTTAGTTTTCTGAGAGAGAATCACCTACCCTTGTGTTGAGGTCAAGATCTTCCACTCCAACCATATGGATCTTGATTTCTAGCCTCCACAAGTTGCTTTCCACCAATCCCATCTCTTGTACCAAGCCAAATCTATGAGAGAGTGATTGTGTGTTGAGGAGTCTATCATCTTGAAGCACAAGAGCAAGGAGTTCAGCGTCACTACCCAGCCTATTTCGTTTTGGAGGGTGGTGCCTCCTAGATTGATTAGGTGTCGCTTGGGAGCCTCCTACTTCATGTTGTGGAGTGAACCAAGAAGTTTGTTAGGGCAAGGAGATCGCCTACTTCATGAAGATCTACCCATAGTGAGGGAGTACTTCGTGGACGGAAGCCGCATGGAATAGTCAAGGTTGCTTCTTCGTGGAACCCTCCGTGGGTAGAGCCCTCCGTGAACTCTCGCGA
Organism: Hordeum marinum; assembly: GCA_022496015.1. Classification (NCBI taxonomy): domain Eukaryota; kingdom Viridiplantae; phylum Streptophyta; class Magnoliopsida; order Poales; family Poaceae; genus Hordeum; species Hordeum marinum. Next base: position 367,553,024 of record CM039676.1, on the reverse strand, counting down.
CCGTTACCCTTCATGGGTTGAAGACTCCATGAACATGGACGTACGATAGCACCACCTATCGGAACCACGGGAAAAATCCTTGCATCTCCTATTGCGTTTGATCTTCCTACCCCATCTCTTTACTTACATGTGCAATGCCTTTACTTTCCGCTGCCATACTTGTAGACATGCTTGTGTAAGGATGTTAGACTTGCTATACTTACTAAAATAGTTAAAATTTGCCAACCAATTAACTTGGGAAAAGGTTAGGTTTTAAATTTCTGCTAGTAGTCTATCCACCCCCCCCCCCACTCTAGACACCCCTCTCTCGATCCTACAAGTGGCATCAGAGCTTTGGTCTCCATTGCTTTGGTTTAATCATCATGGAGGAAGATGGATGTGTCTAGAGTAGAGAGTTTGAGTTGTAGAGTGCCCATTCTTGATGGAGAGTACTATAGTAAGTGGAAGAATGCCATGATTGATCTATTTAATAGATTCCAATTGACTAAATATATTGAAAACCCCTATGTGCCTCCCATTGATGAATTGAATCCCACACACGAAGAGGAAATTAACATGCTTGGTAACCTAAGAACTGTAAATCTTATTGTTAGAGGTTTACCAAGATTCGTGCTCTCTAAAATGAAGAACTTTGCATGTGCCTATACCTTATGGACTGATTTGGAGAAATGATATCCAAATCTTTCCTTAGGAAATCTTGATGAAATTCTTCATAAAACAATTGCTTTTCACAGAATGAAGCCTAGTGATCCAAACTTTGATAAATGCCTATTTGAGCTCCATGATCTTATGCGTGCTAAAGGAGATGTTACCACTATCAACAACATTATCTTTGAAGCCATTCGCATTCACAAACTTGAACATTGTCATGATCACTATTCTAACGAGTCTCTTGTTCTTTATGACGAGGATTTACCACTTGATGATGACAATGTGGAACATGGATACTATGAAGAAGATGAGTTGCTCAACATCGAGCACGAGAAGATCATGAAGAATCTGAGCCTCATGGCAAACTTTAGAGATTACATGTCCGAAGGAAAAGAGTGGATTCTTGACAGCGGATGTACGGATCATATGACTAGTGATAAAGACATGTTCCAAGAGATCACGCCTAATCAAGGTCCTCGAATATGTGACTTTGGAGATAGCTCTAAGGTCAAGGTACTTGGCCTTGGTAAGGTGGCCATATCCCATGATAGCTCTATTAAAAATGTTATGCTTGTTGAATCCCTTGGCTACAATCTTGTTTCCGTATCTAGACTTGCCGACTTCGGTTTCAATGTTTTATTCACGAAAGTAGATTGCCAAGTGTTTCGTCAAGATAATCGTAAAATGGTCTTTACCGGTTTCCGTAGAGGTGATCTATACATTGTTGAGTTCACTAAAAGATCCAAGCCTCACACTTGTTTAATTGCAAAATCTTCTACAGGTTGTCTTTGGCATAGAAGACATGGACATGTAGGCATGTGAAATCTAGTTAAGCTAATCAAAGGTGATCATATACTTGGAGTTCATGATGTTATCTTTGACAAAGATAGACTTTGTAGTTCTTGTCAAGCTAGAAAGCAAGTAGGTGGAAGTCATCCCGTTAATAATATTATGAGTACTAGGAGACCACTCGAGTTACTTCACATGGATCTTTTTGGTCCTAATGCTTACAAGAGTCTCGGTGGAAATTCCTATGGTCTAGTTATAGTTGATGATTTTTCCATATTTACGTGGGTATTGTTTCTTGATGATAAGTCGCAGGTTCAAAAGATCTTCAAGAACTTCACTTGCAAAGTGCAAAATCAGTTTGAAGTGAAGATCAAGAAGGTTCGGAGCGATAACAGATTGGAGTTCAAGAACACCCATGTGGATACTTTTCTTGACGAAGAAGGTGTCTCACATGAGTTCTCGGCTACGTACACACCTCAACAAAATGGAGTTGTTGACAGGAAGAACTGGACGCTCATTGAGATGGCAAGAATGATGCTTGACGAATACAAGACGCCAAGACACTTTTGGGCAGAAGTCGTTGAAACAGCATGTCATGCCACAAACCGACTTTACTTGCACAAGCTTCTCGGTAAAACGGCATACGAGCTACTCACCGGTAACAAACCCCAATTAAGATACCTTCGGGTATTTGGCTCAAAGTGCTACATTCTTGATAAGCATCGTCGTACTAAATTTTCTCATAAATCTCATGAAGGATTCGTAATTGGTTACGGATCAAACTCTCACACTTACCGTGTCTGCAACAACTTCACTAGAAAATTCAAGAGACGGTAGATGTGAAGTTTGATGAATCTAATGGTTCGGAAGTCGAAAAATTGCCAAATGATGTAGGTGATAAGGATCCTTCGAAAACCATTCTAGATCTACCCATTGGCAAGATTCGTCCCATAGAGGTGAAGGAGAGTACTTCATCAACTCAAGTGGAAGCCCCTACTTCACGTCAAGGTCAACCTCAACATGACATGGAGGCATCCATGAGCGGTACACGATGAGATGATGATTAAGAGGAAGTGCATCATGAAGATCCACCACAACCACCTTCACCACCACCATAAGGAAACGACACCTTCAACAACAACAAAGATGAACGAGATGATGATGATGAAGAAGAAGCTCCACCATCCAACAATCAGAAGCTGACCCCAGTTCGAGATCAAGTGACCAAGAACCATCCCCAAAACCAAATCTTCGGTGATATACAAACAGGGAGAATCACTCGCTCTAAAACCCGTCTAGCTAACTTTTGTGAGCATTATTCTTTCATCTCTAGCATTGAGACCTTAATGGTCGAACAAGCTCTTGAAGACGCGGATTGGGTGAATGCAATGCATGAAGCACTACGGGAATCAGGCACTTTGCGGTCAGCCATCCCGGACGGCAAAGGCATGCATCCTGGACGGCAAAGGCTTTGTCGTCCGCCGGCAGACGGCCAACCATCCGGCTGAATAAGCCATGGTAAAGGTCACTTTGCCGTTTGTTGGCGGACGGCAAAGACCTTTGAATCTTTGTCGTCCGCTAGCGGATGGCAAAGGGCCTGGACGACACACGTGGCAACTTAGCTCCGTTATGGGCTTAACGCCATGCTTTGCCATCTGCTGGCAGACGACAAAGACCTTATTTCTTTGCCGTCTGCTAGCGGACGACAAAGAACACACCTAGGCCAGCCCCAGCTTGCACAAGTAGCCGCCACGTGGCAGCTTTGTCGTCTGCTAGCTGACGACAAAGACCTTTGTCGTCTGCCAGCAGATGGCAAAGTGGCTATATAGCCCCTGTTTTTTCTGTTTTTTCTTAAAATCATTCAATTTGACAGAATATCACATATATATCCAACATATCAACAATACAAGTTTTCAACAAGCATAAAAACAATAACTCCTCCTCATCATCATCATAACTCCTCCTCATCATCATCATCATCATCATTAACTCTGACACATTCTAGCACATAATAACACATTGTACCTAGGACCTACGTACTCCTATCTCGTAGGACCTACTCTACCCTCTCTTAGGTACAATAGCATAAAACAAAATAGGCCCTGACTCTCCATTATAGAGAACAGAGATCATCCCGTCTCCCATTCTTGGACTACGCACAATGTTGCTTCCAAGTAGCTCTCTACGATTGAGCATACATTTTTTCCAATCTTTGATTGTCATGATTCCATTGGTTTTAGAAATCCGATATGGATAGGAGTGATGCATAGGCTGACCTGGCTGTGGTGGCCCTAAGCTCGTAACAACAACGCGACCTCTCGGAAACATCAGCTGAGGCACACAATCCTCCGGGATTTTCTATTGAAAAACATAGTAATAACTTTGTAGTTAGCAATGTAGTTTAGCTTTAGAAGAATTTATGCAAAAGATGCACGGCTGTCGTAATAGTAGAATTAAAATCTTACCATGCAATCACCATGGATGTTACCGTAGTTCACCACGTGCACTAGTGGCACGTATTGACCATAATGTGCAGGAGTTTGATAATAGCTATTGTAATTCTCAAGATGACTAAGAAATGCGATAAGATGATCTTTCTCCTTATAAGTTAATTCGCTTCATCACTGTAGTAATAGGTTCTGTCTACCATCTTCTGTATATTTTTTGAAGAATGAAAATAAGCTGTCAATGCAAATAAGTTCTCAACTATTTTTAAATAAACAATATAAATTACTTACTAAATATGGTTGAGAAACTCACATAATGGTAGAACTGGAGGCGTCTCCACATCGACCCAAATGTCGATATTACCTTCAATTTCATCTTCTGGACGAATATCAAAGGTGATAAGCATATTAGGCTCAAATGCATAAGCCTTGCATAGTGCTTGGCAATTTTTGCATTCAAATAGGAATAGGTGTCTGCATGGAACAATTTTACCGCAAAAGTAAAACCATGCTTAGTCCTCAAGTGAACTATCTTTACCTCCATATCTTTTTTAGTATCGAAACCAATCATATCCAAGACAGCAATTCTTGCATGGCAGGGGATATGCTAGTAGAATAGTAAAAGATTAAAATTAATTATAAGTTGAAGAAAAATAGGCAGAAGTCATGCTTAATTACGAAAAAAGACTTGTCATTCCGACTTACTGTATCCACGTCGAATGTCTCATCCAGCATGATGCTGAAGCGCCTACCATCAACTAGGAAAGTCTTGTCACACAGGCCGCGCTCGTCTTCGTAGTATTCACACATACCGAATTCACTTTCGTCGTCAGACATTTCTTATGTTCATAGTTGAAACATTTAAAATCAATCGAGGGAAACTACCAGGAAACTGATCAACACACAGATCGCTATTAATCAATATGCAATGGGTTGAATTTAGGTCTGTCGAGTCTTTCCTTCCTAAACTATCATCTCACGTATATGGTGGGCACTCCCTCTGATAATGCGACCGTCGGTGATGGTGGCTCCTCCATTCGTCCCCGAGTGCATTACACCAAAATGTCTAGCACACGGGAACGAAGGAGAAGCGACCCCCACGACAACAGTCGGGATTCTTCCTCTCTCTCATATATATATGGTGGACACGCTCCCTCGCTGAAAGACACAAAATTAGCCGAAATAGACCTAAAGTCAACCCATTTCATATATCAAGGAATGACATAGAAAAAATACCGGAATTACGACACTCTTTGGATCCTAATGCGTGTGTGACTTTCGGTCGGTCGAGGCTTTCCTTAAGTAACTCTAATATCTCATGTTGTCTTGGTGCGCTCTCTCTGACACTGATATGGTGGTGTATATATGCTGTTGGCCACTTCCTCACAGTAATATTTCGACTGCCGGTGATCGACGACCCACCTCTTCTCTTCTTGCGCAATATATCGACAAGTATATCGCAAGGAAGAGAAGAATGATGCGGCGCCCCCCACGACAACAGTCGGGATTCCTCCATCAAGAACACACATGAAAGTCACAGAAGGAGCAACGATAGACCGAAAGTCACACACGCATTATACCGATAAAATATCACAAATACATTAATATTTATAATGAACTCGAATATAATATCACTAATACATCATCCCGAATAATCCAGTTGATGCATCATCAAATATTAACTAATAAATCTCGAATATTATCATATAATATGACTAATACAGATCGAATATCCTAGAATCCAAAGTGGAGGACGGTGAACTCGGTTCACTAGCGGTCTGAGTCGCCGACGGTGGACACTCAAAGATAAGGAACCATCACGGGATCATAACTCATGTGAGATCTGTTGGAAATATGCCCTAGAGGCAATAATAAAATGGTTATTATTGTATTTCCTTGTTCATGATAATTGTCTATTGTTCATGCTATAATTGTGTTAACCGGAAACCATAATACATGTGTGAATACATAGACCACAACATGTCCCTAGTAAGCCTCTAGTTGGCTAGCTCGTTGATCAATAGATGGTCACGGTTTCATGACCATGGACATTGGATGTCGTTGATAACGGGATCACATCATTAGGAGAATGATGTGATGGACAAGACCCAATCCTAAGCATAGCACAAAGATCGTGTAGTTCATTTGCTAAAGCTTTTCAATGTCAAGTGTCATTTCCTTAGACCATGAGATTGTGTAACTCCCTGATACCGTAGGAATACTTTGGGTGTGCCAAACGTCACAACGTAACTGGGTGGCTATAAATGTACGCTACGGGTATCTCCGAAAGTGTCTGTTGGGTTGACACGAATCGAGACTGGGATTTGTCACTCCGTGTGACGGAGAGGTATCTCTGGGCCCACTCGGTAAGACATCACCATTATGAGCTCAATGTGACTAAGGAGTTAGTCACGGGATGATGTATTACGGAACGAGTAAAGAGACTTGCCGGTAACGAGATTGAACAAGGTATGGGGATACCGACGACCGAATCTCGGGCAAGTACCATACCGATAGACAAAGGGAATTGTATACGGGATTGATTGAATCCCCGACATCGTGGTTCATCCGATGAGATCATCGTGGAGTACGTGGGAGCCAACATGGGTATCCAGATCCCGCTGTTGGTTATTGGCCGGAGAAGTGTCTCGGTCATGTCTATGTGTCTCCCGAACCCGTAGGGTCTACACACTTAAGGTTCGATGACGCTAGGGTTATAGGGAAATGGTATACGTGATTACCGAAGGTTGTTCGGAGTCCCGGATGAGATCCCGGACGTCACGAGGAGCTCCGGAATGGTCCGGAGGTAAAGATTGATATATAGGAAGTCCAGTTTTGGTCACCGGAAAGTTTTCGGGCTCATCGGTAGTGTACCGGGAGTGCCGGGAGGGTGCCGGAGGACCCCCGAGAGGGGTGTGACGACCAAAGGACCTCATGGGCCCTTAGAGGAGGTGTGCCAGCCCATATTGGGTCGGCCAAGACCATCTATGTGGACCCATGTGGCTGGAGATAAGGAGATAAGGCAAAAGGGATTTAAAAGGAGGAGATCCACCTCCCTTGTGGGAGGTGGACTCTCCCTTTAATTCGGCCGGCCATCTCCTCTTTGGAGTAGAGGCCAAGCCAGCCCTCCACGTCCCTCCTCCTATATATACTTGAGGTTTTGGATGTTTTGAGATAGGATTTGATCTCTCTCTCTCACGGCGAAGCCCTACCTCTCTTCTTCCTCCTCCGCAGCGCTTAGGCGAAGCCCTGTCGGAATACCTTGCTACTCCACCACCACCACGCCGTCGTGCTGCTGTTGGAGACCTTCCCCAACCTCTCCTTCCTCCTTGCTGGATCAAGGTGTTGGAGACGTCACCGGGCTGCACGTGTGTTGAACGCGGAGGTGCCGTCCGTTCGGCACTTGATCGGATCTACCGCGATCTGAATCGCTGCGAGTACGACTCCATCAACCGCGTTCTTGTAACGCTTCCGCTTAGCGATCTTCAAAGGTATGAAGATGCAATCTCTCCCCTCTCGTTGCTGGTTTCTCCATAGATAGATCTTGGTGAACGTAGGAAAATTTTGATTTACTACTACGTCTCCCAATAGTGGCATCATGAGCTAGGTCTATGCGTAGAATCTATGCACGAGTAGAACACAAAGCAGTTGTGGGCGTCGAGTTTGTTAATTTGCTTGCCGCTACTAGTCTTATCTTGATTCGGCGGTATTGTGGGATGAAGCGGCCCGGACCAACTTTACACGTACGCTTACGTGAGACCGGTTCCACCGCCTGACATGCACTAGATGCATAAGGTGGCTAGCGGGTGTCTGTCTCTCCTACCTTAGTCGGATCGGATTCGATGAAAAGGGTCCTTATGAAGGGTAAATAGCAATTGGCAAATCACGTTGTGGTGTTGACGTAGGTAAGAAACGTTCTTGCTAGTAACCTATAGCAGCCACGTAAAAACTTGCAACTACAAATTAGAGGACGTCTAACTTGTTTTTGCAGCATGTGCCTTGTGATGTGATATGGCCAAAGGATGTGATGTGATGCATTGTGATGTATGAATTGATCATGTTCTTGTAATAGGATTCACGACTTGCATGTCGATGATTATGACAACCGGCAGGAGCCATAGGAGTTGTCTTATTTATTGTATGACCTGCGTGTCAATCATAAACGCCATGTAATTACTTTACTTTATTGCTAAGCGTTAGCCATAGTAGTAGAAGTAATAGTTGGCGAGAAAACTTCATGAAGACACAATGATGGAGATCATGATGATGGAGATCATGGTGTCGTGCCGGTGACAGTGATGATCATGGTGCCCCGAAGATGGAGATCATAGGAGCAAAATGATATTGGCCATATCATGTCACTATATTGATTGCATGTGATGTTTATCATGTTTACATCTTATTTGCTTAGAACGACGGTAGTAAATAAGATGATCTCTCAATAAAATTTCAAGAGAAGTGTTCACCCTAACTGTGCACCGTTGCTAAGGATCGTTGTTCCGAAGCACCACGTGATGATCGGGTGTGATAGGTTCTAACGTTCGCATACAACGGGTGTAAGCCAGATTTACACACGCGAAACACTTAGGTTGACTTGACGAGCCTAGCATGTACAGACATGGCCTCGGAACACGGAAGACCGAAAGGTCGAACATGAGTCGTATAGAAGATACGATCAACATGAAGATGTTCACCATGGATGACTAGTCCATCTCACGTGATGATTGGACACGGGCTAGTTGACATGGATCATGTATCACTTGGAAGACTAGAGAGATGTCTATCTAAGTGGGAGTTCATTAATAATTTGATTAAATGAACTTAATTATCATGAACTTAGTCTAAAAATGTCCTTGCAAATTATGTCGTAGATAGCTCGCGCTGTAGCTCCCCAGTTTTATTGATACAATCCTAGAGAAAAGTAAGTTGAAAGTTGATGGTAGCAATAATGCGGACTGGGTCCGTGATCTGAGGACTGTCCTCATTGCTGCACAGAAAGCTTATGTTTTTGATGTACCGCTAACTGCACCACTCCCTCAAGCGTTGTCTGTAGATGTTGTGAACATATGACAGGCACTTTTTGGTGACTACGTGATAGTTCAATGCGTCATGCATTACGGCTCAGAATTGAGGCTCCAAAACGTTTTGAACGTCACGGAACATATGAGATGTTCTAGGAGCTGAGATTGTGATCTCAGGCTCGTGCCTATGTTGAGAGGTATGAGACCTCCAACAAGATTCTTTGTCTGCAAGATAAAGGAGAATAGCTTAATCGGTGAGCGTGTGCTCAGATTGTCTGGGTGCTACAATCACTTGAATCAAGTGGGAGTTAATCTTCCAGATGAGATAGTGATTAATGCAGTTCTCCAAGTCACTGCCACCAAGCTACTAGAGCTTCGTGATGAACTATAACATGCCAGGGATGGATAAGATGATCCCTGAGTTGTTCGTGATGTTTGACACCACGAAGGTAGAAATCAAGAAGGAGCATCAAGTGTTGATGGTTAAGTGAAACCACTAGTTTCAAAAGGGGCAAGGGCAAGAAGGGAAAACTTCAGGAATGGCAAGCCAGTTGTTGCTCTAGTGAAGAAACCCAAGGTTGAGCCCGAACCCGAGACTAAGTGCTTCTGTTATGAGGAGAATGTTCGCTGAAGCGGAAACCCCTAGATGCTTGGTAGATAAGAAGGCTGGTAATGTCAATGGAAGTATATTTGATATACGTGTTAGTGATGTGTACCTTGCTGGTACTCCTAGTAGCACCTGGGTATTGGATACCGGTTCGGTTGCTAAGTGTTAGCAACTCGAAATAAAAGCTACGGAATAAACGGAGACTAGCTAGGTGAAAGGTGACGATGTGTGTTGGAAGTATTTCCAAGATTGATGTGATCACCATCACACGCTCTCTCTACCTTCGGGATTTGTGATAAACCTAAATAAATGTTATTTGGTGTTTGCGTTGAGCATGAACGTGATTAGATCATGATTAGTGCAATACGGTTATTCATATAAGTTAGAGAATAATGGTTATTCTATTTACATGGATAATGCCTTCAATGGTCATGCACCCACTCGGAATGGTTTATCGAATCATGATCGTAGTAGTACACATGTTCATAACGTTGGTACCAAAAATATATAAAGTTAATAATGATAGTACCACATACTTGTGGCACTGCCGCTAAATGTCATATTGGTATAAATCGCATGAAGAAACTCCATGATGATGGATTTTTTGACTCACTCGATTTCGAATCGGTTGAGACATGCGAGCCATGCCTCTTGGGCAAGATGACTGAGACCCCGTCATCCAATATGATGGAGCGGGCAAGTGGCTTATTGGAATTAATACATGTTGATGTATGTGGTCCAATGAGTGTTGAAACACACAGTGGATATCGTTGTTTTTCTTTACCTTCACTGATGATTTGAGTAAATATGGGGATATTTACTTAATGAAACACGAATCTGAAATGTTTGAAAGGTTCAAGGAGTTTCAGAGTGAAGTTAAAGATCATCGTGACAAGAAGATAAATGTCTATGATATGATCATGGAGGTGAATATCTAAGTTACGAGTTTGGTATGCAATTTTAGACAATGTGGAAATTGTTTCACAGCTCACGCCTCCTGGAACACCATAGTGTGATGGTGTGTTCGAACGTCGTAGTCGTGCTCTATTGGATATAGTGAGTACTATGATGTCTCTTATCGTTTTACCACTATCATTATGGGGTTATGCATTAAAGACAAATCCATTCACTTTAATAGGGCACCATCTAAGTCTGTTGAGATGACACCGTGAGAATTATGGTTTGACAGAAGCCTAAGCTGTCATTTCTTAATGTTTGGGGCTGCGACGCTTATGTGAAAATGGGTTTTTCACCTAGCGAGCTCGAACCCAAAGCAGACAAATGTATATTCATAGAATACCCTAATGAGACATTGGGTATACCTTCTATTTCAGATCCAAGCGCAAAAGGTGTTTGTTGCTAAGAATGGGTCCTTTCTTGAGAAAGAGTTTCTCTCGAAAGAATTGAGTGGAGGGAAGATAGAACTTGATAAGGTTGTTGAACCTTTGTTTCAACCAGAGAATAGCGCAACACAGAAAGATGTTTCTGTAGAGCCTACTCAGTTGAAAAGGAAGTTAATGATGATGATCATGAAGCTTCGGATCAAGTCACTATCGAACCTCGTAGGTCGACAAGGACGTGTACTGCTCCTGAGTAGTATGACAACCCTGTCTTGGAAATCATGTTGTTGGACAACGATGAACCTACGAACTATGGAGAAGCGATGGTGGGCCCGGATTCCAACAAATGGCTAGGAGCCATGAAATCCGAGAAAGGATCCATGTATGAAAACCAAGTATGGACTTTGGTAGACTTGCCTGTTGAATGGCGGGTCATTGAGTACAAATGGACCTTTGAGATAAACATAGACGCTAATGGTGAAATGTCACCGTTTATAAAGCTCGACTTGTCGCAAAGAAGTTTCCGCCAAGTTCAAGGAGTTGACTGCAATGAGATTGTCTCATCTGTAACGATGCTAAAAGTCTATTAAAATTTTGTTAGCAGTTGCTGCATTTTCGTTATGAAATCTGGCAGATGGATGACAAAACAAGGTTTCCGTAATGGTTTCTGTGAGGAAGAGTTGTATGTGATACAACCAGAAGGTTTTGTCAATCCTAAGGATGCTAATAATATGCAAACTCCAGCGATCCTTCTATGGACTGGAGCAAGCATCTCGGAGTTGGAATATATGCTTTGATGAGGTGATCAAAGTGTTTAAGTTTATACAATGTTTATGAGAAACTTGTATTTGCAAGAAAGTGAGTGGGAGCACTATAGAATTTCTTATAAGAATATGTAGTTGACATATTATTGATCGGAAATGATGTAGAATTTCTGGAAGAGCATGAAGGGTTGTTTGAAAAAGAGTTTTTTTTTTCAAAGGAAGGCCCAGATAAAGCTACTATTTTATTGAGCATCAAGATCTATAGGGATAGATCAGTTCGCTTGATAAGTTTTTTCGACAAAGACATACCTTGACAAGTTTTTGAAGGAGTTCAAAATAGATGGGTCAAAGAAGGAGTTCTTGACTGTATTGTAAGGTGTGAAATTGAGTAAGACTCAATACCTGACCACGGCAGAAGATAAAGAAAAGATGAGTGTCATCTCCTATGCTTTAGCCATAGGCTCTATATAGTATGCCATGCTGTGTACCGCACCTATGTGTGCCTTGCCATGAGTCTGTCAAGGGGTACAAGAGTAATCCAAGAGTGGATCACTGGACAATGGTCAAAGTTATCCTTAGTAACTTGAGAACTAAGGAAATATTTCTCGATTATGGAGGTGATAAAGAGTTCATCGTAAAGGGTTACGATGATGCAAGCTTTAACTCCAATCCGGATGACTCTTGGTAGAAATCTGGCTACGTATAGTGGAGCAGCCATTTGGAATAGCTCCAAGTGGAGCGTGGGAGCAGTATCTACAAATATGAATGGAAAGTTTGCAAGGTACACACGGATCTGAATGTCGCAGACCCGTTGACTAAAAACCTCTTTCACGAGCAGAACATGAACAAACCCCAGAACTTATTGGGTGTTAATCACATGATGATATGATCACATGGTGATGTAAGTGTTAATCACATGGTGATGTGAACTAGATTATTGACTCTAGTGCAAGTGGGAGACTATTGGAAATATGCCCTAGAGGCAATAATAAAATGGTTATTATTGTATTTCCTTGTTCATGATAATTGTCTATTGTTCATGCTATAATTGTGTTAACCGGAAACCATAATACATGTGTGAATACATAGACCACAACATGTCCCTAGTAAGCCTCTAGTTGGCTAGCTCGTTGATCAATAGATGGTCACGGTTTCATGACCATGGACATTGGATGTCGTTGATAACGGGATCACATCATTAGGAGAATGATGTGATGGACAAGACCCAATCCTAAGCATAGCACAAAGATCGTGTAGTTCATTTGCTAAAGCTTTTCAATGTCAAGTGTCATTTCCTTAGACCATGAGATTGTGTAACTCCCGGATACCGTAGGAATACTTTGGGTGTGCCAAACGTCACAACGTAACTGGGTGGCTATAAAGGTACGCTACGGGTATCTCTGAAAGTGTCTGTTGGGTTGACACGAATCGAGACTGGGATTTGTCACTCCGTGTGACGGAGAGGTATCTCTGGGCCCACTCGGTAAGACATCACCATTATGAGCTCAATGTGACTAAGGAGTTAGTCACGGGATGATGTATTACGGAACGAGTAAAGAGACTTGCCGGTAACGAGATTGAACAAGGTATGGGGATACCGACGACCGAATCTCGGGCAAGTACCATACCGATAGACAAAGGGAATTGTATACGGGATTGATTGAATCCCCGACATCGTGGTTCATCCGATGAGATCATCGTGGAGTACGTGGGAGCCAACATGGGTATCCAGATCCCGCTGTTGGTTATTGGCCGGAGAAGTGTCTCGGTCATGTCTACGTGTCTCCCGAACCCGTAGGGTCTACACACTTAAGGTTCGATGACGCTAGGGTTATAGGGAAATGGTATACGTGATTACCGAAGGTTGTTCGGAGTCCCGGATGAGATCCCGGACATCACGAGGAGCTCCGGAATGGTCCGGAGGTAAAGATTGATATATAGGAAGTCCAGTTTTGGTCACCGGAAAGTTTTCGGGCTCATCGGTAGTGTACCGGGAGTGCCGGGAGGGTGCCGGAGGACCCCCGAGAGGGGTGTGACGACCAAAGGACCTCATGGGCCCTTAGAGGAGGTGTGCCAGCCCATATTGGGTCGGCCAAGACCATCTATGTGGACCCATGTGGCTGGAGATAAGGAGATAAGGCAAAAGGGATTTAAAAGGAGGAGATCCACCTCCCTTGTGGGAGGTGGACTCTCCCTTTAATTCGGCCGGCCATCTCCTCTTTGGAGTAGAGGCCAAGCCAGCCCTCCACGTCCCTCCTCCTATATATACTTGAGGTTTTGGATGTTTTGAGATAGGATTTGATCTCTCTCTCTCACGGCGAAGCCCTACCTCTCTTCTTCCTCCTCCGCAGCGCTTAGGCGAAGCCCTGTCGGAATACCTTGCTACTCCACCACCACCACGCCGTCGTGCTGCTGTTGGAGACCTTCCCCAACCTCTCCTTCCTCCTTGCTGGATCAAGGTGTTGGAGACGTCACCGGGCTGCACGTGTGTTGAACGCGGAGGTGCCGTCCGTTCGGCACTTGATCGGATCTACCGCGATCTAAATCGCTGCGAGTACGACTCCATCAACCGCGTTCTTGTAACGCTTCCGCTTAGCGATCTTCAAAGGTATGAAGATGCAATCTCTCCCCTCTCGTTGCTGGTTTCTCCATAGATAGATCTTGGTGAACGTAGGAAAATTTTGATTTACTACTACGTCTCCCAATAAGATCCCTGAAGGATCTGCCAGGTATTGTCGAACTGGGCGTCCAACGCCGCCATGTAGCGATGGATGTGCTCGTCCTCCTACCTGACATGGCGACGTACCACCTTTGCGGGTGCCCGCTCCCTCCGCACCGAAAGTGGCCCGCGTGACTGCCACCACAAAAGGTCCGGGTCGACGACGAGACCTGGATTCCTCACCAACCTCCGAGCCCAGGAAGGTAGCACCTCCAAGTGCCAACCTCCGAACATGGCACCTATCAAGCAGGCTCTCGCGGACTACTCGACGACGAGGATGCGGGCCGGGCATCGTCGACAAATTCCTTTGAGAAAAATATGATGTTCTCTATAAACAACTACACATTTAAATTCACCTGATCAACATAAATATGATGTTCTCTATAACAAAATCAAAAAATGTATGACTTAACTCATAATTCACAAATATAGTCGAGGTCGGGGTGTCAGGGGTGTTGTGTTGGGGTCGGGGTGTCCGGGGTGTCATGTCGGGGTCAGGGTGTCGGGGGTGTCGTGGTCGGGGTGTCAGGGGTGTCATGTCGGGGTAGGGGTGCTGTGTCATGGTCGGGGTGCCGTGTTAGAGTGTCGGGGTGTCGTGTCGGGGTCAGGGTGCCGGGGGTGTCATGTCGGGGTCGGGGTGTCGGGGGTGTCATGGTCGGGGTGTCGGGGGTGTCGTGTCTGGGTAGGGGTGCTGTGTCGTGGTCGGGGATGTCGTGTTAGAGTGTCGGGGTGTCGTGTTGGGGTCGGGGTGTCGGGGGTGTGGTGTCGGGGTCGGGGTGTCGGGGTGTCGTGTCGGGGTCGGGGTGTCGGGGGTGTCGTGTCGGGGTCGGGGTGTCTGGGGTGTCGTGTCGGGGTCGGGGTGTCGGGGGTGTTGTGGTCGGGCTGTCGGGGTTGTAGTTCCGGGGTAGGGGTGTTGTGTCATGGTCGGGGGTGCCGTGTTAGAGTGTCGGGGTGTCGTGTTGTGTTCGGGGTGTCGGGGGTGTCGTGTCGGGGTCGGGGTGCCGGGGGTGTCATGTCGGGGTAGGGGTGTTGTGTCGGGTTACTAACTAACTACACCTAATTAACTAACTAAATTACTATAACTACGCCTAAGTAAATTACTATAACTACACCAAACTAAGCTAATTTACTAAATAAGCTAACTAAATTACAACTAACTAACTACACCTAATTAACCAACTAAATTACTAGAACTACACTATTAATAAATGAAAAAAAGAGGGGGAGGGGCCTCACAGGAGTGGGGCAGCGGCCGGCGGGGGGCACGGGCGGCGGGCGGCAGGGGGTGAGGGGCGCGAGCGGCGGGGGGGTGAGTGGCGCGGGTGGCGGTCGGCGGTGGAGGTGAGGGGCGCAGCTGGCGGCCGGCGGGGGGCGCGGTCGGCGGCTGACGGGGGAGCACGGGCGGCTGGCGATAGGGGGGCGCGTGCGGCGGCCGGCGGGGAGGGGGGGCATGGGCGGCGAGCGGCGGTGGGCGTGGCTGGCGGGGGTGGGGGCGGTGGGGCGCGACGGGAACGTGCGGCAGGGCCGCTACAGCGGGGCGACGACGGTCGGCGACGGCAGGGGCGTGACGGCGGGGTGGCGGCCGGCGCGGCGGCGCGGTG
Organism: Hordeum marinum; assembly: GCA_022496015.1. Classification (NCBI taxonomy): domain Eukaryota; kingdom Viridiplantae; phylum Streptophyta; class Magnoliopsida; order Poales; family Poaceae; genus Hordeum; species Hordeum marinum. Next base: position 367,537,085 of record CM039676.1, on the reverse strand, counting down.
GGGGTGAGGGCTGGGGCGCGGCGGCGTGCGGGCGTGCGGGCGTAGGGGGAGAGACAATGGGAGATGGGTGGGGCTGGGCTGCACCGTTAGCTAATTAGGTATCACCTCTTTGCCGTCCGCTAGCGGACGGCAAAGAGGTGGGGTGGTGGGCCGTTTCAGTACTGCCATCAACTGGGCCCCACCCACCTCTTTGCCGTCCGCTCGCTGACGACAAAGAATCTTTGTCGTCCGCTAGCAGACGGCAAAGAGCTGGCTGATGGCAAAGCCCCTCTTTGTCGTTCGACAGCTCTTTGCCATCTGCTTTGAGCTAGCTGATGGCAAAGACACTCTTTGTCGTCTGCTAGCAGACGGCAAAGAGCTGGCAGACGGCAAGTTGTCTGATTCCAGTTGTGAAGAGCTACACAATTTTAAGAGGAACGAAGTGTGGACACTCGTGGAGAAGCCCGAAGATGAGCACAATGTCATCGAAACCAAATGGGTGTTTCGGGACAAACAAGACGAAGATGGTCAAGTCATGCGCAACAAGGCTCGTCTCGTAGCCCAAGGATATACGCAAGTCGAAGGTATGGACTACGGTGAGACTTATGCCCCCGTCGCTAGACTTGAAGCTATGCGTATTCTTCTTGCTTATGCTAATCACCATGATATCAGGCTTTATCAAATGGACATCAAAAGTGCATTTTTAAATGTTGAAATTGAGGAAGAAGTTTATGTTGAGCAACCACCTGGTTTTGTGAATCCTAAGAAACCTAATCATGTTTACAAGCATCGCAAAGCTCTTTATGGTCTTAAGCAAGCCCCTCGTGCTTGGTATAAATGCTTAGCGAAGTTTCTCATCGAAAAAGGTTTTGAAATTGGTAAAATTGATGTAACCTTGTTCACTAAGAGAGTTAATGGAGAATTATTTTTGTGCCAAATCTATGTGGATGATATTATCTTTGGTTCCACTAACCCTCAATTTAGTGAAAGATTTGGAAGGTTGATGTCCGAGAAGTATGAGATGTCTATCATGTGTGAGCTGAAATTCTTTCCTGGATTCAAATCTAGCAATCAAGAGAAGGAACTTTCATCTCTAAAACTAAGTATACCAAGGACTTAATCAAGAAGTTTAACATGCATGATTGCAAAGGTATGAAAACACCTATGCCCACCAGTGCACATGTTGACCATACGAGGGAGGATGAACCCGTTGATCAAAAGGTTTATCGATCTATGATTGGTTCATTGTTATGTCTGTGTGCATCTCGTCCCGATATTATGCTTAGTGTTTGCATGTGTGCTAGATATCAAGCCACACCTAAAGAGTGTCACCTTTTGGCTATGAAACGTATTTTGAGGTAGTTGATACAAACACCAAACTTTGGGATTTTGTATCCCAAGGGATCTTCTTTTAATCTTGTTGGCTATTCTGATTCGGACTATGCCGGTGACATGGTTGATAGAAAAACCACCTCGGGTACTTGTCAATTTTTAGGTAGATCTGTGGTGTCTTGGTCCTCCAAGAAACAAAACTAGGTATCTCTATCTACTGCCGAAGCAGAGTATATTGCTGATGGATCTTGTTGTGCGCAATTACTATGGATGACACAAATGCTTAAGGATTATGGAATTAATGTTAAAAATGTTCCATTACTCTGCGACAATGAAAGTGCTATTAAAATTGGACATAATCTTGTGCAACATTCTCGAACCAAGCATATTGAAGTTCGACATCCTTTCATTCGTGATCATGTTGCCAAAGGAGATATCAATCTTAAGCATGTTCGTACCAACAAACAATTGGCCGATATCTTCACCAAGCCACTCGATGAGAAAACATTTTGTCATTTGAGGAGTGAGTTGAACATCATTGATGCTTCAAACTTGAGCTAGAGTCACTCATTTGCAAGGAAGGTCATGAGCTTTCTTATTATCTCCATTTTCTCGTAACTCATTATCATATGCCAGGGAATTCTATCCTCCCTTGTATTGCATCTATCCTTTTGTAGGTACTTCGAAGAACTTCATTCCACAATATTGCCATCAACTCCAATCATAAGCAATCTTGTTATTACCAAGTATCCACAACCCCTCTTGATGATGGAAGGAAGAAGACAACAAAAATATCCTCGACATATACTTGATCTTAGTTGCAAAATCTTAAGTAGTATCATGTCAATTGGATATATCCATTGCTCTTCGTTGCACGAATAACCTTTGTAGGTGACTAGTGTACTAAAATTAGAAGGATTGCTCTAAATTCAAGATGATCTTCATCAACCTCGAGCATCCTCAACAAGTTCACCTACGAGCAGCGTCATCAACATCATTCAAAGGTATGTACTCATATCCTTGAAAAGGCTTTACTCCAAGTCATGGGCTAAAGCAACTCAAGTGATATGAAGACATCAAAATGCTTAATCCAAAAAGGGTAACCCCATTTTGAGCTTAAACGATGAGTATGACCTATGATCAAGCATTCTTGCTTGGCTCCTAAGTTAACATACTCTAATATAGGTGACCTAGTCACCGCCCATCATTTAGTTAAGAATCTTGCGTGGTTTGTTCTTTATTTGAATGATCTCTCATAACCACTCAAATCTTATCTATTTGGTGACCTTTGTAAAACTTTCACATTTTTCTTTTTGAAGCTATTTTGTTTGTCCCTATGAAAACAGAAACTTGGATTATCATTCGGAGTCACCTATATAAATAACTCGGTTCTACCGAATTTGCAGATAAGCTGCACTACACAATCTCAGTATCATTGATTTATTTATCCCGGAGTCACCGATGTTCCTTGTTTTCAAAATCTATGTTTCTTTGATATTATTTATTTGTTTCTGCTCTTGAGATATTCGTGTTCTCTCGATGACCACTTAAAAATGTATATTTTTAGGGGGAGAAGAACAGACAACACTTCGAGGAAGAAATTCTTTATTCAAGGATCCCTAGCTTCCAGGAGCAGTCACACTCAAATTTGCCAAAGGGAGAGCAGTTACATTCAATGATTCCGTTAGTCCTTTAATGAACCCTACTTTTAGTGACCCTTGATATCTAGGATCCCTTCTTGTCAGTGATCCCTGTCACTCCTCCCAGTTTAACCTTTTTGGTATTTTATGCCAAAGGGGGAGAATATCAAAGCTTCATGCTAAAGGGAGATTTAGATGCTTATGCAAAGGGGGAGAGGAAAATATCAAAAGTTCACACTTATATAATCAAGGAGATGAACAACAATGTAGGGGAATAAAACTAATTTTGGAGAAAAGTCTCAGGTGAACAACGGATTCCTTTTCTCACCCTATCCGATCCCAATATCTACATGCTGAGATTCAGGGGGAGAGGATGTACTACCATATTTATATCAAATGTGAGACAAGATATAATAGATTAATGCTAAAGGTGGAGACATATCAATCTTAATGGTTATCATATTTTATATGTTCTCCATATCTTGGTATTCATTGAGTTCTATTGCTTTTGTTTAGTAGAATACTCGTGTGTTTCCTAACACTATTTTCTCAAGTGTTTCTACTACTAGAATGCTCAAGAACTCAAGGTAATTATATGCATCATATCTTTGATCAACATGATCTCTTTCTTCTTGCACATATTGTTTGCAAGAGTGAAGTCTTGATCAAGGATATACACTTCATTCACAAATATTGATGCATATAGCTAAGATACACATGATTCTTATATCCCTTTCATCCATATGTGTGTCCATGCATTCCAAAGCAACTATCCTTTAAAGGACTGCACACATTTAGGGGGAGCAAACCTAGCTCATGTGGTTCTCAAAGTATTCATTTGCATCCATGCATATCTTTAAATGAATCTTTGATTGTATGTTGTCATGAATTACCAAAAAGGGGGAGATTGAAAGCACAACATGCTCCCTTGGTGGTTTTGATAATTCATGACAACATACATTGTCTTTTGGACTAACACCTCTATCTAGTGTATTTTAGATAATAGTCCATAGAGAGTTGTGTTGGCAAAAGGATTGAGGAGATTGTGGAATTACCCCAAGATGCAAGGAAATAGGTTGGCCAAGCTTAAAGCAAAGAGTACTCTACAATTTACATTTGTGAGAAAATACTTTGAGTCCATAGGAAAGCCAATACTATTAAAAGGGGATAAAGTTTTGATGATGGACAATATGCTCAAACGTGCACAAGTGATAGTCACCAAAACATCCACAAACTGTCCCACCAAAGTCTGTCCAAAGCCAAATATGCAAAACCGCTGCAACCAACATTCCTATCCTGGTGCCAACGATTCTAAACACTAGTCAGACTCAGGCAAACCCTAACACTTCGGTGCTGCTGACACTGCACTTGGCGCCACCGATTTGGGTTGCCAAGATTCTGTTATGCAAGTTCTCATTTTTGGTCCGTCCGAGAATGGTGAATCAGCATTACCGAGATAGGCAAATCTCACCGTTGGTCATCTTATCAGTGCAACCGGGAATTGTATATCGGTCCATCCGAGATTCAAAAGTTGCCACATTTGGTCACTTCGGTAGCACCGAGATTTACACATTGGTGTCACCGAGTTGGTCATTTTGTATGTAACAATTGGATTTTTGGGGATGCCTATATATACCCCTTCACGACCACTGACTCGAAAGAGAAGCACTAAGAACTATTCCATACCTATCCTACTTAGGTTTCTAAGAGAGAATCACCTACCCTTGTGTTGAGGTCAAGATCTTCCACTCCAACCATATGGATCTTGATTTCTCGCCTCCCCAAGTTACTTTCCACCAATCCCATCTCTTGTACCAAGCCAAATCTGTGAGGGAGTGATTGTGTGTTGAGGAGTCTATCATCTTGAAGCACAAGAGCAAGGAGTTCACCGTCACTACTGAGCCTATTACCATTTGGAGGGTGGTGCCTCCTAGATTGGTTAGGTGTTTCTTGGGAGCCTCCTACTTCATGTTGTGTTGTGAAGATCTACCCATAGTGAGGCTAGTCCTTCGTGGACGAAAGCCATGTGGAATATTCAAGGTTGCTTCTTCGTGGAACCCTCCGTGGGTAGAGCCCTCCGTGAACTCTCGCGACCATTACCCTATGTGGGTTGAAGACTCCATGAACATGGACGTACGATAGCACCACCTATCGGAACCATGGGAAAAATCCTTGCGTCTCCTATTGCGTTTGATCTTCCTACCCCATCTCTTTACTTACATGTCCAATGTCTTTACTTTCCGCTGCCATACTTGTAGACATGCATGTGTAGGGATGTTAGACTTGCTAGACTTACTAAGATAGTTAAAATCTGCCAACCAATTAACTTGGGAAAAGGTTAGGTTTTAAATTTCTGATAGTAGTCTATTCACCCTCCCTCGCTCTAGACACCCCTCTCTCGATCCTACACATTGGTCTGCAGATGATAGACTGATGCATAATCTAGCTTAATGCCCATTTTTGCGCACAAGTCCTTGACCTCTTGGCCATGAAATTGGGTCCATTATCCGTTATTATACTATGCGGGACACGGTAACAGTCTACCACACCGGAAATAAATTGATCACTAGCCCAGACTTGCCCGATTTTACGGTTTTTGCCACTATCCATTTAGTGAGCTTATCGACCATGACCAGCAGGTATTTGTTCTTCTTGGTCCCTTCTTTAAGAGGTCCGACCATGTCCAGCCCCCAGACCACGAAAGGCCAAGTGATCGGAATAGTCCAAAGAGCTTTTGGGGGTATGTCACTTTGATTTCAAAGAGTTCACATCCTACACAATATTTGACAACTGACTCGGCGTCTGTCCGAGCTATAGGCCAATAGAAACTGGCACGGAAGGCCTTGCTAACTAAGGCTCTCGCCGCAGCGTGGTGCTCCCCCATGCCTGCATGAACTTGGGCTAGGAGATCCCATCCTTCTTCCTCGGATATGCACCGTTGTAATATTCCAGTGGTGCTTTTCTTGTACAACTCACACTCGTCTACTTTGTAGACTTTGGATCGTCGAACTATGTGCCGTGCCTCTGTCTGGTCTTTGGGGAGTTCCTTGCGGAGAAGGTAAGCGAGGAAAGGCTCTGTCCACGGCATGATTGCTGCCATTACCTCATGATCCAAAGGTGTTTTGTCCATGACGGAGTCGCCGATGATTTGATCGTCGGGCTCGCTTATACGGGGAACAACCCCATCTGCCTTATTTAGACCGCCACCCTTGTCCTCGTCATGCCACACCACGGATGGCTTGAAGAGCCGCTCCAGAAAGGTGTTACTAGGGCAGGGTCGCGTTTGGCTCCCATATGAGCCAACACGTCGGCGGCTTGGTTGTTGTCGTGAGCGACGCGGTGAAATTCCAACCCTTCGAACCAACCAAATATTTTTAGGATGGCATTTCTGTATGCCGCCATCTTCGGGTTTTTGGCGTCGAATTCGCCATTAATTTGGGAGATGGACAAATTTGAGTATCCTCGTTGAAAGCACATTTTCTCCCTTGGTGGTTTTGGTAATTAATAACAACATATATGTCGCTGAACTATTGTTTCCACTAAGTATGTTTCAAGAAAAGTTTGATGATGGGTTGGAAAAAGGATTGTGGAATACCCCAAGATGCAAGGAATTGCATTGGCCAAGCTTCAAGCAAAGGACTCTGCATTTTACATTTGTGAGAAATCACTTTGAGTCCATAGGAAAGCCAATACTATTAAAACAGGGTAAGGTTTTGTTGGTGAAGAAAATGCTCATACGTGCACAAGTGATAGTCACCACATACACTCACAAGCTCTTCCACAAAAGTCTGTCCAAAGCCAAACACTCAAAATCGATGCAAACAACATTTTCCACTCGGTGCCACCGATTCCATACCCTAGACAGACTCAGCCAAACCCTAGATTTTTGGTGCAACCAATACTGCATTTGGTACCATCGAGTTTGGCTGCCATCTTTCTGTTATGCAAGTTCATCATTTCGGTCCCTCCGAGATTGTTGGATCGGCGTCACCGGGATTGGACATTCTGACCGTTGGTCACCTTATCGGTGCATTTGAGATTCCTATATTGGTCTCACCAAGATTAAAAAGTTGCTAACTTTAAGTCACTTCAGTACAACCGAGATTCAATAATCGGTTCCACCGAGCCTGACTTATTGTGTGTAACGGTTGGATTTTTGGATATGCCTATATATACCCCTCGACCACCACTCACTCGCAAGATAAGCACTCAGAACAGTTCCCCACTCATACCTACTGATTTTCTGAGAGAGAATCACCTACCCTTGTGTTGAGGTCAAGATCTTCCACTCCAACCATATGGATCTTGATTTCTAGCCTTGCCAAGTGGCTTTCCACCAATCCCATCTCTTCTACCAAGCTGAATCTGTGAGAGAGTGACTGTGTGTTGAGGAGTCTATCATCTTGAAGCACAAGAGCAAGGAGTTCATCGCATTACTGAGCCTATTACCTTTTGGAGGGTGGTGCCTCCTAGATTGGTTAGGTGTTTCTTGGGAGCCTACTACTTCATGTTGTGGAGTGAACCAAGAAGTTTCTAAGTGCAAGGCGATCGCCTACTTCGTGAAGATCTACCCAGTGTAAGTCTAGTCCTCCATGGACGTAGGCCGTCATGGTATAGTCAAGGTTGCTTCTTCGTGGAACCCTCCGTGGGTAGAGCCCTCCGTGGAATCTCGCAACCATTACCCTCCATGGGTTGAAGACTCCATGAACGTGGATGTACGATAGCACTACCTATCGGAACCATGGGAAAAAATCATCATGTCACCAATTGTGTTTGATCTTCCTACCCTCTCTTTACTTACATGCTTCTCTTTACTTTCCGCTACTCTACACTTAGACATGCATGTGTAGGGTGTAATTGACATGCTATGAATGCTAAAATCTGTCAAGAATTAAAATTGGGAAAAGTAGATTTTTATTTGGTCAAGTTGTCTAATCACCCCCCTCTAGCACTACTTTCGATCCTACAAGTGGTATCAGAGCATTGGTCTCCATTTCATTAGCCTCACAACCTACGATAGTATGGCGTCTAGTGAGGGAAATTATCAGTGTAGAGGTCCGCACTTTGATGGCACGAATTTTGCTAGTTGGAAGCATAAAATGAAACTGCATTTGCTTGGTGATAACCCCTCCGTTTGGGTTGTTGTTCGTGTTGGCATGCAAGGTGAATTCTTTGCGGAAGGAAGGGAACCCGATCCCGAAGCGATTGCGGATGAATTGAAGATGTTACAACTCAATGCTCAAGCATGTGACATTCTCTTCAACTGCCTATGCCCCGAAGAATTCAACAAAATCAGCCGTCTTGGGAATGCAAAAGAGATTTGGGATACTTTGATTGATATGCATGAACGTACAGAATCTGTGAGAGAATCCAAGTTGGATGTTCTTCAAAGTCAACTTGAGAAGTTCAAGATGAAGGATGGTGAAGGAGTCATTGAGATGTATTCTAGGCTAGCTCTCATCACCAATGAGATTGTCGGCGTAGGAAGTGAAGAAATGACTGACAAATTCATCATCAATAAGATACTTCGAGCTTTGGATGATCGATATGACACTGTTCGCACATTGATCGAAATGATGCCCAAGTACGTAGATATCAAGCCAATGGAAGTGATTGGTAGAATTGTTGCTCATGAGATGACACCAAAACTCAAGGAAGAGCTTCACCACAAGTAAAGCGGTGCTTACAAAGCCACAAGTGATGCTCCCACTACCTCAAGCGACAACCTTGTCACCAATGAAGAGATAAGCCTCATGGTCAAGAAATTCAACGAGTTCTACAAGAATAGAAGCAAAGATCGAAGCTCCAACTCAAGATATGAAGAGAAGCATTCATCAAGTCATGACCAAAACTGCTACAATTGTGGGAAGCCCAGACACTACTCCTATGAGTGCACGGCTCCTTACAAGAGGAAAGAAGAGTCACCAATAAGATGAAGCTCAAGAGATGAGTCACCTTGAAGATAGAGAAGGAGTAGAGATGATCATTATGAACGAAGACCCTCAAGGAGAAGTAGCGACTTGGAGAAGAAGGACAAGTACACCAAGAGCTACTCAAGAAGGAAACATCAAGCTCATGTTGGTGAATGGGTTTCCAGCTCCTGATCCGACAACCACTCTAAGAGAAGCTATCACTCCAACTCCGACTATAGTCAAGATGAAGGTGTTGCCGGACTTGCACTAGTGACAAATGACTGCTATGACATATTTGATTCACCAAATGAAGGGAGTGGACGTTTCTTCATGGCTAAAGGCCCCAAGATATCACACCCCGAGTATCTTGATTTCAATAGTGATGAAGATGACTTGTTAATTGAAGATGACTTGCTCTTTGACAAATCTAGTAATGTTAGTAAAAATGAACTTTCTAGTACTCAATCTAGTGTATACAAGTCATGTGATGATGATAAGATGGAAATAGAACGACTAACTCAAGAACTAAAAACTCTTAAGTTAGCTCACGAGTCAACTCTATAATATCATAGAGAGCTTGTAAGGACACATGAGAAGCTACACTTAGGGAAGCTCAACTTAGAGCAAGAGCTTGAGTTCCTTAAAGCTATCAATGACGATCTTCGAAAGAAGACTTCCTCTTATCTAGCCAAGTGACTTCTCTTATCTACATTCATGCCATAAGTTAAGTCTAAGCAAGCTAGTAACGAAGGAAAGAAAGGTTCTTCAACTAGTAGCAATAAAAATGATAAATCCAATGATATTGCTTCCAGTAGTTCTCTTGATCCCACTAACCCTTCTCTTATCCAAGTTACACTTGAGCAAGAAAATGAGCTCTTGAAAGATATTATAGAGAAAGGTATCTACAAGAGTCTTGAAGGGTGCAAAAATTTGAGGAGATTGTATGCAAGCACGGAGGATACCGGAAGAATCGTGTTGTTGGCTACTTAAACGCTAATGGAGTTCAATGGGAAGAAGGTCAATACTCCCATCCCAAGTTTGTTCCTCAAAAGGAGAAGTGTGAAAATACTCTCCCCAAGGGAACAAAATCTCAAGATGACCTTCCACCACAAGACACTAAGCTCAAGGACAAGAACAAGCTTCAAGAGGACATTGACTCTTATGAAGATGAATCCCAACCTTTGGTGAAGTGGGTTCCCAAGGCTACTACAAGCTCAACTTCTACAAGTGCTACTTCAACACCAAGGATCCCCATCAACTTGATGTGGGTCCCCAAGAAGAAGACCTAGAGATGTTCTTGAGGGGTGACTCCGCCAATGAAATTCACTCACATTCATTATTGACAAGAACTATTTACAATAAACACAACTTTATGCAATAGTTCAAGGAGTCACACATTCCCTCAAAGGTAAGCAAGGGACAAGGTAATCAACAAATCAATAGACATCATCACACATGCTTTGCACTCCATGTCCATAGATATCCTTGTATTTGTCTCTTGTGTGTTGGGACTAAACCATGTAGGTGAGAAGAGTAATGAAACTGTTGGAAATATGACCTAGAGGCAATAATAAATTGGTTATTATCATATTTCCTTGTTCATGATAATCATTTATTATCCATGCTATAATTGTATTTATCGAAAACTCAGATACATGTGTGGATACATAGACAACCCCATGTCCCTAGTATGCCTCTACTAGACTGGCTCGTTGATCAAATATGGTTATGGTTTCCTAGCCATGGACATGAGATGTCATTTGATAATGGAATCACATCATTAGGAGAATGATGTGATGGACAAGACCAAAACTACAAACATAGCATAGGATCATGTCAGTTTATTGCTACTGTTTTCTACATGTCAAATATATGTTCCTATGACCATGAGATCATGCAACTCACGGACACCTGAGGAGTGCCTTGTGTGTATCAAATGTCGCAACATAAGTGGATGACTATAAAGGTGCTCTACAGGTATATCTGAGGGTGTCTGTTGGGTTGGCATGGATCAAGACTGGGATTTGTTACTCCGTGTGATGGAGAGGTATCTCAGGGCCCACTCGGTAATACAACATCACAATATGCCTTGCAAGCAATGTGACTAAGTGTTAGTCATGGGGTCTTATATTACGGAATGAGTAAAGATACTTGTCAGCAACGAGGTTGAACTAGGTATGGAGATACCGACGATCGAATCTCGGGCAAGTAACAAACCGAAGAACAAAGGGAACATCATACGGGATTAACTGAATCCTTGACATAGCGGTTCGACCAATAAAGATCGACGTAGCATATGTAGGAACCAATATGGAAATCTAGGTCCCGCTATTGGTTATTGACTGTAGAGGTGTCTCGGTCATGTCTACATAGTTCTCGAACCCGCAGGGTCGGCACACTTACGGTTTGGTGACGTTTCAATAGTATAAAGTTATGTATGGTGGTGACCGAAGGTTGTTCGGAGTCCCAGATGAGATCCCGGACGTCACGAGGAGCTCCGGAATGGTCCAGAAGTAAATATTGATATATAGGAAGTCCTATTTTGGTCGCCTGAAAAGTTTCGGGCTCATCGGTAGTGTACCGGGAGTGCCGGTAGTGTACCGGGAGACCATCGGGAGGGGTATTTCAACCCAAGAGGCTACATGGGCTGTGGGAGAGTGAATACCAGCCCTTAGTGGGCTAGTGGAAGTCCCACACAAGGCCCATGCGGCTGGCAATAAAAGCACAAAGAGAAAAAGGTGGAAAAAGGCAAAAAGACCAAAATAAGGAGGAGTCCTAGTCCTACTAGGATTGGAGGAGGATTCCTCCTCTCCTCCTTGATTCGGCCGAAGCCAAGGGCTGTCCCCTTGAGGTCCAAGCCTCCTCCTCTCTTCCTATTATATATACTAGAGGTTTTAGGGTTTTGGCACTTGATTTTCAGCCACATGCTACCCGTTCCTCTAGTGCATAGTTTATCCTCTAGATCGGTTCTCTGTAGTGCTTAGGCGAAGCCCTGCCGTAATTGCTCCACCACCATCGCCGCGGCGCCGTCATGCTGCTAGACAACTCATCTACCTCTCCGATCCCTCTTGCTGGATCAATAAGGCGGAGATTTTCATCGAGCTGTACGTGTGCTAAATGCGGAGGTGCCCATCCGTTCGATACTAGATCGGAAGGACGGTGATCAAGATCGCGAGACAATTCGTGATTGGATCACAGGACGGATCGTGATTAGATCGCGGGATGGATCGTGATGAGATCGCGGGACAAATCATGATGAGATCGCGAGACGGATCGTGATTGGATCGCGGGACGCTCGGCGATTTGGATCGCGAAGATGTTCGACTACACCAACCGTGTATCTTAACGCTTCCTGCTTAGCGATCTACAAGGGTATGTAGATACACTCTCCCTCTCTTAGATGCTCGTCACCATGGATAGATCTTGCGTGTGCGTAGGAAATTTTTTGTTTCCCATGCAACATTCCCCAACAGAAACAACAAGGATGCTCCCAACTCTTGGTGATCTTCATCAACTTTGAGCATCCACCAGTACCTCACCAACATGAAGTCTTCATCGAGAAAACCCAACGTTAGTTTTTCCCTCCTATGGGGGGTGTCACATCAAGGGGTAGGTTTATCTAAGACTTGAGTCAAAGCATCTCTTAGTACGTGACAACATTAAATGTTTTATGTAAAAGTGGTAAGCCCACTTGTGCCTAAACGATAAGTAAGACCTATGATCAAGTATTCTTACTTGGCTCCTAAGTCAAACACTCATACATAGATGAATCCGTCATTGCCAAAGTGCTTGTTAGATGCCATTGTGTTCGTGCATGTTTTCCATGATTTCTTTTGACATCTTATTGAGTGAGCATGTTGGTCTAGATATATTTACTCATTCGAGGATATCCAATTGTTGCTATTTGGATTTTCATTTTCATTTGCCAATTGGATATACATGAGTGCCTAGGACCACTCCTTTAGCTATCTATGCTTTGTCACCTCATATTCTATTCATGCTGCATCACAAAATTTGAACAGGTACTTCTCGATCTCTCTGTGTGAGGAGCACTCGGAGTTCCGTATCATCAAGGACTGACCATCAAAACCACCCAGGTGCATCTCGGTGGAATCAGCCCTAAATTATCGGGCTCGCCGAATGCCTAGGGTTGATTTGGTTTTCTTATCTCGGTAAGACCAATTTCATATTCTCGGTTACACCGAGTTTCCCTGTCAGCTAACAGTTGAGAAACTTGGTGACAATGAAAATATCAAATCGGTGTCACCGACCGTGAAGGGTATATAAGTTGTGGTCCTGATGGTTCGAAAATTCAATCTTCAAATCATCGTGCCCCAAACCGTAAGCTGTCGCAAAAGGACCCCGTGGTCGTCGCCCTTGTCCTCCCACGCTCCTCCTCCACTGGAATCCTCGCCGTCGACAGGCATCTTCGCTGCCGTCGCTGCCGTAGCGGATCCGTCACCAAGCTAGGGTATGAATTCGACTTTTCTTGCGCTCTCCGTTCGATTCTTGCACAATGAAAATGATTTTATATATAAGCCATAGTGTAAAAACTTTCTATCCACAAGAAAAATCTTGTAGATTAGCGAATGCTCGATGTGTTGGGTTTTGTTGTCTGCCACCTGTAACTCGGTAGAACCGATGCGGAAAAATCGGTGTCACCGATCTTAGTTTCTGTCACACTGAGAACACCTTGGTGGAACCCAGAGCTCATTTTCGGTCCGACCGAAAATGGTGCCAAGTTCCCAGAAAGGTAGGTGTTTGTCTAGGTGTGACCAAAATTTCTGTCTCGGTTGTACCGAAATACATTTGACAGAATGCAAAACTTGGAAAATCTTTTGTTGAAACTTTCAAAAACATCTGCATTTTGTGATGACTTATCCTATTCTGCCCTTCTATACTCTATTCACAGGGTCAGCATGTCAGGTTCGGACAATCAGAATTTGCTACAGCAGAACGTTGAGATGAGTTTAGGCACTAGCCCTGAGGCCAGTTCCTTTTCAGATCTAGGCACTCCCAGTTCTGATGGGTTGCCTAAGGCTACAACAAGGACAAGGAAGGGACTCGACTCAGAGGAAGAAGATTTTGATTTTGTCCCGTAAGAGGTTCTTGCTAAGAAGCAAGAGAAGGCTGGTAGGAAGTCTGCCAATGAGGCCACCTCATCTAGGAAGGTGGTCAACAAAATTTATGCTCATGCATCAACTTTCAAAGAACATGGGAGTGCTAGGTCAACAATGTCTGTTGAGGTCCCCAAGAAAGCTAGGCCAAAGAAGACAGCCAGGAAGAGGATCTTCCGTGTGCAGGGCAGGCCTACCTCAATGTATGAGGATCTAGAGGAGGCTGCTGCTGCACAGGAGGAAGAGGAGGAACCTGCCGCTCAGGTCCCTCCTAAGAAGAAAGCCAAGAAACTCTTGGCTAATGCTATGCCCAAGCCCATCACCTCCAAGAGCACCAAGGCTACTTGAAAGCAAGCTGCTGCAGAGAAGTCCAAGAGGACTACTAGAGATATACCTGCTGTTGAGAATAACAAGAGGTCCACCTTTAGAGAAGTAGATGATGATGATGCTATGACAGTTCTGATGAACCTCAGACCTCACCTTCTAGTTCATGATGCCAGCCACCCAGTAGCTGAGGATATCAAGAAGAGGAAGGATTCAGGGTTGAGGGCATGGAGGGATATTGATCCATATGGCCAGAGGAGAAAGACTGTTGTGGATTACAAGTTTTACACCAAAGAGGAGCAATACTTCTACGAGACAATTTTGCTAGACAAGATCCCTGCAGTCAGTCACATGAGATATGTTGACTGGCAGTACATCAAGGACAATGTGGATTACTTTCCTTGTGTCCAAGACAACTTCCACTGCATTGGACTTGACAAATTTGTTGGGAAGGAGTTCACTGCTCGGAATGATGAGATGATCATGCAGTTCTATTCAACTGCTCATTTTTATGGACATGGCATGATTGTCTGGATGATTCAAGGAGCAAGATATGAGTCTTCTGTTGATGAGTGGGCTACCATCTTAGGAGTCCCGGAGGTTCAGGATGGAGATTTGGATGTCTACACAGAATCCAAGGAGAGCCACGACGCTATGAAGGATATGTATAACCCTATCCCTGTAGATAAAGTGCAATCTCACAAGCTAGGTTCTATCTACTATCTCCAGCCAAGCCTCCGTACCATGAACACTATCCTGAGGCATACCTTGATGCCCAAGTCTGGAGATGAGAAGATGATTCGTGGATACTCCATCAACATGCTCATCCATCTTGATCATCACACCAGGATTCGAGTGATGGACTTGATAGTAGAGACTGTGAAGAGGGTTGCTGCTGATTAGAAGCGCTCATGCTGCTATGCACCCTATATCCATATGCTTATCAACTCTCAACTTGAGAAGCACATATTTGCTATGGACAGTCCCCATTTTCCACTTAAGCCGGACTTTGAGATCAACGTTGTGGTGATGGACCCAGACCATCCCACATCAGCTACAGCTCAGGCGCATGTAGAGGCAAAAGTAGAGGCAGCTCGAGCCACTAGTGCTCAGGTTCCTAGGTCCACGAACGAGCACATGGATCTTTTGATCACCACTGTCTTGGAGATGAAGAAGGACATCAAGACCATCATGGATACTCAGGAGAGCCTTGCAAACATCATTTATGATAGAGTGAAAACTCTAAATGACAAGGTTGATGGGCTAACTAAGACAGTCAATGAGCTCAAGAAGGAGGTTGATTAAGCCCCAATTCGTCGCCACTCCTCAGAGTCTGATTCTTCTTCTTCTGATGAGTATGATAGTGTACCTGTTAGGACGTCTACCCAGTTCACGACTAAGGCCAGTACTCCTACAGTACCAACTCTAGAGATGAGGCCTTCATCTTCTGCTCCAGCCATAGTATCTTCAGCTCCATCAGCTCCAGTACCTCCAGTATCTACTCCAGCTCCATCTAGAACTTTAGCAGAAGTCTTCGCTGACGCAGTTCTCTTGACTCCACCATCGATAACAAGAGGAGATCAGCTACTCAACGATTATCTATATCTCTTTGAACTTTTTGGTAACTTGTTGCCAAAGGGGGAGAAGTTGTATATATATCTTAGGCTTCGAGTGAGAGAGCGTCTCTTTTTATTTTGCTGGTTTTACAAAACATTTGGTTCTTTTGGTTTGACATGAGATACTTTTGTGTTTGTGGGTGATCATACGTTGTTATGTGTGTTGCTACTATTTCCTATCAGTTGATGATTATGTGATGATCACTCACTTTGCTTTCTGTGTTGTGCTACGTTGTTAACTTTTATTACTCTCGTACACCACCAAGTTGTATGTGACATGGAAGAAGTGTCCCATGTACCTAAACAATTGTGCATTTGCATTCAAACGCAAATTTAAAATAATGCACAAATTTAGGGGGATCTCTTTCTTATCACATACTTCTGAAAGCGATGATTATATTCATTGATTATATCATATGTCGAAGCTTTGATCTATATGTTGTCATCAATTACCAAAAAGGGGGAGACTGAAACCACATTTGCTCCCTTGGTGGTTTTGGTAATTAATAACAACATATATGTCATTGAACTAATGTTTCCACTAAGTATGTTTCAGGAAAAGTTCAATGATGGGTTGGCAAAAGGATTGTGGAATACCCCAAGATGCAAGGAATAACATTGGTCAAGCTTCAAGCAAAGGACTCTACATTTTACATTTGTGATAAATCACTTTAAGTCCATAGGAAAGGCAATACTATTAAAAGGGGATAAGGTTTTGTTGGTGAACAAAATGCTCATACGTGCACAAGTGATAGTCACCACATACACTCACAAGCTCTTTCACAAAAGTCTGTCCGAAGCCAAACACTCAAAATCGGTGCAAACAACATTTTCCACTCGGTGCCACCGATTCCAAACCCTAGACATACTCATCCAAACCCTAGATTTGGTTCATATTGAATGCACAAAAAGTCTGGAGTTGAAATATGTTTACAAAACTGAAATCCCTTTGTAACATACTAGGAAATGTGCCCGTGCGTTGCACTAGGAAGAAACTAATCCTCGCACACCCCTAGCAACCCATTCTATTATGTTTCCATTTCTCCTCTGTGTCACCATCGCCGATGATGCTCACACTGTCTATCTATTCATGATGTCTATCTATTCACAACGAACATGATCGATCTAAAGTGATGCGCTTGTCATCATAATATGGCATCCCGCATGTGCAACACTATGGAGTAAACGCTGAACAATGGGCTCTCTTCCCCGTGCGATGGTGACGGGTGCCAACGGATCTAGCATGACAGACTTTTGCCAGGCACCACAAGCTTTGACGAGCATCCTCGAAATAGTGAGGCCCTCCTATTTGATTTGAGGCAATTGTATTGACCTTGGCACCATTATACTATAGAGGTATCTAGGCCACCATCATTCAAGTGATTTAGATCGCCCCATCGACATGTCATGGATGCTAATGGGGCACAATTGATCTTCCAGTCGCCTCGGCGCAGGAACATATTGTTGACTGGGTGCAAATAATAACAAAAAAGACATCAATCAAAGTAGCTACTTTTTTTACGCAATGAGACAATCTAGTGATTAATAGTTAATAGTGACTAAATTAGTTACAAAGGCACATAGTGTTTTGTACACTAATTGATAGCTTATAGAATATGTACATTTATGTATCAACCCTCTTGGAAAATTATTTCCAAAATTCTACTGGTAATGAAGATTTTCTAGCATATAGTTGTACAAAATAAGTGTAAGATTTATTATACAAAATTTATTTAACGATATCTCTACCAAAAGTTCTGAAGTTTGAAACCCTACCCAACTGCTACAATTTTAAACTAATGAAAACTGAGGCTAATAATTACTTTAGGTGATCCCTTATACATTTTTTTCATTGTGAGTTTATTTAATTCTCTAAAATAGTTTGTTTTTTTGCACGATCTACCTTGGTAATTGTACACAAAATATGACTATGTTGGTGGCAAAAAGAAAAAAAACTCAAGTGCATTTTTTTCATGTACAGTCTACATGTTTTGAATGTTTGCACCAGATTTTCTTTTAAAAAGAAACCATATTCAAAGGTTACTTAATTTTCTCACGCAAGCATGTAAGTTTGTGGTTTGTATGTTTGCGGCAATTTCCTTATAGGAAATCTTCTCGGAAAAGTCTATCAAATTGTATAATTAATTGTTGTGTCGCATTATGAGTTATCCCATGTGCATGCATGATATATTTATACAAAAGAAAAATATCTTGTTATGAAACATGAACACCGGTGAAAAGATGCATATAAAAGCACTTATATATGATGGGTGCTTGTATGATGCACATATATAACGAATGAGAGTGTGTGCTTGCATATAAATAATTCTTGTCTAAAAAGTAGGGAATGCCTAACCCCCCAAAAGAGTAGGGAATGCCTTGTTAATACTGCAATTTATTTTGAATATACTAAGAGAAACATAAGAGCCATGATCATGACACCATAGCCTTCGCTGCTCGTCTCATCTCCACAGCCATGAACCAGAAGCCTTCTAAGGGCAAGAAAGCGAATTTTATTCTTTCCAGCCAAGGATGCATGCACCTTCCTCTCTATCCTCCAGCCAACAAGCATGCATGCATTTTCTTCATTATTGGTTCTTTTTTCTTATTGTTTCTTCAGACTATTTCTGGATGTATTTAAATCGGTAAGATTTAATCTGAAGTAGTCAAGTGGGACTAATCAGTCCCATTAGAATTACAAAACGAACCCAATATAGTTTCATAGCAATAATCTAGCTTCCCTGGTTTTGTTCATTGGATGGTATGATGCTGGTCCTGAGTTCGATCCGCCACAAGCGCCATATTTTTTTGTTTCCTTTTTGTGAGGCCATGTATCAGTACAACCAATATAAACTAAATTATTTCTTTCTTTCATAGACAATGGGTTAGCTGGGTTGGTTGGTTTGGGAGTGTGGGCTAAAACTAGGCGTGCATGGTTTGACTCTCCTTGAAGCTATTTATTTTTAATTTTTTCCTCTGTGGCAAAATGAACTCAAAGTGCAAAAACGATGGACCAAAAAAGGTGGAGAAACAATCCGTACTTTAATATTAGGTATAGTTGAGTTTTCGACCGAAGCCCTCGTACTTCGAAGGAGATGGTCCAGTTTGTAAACGAAGTGCATCCATTTTTTACCATAACCCTCTCAACTTTCTAACACTTTCTATGTTGGTGAAATGATGATACCATGCCAAGTTTCAACCTTTTCAGAGTTCATTTGTGGTGCTTTTATATTTCAGGGTCATTTAGCTCAAAACAATTCATTAAATGGATGAAAAATAGCAAATGAAGTTAGAAAGCGTTGAAATTTGAGGATGTGGCTTAGAATGGTTAATATTGAATGCACAAAAAGTTTGGAGTTGAAATAAGTTAAAAAATGCCTTTATAACATATGAGTTTCCATTCGTAACCCTCATACTTCGAAGGAGATGGTCCAGTTTGTACATGAAGTGCATCCAGTTTTTACCGTAACCCTCTCAACTTTTTACCACATGCTATGTGGGTAAAATGACGATACCATGCCAAGTTTCAAACTTTTCAGATTTCATTAATAGTGATTTTTGATTAAAACAAATGAAGGTATAAAACTAAAAATAGTTAAACAAAATCTGGTTTTGATTCAAACACCTATTTAAAATTTAAAATATCCTACAAATTCCAAAATTTACCGTGATGATAAAACATACTAATATTAAACAACAACAAAAACAATCACTCAAAAATCTATTTTTAAACTAAAGTTATTGACAAACTAGTGATTCACAAAAATTTCAAAAGAATTCAAATTTCAATTATTTAAATTTGAAAACTACTCGCACTAATAGAAAGTTTGTAATTGTTTTGACCAAAGAAAAAAGATTCATTAAAAACTATAAATATGCTAACGGTTATTGCAAATATAAAATAATTATTCCAAATGTAGAAACAAAAAAATAAAAAAAGAGAAAATGGACCATTAGTCTTGGTTGGGTCCACCAACCTGGACTAAAGGTCCCTTCCCGCGTGAATTTGGGCCGCCAAAAATGCCCCTTTAGGCCCGGTTGGTATAACAAATCTTGACTAAAGGTCCCTTCGTGCACGAATTTGGGCCGCCGAAAAGGTCCCTTTAGTCTCGGTTGGTGATACCAACCAGGACTAAATTAGGGTCTTTAGTCCCGCTTGGTGGCACAAACCGGGTGGCACCAACTGGGACTAAAGGTCCCGGGCCTCTTTAAGCCCTCCTTATTCCTCCTCAAATCACTCCGTCTTCACCCGCTCGACGACGCCGCCAGAGGCTGCCCGCGCACACCTTCGATCGACGGCGTCGTCCGTTCATGCGCCGTCGCCGCTCTCTTCCTCGATGTCGTCTCCCTGCTCCATCGGCAACGCTCCTCCGTGCCGTCGCCGTCAGCTCCGCCGACTCCGCCGCCGTGCGCCACTCTCCTCCTCCTTGCCGGCGCCCTGCTCCGCCGGTGCCACTCCTCCACGCTGTCGCCGTCAGCTCCGCCGGCACCGCTCTCCTCCTCCACGTCATAAGCCCGATCCGTCCTTCGTCTCCCAAATTGATGTGTATGTGTATTTGTATTTGTATGCATGTGTATAAAATTTGCATTCTATATTTGTATGTGTATAAAATTAGGACTCCTAGGAAAACTTAGTATGTTTATGTTAGATAAAATTAGTATGTGTAACATCCCAAAATTTCATTTTGGAATGTTATGATATATAGCTCTGCATCCTCATCACATTGTTTGAATGAATATAATGGTTGAAGTGTTTCTTTTAAATTTCTGAAAGGGCACTTTCATCTTTCCCTTTTTCTTGTTTCACCTATTTGAAAACCTCTGGAAAAGTTCAAAGAAAAGAGGAGAGTGACATGACACTCCACACTAGGGGCATCTTGGTGAAACATTTGAACAATAAAACCAGGGGGATATTTGAAAAATTATTGCAACAACATTTAAAATCAAATAAGCATTTTCTAAAAAAATATTTTTTTTCAAAGTATTCAATATAACACAGGAAAAATGTTCATTGAATAGCATTAATTCTCCTGATCATTTTGATATATATATTTCCTATATTTGGAAATGTTTTGAATGCTTTTAAAGGAGTTTTACTGCTCTGGATATTAAAAAGGAAACGAAATTAATTTGAAACGGGCCGGCCCACACCAGTTAATTCCCAAAACCGCTCCGAGCCGACCGACCAACGCGCTGCTGCCGCCCTCCCTCTCTCTGACGCCCTGGCCCCACCGCCCGATCCCGAAGACGCCGCGGTCACCTTCCTTCTCACGTCGACCGGACACCGCCGGAGATCCCTCCCGCGACGGATCTCCCTCCTCTTTCCTTCCCCAACCACCGCACCGGCCCTATAAGTAGCCCCGACCCTCCGCTCCTCATTCCACCGCCGAGCTCCCACTCTAACTCGCCAGAGCGCTGCCCCCCCAACCTCGCCAGAGTTCGGCACTCGACCGAACCCTTCCAGAGCTCGTGCCCGTCACCTCTATCGCCCCCAGCCCCAACCGTCGCCACCAGAGTACGCCGGAGACCCGCCGCTATCGTTTGAAGCCCTCGGACGCCGTCCCCAACCACCGGAGCGCCGCCCCCGATGACCTCATCGCCTTGGCCTCGCCGGAGAACTCCATCACCGGTGACCCCTTCTCTGTAAGCCACCCTCCCCCTCTCTTAGCCGTTCGATCCAGATGTGACGCGTAGGATTAGATCGTTTTAAAACCCGAACCGGTATCCTCTATAGCTCGGTCGTCCGCTCGATTCGTTAGATCTCGCACACCTCTCGCCCAACCAGAACCCGCCACGTCACCCTGTCCGTTCGATCAGTTTTATTTTCTTTTTACGTTCTGTTTTAGAAAACAGAATGTTTTCAAATCTTGTTTTTATCATATCTTTTAAACTATTTAGTGTTTTTAGTTGATTCTTTTTGCATTAGTTCACAAATTTCATGTAGTTCATGTATGTATGCTTAGTTTTCAAATTTTAGCTTGAAATTTTGAATTTAATCAAATTTGTTCAAATCACTAAAATATGTATAACTATAGTTTAAAAATATATTTTTGGGTGAATCTTTTTGCCGCTGTTTGGTATTAGTTAAACCTATCTTTCTGCATGATTTGAGTTTTTTTAATAAATTTACTTACTGTTTTTAACAAAAACAGAATCTGTTTAGTTCTTATTGTAGTTTAGTTATCTTAATTTTAATTTAATTTGAACCTGAAATAGTTCAACTTTTGTTAATAGTTTTCATGAGTTTCTGTTGTTTCAAACATTTAGGTAACATTACTTGCTAATATTTAGAAGGATTGTTTAGTTTTATACCATGATGTTATTTATATCTTTATATCTTTTTCATTAGGTATAGTTTTATAAAACAATATAGTTTTACTTTCACAAACTAGTTAGATGATTAAGTTAGATTTCTAATAAATAATTTTAGTAATTCCATTCTGTTAAGTAATATGATGATAATAATATTAGTGTTAATAATATTATTGTTTTGGTTTCCTATTCCAAAGTTATAGGAACATTCTAGTTATTTTCATGTTAGTAGTGTTTCTTTACACAAAAGTTTTAGTGAATTTGATTCTGTTTACTAAAATTGATTTTATTTACTATTTCTTTTTCTACTAGCTATTGCTTGGTTTTTTGTAGTAGAAGTTTTTGACACTAAAATTTTGTGAGTCAATTTTTTTATTTTGATTTTGTTTCTCTTGATTGATACTATTGAATGGTTTTAGTATTGTTTGTTTAACCTTGCTGAATTGTGGGGATTTTTTTGTATTTATGCTTATGGTGTGCTCTTGTTTGATTCGTTAGATCATCCGGAGTGCGAAGCTTGTTATCTAGAGTCACTCGAGTACGAGGATCATCAGCAAGGCAAGTCACTTTGACCATGTATACCTATGTTTTTATTGCATTAGTTCTACCATCTCCCCAATTCCATGCAAAGTAGGTAAATTGGAAACTTGGTTACATTGTTGTAGTATCATGTGGTAGGTACCCCCTCAACCCCCTTTGACACATTGGCCCCGGGAAACGTTGTTTTACTTTTGCTATGCTATTAGTAGACGGGTTTGGTTGGGTGATTTATGAGAGTTGTGAGTTAATAATTTCAAGACCTACATGATTATCAAGTCTTCAAGACTCCAAGTTTTCAACTTACCTCTGGGTGGATGATGGTTGAACGGCGCCCTGGAGAAACCAGTGGTTAGCCTAGATGATGTTGGAGATGTGCCAGTATTCACGCGGAAAGGTCCACCCAGGCATAAAGAGATGGATGGATGCTTCAAGACCCAAGGCTTACCTGCACAGCCACAAGTCATTATGGGCTTTGGCTTGGTTGGATATCGTGGTGGCCCTGGACAGGCGGTGCTACGAGATGTAGAAGAACGGTAGGAAAGGATGGGCACCGACAGAGTCTTAGGGAAACCCTTTAGAAGACCATGTTTTGGTCATACATTTCTCAAACAACCTGAAGTGCGAGAAATCAAACGGAGGTGATCAAATCTTGTGGGGAACGTGTGCAAAACTTTGCAGAGTACTAAAACCTAATCGATTAGCCGTGTCCACGGTCATGGACAACTTGAGCCAAAGGAACTGCAACTATCTCGAACTCTCAACACAATTAATTATATTGATGTGGGTTATTAATGTCAACTTGGGTATGAGAATTGGTTGGTGGAACCATCTCATTAATCAACCAACATTGTAGTAATTATGCCTTTGCCCTCTCCTGTTGTAGGAAAAATTTGGCTTTATGCAAAAACTTACCAATTCAACAATATGATCATTTAATATCACTAATACATCAATGAATAATAGTATCACTAATACATCATAGAATAGTATCACTAATACATCATTGAATAATATCACTAATACATCATCGAATAGTATCCACTAATACATATATAGTTGGCTTCTCACGACGCAGACGATGGACACCCAAAGTGAAGGAACGATGACATGATCATAGCTCAGGGTGAGATCTCTGAAGAATCTGCCAGGTATTGGAGAACCTGACATCCAACGCAGCCATGTAGGTCGGATGTGCTCGTCATCCTCCCTAACACGGCGACGTATCACCTCTGTGGGGCCCGGCTCCCTCTGCACCGACAGTGGTCCACGCGACCATCATCAATCATGTGAACCCAATGATGACAACATGCGTTAGCTCCGGTACAATTTTGTTTTAAAGCTATAACGTCCAAAGCTATGTAGTTGCATAAGTGGGGATAGATTAGAAGTTGCCTATGGGGTGATGAGAAGTTTTATAGGGTGTGGATCACACAGTTGCTTGCAAATATACACAAGTTATTCATAATTTAACACGAGTTACCCACAAAAAACATTGAAATATCCAGATATATAGATGGAAAACACCACATGGGTTGCTTGTTTAATGCACTCGAGTTGCATCAAAACACCCTAAAATTTAGTTTCCTTGTTTTGCCTCCAATAACCCCATCAATGATGAACTTAGAAAAAAGTTGTTTGTAAATGTTACCTCCAAAGCCCCATCAACGGTGAACTCATAGGCAACTTTATAGTATTTATAGGCAACTTAGAAAAAAAAAGCAACTTCATAATATTTTTAAGCAACTAATTTGCAAAGTTAGACAAGTAGGCGGCAAAGGTACTGGCATGGGGAACGAGCACCTATGGGATCGGAGGGACCCCTTTCGATTCAGTGGGAGAGAAGGCTCGCACAAAGAGCATGTCGCATGAACAAGACGCGGGGAGTTTACCCAGGTTCGGGCCACAAGGATGCGTAAAACCCTACTCCTGCTTGGTTGTATTGCGAGTGTTCTAGGGTTCTAGCTACTAGAGTGTTGTGGGAAGCTGCCATGCGTGTGAGCTAGAAGGTCCCAAGTCAAAAAGCCCAGAAGACTAAAAGACCAAAAGTCCT
This sequence comes from Hordeum marinum, assembly GCA_022496015.1. Lineage (NCBI taxonomy): Eukaryota > Viridiplantae > Streptophyta > Magnoliopsida > Poales > Poaceae > Hordeum > Hordeum marinum. The sequence goes on along the minus strand of CM039676.1, from coordinate 367,512,263 downwards.
CCACCGTATCGCCCTGGGTCTCCTTTTATACTATGAAGGGGATCCCAACAGTGGCATACAGTGCGTACACGGGGTGTAAAGAGCTACAGTGATATCATACCTAACACTGACGGAGTAGGACAGGCGCATTTAATGCACCAACATGCATCTCTGTCTGTCTGTGGGACAGGACGGGAGCCCATCCCATCGGCACCGCTCAGCCCCCTCCAACACCGACGCCGCGACACGTGTCCAGGCGGAACGACACTTGGCCCATGCGTTGGCGTGCCTTGCCGGGGCTTCACCTTGTCAGGTCTTGCCGGGGTTTTCTCTTTGTCTGAGTGTTTGATGGTCATCCCGGCAAGGTCTTTCCAGGAGTATTGATCCTCCTGTGCTTGTACCTGGCAGCTCCCTACTAGGGTTCGTCTCCAGGGGTTGGTTACTACTGCCCATGCATGAGTAAAGGGGCACTAGAGAGCCCAAAACTCTAGTGCGCCGACAGGTGCCCCCGGTCCTGGGCCACACAAGGTGCGAGTCGTCGTTGGGCTAGGCCCAAACAGTGCACAGGCACGCATGGCAGGAGCTTGCGGTTGTGATCATTGCGCTTACTGCGCCTCCCCACGACCCCCATTGAATGCGGGACGTGGGATACATGCGCAGCGTGGCCGTCAAATTTTCAAATTACTGCGTCAGGTTGATTCCACCACGCGTGCCGCATGCATAGCGGGGAGCCATCAATGGGCACCCGTGACTTAAAGTCCCTGGGAAAGGCAGTAACTGCAGCGCCATGGATTGGAACAACGGGGCGGTTGTTGTTCGCCCCGTGCTCGAGGGCGCCGCTGTTGGAAGAGGTAGGCGGCGACCCTTGGAGCGGGGGAGAGCCAGCCCCCGCGCTTCCCCCTATAAATTGAGGGATAGCAAGGGCAGGGCTCATCCATCATTCCTCCTTCCTCTAAGCATAAACCTCCACATGTTTCCCTTCCACGTTTTTCCCAACCTTCGAGCGGCACTTTCCCTTAGCCATGAACAGGGGGCAAGGGTGGCCACTGTCCTCCGCTCCAAGGAGGAGCTCTCGTCGGGATCATTCCACCACTTGTGCCACAGAGGCGGAAGGTTGTTCGAGCGTGCGCGGTGGAAGAGGCGCGAGGGGTCATGGCCATCGTGGAGGCCGAGGTCGGGGGAAGCAGAGCGCTGCTCCACCCCCTCCTCCGACGCCAGGCCTCTCCCTTGAGAAGACCCACGCCAAGGGGACTGATAACCCACAAGTATAGGGGATCAGTTATAACCTCTTTCGATAAGTAAGAGTGTCGAACACAACAAGGAGCTAAAGGTAGAACAAATATTCCCTCAAGTTCTATCGACCATCGATACAACTCTACGCACGCTTAACGTTCGCTTTACCTAGAACAAGTATGAAACTAGAAGTACTTTGTAGGTGTGATAGGATAGGTTTGCAAGATAATCAAGAGCACGTAAATAAAAACTAGGGGCTTCTTAGATAAAGAAACAAATAAGTTAGTTTAACGAGTGTGTAAAAGTGGTGGTGGGAGTTGCGGAATTGTCCCTAGGCAATCGAGAACTAGACCGGTAATCATTATTGCAATTTTATATGAGGGAGAGGCATAAGCTAACATACTTTATCTACTTGGATCATATGCACTTATGATTGGAACTCTAGAAAGCATCCGCAACTACTAAAGATCATTAAGGTAAAACCCAACCATAGCATTATAAGGTATCAAGTCCTCTTTACTCCCATATGCAACAACCCACCTACTCGGGTTTATGGTTTTGTCACTCAAGCAACCCACCATAGGCAAATCATGAACACATTGCAACACCGTACAACAAGGATCCCTCACTCTTGCGTGACATAGAGAGCACCATAGGACATCACCAATAATAAAACATGCAACTCAAACCAATCATGATCATCAATCAACCAATAGGACAAAATAGATCTACTCAGACATCATAAGATGGCAACACATCATTGGATAATAATATGAAGCTTAAAGCACCATCTTCAAGTAGAGGGTACATCGGGTTGCTGGAGAGTGGACCGTTGTAGATAGATGGGGGAAGATGACGGAGTTGTCGGAGTGGATCGCCGTCACGATGATGGCCTCGGCGGTGTTCCGGTGCCACCTGGAGAGAGGTGTAGAGATCCCCCTCCTTCTTCTTCTTACTTGACCTTCCCACTATATGGGAGAAGGGTTTACCCTCTGGTCCATGGCCTCCATGGCAGCGGAGGGGCGAGAGCCCCTCCGAGATTGGATCTCTCTCTGTTTCCTTCTGTTTCTCAGTTCCTAGATTCTGGCCTTTCACCGTTTCTTAAATATCCGGAGATACGTAACTCCTATTGGGCTGAAATTGGGTGGGGGGTCTTTATCCATAAATTAGATTTCCTATGGCCAACGGACAGCTCCAACCGACCTAAGGGGTGGCCACAAGCCCTCAGGGCGCGCCCTACCCTCCAGGGCACGCCCTCCAGGCTTGTGGGCCCCTCAGGCACCTCCTTCTGTTGATTCCACTTCCCAAAATTCATATATATTCCAAAAAAATCTCTGTAACTTTTAATCCCGTTTGGACTTCGTTTGATATGGATTTTCTGTGAAACAAAAAACATGCATCAAACAGGAACTGGCACTAGGCACTGGATCAATTTGTTAGTCCCAAAAATAGTATAAAAAGTTGCCAAAAGTATATGAAAGTTGTAGAATATTGGCATGAAACAATCAAAAATTATCGATACAATGGAGACGTATTAGCATCCCCAAGCTTAATTCCTGCTCGTCCTCGAGTAGGTAAATGATAAAAAAGATAATTTTTGATGTGGAATGCTACCTAGCATAATCTTGATCATATAATCTAATCATGGCATGAATATTAAGATATGAATGATTCAAATCAATAGTCTATATTGATATAAAAACACCAATAATTCGAGCACACCAACAATGCAATTGTGTCCTTCCAAAATAACATGGCCTTAGAAAGTTATCCCTACAAAATCATATGGTCTGGCTATGCTCCATCTTCCCCACACATAGGCAATTGTTTCACACTTTTATGTTCTCAAACCTTTTCAACTCTCTCCAATACATGAGCATGAGCCGTGGATATAGCACTATAGGTGGACTAGAATATTGTGGAGGTGATGAGGAAAAAGGATAAGATGGTCTCACATCAACTAGGCGTATCAATGGGCTATGGAGATGCCCATCAATAGATATTAATGTGAGTGAGTAGGGATTGCCATGCAACGGGTGCACTAGAGCAATAAGTGTATGAAAGCTCAAAAAGAAAACTAAGTGGTCATGCAAATGATGAAAATTCCACTAGCTATATGAAAGTGACAAAATAGGAGACTCTCTATCATGAAGATCATGCTACTAGTTTGAAGCACAAGTGTGGAAAAAGATAGTAGCATTGTCCATTCTCTCTTTCTCTCATTTTTTCTCTTTTTTCATTATTTTTTTGGTGGGCATCTTTGGCCTCTTTTTTTATTTGGGCTTCGCTGGCCTCTTTTATTTTTTTGGAAAGTACGGAGACTCCTCCCAACTTGTGAGGGAATCATAGCTTCCATCGTCCTTTTCTCACACGGGACAGTGCTCTAATAATGAAAATCATCAAACTTTTATTTACTTACATCCCGATACCTAGAACATAAATATGACTCTATATGAATGCTTCCGATAGGATACCGGGATGTGAAACGATCTAGGATAGCAAATGATATCAAAAAACGGACAAGCCATGAAAACATCATGCAAGCTGTCTTACGATCATGCAAAGCAATATGAAAACGATGGTGCATGTCATACTAAACGGAACGGTGGAAGTTGCATGGCAATATATCACGGAATGGCTATAGAAACGTCATAATAGGTTGGTTTGGTGGATGTTTTTAGGAAAATGTATGGTGGATGTTTTGAGGAAGGTGGGTTTGATGCACCGGCGAAAGTTGTGCGGTACTATAGAGTCTAGCAAAGGTGTAAGGGTGAGAGTGCGTATAATCCATGGACTCAACGTTAGTCATAAAGAACTCACATACTTATTGAAAAAGTCTATTAGTTATCAAAGAAAGCATTAGACGCATGCTCCTAGGGGAGAGGTTGGTAGGAGCTAACCATTGCGCGCTCGCGACCCTCACACAAAGGTTCACAATCATTAAACAAATCATGCTCCGACTTTGTTACATAACGATTCACCATATGTGCATGCTACGGGAATCTCAAACTTCAACACATGTATTTCTCCAATTCACAACTACTCACTAGCATGTCTCTCATATTACCATCTTCATATCTCAAAACTATATGCAAGGAATCAAACATATCATATTCAGTGATCTACAAGTTTTATGTAGGATTTTATGACAAAAAATGTGAATGACCAACTCCTGTTAACTCTCTAAATAGATATAAGTGAACCTTGAGAGTTTAATTCTTTATACAAAAGATATGCCCATGCTCTAACAAATATAAGTGAAGCAAAAGAGCATTCTACAAATGGCGGTTTTCTATGTGTAGAGAAACAGGCAATCCAAACTTCAAATGATATAAGTGAAGCACATGAAGCATTCTATAAAGCAATACTCAAGAGATATAAGTGAGGTGTAAAGATCCTTCTATAAATAACCAAGGACTTTCTCATACCAGAATGGTGCATGATTAAAATAAAAATAAAAAGCACATGACGCTCCAAGATTTACGCATATCATGTGACGAATAAAAATATAGCTCCAAGTAAAATTACCGATGGTTGTTAGAAGAAAGAGGGGATGCCTTACGGGGCATCCCCAAGCTTAGTTTCTTGGGATTCCTTGAATATTACGTTGGGGTGCCTCGGGCATCCCCAAGATTAGTCTCTTTCCACTCCTTATTCCTTCATCCATCGTGATCTCACCCAAAACTTGAAAACTTCAATCACACAAAACTTAAAAACAACATGAGATCCGTTAGTATAATAAAGCAAATCACAACTTCATGTACTATTGCCAACCAATTCATATTTTATTTTTGCATTGTAGCTATTGTATTATAATTTTTCCATGGCTTATACCATCGATACAATCGATAGTTTTATCAAAACGAGCAAAACAATGCATCAAAAACAGAAGTTGTCTTAAACAGGACAGTCTATAGTAATCTGGACATTCACCATACTTCTGTAACTCTAAAAATTCTGAAAAATTAGGAAAAAATAAAACAATTGCAAAGTAGTACGGTGTAAGAATTTCAGAAACTTTTGACATGCCAGTAAAAAAGGTAAATTCATGCACTACAGCCAAAGTTTCTGTTTTTGCACTGCACACACCAAACAAGCAATGTAATCATCGTAAAGGCAAATCTTGGCACATTATTTTTACAATACAATGGATTTATACAAGGGGATAGTTATGTTTGTTGAAAATTTTCTGTAATTAAGATTTGCAAAGTTTCCCTGGGCATGAACAAAGAGAAAGGAGCTCCCCCACTTCAACGATGCTCGTCCTTCTTACTTTCACTTCTCTTTTTGAAAAAGTTTTGGTTCCCATCTTTATTTATTTTTGTTTTTAAACTATATAAAAGCACACAACAGAATAAAATGACTCTCTAAAACTTCCAGGTTGTCTCCCTGGCAGCGCTTTCTTTAAAGCCATTAAGCTAGGCATAAAGTGCACAAGTAATGGATCCACCCGGATCCCAAGGTATATCAAAGCCAATTTTAATTAAAAAAGAGTTTTAATTTACTATTGAGCAAAAATTAACATATATCATGTAGAAAAGAAGTCTAACTCTCTTCCTATGCATCGGCATGTCATAAAAGAACAATTCATGCACACAAAGTAAAGGCCAATACATAGCGTAAGCAGTTTCTTGTAATTTTATCAAATTGGAAACATAGAAAGGTGGAGATGTAGTTCCTCTCTCATAATAATTGCAAGTGGGTGCAGCAAGCACATGCATTTTATATCTATCAAAATCATCATGTGTAATAGTAAAAGGCAACCCATCTATATAATCCTTAATAAGTGCAAACTTCTCCGATATAGTGTAGTTGGGAGAATTCAAAAAGATAATAGGACTATCATGCATGGGTGCAATAGCAACAATTTCATTCTTAACATAAGGAACTATAGCAAATTCATCTCCATAAGCATCTTTCATATTGGCATCATGGCCACAAGCATAGCAAGCATCAAGTTCATCAAAAAGGGATATTTCAAATGAATCCAAGGGATCATAGCAATCAACATAGCATTCATCCTTTGGTAAGCACAAAGGGAAATTAAACAATGTATGACTTGAAGTGTTACTATTATTAGAAGGTGAGCACGGGTAGCTAATCCGCTCTTCCTCCTTTTGTCCTTTGCTCTCCTCCTCATCTTTTTCATCTAATTAGCTCACGATTTCAGCAATTTCTTCTTCCATAGATTCCTGCAAAATATTATTCTCCTCCAAGGCAGCAGACATTCTCTCAATAAATGCATCAATATCGGAATTATATTCATAATTCTCATAGAAATATTTAAGTGTAGAAAAATTTTCAGGTCTATAAACAGCATCATCATAATTTTCACACTTCTCAAACAAAGATTCAATTTCATAAGCACCCTTAAAAGCAACGAATTCATCTATTCGTTCCACATCATAGTAATCATAAATACCTTTAGCGTAAGAAGCCAAGGTTTCATTATCATTAAATTTACATGAAAAAGGAAGGTGTTGAGCTTCATCCTAGAGCAACAAGTATAATCATATCTCTGGCATAGATTCCAAGCATACCATTTCAACATATAAATCTGATCCCATAATAGTTTCCCTTTTTGAGTCAAGCGATAATCCCTAAAGTATTCATGTTGATCCAACGTGTCTCCCATTATATAATTGAATGGGGTTTTCTCAGGATTACTAAAGTAGTGCATAATATCTTTCACATAACAAGCATCGAGGGTTTTAGGAGGTTCCCCATCTCCATGAGTAGCAAGTACACCTAATTTTTTTGGTATTTCATGTTCCATATCCATAGCTAAATATAGAGAACAACTTAGAACAACAAATAAAATCTACTTAGAGATAAAGCAAACAAGCACACACGAGAATATTCACCCCACGCTATTGCTCCCCGACAACGGCGCCAGAAAAAGGTCTTGATAACGTACAGGTATAGGGGATCAGTTATAGCCTCTTTCGATAAGTAAGAGTGTCGAACCCAACAAGGATCTAAAGGTAGAACAAATAATCCCTCAAGTTCTATCAACCACCGATACAACTCTACACACGCTTAACGTTCGCTTTACCTAGAACAAGTATGAAACTAGAAGTGCTTTGTAGGTGTGATAGGATAGGTTTGCAAGATAATAAAGAGAACGCAAATAAAAACTAGGGGATGCTTAGATAAAGAAACAACTAATTTACTTTAACGGGTGTGGAAAAGTGGTGGTAGGATTTGCGGAATTGTCCCTAGGCAATCGATAACTAGACTGGTAATCATTAGTGCAATTTTATATGAGGGAGAGGCATAAGCTAACATACTTTATCTACTTGGATGATATGCACTTATGATTGGAACTCTAGAAAGCATCCGCAAGTACTAAAGATCATTAAGGTAAAACCCAACCATAGCATTATAAGGTATCAAGTCCTCTTTACTCCCATATGCAACAACCAACCTACTCGGTTGTATGCTTTTGTCACTCAAGCAACCCACCATAGGAAAATCATGAACACATTGCAACACCCTACAGCGAGTATCCCTCACACTTGCACGACATGGAGAGCACCATATGACAGCACCCATAATAAAACATGCAACTCAAACCAATCATGATCATCAATCAACTAATAGGACAAAGTAGATCTACTCAGACTTCATAGGATGGCAACACATCATTGGATAATAATATGAAGCATAGAGCACCATGTTCAAGTAGAGGGTACAGCGGGTTGCAGGAGAGTGGACCACTGCAGATAGATGGGGGAAGATGACGGAGTTGTCGGAGTGGATCGCCGTCACGATGATGGCCCCGGCGGTGTTCCGGTGCCACCGGGAGAGAGGGGAAGAGAGCCCCCTCCTTCTTATTCTTCCTTGACCTTCCACCTAGATGGGATAAGTGTTTACCCTCTGGTCCATGGCCTCCATGGCGGCAGAGGGGCGAGATCCCCTCCGAGATTGGATCTCTCTCTCTCTTTCCTTCTGTTTCTGTGTTCCCAGATTCTGGTCTTTCACCGTTTCTTAAATATCCGACAATCCGTAACTCCAATTGGGATGAAATTTTGAGGGGATCTTTAACCATAAATTAGCTTTCCTGCGGCCAAAGGAAATCTCCAACCGACCTAAGAGGTGGCCACAAGCCCTCAGGGCGCGCCCTACACCTAGGGCGCGCCCTCCGGGCTTGTGGGCCCCTTGGGCACCGCCTTCTATGGATTCCACTTCCAAAAATTCATATATATTTCAAAAAAATCTCTGTTAGTTTTTATCCTATTTGGACTTCGTTTTATATGGATTTTCTGTGAAACAAAAAACATGTAACAAAGAGGAACTGGCACTGGGCAGTAGATCCCTATGTTAGTCCCAAAAATAGTATAAAAAGTTGCCAAAAGTATATGAAAGTTGTAGAATATTGGCATGAAACAATCAAAAATTATAGATACGACGGAGACGTATCTGCATCCCCAAGCTTAATTTCATCCTTGAGCTGGTCGGTCCCCTCCGGAGTCATCTGCGCCTCCCTCGCCTCTTTTCCAGGGCGATGGAGGTCGATGAGCTGCTCGTCCTGTGGTTACGGGGGCATGGTTGTTGCAACAGCACGATGCAGGTAGATGTCAAGTATCCAGAGAATCGCGTCATGTTTCTCAGGCGCGGCTGTAAGACCTTCGCCCGTGCCCACAGCCTCCAGGTGGGGCATGTCCTTCACTTTAAAATGATGGAGGCCAATCTGCTCTCCGTCAAGATCTATAGGCGCTTTGGCATCCGCGTCAGCTGCTGCGAAGAGAGCTCGAGTAGCGGTTAAAGTTTGTCCTTGGGCGAGAGTGATGAGGAGGACAGCAGTGAAGGTGACGATGACGAGTCCGGTCTTCAGGCGGTCAAGTCGGAGCCCGACGACTCGAGCTCGGACTGACTGCTGGCCGCACCATCACCGCTAGCCTCACGCCTGTCCCCTCCCGGCAGGACGACCTTGCCGGGGGACCTTGTCCTGGGTGCTACCTCATCTTCCAGCTGGAACTTCCGTCAGGCCTGCGCACTTCAGCTTCTCGGGTCCATTCCCCTTTTGCCCGCGCTGGCCCTCTCCTCCGCGTAATGCTGGTCCAGGAGGGGCCAGGTTCTTGCCTGCCCATCTGGAAGCCCTGCCCCGTCTGCGGAGTGCTGGTCCAGAGGGGTCAGTCTGGGCTTCTGCCGGGAGCCTCTCGCCATCTTTTTCTTCTTGTAGCCCACCTCCCCTTTCCATCTTTTTCTTCTTGTAATCTCCCCTAGGGGAGAAAGTCAAATAAAGATGTACTTAGGAAAAAGCGACATCTCATGTAAATTTCACCCTATTTTGAATAACTGTATGTTATCTTCCTTGTTAGACTGTTTCTTTGCATGGAACTTCCCCTATGCCCTCTCAGAAGAATCTTGCTGGCGTGCGTAGCCCTACCGTGAGCGCTTTGAGGAACGGGTCCTTAGCAGCCTGCTGGCGGTGCCACTTCTGGCAAGATACCTCGACGCTCTCGATGCAGTCGCTTAAGCTATTGGTCGTGCTCTAAATAGAATAAGGGCACGAGCGCAACCCCTAGAGTCATTGAGCGGACTCGAAAAAAACAAGAGTGCGGGCACAACCACTTAAGCCGTTGAGCGGACTCGAAACGGAGTAAGGGCACAGCCAATCACGACAAGGTTCCCGTCAGTGCAGGTTTTCCATGTAGAAGTCGAAATCGTCTAAGGAAAATTATTTTACAGCAAGAATTCATTTGGGCTATTGCAACTTATCTTTTCGTTGCCATACTCCTTCCAGAAAGATTTTTTTGGGACGTCGCTGGTACGTATCCATACAATCATCCCCCCGGCAAAGCTGCACGCGAGGTAACCTTCTGTCCTTTGAGAAAAAGAAAGAAGAGAAAATATGGATGTGGAACCTTTGCGGTCTGTTAGCTCTTGTCATGAGTAAGTGTAAAGCAATATCTCAGACAAACATGTACATAAGTAAACATGATGGTCAATCAAGATTTGCAGAACACTTATCTTTATTCAACTACGCACAGGGTCTGGGCCTGGCTTTGTACCAAGAATTACATGCTTCGGCGGCACGACTTGTACAAAAGGTGGTTGCCGGAGGGGGCGGCGACCGCACCTCATAGGTAGAACTTACAAAGATGTTCGATACTCCAGGAGTTGCTCACTGGGATGCCATCTTCGGTCTCCGAGCGGACTGCGCCGGGCCTGGTGACTCATACTACCCGATAAGGTCCTTCCCACTTCGGCGTCAACTTGTTGGAATTCTTGGCGGACTGAACTAGCCGAAGAACAAGGTCGCCTTCCTCAAGACTTCTGGCATTAACTTTGCGGCTATGGTAGTGGCACAAAGGTTGCTGGTAGCACGCAACTCTCACAGCAGCCTGAAGACGGCATTCCTCAAGGAGTGTCGCGTCATCTTGCCACAACTGCTCTTTCTCGAGCTCATCATAAGCGAGCACTCGAGGTGACCCGTATATGAGTTTCGTGAGGAGAACTCCCTCCACCCCATATACAAGGGGGGAGGGTGTTTGGCCGGTAGCTCAATTGGGGGTCGTCCTGATTGACCAAAGAACCACCAGCAACTCATCAATTCAGTGCCTTCCGCACTTGCGCAGCTTGTCGAAAGTTCTTGTCTTGAGGCCTCGCAGCACTTCAGCATTAGTCCTTTTTGCTTGGTTGTTGCTCCTTGGGTGGGCAACGGAAGCAAAACAGATTATGCTGCCAAGGTCTTGGACATATTGCATGAAGGTGCGGCTCGTGAACTGTGTGCCATTGTCAGTGATGATCCTGTTGGGAACGCCAAAGTGACAGACTAGTCCTTTGAAGAACTTGACAGCTAACTGTGTTGTCACTTTTCTCATTGCTTCCACTTCCGGCCACTTCGTGAACTTGTCGATGGCAACGTACAAGTACTCTAAGCCCCCGGCAGTGTGGGGAAAGGGTCCCAAGATGTCGAGCCCCGAGACCGAAATGGCTAGGAGAGGGGGATTGTTTGAAGGGCTTGAGCTGGTTGATGTAATCTTTTTGAATGAAACTGGCATGCTTCACACTTGGTTACTAATGCAGTTGCATCCTGGAGGGTAGTGGGCCAAAAGAAACCTTGCCGGAATGCTTTTCCATCAAGTGCTATTGATCTTATGTGGGAGCAACATATGCCTCCATGTATCTCCGCCAACAGCTTCAGTCCATCCTCCCAAGAAATGCATTTGAGTTTCACGCCATTCGGTCTCTTTTTGTACAGGACGTGGACTAGAAACTGGTACATATGAGACCGACGGGCTACTTTCTCTGCATCCTCTTGTTCCTCAAGGAGTTCTCCTATTTGAAGGAAATGGACGATGTGTTGTGCCCATGCTGGAGCCTGGGGCTCAACAACAAGGACTAGAGGCATATCCTCTGCTGGGGGAGCATTTGTCTCAACAACAAGGTCTTGAGGCCCCGCCGGAGCCTGATACCCCTAACAAGCCTAGCAGGAGCGCGTGCTTACACGGCAAGAGCCAGAGGCCCCGCCGGAGCACGACGCTCACCGGCAAGCCTGACGTTGTCCCTGGCAACCTCCTCGTCAGTGGCTTCTAGGAGCTTTGCCAGGAAATACTTGCCATAACTCAACTTCCTTCTTTTCTCTTGTCCAGTTGATGGTGCTACGGAGGGTTGAGTCAGTCGGAGCACAAAAGTTTCTGGTTCCATAGGCAACTTAAGGGCAACACACTTTGACAGGCCATCCGCAATGTTGTTCTCTACACGTGGAATGTGCTCCATTTGCAGGCCGTCAAAACTTTCTTCCAACTTCCTCACTTCATCCACATAAGCTTCCATCAGTGGACTCTGGTAATCTTTGTTCACTTGCCTGATGACAAGCTGAGAATCACCTCTGACAATAAGTTTCTTGGTCCCAAGGTCTGTTGCGATCCTGAGACTGGGAAGCAGCCCTTCGTACTCAGCAGTGTTGTTCGTTGATCTCTCCCGGGAAAAGTGCATCTGAATCATAGATTTGAGATGCTCTCCGGTGGGTGCGACAATCAGCACTCCGGCACCGGCGCCTTGCAGCAAGAAAGCCCCATCAAAATACATGATCCACCCTTGATCTGTATCTTTGCCGGGGAGCGTTGACTCTAGAACTTCTTCAACGGGCGTTGGGGTCCACTCTGCAATGAAATCTGCCAAGGCTCTGCTCTAAATGGTCGAATTGCTTTCAAACTTGAGACCAAAGCTTGACAGTTCCAAAGCCCACTCTACAATCCTGCTGGTAGCTTCTGGGTGCCGCAAGATTCGCTGCAGCAGGAAGAGAGTGACAACGGTGATCTCATGTGCTTGGAAGTAATGGTGCAGCTTCCTCGAGGCCATAAGAAGGCCGAAGAGCAGCTTTTGCATGCAAGAATATATCTACCTAGCCCCTTGTAACAGGGAGCTGACAAAATAGATTGGGCGCTCCACCACCTTCTTCTTATGGATTGTCAAATTCAACTACACAGATCCTTCCTTGCCGGCACCAGACCATGCCGGTTAATGCCCTAGCTCGTCGCCTGGTGGGAAGGCCGCTGCCCCTGCTTCTTCACCAACTTCTCTTTCAGCCACTAGTGCGGCACTCACAACTTGATTTGTTGTCGCCGGATATAGTAGCAACGGCTCTTGTGGTTGTGGCGTGACCAGCACTAGCGGAGAGGAGAAGTACTTCTTCAAATCCTGTAGCGCTGCCTCCGCTTTCGGAGTCCATTTCATTGGACCTGCCTTCTTCAAAATTTTAAAAAAGGAGGGCGCGCTCAGCAGATTTTGAGATGAACCTACTTAGAGCAGCAACATAGCCGGCAAGACGGTGCACATCTTTGACACGTCTTGGTGCTTCAATTTGCTCAATTGCTTTGATCTTGTCGGGATTTGCTTCAATTCCTCGTTGAGATACAAAGAACCCGAGAATCTTGCCAGATGGGACGCCAAACACACACTTCTCAGGGTTGAGCTTCATGTTGATCTTGCGCAGATTAGCAAATTTTTATTCTAGGTCTGATATGAGCGTAGCCTTGTCCTTGGTTTTGACCACTATGTCGTCCATATAAGCCTCCATGTTTCTATGTAGCTGGGTCTCAAAACCAATCTAGACCGCTCTTGCAAATGTAGAACCAGCACTTTTCAACCCGAAAGATATAAGCAAAAAGCAATACCTACCACATGGGGTGATAAACGCGGTCTTCTCCTCATCTTCCTTGGCCATGAAAATCTGATGATACCGGAATAGGCATCAAGGAAAGATAAGAAGTCGCAGTCGGTGGTGGAGTCTACAATCTGGTCGATACGCGGCAAGGGAAAAAAATCTTTTGGGCAGGCTTTGTTGATGTCTGTGAAGTCAATGCATAGCCTTCATTTTCCATTCGCCTTGTGCACTACAACTGGATTGGCCAACCATGTTGGCGGAAGTAATCCTCTGATCAAGCCAGCCGCTTCTAATTTCTTGATCTCTTCGGCAATAAAATGTTGCCGCTCCAAAGCTTCCTTCCGGACCTTCTGCTTGAAGGGCCGCGCGTGTGGGCAGATGGCAAGGTGGTGCTCAATCATCTCCTTGGGAACACCGGGGATATCAGATGGTTGCCATGATAACACATCGACATTTGCCCGCAGGAAGGCGACGAGCGTGCTTTCCTATTTGTCCTCAAGAGCGGAACTTATGGTGAAAGTTCCCCCCATGCCATCCTCCTTGGCGGGCACCTTCTTGGTCTCTGGAGGAGCTGCCATGGACTTCTTGCTCTTGTCGGTTGAGCTCTCTGGCACATCGTCAATGGGAGCGCAGCACTCCGAGGGGGTGCGCTTGCCAGAATGTGCGCCAGAGGCCTTGCCGGTATTCTTCCCCCCGAGAGCTTCAGCGGCAGGAGCAAGTGCCTTGGCAGCAGGTGCTGCAACTGCCCTTGGTAGAGTTGGTCGGTGCAGACAAGTGCGCTTTTCTTGTCAGAGTTGATGGTGATGACGCTCATTGGCCTGGGCATCGTCAGCACATTGTAAGCAAAGTGGGTGGCCGCCATGAACTTGACCAGTGCTGGGCGACCAAGGATGCCATTGCACGGCAACGAGATCTTGGCAACGTCAAAGATGATCTTCTCTGTTCCAAAATTGATATCGCTGCCAAATGACACCGGCAGCGTGATCTTGCCTTTCGACTGAGTCCTCCCTAAATTGAGCCCTTGGAAAGCGCGTGTCGGCTCGAGTTCTTGATCAGGAATTTGCAGCCTCTAGATGACATCAGGCGAGATCTGGTTCAGGCTTGCCCCACTCTCGACTAGCATCTTCGTCACCTTGAGGTTCCGAATTGTTGGCAAAACCAACAACAGCAGGCACCCGACCGTAGTTATGCAATCAGGGTGATCCTCGGCGTCAAAGATGATAGGAGTTTTGGACCACTTCAGAGGTCTCTGGGCACCGATAGAGGGCTCCGCCGCGCTAACCTCACGCACACACTGTTTAAGTTGGCGGTGAGAGGAATGCGATGAGGCAACTCCCTTGATGCACATCATCTCTGTAGCCTTCTGGAACTCATGCTCGCTGGACTCGTCGTCCTCTTAGATGTCATCATCATCATCACCTTCCTTGTCGTGGTCACGCATGGACCGGCCTTTTGTTGCATGGGCTTGCCGCGGTGACCTCCTCGGCAAACACGCTTCTTGCCGGACCCCTCAGCACCATCCTGGCCTTTCTCCTTGTCTCGCCTCTCGTACTCGGCTTTTTGCTTCTCGGCAAGCTGTTCAACTTGTCGGCAATCTTGGAGATTGTGGCCTTTGATGTGTTGGATCTTGCAATATTGCTTGCCGAAGCCTTCTGGCTTGTCGGCAACCGCCATGGCATGGAAGGAGGCGCACCCGACAACATCATTGCCAGGGTCGTCAACCTTGCCCTTCTATGCGGTGTCGGGGTTGCCGGATCCCTCGACGGCAAGCATGGCTTTGCCTTTGCATTTCTTGTTTCGTCGTCGGCCCTTCTTTGCTGGGGTGACGGTGCCTTCATCTTCAGAGTCGACCCCTGCGGTAGCGTCTTCGCCAGGGAGTCTCCTCCCTTCTTCAGCCCGGGTACATTTGTCTGCCAGAGCATAAAGCACGGCAACATCCCTGACCCTGTTCATTGCTAGCTCTTCTCGCATCCTGTGGTTGCGCACGTTCTGATGGAACGCGCTGATAACAGCGGCAGGATGAACGTCTGGTACATTTTTGTGCACATGGCTGAACCTTTGGATGTACTTGCGCAAAGTTTCACCCTCCTTCTGAGGGATGATATGTACTTTCCTTGCCAGGACCTTGATGACCTCCTGTTAAGGCGCCAACAAACTGGTGGCACAAGTCTGCCTAGGAGGCGATGGACCCTTCTAACAGTGCATCAACCAAGACCTGATGTTGGGCTTAAGCACCAACGGGAAGTAGTTGGCGAGTATCTTATCGTCGCGACCCCTGGCAGCTTGCACCGCAATGGTGTAGATGCTCAGGAACTCCAACGGGTGAGTCTTGCCATCATATTTCTCCGGGCCCTCTATCTTGAACATGCGGGAGTTGGGCCACTGGACTTGCCGCAGCTCATGGGTAAACGCGGGGCAAGCCACCTCGTAAGGTAGG
The DNA here is from genome assembly GCA_022496015.1 of Hordeum marinum. NCBI lineage: Eukaryota > Viridiplantae > Streptophyta > Magnoliopsida > Poales > Poaceae > Hordeum > Hordeum marinum. The sequence continues at coordinate 367,496,496 of CM039676.1, read as the reverse complement.
CTGATAGGATACCCTGGCACAGTCTTGTCTACAGTTGGCCCTGCGCGTCTATCATATTGAAGGTGCACTTCCCGCCACCGCTCGATTGCAGTTCAAGCGTCTTCCTTTCCCTGTTCCCAAAGAAGTTGACGCCGGTTGCGGCGTGTCCGTGGGTCAGACAATGCCATCGAGTAACCATCATAAGCGTTGGCCCGTCCAGTCGGCGACCGACGCTGTTGTTGTGGGGAAGAGTACACCAAAGTCGTACAGCCTCTGGCCCTCTCACCGCTAGTGTGAGCTGGCTCGATGGACCAAAACTTATCTACGAGGCCGAGGAGGCTCTGAATGGTGGCTCTCCATTCGTCGAGCTTCTCTGCAGCAAGAGGGAAGTTTAGGAGTAGTTGTGCCCGTGCCATTGCTTCTTCCGATGTGGTCGGCAACAAATGGTGCGAGGAACGCGAGGTGCTCTGACTTCTAACTTTGTTAGAACGAGCACCGCTGTGATCCCGTGATGGCACGCCACGCACGCTAGCATGCTGGCGAGCATGCTAGTCCCACGCACCCTAGGAGTGATGCACAGGAGCTTTTCCCTGGGGACGTTGAGAATTGCGGGTGCCACGGTGCGGCTCTTCGCGCGTGTCCTAGGAAGATCGCGGCGTAGGCGCCGGCGTGGGCCCCCTGGAAGATACCCTTCCGCCCCCGGAGTTCGCCATACCACCCGCAGGCGATACCGCTCCATCCTGAGACCCAGCGCCACGAGGGTTCCCGCCGCCGCCATGGGCGTTGCCGCTTGCTTCGCCTTGATCACCGGAGCATCACGGAAGTTCTAAACCTCCGCCTCCTCCTCCTCCACCTGCATCAACGTCGTCGCCTGTCTGCGCAAATACAGGGACAACGGACGCGGATGGGCCAACCGCCATCAAGCCCTTCTCCTTGGGGGACATGGCGATGATGAGTATGAAGGAACTGGCACGCTGATCACCAGAACAAGTTCGCCCGACACAATCCCCCTACCTGGCGTGCCAAAGATGTCGTGGGGAATTAGCACCTATGGGATCGAAGGGACACCTTTCAGTTCGGTGGGAGAGAAGGCTCGCACAAAGAGCAGGTCTGATGAATAGCACGTGGGGAGTTTACCCAGGTTCGGGCCTAAGGATGCGTAAAACCCTACTCCTGCTTGGTTGTATTGAGAGTGTTCTAGGGTTCTAGCTACCAGAGTGTTGTGGGCAGCTGCCACGCGTGTGAGCTAGAAGGTCCCATGTCGAAAAGCCCAAAAGACTAAAAGACCAAAAAGTCCTCCACCATATCACCCTGGGCCTCCTTTTATACTCTGAAGGGTATCCCAACAGTGGCATACAATGCGTACACGGGGTGTATAGAGCTATAGTGCTATCATACCTAACACTAACGGAGTAGGACAGGCGCATGTAATGCACCGTCAGGCATCTCTATTCGTCTATGGGACGGGACAGGAGCCTGTCCCATCAGCACCGCTTATCCCCCTCTAGCGCCAACGCTACGACACGTGTCCAGGCGAAACGACACCTGGCCCATGCGCTGGCGGGGCCTTGCCGGGGCTTTGCCTTGCCGGGGCTTGCCGGGGTTTGTATTTGCCTGAGGGTTTGATGGTCATCTTGACAAGGTCTTGCCAGGAGTCTTGATCCTCATGTGCTTGTACCTGGCAGCTCCCTGGTGGGCTTCATCACCAAGGGTGGCTACTACTGTCCGTGCACGAGTAAAGGGGCATTGGAGAGCCCAAAACTCTAGTGCACCAATAGGTAAGTAACTATTTACCAATAGTAGGTAACCAGACATCAATGGTACACCAATTCCATAGTATCATAGGCGACTGGGCGTCAATCATAGACAAACTGAACATCCACGATAGGCAACTGAGCAACCATGGTTCGCAAGTTGTGATAATGTTAGGAAAATCATTTGATACATAGAGTGTAATGAAGTTGCTTATATGTAGCACTAAAGGTGCCTCATGTTTTGTGTGATTTTTTTTATTTTTACACAAACCAACCTATTAGGCAATCTTACTAGGCAAAAAAATGAAGTTGCGTTCCTATAACACTAAAGTAGCCTTCATCGTACCCAAAGTTGCCTCGAAAAAAGTTCAATGAAACCTATTGATATGAGATCTTGTTTGGAAAAACTGGTTGCGAGAAACCCAAATGTAAAAACGAAACTGAATTTCAACGCTTAAATCAAAAGTTACAGTTTTTTAAACCTTTTGAGCCCTCAAATAAATACACGTCAGGATAAAAATCCTATTTTGATGGACTACATAGGACACGTTAGCTGCTCCTTCCATATTAGAAAGGGCGCTCAATCTCACCAAAAAACACTCAAGCGCCCATTAGCCACATCCTAATAAATAACTTAAATCATGGCGGTCTCGCTATCACTATAGTGTGTTGGTGCAAAGGTCTAACATAATGCGGAAATTGCTTTTGGCGGGCGAGCTCCGTGGAGGCCTTCAAACGCAAAATTCAAAATTCATGAAAATTCATATATTTTTTTATATTTCAAATAATTCTGAAAACAAATACAGAGATAGGTGAGGGGATAACACGCATGTGTATAAACTTTCAGGAAAATAATACATTGAAATGAGACATGTAGAAAAAGACAAATCTGAGTCTTTTTAGCACATCATACTATTCATTGTTCCAAGTCATGAATTTGTGTTTTTTGTACTTATCGTATTTCAAGGTATTTCATCCTAAAAATTTACACACATACACGTGACATCCTTCTTTACCTACAAAATAGTTTTCAGGGTTTTTTTTAAACGAAATTTTGAATTTTGAATTTTTCAAAAATATCGACCTCAAGTGAGCTTGGCCACCAAACATCCGTTCTCAACATAATGCATTTTTAACTATATAATATATTCGAGATCAAGGAGGGAGGGCCTCGTGATTTCTAGGATGCTCGCCAAAACATGTGCCGCGTGGTAGAAGCCTACCATGCTAGAGCCGCTGGCACCCGTCACCATCGCACGAGAAAGAGGACCCATTGTTCAGTGTGTACGTTGTAGCAACGCACGAGTGTTATACCATAGTATGATGACAAGCACATCACTTTAGATTGATTGATCACGTTCGTCTGGAATAGATGGACAATATGAGCACCACCGGCAATGGTGACACAAAGCAGAAATTGCAACATCATAGAATGGGTTGCTAGGGGTGTGCAAGGATTTGTTTCTCCATGTTGCAACGGACGAGCACATTTCCTAGTTAAGTCATAAGAAAATTAAGTTTTGTCCTCCCTTGATCTTCGGTCAGTTATCTGCATGATCATTCTATGTAAGAATTGGTGATGATAAATAACTCGGGACACCTATTGCATGTACCATATGAAAAAACATCTTCCTGTGCTTATTCCAAATGACGTAGTTTTTTCCTTCCTTGCTCTTCGGTCAGTTATCTGCACGATCATTCAACCTAAGAATTGGCACCTATGGGATGTACAACATGAAAAAAAATGTGTGTCAGTGTTCATACCAAATGACGTAGGTGTCCAAGCCTAGCTGAATGACGATTCTCAAGAGGAACAAATCGTCCAACCGGCTGGTGTTCGAGACCACTAATGTCTACTACACAAATTTATTCTTGTAGACTTGTGTTGGGCCTCCAAGTGCAGAGTTTTGTAGGACATTAGGAATTTTGCCTCAAGTGGATGACCTAAGGTTTATCAATCTGTGGGAGGTGTAGGATAAATATGGTCTCTATCAAGCAACCCTGCAATCAAATACAAGAAATCTCTTGTGTCCCCAACACATGCAATACAATGGCAAATTGTATTGGTGCACTAGTTCAGTGAAGAGATAGTGATACAAGTGCAATATGGATGGTAGATATAGGTTTTTGTAATATGAAAATATAAAAACAGCAAGGTAACAAATAACAAAGGTGAGCACAAGCGGTATTCCAATGCTTGAAACAAGGCCTAGGGTCCGTACTTTCGCTAGTGCAATCTCTCAACAATGTTAATATAATTGGATCACATAACCATCTGTCAACATGCAACGAAGAATCACTCCGAAGTTCTTATCTAGCAGAGAACATAAGAAGAAATTGTTTGTAGGGTACAAAACCACATTAAAGTTATCCTTTATGATCAATCTATTCAAGAGTTCGTACTAACATAACATCAAGTTATCCTTTCCATTTGATCTGTCTAAGAGTTTGTACTAGAATAACACCATATGATATGCATCAACCATCTCTAATGTCACCTAGATACTCCAATGTCACCACAAGTATCCATGAGTTAATTATACGATATGCATCAAACAATTTCAGATTCATAATACTCAATCCACACAAATAACCACAAAGAGTGCCCCAATATTTCTATCGGAGAAAGTAGGACAAGAACATGTATCAACCACTATGCATAGACTATTACCCCATCGTCACCGCGGGAATCCGCAAGTTGAGTACCAAAACATATATCAAGTGGATCAATAGAATACCCCATTATCACTACGGGTATCCGCATGCAAGACATATATCAAGTGTTATTCAATCCAATATTCAATCCAACATAATGAGATCTCAAAGGGAAAGATTCAATTCATCACAACAAGATAGCAAGGGAATAACATTATATGATCTGACTATATTAACAAAGCCTGTGATACATCAAGATCGTGATATCTCAAGAACACGAGAGAGAGAGAGAGAAATTGAACACATAGCTACTAGTACATACCCTCAGCCCCGTGGGTGGACTACCCCCTCCTCGTCATGGCCTCCTTCGGGATGATGAACATGGCCACCGAAGATGATCTACCCTCTCCGGCAGGTACTGGAACGCCTCCAGATTTTTTTTGTTGAATACGGAGAGTTGTGGTGGCATAATGGAGATTCTATTGTTATTTATGATGGTTTCTATATTTATAGGATTTTTGAACGTTGGTTTCACGCCAAGATGGGCCACGAGGAGGGCACAAGTCACCAGGGCACGCTTGGGTCCCCTAGCGCGCCCTTGTGGGTTGTTCCCACCTCGTGGCTCTTCTCCGGCAGTTCTTTGCTCCAATATTGCTTAATTGGTCTAGAAAAAATCACCAAAAAGTTTCGGGCGATTCCGAGAACTTTCATTTTCTGCACAAAAACAACATCATGGTAATTCCACTGAAAACAACGTCAGTCTGGGTTAGTTCTGAATAAATCATACTCGTCCTAGAGTATGGCATGAATACTTCACAAATTATCGATATGTTGGAGATGTATCAGCATCCCCAAGCTTAATTCCTACTCGTCCTAGAGTAGGTAAATGATAAAAGAAATAATTTATGAACTGTGAATGCTAGCATAGTATATATATTGATCAATGATAATTGCAATCAATTTTTGTAGCATCATAACCAGCAACTTTTTCTCATAAAACCCATCATGATAATGTAGCAACCAATTCACATGTTATGGTTCAAACAATGAATTCTTTTGAAACTTAACAACCTATGTTCTTAGTCACAAAATAATTGCAATTCAACTTATTCTCAACAAAGTCTAAGTAAGAGCTCCACATACTTGATCATCATATAGTCTTCTATGATTGCAGTTATTCAAAGCATATTTTTAGAACAAACAACATCTATCGAACACAAATAAAGATAGGGGCTTAAAGTTTTGCCTCCCAACATACTTATCATAAAGATAATTGTCAACAATAATGAATCATGATCAAATATATTCGGCTGGATATATGTGTTTCGATCTTTCCCCACCACATGATGCTTGCAAACTATAGGATCAAAATTTTGTCTAGAGGGGGGTGATTAGACTACTTGACAAATAAAAATTCTACCTTTTCCCAATTTTAAGTTTTGGCAGATTTTAGCAATGATAGCAAGTCAAGCACACCTTACACATGCACGTCTAAGAGTATAGCAGCCGAAAGTAAAGACAAGCACATCTAATAGAGGGTACGGAGGAAGATCGAATGCAATTTGGAGACACAAAGATTTTTCCCGTGGTTCCAATAGGTGGTGCTATTGTACATCCACGTTGATGGAGACTTCAACCCACCACTTCTAGGAAAAACCTTATACACAAAATCTTACCAGTAGCACTTGTTAAACGAAAGCGCTACTGATACTTACCCATAGCGCGTGTACACAAACTGCGCTACTGATATGGGTGTAGCAATAGCGCCTTGACTGGAGAACGCGCTACTACTAAAATTCCAATGCTGATGCCGGTCCGCTAGGAAAAGTTGTAGCGATCTTAGGGAAACCGCAATACCGCTAAGCTTATTGTAGCAACGCATTTCCTGGGAAAAGCGCTACTGCTAATGGAAATAAAATAAAATGAAAAACAAATAGAAAATTAAATGAAAATTAAAGAAATAGAAAAATGAGAAAGGAAAAAAGAAACTGTAAAGAAAAAGAAAAGAAAATAAAAAAAGAAAACTTAGCTATAGCGCCTTTTGCCTACCAGCGCTACCGCTACGTTTGACTTAACCCCAAATCCCCCCCCCCCCCGTGACCAATTATCGCCAAATCCCTTGCCAATCGCACCGCGTGCCGTCGCCCCAATTCGCCGTTGTATCCTACTGATCTCGATGCCCCCGGAGCCTCTAGAGCCACGCATCGTCGACACCACCGGAGCCGCCGTCGACGCGACCGGAGCCATACTCGACGCCCTTGCCTCCCTCACCACCACTGTCTCCCTCGCCACCACCGAAACCATCCTCTGTAAGCCCCCACCCCTCCTCTCTCTCATGCATAGCACAAATAGTTGATGGAGAACTAGCTAGCTAGGTTAACTAGTTTAATTAGGTTAATTATCTAGGTTAACTAGTTTAACTAGCTAGATGTTCCAACAGTGCTGCTAGTAGTATATAGTGGTACAAGTAGATGTTAATTAGGTTAGGGCAGCAGTGGTACTAGTAGATGTTAATTATATGTTTTTTGTTAGGGCAGTAGGGTTTTACTAGGTTAATTGGGTTAGTAGTGTTGCTAGTACTAGTGGTACAGTAGGTTAATTAGGTGAAATTAAATGAATGACCTAAATGAATGAAATTAGTAGTTAACTGAATTTTTTTCATTTCGTAATTATAGATCACTAAAGTTAACTGAATTTTCTTCTACACTTAGTTTTTGAAGTGTCAAACACCAGGAGATTCAAATTTGAAGTGGTCATGTTATATGCAAATTCCTCGATAGTGCCCTATATATGAATGTGCCCAAGTGGCATTTTGTTGTTTGCAGGGTAAATGATTTGAGTGGCCTATGTTTTGCCAGAATGTTGATTCATTTCCATTCCAGTGGATTACAGGCGCTCAATATGTCCACTTTTAGCAAAGGTCATGTCGAAATGTTGGCATGACTTGTGCTAGAAAGTAGGCATATTGAGTGCTATGATTTGCTGGGAAGCGGCATTCCGAAAAACCGAGTCAAAATGAGTCTAAAATGACTATAAAAATTAGTGATTACATGATAAGAAAATCTTCTCATAGGAATTTGTCTCGACGTTGATGATGTCTGGCCCACATCCTCGTCGTCGTCAAGTCGGCATCCACATCGTTGAGAGGCGTAATGTCCGGGACTGGGCTTCGCCGGGCTGGCACTGGGAGGTTCTACCTTCTCGAGCTCGGAGCTTGGTGAGGAATCCTGGTCTCATCATCGACCTGGAGCTTCTTTAATGGCAGTTGCGTGGGCCACTTTTGGTGCAGAGGGAGCAGGGCCCCCGGAGGTGGTACGTCACCGTGTCAGGGAGGAGGACGAGCACGACCGTCGCTATATGGCGGCATTGGACGCCAGGTTCTCCAATACCTAGTGGGTTCTTCAGGATCTCACCCTAGTTATGATCCCGTGATGGTTCCTTATCTTTGGGTGTCCACTGCCAGTGGCTCAGAGATCGCTAGTGAACCGACTTCACCGTCCTCCACTTTGGATTCTAGGATATTCAATCTATATTACTGATCTTATATGATAATATTCGAGATGTATTAGTTAATATTTTATGAGGCATTAAGTGTATTAGTGATGGATTATTCGAGATGATTTTATATGATGGATTATTCGAGATGATATTATATTCGAGTTCATTATAAATGTATTAGTGATATTTTATCGGTATAATGTGTGTGTGACTTTCGGTCTGTCGTTGCTCCTTGTGTGACTTTCATGTGTGTTCTTGATGGAGGAATCCCGACTATTGTCATGGGGCGCCTCCTCATCTTCTCTTCTTTGTGATATATTCGTCAGTATAATGCGAAAGGAGAGGAGAGGGGGCATCCATCACTGGTAGTTGAACTATTACTGTGAGAGAGTGTCCACCAACATATATACACCACCATATCAGTGTGTGAGAGTGCGGACCAATAGACCATGAGATATGAGAGTTATTTAAGGAAAGCCTCGACGGACCGAAAGTAACACGCATTACGATCCAAGTGTGCCATAATTTTTGAATAATAAATGCAGGAAATGTCGTCATCATCAGACGAAGATAGGATCCAAGCATGTGAACTCTATGGCGAAGATAAGGGTCTCTGCGACCAGCCTAGGCCGCGAGAAGGTAGGTTATTCACCATGAAGCTTTACGAGGACTTCGATATTTCTATGGTACGCAACAATGACAACAGTTTTTTCATAATTTCTGTTTTATACAATTTGATTAGTTCATCCCCTATCATGCAAGACAATATTTCTTGGAGAGGCTCGGTTTCAAAGAGCACGAGAGTTTCGAGACGAGGACAGCCAACCTGAGGACTAAACATGGTCACACATTTTTTATGAAGGTAATGCATGCACTTAATAACACAGAATTGGGGTGCTTAAATTGGGAAGCTCTTTGCAAGGCATATGGATTTCAGGAGGATATGGAAACAACCTTCGATCTTCGTCCTGAAGATCATATTGAAGGTAACATTGACATTTGGGTGGATGTCGATATGCTTCCTATTTTACCTCCATGTGAGTTTGTCAACCATGGATATTTTTCAAGTAATTTGCATTCTATATTTAAAAATAGCTGGTGTTCATCCATACTAAATTTGTTAATTTATAATTTACAGCTAATTTCGTTTCTTCGAGTGAAACACAGCAAATAGTTGGCATGACACACTACACTTATGGATCACATCTAACTTGGGAGGAGAAGGATGTACTTATCAACTTTGTTATTGGTGTCCTAGTTGGTAGGGAGACCTTCCCGTATAATTTGGGAACTAGCCCAAATTATACACTTTACATGCCACTAGTGCATAGGTTGAGGGCGGATGACATTCGCCGAAATGTCTTGGTAAGAATTATTAAGTACACTACTATTGCGTAAATGGTGTTGATTACATTGCTAACTAGGCTATTATTATGTTCTTCAACAGTAACTACCAAATGAAGTTGTGCCTCCGTTGATGTATGGTGAAGGTAATATGAGAATTAAATGCCCTATGAGGCCCCAGTTCTCTTTTGCGTACTCGACGGAGCGCAAACCACCTAAGAGGCTCCAAATTGAAGCATGGGGAGAAATAAAGAAGGACTGCAAGCCACAAATTGGAGACCATTGGATCTCTTTGCTTCATCATGGAGACATAGGTGTTATTTTTTATGTCATTTTACCTAGGAGGGAGGACTAGGTCCTATGAGAGAAAAGTTTAGTTAACTTGTATGATCGATTAGGATGATTACTATTATGATGTTTTCCTGTTTTATTTGATTTTAACTTGGTATGATTAGGATGATGATGAGTTGTTAGATGAGTAAGATGATGTTGAGTTATAAGACATATATTTGATTCAGGTGTATGGATGCAAGTGATCGTGTTGAGTTAGAGGAAAATATGATGTTGCGATTGGCAACATCATATTTTCTTCTAATTGAACATGATCACTTGCATCCATGCACTTCAATCTAAATGTAGTTGTTGGCACAATAATTATTGATGTTGTCATATGATGAAACTATTGTATAGAGCATGCACAAATACGTAGAGGGGGGTGTAATCTTTGAAAGCGGTAATATTAGCAGTAGCATTGGTAGGCATCTAGCAGCAGCGCTTGTTGCTTTCTAGTGCTACTGCTAACCGTACTTACCAGTAGCTTTTCCAGCGCTACTGCTAAAGCTTAGTTGTAGCGCCTTAGCAGTAGCACTGCCTCTAACGCTATTGGTATGGGTAAATCCAGCGCTATTACTAGGCTTTCTCCTAGTAGTGCAAGGAGGGTAGCGGTCACGAGAGTCCATAGAGGGATCCACCCGTTAGGGTCCACGAAGTAGCAACCTCGTCTATTCCATCACGGCCTACGTCCATGGAGGACTAGCCTTACTCGGGGTAGATCTTCACGAAGTAAGCGATCTCCTTGTCCTTACAAACTTATTGGTTCAACTCCACAACACGAAGTAGGAGGATCCCAAGCAACATCTAACCAATCTAGGAGGCACCACCCTCCAAAAGGTAACAGGCTCAGTAATGTCGATGAACTCCTTGCTCTTGTGCTTCAAGATGATAGTCTCCTCAACACTCCATATCTCTCACACAGATTTGGCTTTGATGGAAGAGATTGACTGGGTGGAAAGCAACTTGGGCAGTCTAGATATGAAGATTCATATGGATGGAGTGGAATGGCTAGATCTCAACACATAAGTAGGTGGCTCTTCCTCAAAAAATTGGATGGGGCAAGTATGGAACAGTTATGTGTGCTTCTCTTGCGAGTAGGTGGTGGTGAAGGGGTATATATAGGCATCCCAAAAATAAAACCGTTAAACCTAAAGTGACCAACTCGGTGACACCAAAGTGTAAAACTCGGTGGTACCGAAGTGACTAAAAGGCAGCAACTTTTGAATCTCAATGAGACCGATATATAAATCTCGGTGGTACCAATTAGGTGACCAACGGTCAGATTGTGCAACTCGGTGACACCGATCTAGAAAACTCGGTAAGACCGGTTTTAGGAAATGAGGTAACAGAAAGTTGGCAAGCTGAACTCGGTGGAACCGATTCAGAATCGGTTGCACCGAAGGACTAGGGTTTGACATGAGTCTGTCTGAGGTGGGAATCGGTGGGATCGAGTGGAAATTGTTGGTATCATCGATTTTCATGATAGGCTTGGGTAGACTTTTGAGGAAGAGTTTTTGGATGTTTTTGGTGACTATCACATGTGCACGTGGAGCATTTTGTTCACCAACAATACCTAACCCCCTTTTAATAGTATTGACTTTCCTATGGACTCAAAGTGATTTCTCACAAAGTAAAATGTAGAGTCTTCTTTCTTGAAGCTTTGCCAGTCCATTCCTTGCATCTTGGGGTCACTCCACAATCCTTTTGCCATCCCTATCATTGAACTTTTCCTAAAATGTGCTTAGTGGAAAACATTAGTTCAATGACATATATGTTGTTATTAATTACCAAAACCACCAAGGGAGCAAATGTGCTTACAATATCCCCCTTTTTGGTAATTCATGAAAACATATAGATCAAAGCTTCGACATATGATATAGTCAATGAATATAATCATCGCTTTGAGATGTATGTGATAAGCAAGATCTCCCCGTAAATTTGTGCATTATTTCAAATTTGTGTTTGAATGCAAATGCACAATCGATTAGGTACATGGTGCACTCTTTCATTTCACATACAACTTGGTGGTGTGCGAGAATAATTTGAATGAGTATCATAGCACAACACAATCAAGCAAATGTGAATGATCATATCATAAGCATCACAAGGATAGGAAATAGTAGCGATACACATCAAGTGTATGATCAAACACCAACAACATTTAACACAAGCAAACCAACCAAAAGATATCAATGTTTTTGAAAAGCGATAAAAAGCAACACGCTCTCTCTCAAGGCCTAATGATCTATTCAACTTCTCCCCCTTTGGCAACAAGTTACCAAAAAGTTCAAAGGTATAGAGCTAAGCGTTCTTCTGGGATTGATATCCTCCGATAGCTGATGAAGGAGTTGAGAGAACGGCATCAGCGAATACTTCTGCAGACGTTATGGACGGAGTCGGAGTAGGAACTGGAGGAGCTGAAGGAGCTAAAGGGGCTGCGACAGGTGTTGATGAAGAAGGCCATAACTCTGGAGCTGGCAATGTGGTAGATCTGCGCTGAGTCCTGAACTGAGTGGCTGTCTTGAGAGGTGATCTATCCTCATCATCATTTGTAGTGTGGGGACTGGGAACGTCATCAACTTCTTTATTGAGCTGAGTTACAATCACTGTGAGCTCATCCACCTTGTTTTTGAGACTATGAAATCGGGTATCAACAATCCTTGAGAGGCTCTCATGTTGGGTTCTACCGTAGGTGCATCACATGCGAATTAAAAATTTCCTACACGCAGAACATCCAAGAATATGCTATGGGGATTGATCACACATCGTTACCACTAGACGTGCAGTGTCGTGCAGCAGAAGTAGAGTTGGGGCAGCGCATCCGTGTGGTCTGTCTCCTCCTTGTCCGTTCTCCCTCGAGCAGCCAGTCCGATCTCCCTCGAACAACCGGTCACCGGATCCCGCGTACAGGTTCACCGGAGCGGTGCAAGTGCACCGCCTCTTGAGCTATCCCTATAAGTGTCACAAACAGCCCTAGAGTTCATACTAAAATAACACCTTAAGATACACATCAACCAAAACCCTAATGTCACCTAGATACTCCAATGTCAGCACAAGTACCCATGGGCTTGATTATATGATATGCATCACATAATTTCAGATTCATCATGTTCAAAACAACACAACGAACTTCAAAGAGTGCCCCAAAGTTTCTACCGGAAAGTCAAGACAAAAACGTGTGCCAAACCCTATGCATAGATTCGCAAGGTCACGGAACCCGCAAGCTGATCACCAAAACATAAATCAAGTGGATCAATAGAACATCCCATTGTCACGGATATCCCATTGCAAGACATACATCAAGTGTTCTCAAATCCTTAAAGACTCAATCCGATAAGAAAAATTCAAAGGGAAAACTCAGTTCATCACAACAAGACATAGAGGGGAAAACTCCATATGATTCAATCTCTATCAAAAAAGCTCGCGATACATCAAGATCGTGTCGTCTCAAGAACACGAGAGAGGGAGAGGGAGAGAGAGAGATCAAACACACAGCTACTGGTACATAACCTGAGCCCCGAGGGTGAACTACTCCCTCCTCATCATGGAGACCGTAGGGATGATGAAGATGGCCTCCGGTGATGGTTTCCCCCTCCGGTGGGGTGCCAGAACGAGCTCCCGATTGGTTTTTCGTGGCTCTGGATGCTTGCGGCGGCGGAACTCTCGATCTAGGTTCTGCCTTGGTTTTTTTGGAATATTTGAGGATTTATAGAGCTGAGTGGGAGGGAGGTGGACTCCCGAGGGGCCCATAAGCCTGGTGGGCACGCCCAGCTGGGTGGTCGTGCCCCTGAGGCTTGTGGCCTCCTCGGGAATCTTTTGGCTTCATCTCCAAGCTCCGTTAGTGTCTTCTGGTCCATAAAAATCACCGTAAATTTTTATTCCATTTGGACTCCGTTTGATATTCCTTTTCTGTAAAACTCAAAAACACGGAAAAACATGAATTGGCACTGGGCTCTCGGTTAATAGGTTAGTCCCAAAAATAATATACAGTTGTAGTAAAATGATTGTAAAACATCCAAGAATGATAATATAATAGCATGGAACAAGCAAAAATTATAGATACGTTGGAGACGTATCAGCATCCCCAAGCTTAATTCCTGCTTATCCTCGAGTAGGTAAATGATAAAAACATAATTTTTTATGTGGAATGCTGCCTAACATGTTCATCATATTCTTTTTTTCTTTGTATAGCATGGACATTTGGACTTGTAAATAATTCAAAGCAATAGTCTAGTTTTAACATAATGACTTCTATACTCAAGCATGTCAACAAGCAACCAGGTCTTAATAAATGTCAACATTAAAGAAATTCATCCCTAGCCCATCATGCTCAATCATTGATCCATTCATGAATCACACTCAAATATTAGCTATGCAAAATGCTCAAGTACGATCATACTGCCCCCTAGTTCGTGCTTATAAGAGAAGATGGAGACTCAAAGCAAAAATAAAAATTGCATAAAGTAAATAGATAGGCCCTTCCTAGAGGGAAGTAGGGATTTGTATAGGTGACAGAGCTCAAGGTTTATATTGAAAAAGAAAAATATTTTGAGTGACATGCTTTTCCTGTCAACAAAAACGACAAAGTAGCTCAGAATACTTTCCATGCTAGATACATTATAGGCGGTTTCCAAACAGAATAGTACAGTTTTTACTCCCCCTCCACCAATCAATCACACTCCATGGCGAGCCGAGTCCACGAGTACCATCCATACCAACAACATTCCTGGGGGGAGTTTTGTTTCATTATATTTATATTTGTTTTTTCAGCATGGGATTGGGCATCCCGAATACCAGTCACCTTCTCATGAATGATAGTGAATCAAAACATATTGTGAGAATAACACACCTAGCATGGAAAAATAGTGGATACTCCCCACCGTTTCATGAGTGGTACGGGCACACAAACGAGAAAATTTATTTTGAAGATTTAGAGATGGCACATACAAATTTGCTTGGAACGGCATGGAAATACCGCATATAGGTACGTATGGTGGACTCATAAGGCAAAACTTGGTTTAAGGATTTTGGATGCACAAGTAGTATTTCAACTTAGTACAAATGACGGCTAGCAAATAGATTGGGAAGCAGCCAAACCGAGGAACAAAAAATCACATAAGTGAGCGTTGAGTCATAACTAACACCGAATGATGTACCACAAGTAGGATGTAACTTCATTGCATGACTATTGACTTTCGTGCATGCATAGGGAATCACACACCTTAACACCAATATTCTTACTAAGCATAATTGCTCACTAACATGACTCACATATTACTATCATCATGTTTCAAAACTATTACAAAGAATCAAGTTTAATTTGTCCCATGATCTTCATGAAAGTTTTTATTATATCCTCCTTGGATATCTACCACTTTGGGACTAGTTTCATATATTTCCATTGTTTTTTCGACAAGCTCAAACAAATTTAAGTAAAGCCCATGAGCAAATGACAAGCTACTCTCAAAGGATATGAGTAGTCAAACAATTAAGGAGATATGTGAGGACTCTCTCTCCCTCAATAAATATATTCAGATCTTAAGTACTTTATTCATACAACAAGCAAAATAAAAATAGCACTCCAAGAATAGCACGCATCATGTGAACGAATAAAAATTTAGGCTCAACATAGGCTAACCGATAATTGTTGATGAAGAGAGGTGGGATGCGTAGCATCCCCAAGCTTAGATGCTTGAGATTTCTTGAAATATTTACTTGGGGTGCCTTGGTAATCCCCAATTTTTATCTTTTGTATCTTTTTCAATCCTCTCATACCACGGTTTCACCTATTCCCAAAAACTTCATCCACACAAAAGTCAAAAAGAACTCGTGAGATAGGTTAGTACACATAATAATAAATCAACTCTTTATGTACTGCCAAGACAATTTACATAATAATTATCAAACATTAGGTAATGTACACTGTCATTTTCACAATTTATATCTACCAATATAGGCTATGGAAACTATAGGATAAGTAGATAACGAAACTATGACAGCAATCTGTCTAAACAGAACAGTCTGTAGCAATTTATGAAAACAGTGTACTTTTGTGACTCAAAACATTACGAAAATTTAGGACATGATACAAAATTTATATGAAAATACTGTGTAAAAATTTCAGAAACTTTCCACGTTCCAGTAAAATATGAAAATTCAAACACAACAGACAAAGTTTTTGTTTCTACACAGCACTCGTCAAAACATGCAATGCAAGCATCCTAAAGGCAATTCTTCAAACTATTTATTGAAAAACAAGATTATAAATAACACCTATAAGAAAGTAAAAAAATATAATTATGATCCAAGAAAATCACATATTGTGTGACAAGTAAAAATATAGCTCCAAATAAGATATACCGATAGTGTTGAAGACGAAAGAGGGGATGCGTTCCGGGGCATCCCCAAGCTTAGGCGCTTGAGTCTTCCATAGATATTACCTTGGTGGTTCCTTGGGAATCCCCAAGCTTAGTTTATTGTCACTCCTTATTCTTCTAATATTGGTGTCTCACCAAAAACTTGAAAACTTCAATCACACAAAACTTAACGGAACTTCATGAGATGGGTTAGTATAATAAAGACAGATCATTCACTTAGGTACTGTCAAGACAAGATTCATAATTGTTCTCACATGATACCTAATGTATTACATCATTCCCACAATTTATATTACTCAATATAAGCTATAGCAACATTTGAAACAAGCAAACTACACATGCAAAAAAGAATCTGTCAAAAAAAGAACAGTCTGTAAAGATCTGAATGATCACCAAACTTCACTGACTCTAAAAATTATGAACAATGAGGTAAACTTGAGGAATTTTCATATACAGTTTGTGTTAAAATTTCAGAATTTTTTGACGCTCCAATAAAATCATAGAATTCATATACTAGACGCAAAACTTTCTGTTTTTGCACAGAATCAAACAAGTAAGTAGCCATACTATCCCATAGGTTTTACTTGGCACTTTAGTGAAATAAAAGACACGAAACATGATAAATACAGTATCTTAATCATATTAACACACAAAAACAGAAAGTAAAAGTGTTGGGTTGTCTCCCAACAAGCGCTTTTCTTTAATGCCTTTTAGCTAGGCATGATGATTTCAATGATGCACACATAGGAATAGTAATTGAAACATGAAAAAGAGCATCATGAATCTCAAGACAACAACATTTAACTATAACCACTGCCTATGCATAGGGATTTTGTGATCAAACAATTTATGGGAACAAGAATCATCTAGCGTGTAGCGACCCGACTCAAAACGTGTCAACCCTCTGTGTGTTCTGAGCCATCCCTGGATAAGTATGCTGGCACACACAGTACATCAATGTATATATCACAGTGCAAGCACTATATACCTTAAAATCTTAGCGGAAACAGTCAACGGGAGTGGAGTCCCAATAACACCAACGGCAGGTTGAGTGCAGACCATAACCCTGAATCGTACTCTTACCCATCATAGAGCTTATCTGCAACATAAGACGTTGCAGCCGTGTAGGTCAGTACATTTAATGTACCAGCAAGATCACCATAGAAGAAACAGAAGATAAAAACTATTCTATATGCAGTAAGGCTTTGAGGCTCTATGTCTGAGTTTTTGCATAAAAGCTGATTTTATTTTATTTTCCTACAACAAAGGAATATCCGGAGTTTCACTATAGAGTTACCTAACAAGACATGGTTCCACCAACCGATGTCTTAATGCCCACAAGTATCAAAAGTTGCCACAATTAATTATCAGTCCAGTGTTGAGTGTTCAGAGATAGATCCAAGTCCAGAGGCTCAAATTGTCTATAACCGGGGACACGACTAATCAATTAGGTTTAACTCTGCAGAGTGTTGTGTACTTTACCCACAAGATTCGTTCCCTCCTGGTAAGTCCTCGCACTGCCGGTTGTCTAAGAACAAGACCAACGAAACATGGTCTTTCAGAGTGCTTCCCTGACTAGTGTCACTGCCCATCCAATCCTAACGTCGACTACATCTCGTAGCACTGCCCAGCCAGAGTCACAACAAAGATCAACCAAGCCAGAGCCCATAATGACTTGTGGCTACACAGGTAAGCTTCCGGGCATGAAGTATTCATCCGTCTCTTTGAGTCTGGGTGAAGCTTTCCGCAAGATGTCATAGCGCTTCTCCATGCATCCTGGCCATCCACAGGTTACTCCAGGGATGCCCAATCAACCATCCTTCACCCAGTAGTGCGTATTGAAAACTTGTTTCTCGAGTCTCGAATGTCTTGAGGTCTTGAAGATGCAGGAATTGAAGATGCCTTCATGAATTTGTCGTCTTGACGTAGAGTCCTCCTTCTCACACCACTCACGAACACTCATACCAGACCCCGTCTACTTTAGCATAGCATAGAAATAACTAACATTCTCGGGGCTTTAGTAACAAGTGGTGGGTTCCTACCTCATGCATTCTACTCAACTACAAGAATTTTCAATAACACTACGGGAGGGATTTGTTGAATGATGTCACTACATGCAATAAAACATAGGTATGAACAAAATGGTCAAAGTGAACTTGCCTGTACTGCTGATGAAGAATAATATCGCTCTCAGAAATAACTTGATAGATTGTTCTTCACTCTCCGATGAAAATCTATATAACCAAACATTGCATTCATATAAGCAATCATACTAGCAATCAATTCTAACAATCAAATAGTAACACAAAACCAAAAGCAACAAGGTTGTGATGAAGGAAATACTTAAGACAAAACTCAAAACAACAAAACTTCATCAACACAACCAAGGGTTTGCTTTCTCTACAAATAATCCTAATTTCAAAAGTAACAAAACAAAAACAAAGTAAATTACAACAAAAGTATTTTAGTAAATATTTTACTTAGCAAAAAAAGAATTACTTTTGAAGAACTAAGAACTAAGAAAGTAATACTGTAAACAACATAGATTTTTGCCTAATAAACCTAACAATAAGAAAACAAATGAAATATTAAAATAACAGAAAACAAAATATATATAGCTAAGTTAACAGAAAATATATTTTATAAAACAATTTTATTAAAGGTATTTTCAATTAGCAAATCAAATTAGCAATGAAATCAATTTGCAAGTTACTATGAAACTAGAATTGATTTCATGCTAAAATATAAAAATAAATTTGGTTGAAGTACTATTGCTAACTAAAAGAAAACAAATTAGAATTTATCAACTAATATAAAATAAAAATAAATTAAAACAACTTAAAACAAAAGAAATATAAATAATCCTATAAAGAAACTAAAACAGAATCTGTTTTGTTAAAACTACTAACTTATATTTTCCAAAAATTCTGTAGTTTTACCTACTGATAACTAAGGTCACTAGTGACAATTAGAAAAAAGAATCAACTCAAAATAAATTTTTAAACTGAAAATATTCAGAAAACAAGATTTGAATCAAATCTGTTTGTATCAATTTTAAATTATTCAAATTTGGTCAAACTTTATATCTACAGAAACTATAACAACTTTTTGACACAATGCAAAAAGAATCAAATTAAAACACCTATAATCATAAAAGATATAAAGGAAACAAAAACAGAACTAATTCTGTTTCAGAAAATTAAACAGAAAATAAAATCCTAATCTAACGAACAGGGGTGCTACGTGGCGGCTTCTGATTGGCTAGAGGTGTGTGCGCGTGGGTGCTAACGAGCAGACGGCCAATATTTAAATAAAACGGTTCGGTCTAACTAACTAAACAGAAAACCGGCTGGTTCATTTAAATTAAACCGAAGGGGTACGGGGCTTCTACTCTGAGCCGTTCAAATAGATCGGACGGAGGGGAAAAGCTCACCGAGGTGAAGGTCAACTCCGGTGTGGTTCCGGCGCGGCAGGGGCTCGGTGGTGCACGTGGAGGTGGCTCCGGTGGTCGGGGACGGAGTTCGAGGGGTCCTGTTGACAGCGGCGGACCTCCGGCGTCCGTTGGTGGCGTCGGTTGGGGCTGGGGACGACAGGGGCGAGCTCCTCGAGCTTCGGGTCGAGGCGGACCTCCGGCGTGGCATCGGCACGGCGTTCCGGAGGGTCTCCGGTGAAGGTGAGGGCACCAGGCGATGGCGGTGAGTCTCCGGTGTTGATGGGCGGGGTCAGAGGAGCGTGGGGGTGACGGTGGTGAGTGGCACGTGCTCACAGAGCTTTGGTGGTGGCCAGAACTCTGGCGATGTGATGGGCGGCGCTCTGACAAAGGGAGCTCAAGGTGTGGGCTGCAAAATCGAACGAGGTCAAGCTCTTCTATTTATAGGAGAAGTCAGGAGGGTCGGGGAAGGAAAGGGGAGCAAGATCAGGGGAGGAGAGATCTCCGGCGAGGTCAGGGCGCGAGGAGGAAGACGAGCACGGAGATGGCTCGGTCGGGCGGTGGGGTCTGCTTGTTAATGAGGGAGAGGGCGGTGTCAGCGGCGTCGGTGACCGATTTGGAGGGGTTTCGGGACGGGGTTAAGGGCAGGTGGGCCGGCCGGTTTAGTAACCCATTAATTTGTTTCTTTTTTTATTTTCCAGAGCATTTAACACTCTTTAAGGCATTCAAAACATTTCCAACAATAGGAAATATATATATCAAAATGATCAGGGGAATAAATGCTATTTAATGAACAGTTTTCCTCTGTCAAAATGAATACTTTAGAAAAAATTGTTTTCAGAAAATGCCTAATTGATTTTAAATTCTTTTGCAATAATTTTTCAAATAACCCCCTGGTGTTATTGTTCAAATATTTCACCAAGATGCCCCTGGTGTGGAGTGTCATGTTACTCCTCTCAAATGTTGTCAAGGGATTTGAATACTTTCAAACTTCAAATAGGAAATTCAAATATGAAAGTGATCTCCATATCAGAATTTTTCAAATAGTTTTCAAATTAAAATTTTCAAATCTTTTTATATTTAAGAAGTCATGTCATGTTCTCTCACTGATTTGAAATGTAGGAATTTGAAATCAACACAAAGGGGAAAGTCATTTTATTCCCTCTCATTCAAAAGTTTCAAAAGGTTTGAAATTTCACTCAAACAAACAAACATTCATTCTAATATTTATTATAAAATTCCAAAATTTGGGAGGTTACATAGCATAGGAAGGCAAAACAAGCATAACTTCAAAACATAGAGAGAAAACTGGATATTATTGCAATTCCTACAAGCATATGTTCCTCCCTCATAATAATTTTCAGTACCATCATGAAGAAATTCTACAATATAACCAGCACATAAATCATTATTTTTATGATGCACAAGCATAGAAAATTTGTCACTCTCCACATAAGCAATTTTCTTCTCATTCAAAATAGTGGGAGCAAACTCAACAAAATAACTATCATGACATACTTGATTGACATAACCACTTTGAATATTAAAATCATGATGAAAAGTTTCATGGTTTTCATTACTCTTTATAGCATACGTGTCATCACAATAATCATCATAGATAGGAGGCATGTCATAACCATAATAGTTTTGCTCATCAAAACTTGGGGGACTAAAAATATCTTCTTCGTCAAACATAGCATTCCCAAGCTTGTGGCTTTCCATATCATTAGCATCATGAATATTCAGAGAATTCATACTAACAATATCACTATCATGCTCATCACTCACCCTGGGCATTTGGGTACCCTAACCCGTTACCCAAACCCGAACTGAACCGAATTACCCAAATTGTCGAGTAATTCGGGTATTGGGTTAGGGTTTGGTTCTCATTTCTTGGCTATTTGGCTTTCGAGTTAGAGTTTGGGTTTCACTCTAGAAAACACGAAATACCCATACTACCCAAATTGTTCATACTATCCAAATTATTCATCATGTTATTACACTATCATGTTACACATACTAGCTAAAATATCCATTCTATCTGAAATACACATACTACCCAAAATATTCATACCAAAATTTGTCATGTGCTTTGAATATTTAGGGATTTTTGGGTACCCGAATTACCCAAACTAAAATTTTGAGTAATTTGGGTTCGGGTATTATTTTGGCAGAAAAAGTTTCGGTTCACATTTTTAAGTACCCGAATTACCCATAAACCGAACTACTCGAACAGAAATAACCTAAATATCTGAACGCCCATGGTGACTCATCACTCAAATATTGAGTGCCAAACATTTTAATAACTTCTTCTTCTAACACTTGAGAACAATATTCCTTTCCATCATTTTCACGAAAGACATTAAAAAGATGAAGCATATGAGGCAACCTCAATTCCATTTTTTTGTAGTTTTGTTTTATAAAACCAAACTAGTGAAAAACAAGAAACAAAAAGATTTGATTGCAAGATATGAAGATATCCCTTCAAGCACTCACCTCCCCGGCAACGGCGCCAGAAAAGAGCTTGATGTCTACTACACAACCTTCTTCTTGTAGACTCGTGTTGGGCCTCCAAGCGTAGAGTTTTGTAGGACAGTAGCAATTTTCCCTCAAGTGGATGACCTAAGGTTTATCAATCCGTGAGAGGTGTAGGATGAAGATGGTCTCTCTCGGACAACCCTGCAACCAAATAACAAAGAGTCTCTTGTGTCCCCAACACACCCAATACAATGCTAAATTGTATAGGTGTACTAGTTCGCCGAAGAGATGGTGATACAAGTGTAATATAGATGGTAGATATAGGTTCTTGTAATCTGAAAATATAAAAACAGCAAGGTAAAAAATAGTAAACAGCTAGCAAAACGTTGTATAAATTCTTGGAAACAAGGCCGAGGGTCCATACTTTCACTAGTGCAATTTCTCTCAACAATATTGACATAGTTGAATCATATATGTAAGTACCTCTCGTGCGATAGAGAGTTCACTCCAAAGTCACAAATACTGGAGAAATAATGAAGAAATTATTGTAGGGTACAAAACCACCTCAAAGTTATCTTTTCTAATCAATCTTATGAGCTATCCCTATAAGTGTCACAAACAGCCCTAGAGTTCGTACTAAAATAACACCTTAAGATACACATCAACAGAAACCCTAATGTCGCCTACATACTCCAATGTCACCACAAGTACCCATGGGCTTGATTATACAATATGCATCACATAATTTCATATTCGCCATGTTCAATCCAACACTAAGAACTTCAAAGATTTCCCCAAAGTTTCTACCAAAAAGTCAAGACAAAAACATGTGCCAACCCCTATACATAGATTCCCAAGGTCACAGAACCCGCAAGTTCTGTTGGAAATATTCCCTAGAGTGAATAAATAAAGTGTTTATTATTATATTTCCTTGTTCATGATAATCATTTATTATCCATGCTATAATTGTATTAATTGGAAACACATTACATGTGTGGGTAAATAAACAACACTCTATCCCTAGTATGCCTCTAGTGAACTAGCTTGTTGATCAAAGATGGTCAAGGTTTCCTAGCCATTGACATGTGATGTCATTCCATAACGAGATCACATCATTAGGAGAATGATGTGATGGACAAGACCCAAACAACAAACGTAGCATATGATCGTGTCAGTTTATTGCTACTGTTTTCTACATGTCAAGTATATGTTCCTATGACCATGAGATCATGCAACTCAGGGACATCGGAGGAGTGCCTTGTGTGTATCAAATATCGCAACATAATTGGGTGACTATAAAGGTGCTCTATAGGTATCTCCGAGGGTGTCTGTTGAGTTGGCATGGATCAAGACTGGGATTTGTTATTCCGTGTGACGGAGAGGTATCTCAAGGCCCACTCGGTAATACAACATCACAATAAGCCTTGCAAGCAATGTGACTAAGTGTTAGTCACACGATCTTGTATTACGGAACGAGTAAGGAGACTTGATGGTAACGAGGTTGAACTAGGTATGGAGATACCAACGATCGAATCTCGGGCAAGTAACATAGCGAACAACAAAGGGAACATCATACGGGATTAACTGAATCCTTGACATAGAGGTTCGACCGATAAAGATCTTCGTAGAATATGTAGGAACCAATGTGGACATCCAGGTCCCGCTATTGGTTATTGACCCAAGAGGCTTCATGGGCTGTGGGAGAGTAAATATCAGCCCTAAGTGGGCTGGTGGAAACTCCCACACAAGGCCCATGTGGCTGGAGGAAAAAACCCAATAGGAAAAGGTGGAAAAAGGCAAAAAAGGGGCAATCCTAGTCCTACTAGGATTGGAGGAGGAGTCCTCCTCTCCTAGTAGGTTTGGCTGAAGCTCTTGGCTTGGAAAGACAAGGTTGTCTCCTCTCCCCTATTCCTCCTATATATACTGGTGGTTTTAGGGTTTTTGCACTAGTTTTTTCAGCCACGTGCTACCCGTTCCTCCAGTGCATAGTTTCTCCTCTAGATCGGATTTCTGCAGTGCTTAGGCGAAGCCCTGCCGGAATTGCTCCACCAGCATCGCCGGACCGCCGTCACTCTACCGGAGAAATCTTTCGCCTCTCCGCTCCTTCTTGCTGGATCAAGATGGCGGAGATCATCATCAAACTGTACGTGTGCTGAACGCGGAGGTGTCGTCCGTTTGGCGCTAGATCGGAAGGATTGTGATCAAGTTCGTGGGACGGATCATGATCAAGTTCGTGAGACGGATCGTGATTGGATCGCGGGACGGATCATGATTGGATCGCGGGACGGATCGTGATTGGATCGCGGGATGCACGGTGATTTGGATCGCAAAGACGTTCGACTACACCAACCGCGTTTCTTAATGCTTCCCGATTAGCAATCTACAAGGGTATATAGATCCACTCTCCCTCTCGTAGATGCTCATCACCATGGATAGATCTGCGTGTGCGTAGGAATTTTTTATTTCCTATGCAACGTTCCCCAACAGTGGCATCATGAGCTAGGTCTATGTGTAGATGAGATCTCAAGTAGAACACAAAAGGTTTGTGGGTGTTGATGCTTAGATTGCTTCCTCCCTTGGTCGGATTTTGGTTCAGCGTTATTGTGAGATGAAGCGGCCTGAACCTACATTACTCGTATGCTTACGAGAGACCGATTCCCTCAACCGCAACTTGTTGCATAGATGGCTTGCGGGTGCCAGTTTCTCTCACTTTAGTTGGATCGGATTCGACAAAGGCGGTCCTTGAGAAGGTTGAAAAGCAACTAGTGTATCACCATTGTGGTTTTTGTGTAGATGAGAATTGTTGTTGCTAGATACCCGTAGTAGCTGCGTAAAACATGCAACAACAATTAGAGGACGTCTAACTTGTTTTTGCAGGGTATGTTGTGATGTGATATGGCCAATTACATGATGTGATATATGTGATGTATGAGATGATCATGTGATGTATAGATTATCACGACTTGCATGTTGATGAGTACAGCAACCGGCAGGAGCCATAGGGTTGTCTTTAATTATTGTATGACCTGCGTGTCAATCATTAAGTGCTATGTAATGCTTTACTTTATCGCTAAACGGTAGCAACAGTAGTAGAAGAATGTTGGGCGCGACAACCCCGATGGCGACATGTTGATGGAGATCAAGATGATGGAGATCATGGTGTCTTGCCGGTGACGATGGAGACCATGTCGGTGCTTTCAAGATGGTGATCAAAAGCACAAGTTCATGGCCATATCATGTCACTTATGATTTGCATGTGATGTTAATCCTTTTATGCACCTTGTTTTGCTTAGGACGACGGTAGCATTATAAGGTGATCCCTCACTTAATTTCAAGATAAATTGTGTTCTCCCCGAGTGTGCACCGTTGCGAAAGTTCATCGTGCTGAGACACCACGTGATGATCGGGTGTGATAGACTCTACGTTCACATACAACGGGTGCAAGTCAGTGTTGTACACGCAGAACACTCGGGTTAAACTTGACGAGCCTAGCATGTACAGACATGGCCTCGGAACACAAGAGACCGAAAGGTCTAACATGAGTCATATAGTAGATATGATCAACATAATGATGTTCACCATTGAAGCCACCTCAACTCACGTGATGATCGGACTTGAGTTGGTGGATTTGGATCATGTGACACTCAGATGACCTGAGGGATGTCAATTTGAGTGGGAGCTTTAGTAATTTGATTAACTAAACTCATTATCTTGAACAATAGTATAAGTAAACTTTGCATATTTATGTTGTAGATCAATGGCTCGCGCAGTAGCACCCCTGAATTTTAATGTGTTCCTAGAGAAAGCTAAGTTGAAAGATGATGGAAGTAACTTTCTTAAATGGGCCCGTAATCTGAAGATTATCCCCATAGCTTCCCAGAAATCATATGTCCTTGATGCACCGCTTGGTGACCAACCAGAAGACATGACCTCCGAAGACGTTAAGAACGCTTGGGAGGCACATACTGGAGATTACTCAATAGTTCATTGTGCGATATTGTATGGCTTAGAACCGGGACTTCAAAGACGTTTTGAACGTCATGGAGCATATGAGATGTTCCAGGAGTTGAAGTTTATCTTTCAGAAGAATGCCCGGATCGAGAGGTATGGAACCTCCGATAAGTTCTATGCTTGCAAGATGGAGGAAAACGGGTCTATCAGTGAACGTATACTTAGAATGTCTGGGTATTCAACTCGTCTAGCAGAGTTGGGAATTGCCCTTCCACCAGAAGTGATCACTGACAGAGTTCTTCAATCACTGCCACCTAGTTACAAGAGCTTTGTGATGAACTATAACATGCATGGGATTAACAAGTCAGTCGCCGAGCTGTTTGCGATGTTAAAAGTCGTTGTGTCTGAAATCCAGAAAGAACATCAAGTGTTAATGGTCAATAAAACCACTAGTTTCAAGAAAAATGGCAAGGTCAAGGGCAAGGGCAAGAAGGGTAAAACCAAGAAGGATGGCAAAGCAGTTGCTACTCCTGTAAAGAAGCCCAAGCATGGACCCAAGCCAGAAACTGAGTGATTTCATTGCAAGGGAACTGGTCACTAGAAGCAGAACTGCCCCAAGTACCTGGCTGACAAGAAGGCGGCCAACGACAAACAAGGTATATATGATATACATGTTATTGATGTGTACCTTACTAGCTCTCGTAGTAGTGCCTGGGTATTTGATACCGGTTCAGTTGCTCACATTTGCAACTCAAAGTAGGAACTACGAAATAAACGAAGGCTGCCGAAGGACGAAGTGACGATGTGCGTGGGAAATGGTTCCAAGGTTGATGTGATCGCCGTCAGCATGCTCTCTCTTCGATTACCATCGAGATTAGTGATGAACCTGTATAATTGTTATTTAGTGCCTGCGTTAAGCATGAACATTATATATGGATCTTGTTTATTGCGAGACGGTTACTCATTTAAATCAGAGAATAAAGGTTGTTCTATTTATATGAGTAATATCTTTTATGGTCATGCACCCAATGTTAGGGGTTTGTTCATATTGAATCTTGATAGTGATGACACACATGTTCATAACATTGATGCCAGAAAATGTAGAGTTGATAATGATAGTATCACTTTCTTGTGGCACTGCCGTTTAGGTCATATTGGTGTAAAACAAATTAGGAAGCTCTATGCTGATGGACTTTTGGAGTCACTTGATTTTGAATCACTTAACACATGTGAACCATGCCTCATGGGCAAGATGACTAAAACGCCGTTCTCTGGAACAATGGAACGGGCGCGTGACATATTGGAAATCATACATACTGATGTGTGTGGTCCAATGAATGTTACAGCGCCTGGTGGATATCGTTATTTTCTCACCTTCACTGATGACTTAAGTAGATATGGGTATATTTACTTAATGAAACACAAGTCTGAAACATTTGAAAAGTTCAAGCAATTTCAGAGTGAAGCTGAGAATCATCATAACAAGAAGATTAAGTTCTTGCGATCTGATCGAGGAGGTGAATATCTGAGTTATGAGTTTGGCAGTCACTTAAGACAGTGTGGAATTGTTTCACAGTTGACATCGCCCGGAACACCACAGCGTAATGGTGTGTCTGAACATCGTAATCGAACCTTATTAGATATGGTGCGTTCTATGATGTCTCTTGCTGATTTGCCACTATCATTTTGGGGTTATGCATTAGAGACAGCTGCATTCACTTTAAATAGGGCACCATCAAAATCCGTTGAGACGACGACATATGAACTATGGTTTGGCAAGAAGCCAAAGTTGTCGTTTCTTAAAGTTTGGGGATGTGATGCTGATGTCAAAAAGCTTCAGCCTGAAAAGCTGGAACCCAAAGCGGAGAAATGCATCTTCATAGGATACCCGAAAGAGACAGTCGGGTATACCTTCTATCTCAGATCCGAAGGCAAAGTGTTTGTCGCTAAGAACAGAATATTTCTTGAGAAATAGTTTCTCTTGAAAGAATTGAGTGGGAGGAAGATAGAGCTTCATGAGGTTATTGAACCTTTACTTCAACCAAAAAGTAGTGCAACGCAGAAAGATGTTTCTGTTGAATCTACGACGGTAGAAGAGGAAGTTAATGATGATGATCATGAAGCTTCGGATCAAGCTACTATTGAACCTCGTAGGTCGACAAGGGCGCGTACTACTCCTGAGTGGTACGCAACCCTGTCTTAGAGGTCATGTTGTTGGACAACAATGAACCTATGAGCTATGGAGGAGCAGTGATGGGCCCGGATTCCGAGAAATGGTTAGAGGCCATGAAATCCGAGATG
Source organism: Hordeum marinum (assembly GCA_022496015.1). Classification (NCBI taxonomy): domain Eukaryota; kingdom Viridiplantae; phylum Streptophyta; class Magnoliopsida; order Poales; family Poaceae; genus Hordeum; species Hordeum marinum. The sequence goes on along the minus strand of CM039676.1, from coordinate 367,468,396 downwards.
GGATCCATGTATGAAAACAAAGTATGTACTTTGGAAGTATTACTTGAAGGGCGAAAGGCCATTCAGAACAAATGGATCTTTAAGAAGAAGACAGACGCGGACGGTAATGTCACCGTCTATAAGGCTCGACTTGTGGCAAAGGGTTTTTCACAAGTTCAAGGAGTTGACTATGATGAGACTTTCTCACCCCTAGCGATGCTTAAGTCTGTCAGAATCATGTTGGCAATAGCTGCTTATTTTGACTATGAAATTTGGCAGATGAATGTCAAAACGGCGTTCCTCAATGGTTTCCCTGAGGAAGAGTTGTATATGATGCAACCCGAAGGTTTTGTCTATCCAGAGAATGCTGACAAAGTTTGCAAACTCCAGCGATCCATTTATGGACTGGTGCAAGCATCTCGCAGTTGGAATAAGCGCTTTGATAAGGTGATCAAGGCATTTGAGTTTATACAAGTTTATGGAGAAGCTTGTATTTACAAGAAAGTGAGTGGGAGCACTATAGCATTTCTAGTATTATATGTGGATGACATATTGCTGATAGGAAACTAGCAATGCTGGAAAGTGTGAAGGAATATTTGAACAAGAGTTATTCAATGAAGGACCTAGGAGAAGCTGCTTTCATATTAGGCATAAAGATCTATAGAGATAGATCGAGATGCTTAATAGCACTTTCACAAAGCACATACCTTGATAAAGTTTTGAAGAAGTTCAAAATGGATCAGTCCAAGAAGGGGTTCTTGCCTATGTTACAAGGTGTGAAGTTGAGTAAGACTCAATGCCTAGTGATTGCAGAAGATAGAGAAAAGATGAGTGTCATCCCCTATGCTTCAGCCATAGGCTCTATCATGTATGCAATACTGTGCACAAGACCCGATGTCAGCCTTGCCATAAGTATGGCCGGAAGGTTTCAAAGTGATCCTGGAATGGAGCACTGGGCAGCGGTCAAGAATATCCTTAAGTACCTGAAAAGGAATAAGGAAATGTTTCTCGATTATGGAGGTGATGAAGAGCTTGTCGTAAAGGGTTACGTCGATGAAAGCTTTGACACATATCCGGATGACTCCAAGTCGCAAACCGGATACGTATTTATTCTCAACGGGGGAGCGGTAAGCTAGTGCAGTTCCAAGCAAATCATGGTAGCCGATTCTACGTGCGAAGCGGAGTACATCGCAGCCTCGGAGGCGGCGAAGGAAGGTGTCTGGATGAAGCAGTTCATAACAGATCTAGGAGTAGTGCCTAGTGCATTGAATCCAATGAACCTATTCTATGATAACACTGGTGCCGTTGCTCTGGCCAAGGAACCAAGGTTTCACAAGAGGACCACACACATAAAGCGACGCTTCAACTCCATCCGTGATTACATCGAGGAGAAGGACATAAATATTTGCAAAGTGCACATGGATCTGAATGTTGCAGGCCCGTTGACTTAACCTCTTCCAAGGGCTAAATATGATCAACACCAGAACTGCATGGGTGTTCGATTCATTACAATGTAAATCACATACTGATGTGAACTAGATTATTGACACTAGTGCAAGTGGGAGACTGTTGGAAATATGCCCTAGAGGCAATAAATAAAGTGTTTATTATTATATTTCCTTGTTCATGATAATCGTTTATTATCCATGCTATAATTGTATTAATTGGAAACACATTACATATGTGGGTAAATAAACAACACTCTGTCCCTAGTATGCCTCTAGTGAACTAGCTCGTTGATCAAAGATGGTCAAGGTTTCCGAGACATTGACATGTGATGTCATTATATAACGAGATCACATCATTAGGAGAATGATGTGATGGACAAGACCCAAACAACAAACGTAGCATATGATCGTGTCAGTTTATTGCTACTGTTTGCTGCATGTCAAGTATATGTTCCTATGACCATGAGATCATGCAAATCACGGACATCGGAGGAGTGCCTTGTGTGTATCAAATGTCGCAGCGTGACTGGGTGACTATAAAGGTGCTCTATAGGTATCTCCGAGGGTGTCTGTTGAGTTGGCATGGATCAAGACTGGGATTTGTTATTCCGTGTGACGGAGAGGTATCTCAGGGCCCACTCGGTAATACAACATCACAATAAGCCTTGCAAGCAATGTGATCAAGTGTTAGTCACGGGATATTGTATTACGGAATGAGTAAAGAGACTTGCCGGTAACAAGGTTGAACTAGGTATGGAGATACCGACGATCGAATCTCGGGCAAGTAACATACTGAAGAACAAATCGAACATCATGTGGGATTAACTGAATCCTTGACATAGAGGTTCGACCGATAAAGATGTTTGTAGAATATGTAGGAACCAATATGGACATCTAGGTCCCGCTATTGGTTATTGACCGTAGAGTGTCTACGTCATGTCTACATAGTTCTCGAACCCGCAGGGTCTGCACACTTAAGGTATGGTGACGTTTCGGTAGTATAGAGTTATGTATGATGGTGACCGAAGGTTGTTCGGAGTCCTGGATGAGATCCCGGACGTCACGAGGAGCTCCGGAATGTTACGGAGGTAAATATTCATATATAGGGAGTCCAGTTTTGGTCGCTGGAAAAGTTTTGGGCTCATCGGTAGTGTACTGGGAGTGCCGGTAGTGTACCAGGAGGCCTCCGGGAGGGGTATTTCGACCCAAGAGGCTTCATGGGCTGTGGGAGAGTAAATATCAGCCCTTAGTGGGCTGCTGGAAACTCCCACACAAGGCCCATGTGGCTGGAGAAAAAAAACCAATAGGAAAAGGTGGAAAAAAGGCAAAAAAAAGGAGCAATCCTAGTCCTACTAGGATTGGAGGAGTCCTCCTCTCCTAGTAGGTTCAGCTGAAGCTCTTGGCTTGGAAAGCCAAGGCTGTCTCCTCTCCTCTCTTCCTCCTATATATACTGGTGGTTTTAGGGGTTTTTGCACTAGTTTTTTCAGCCACGTGCTACCCGTTCCTCTAGTGCATAGTCTCTCCTCTAGATCGGATTTCTGCAGTGCTTAGGTGAAGCCCTGCCGGAATTGCTCCACCTCCATCGCCGGAGTGCCGTCACTCTACCGAAGAACTCTTCCACTTCTCTTCTCCTTCTTGCTGGATCAAGACAGCAGAGATCGTCATCAAGCTGTACGTGTGCTGAACGCGGAGGTACCGTCCGTTCGGCGCTAGATCGGAAGGATCGTGATCAAGTTCGTGGGACGGATCGTGATCAAGTTCGTGAGACGGATCGTGATTGGATTGCACGACGGATCGTGATTGGATCGCGGGAAGGATCGTGATTGGATCGCGGGATGGATGGCGATTTGGATCGTGAAGACGTTCGACTACACCAACCGCATTTCTTAATGCTTCCCGCTTAGCGATCTACAAGGGTACGTAGATCCACTCTCCCTCTCATAGATGCTCATCACCATGGATAGATCTGCGTGTCCATAGGAAAATTTTTGTTTCCCATGAAATGTTCCCCAACAAGTTCATCACCAAAACATACATCAAGTGGATCAATAGAACATGCCATTGTCACCATCAATATCCCATCGCAAGACATACATCAAGTGTTCTCAAATCCTTAAAGACTCAATCCGATAAGAAAAGTTCAAAGGGAAAACTCAATTCATCACAACAAGATAGAGAGGGGAAAACTCCATATGATTCAATCTATATCAACAAAGCTCGCGGTACATCTAGATCATGCCATCTCAAGAACACGAGAGAGAGAGAGAGATCAAACACATTGCTACTGGTACATACCCTCAGCCCCGAGGGTGAATTACTCCCTCCTCGTCATGAAGACCACCGGGATGATGAAGATGGCCGCCGATGATGGTTTCCCCCTCCGGCAGGGTGCCGAAACAGGCTCCCGATTGTTTTTTCGTGGCTCTGGAGGTTTGCGGCGGCGGAACTCCCGATCTAGGTTCTGCATTGGGGTTTTTGGAATATTTGACGATTTACAGAGCTGAGAGGGAGGTCGGTGGACTCACAAGGGGCCCACAAGCCAGGTATGCGTATCGAGGGGGGTGGCCGCGTCCCTGAGGCTTGTGGCCTCCTCGGGAATGTTCTAGCTTCATCTCCAAACTCCATGCGTGTCTTCTGGTCCATAAAACATCACCATTTATATTTTTATTCCGTTTGGACTCCGTTTGATATTCCTTTTGTGTAAAACTCAAAAACACGGAAAAAACAGGAACTGGCACTGGGCTCTAGGTTAATAGGTTAGTCACAAAAATAATATAAAGTTGTAGTAAAATGATTGTAAAACATCCGAGAATGATAATATAACAGCATGGTACAAGCCAAAACTATAGATACGTTGGAGACATATCAACTCTCACCTGGGTCGGCCTGGTATCTGCTTGTTAAGCTTATTGCATAGGCAACGTCAGGCAGTGTTCATAGCATGGCAAAGATGATGGATCGAATGGCAGAGGCATATGGAATCCTACTCATCCGGTTTCGCTCATCAGAAGTCGTAGGACTCTGAGTCTTGCTTAGCCTTATACATGTGAGACGGGCAAGAACCCTTTCTTGGCCTCACTCATGTTGAACCTCTTCAACACTTTGTCTATGTACAGGCTTTGGCTTAAGCCGAGCAGCCTCCTCAATCTATCTCTATAGATCTTGATGCGGAAAATATACACTGCCTCTCCAAGGTATTTCATCGAAAACTTGCCATTCAATGATTCCTTGACCGAGTTCAGCATCGAAACACCATTTCCGATCAGCAGTTTGTCGTCCACATACAAGATCAAAAATACTACCGAGCTCCCACTAGACTTATTGTATAAACAATAGTCCTCTTCATTCTTGATGAAACCAAGGTCAATGATGACTTCATCAAAACGAATTTTCAACTCTGAGCTGCTTGCTTCAATCCATAAATGGATCTCTTGAGCTTGCATATTTTACCCGCGTTAGTTGGATTTACAAAACCTTCGGGTTGTATCATGTATACATCCTCTTTTAAATTTCCATGAAGGAAAGCCTTTTTGACATCCATTTTCCATATTTCATAATCGGAATATGCAGCTATAGCTAGTATGATCTTCACCGACTTTAGCATCACTACCGACGAGTACGTCTCGTCGTAGTCAATTCCTCGAACTTGTCCATAACCTTTAGCAACAAGCCGAGCTTTGTGGATCTGAACATTTCCATCCACATCGGTTTTGTTCTTAAAGACCCATTTGCAACCAATGGCAACTACGCCAAGTGGCGGATCAACCAAGTCCTAGACTTGATTGTCATCCGTGGACATTAACTCGGATCTCATGGCCTCTAGCCATGCCTCGAAATCTAGGCTCACCATCGCTTCTGCATACGTGGCCGGCTCGTTGCTTTCTAGCAACAAATCGTCGCACACTCTACGCAATCTTTCCGACCTCCGTGGCTCCGGTGCCGACTCCACTACGGGTTCTCTGACCGACTCGGGTGTGATCTCATCACCAACCGAGTTGTCCCCGAATTTCTTCGAGTCGCACCATTCTTCCACTGGCGTCCCGACTGAGAAACTCTTTCTCTAGGAAAACCCCGTCGTGAGTAACAAACACTTTGTTCTCTTCTTGGTTGTAGAAGTTATATGCCAAGGTTTCCCTCAGATATCCCACAAATATGCATTTATCCGACTTGGGTGTAAGCTTGTCCGACATGAGTCGCTTGACAAATGCTTCACAACCCCAAATCCTTAGAGAAGACAAACTAGGATTCTTCCCAGTCCACATCTCATGTGGTGTCTTGTATATGGATTTTGTTGGTACCTTATTAAGTGTTAAAGCTGCAGTTTCTAGAGCGTATCCTAGAATGACAAGGGTAAAGCCGATTTGCTCATCATCGGTCGGACCATGTCCAACAAGGTTCGATTTCTCCATTCTAACACACCGTTTGTTTGCGGCGTACCCGGAGGCGTGAGATGAGGTACTATACCTCAGCTTTCCGGATGATTATCAAACTCCTAGCTCTGTGTACTCACCTCCACGATCATATCGTACAAGTTTTATCGTCTTGCCGAGCTTATTTTCAACCTCGTCCTGAAACTCTTTGAACTTTTCAAAAGTTTCCGACTTGTGCCTCATAAAATAGATATATCCATATCTACTCAAGTCATCAGTAAAGGTCATGAAGTACTAATAGCCACCTCTGGCCGTTGTGCTCATTAGACCACACACATCACTATGTATAAGCTCCAACAGCTCGGACGCCCTCTCGCAACTCTTTGAAAAAGGAGACTTAGTCATCTTGCCTAGCAAGCATGATTCACATGTCTCGAATGACCCGAAGTCGAACGAAGTTAGGAGTCCATCATCATGGAGCTTCTTCATGCATTTCAGACTAATGTGTCCAAGCAGGCAATGCAAGAAGTATGTCGGATTTATCTCATTAGGCTTTTGCCTCTTGCCATTCACGTTATAGACTGGTTCTGTTTCTAGATTTAAAATAAATAGCCCATCTACTATGGGTGCATAGCCATGGAACATTCTATTCAAATAAAATGAACAACCATTGTCCATTATATTGAATACATAACCTTGAGTCAAAAAGCATGAGGTAGAAATAATGTTCCGACTAAGTGCGGGAATGTAATAACAATTATTCAATTCCAAAATAAATCCAGAAGGAAGCTTGAGCTGCATTGTGCCGACCTCCAACGCAGCAACTCTTGCTTTGTTGTCGACCCTGATGACAATCTCCCCTTGTGTCGCATGCCTAGTTCTTACCAGCCCCTGCATCGAGTTGCAAATATGAACAACCGGTCCGGTATCAAATACCCAAGATATACTAGGTATGTTGGCAAGCTAAATGTCTATAACATATGTAACTAGTGTACCTTTTCCTGAAGAAGCATCTCTGGCCTTCTTGCCGTGCTCAGCAAGTCACTTGCTATAGTTCCTCTTCTAGTGACTAGCTTCCTTGCAGTGAAAGCAAATGGTCTTTGAGTTTGGTCCAGACTTCGGCTCAGCGGAGAAGACAAACTTCTCTGTGCCCTTTGCCTTACGCTTTTTCTTGGACCAACTCTTCTTGAACTTAGCCGAGTTCTGCACCATCAACACTTGATGCGTGCCTCTCTTAATATCCTGCTCTGCCACCTTGAGCATCCCTTGCAATTCAGTGAGCTTCCTATCCATAACGTGCATATGCTAGTTCAAGATAACCGTCACATAGCTAGCTGGAAGAGAACCCAGAACTGCATCAGTTGCCAGCTCCTTCATGAGCGGGAAACCCAATCGATCCAAAGCTTGCATGTATCCAATCATTTTGATCACATGCGGGCTCAGTGGATCACCTTCCTTCAGCTTACAATCCATCAAGGATCGCCAGACATTGAACCTTTCGGTCCTAGCCTGCACCTGAAACATGCTCTTGAGACCCTCGATCATATCGAAAGCCGCAATGTGTTCGAAATGTTGTTGCAAATCGGGTTCCATACAAGCCAGCATGAGGCGGCTGATCTCGTTCGATTCATCAACGAGTTTCTGGTAGACATTCTTGGTTGTGGCATTAGCATTATCGACAGGTGCCTCTAGAAGTGGATCCTCTAGAACATGTTCCTTTTTATCGTGCTTGAGAACAATACTCAGATTTCTATACCAGGTGGTAAAGTTTGTTCCATTCAGTTTATCCTTTTCCAGAATTCATTTCAATGCAAAGTTTTGAGCAGGTGGTGCCATTGATCTACAACAGAAAATATGCAATCACTAAGCAACGTGTCTATGTACAGTAATTCAAGCCTTAAACGGAACTACTCCCACTAAAGTCAGCATCCCTCCGCAAAGTCTCGGTGATTCAGGACCTGTCTAGCGCGAGCGACTAGTGAGCTTTAGCATGACTGCTAGCCAACTTGCCTATTCGGTAAGAAACTCCTTGCTAATCGTATCTCTATACGACTCCTGTCAGTTAGGTAGGTATCTTATACCCCGGCTACCAACCTTCTTTGCCACAAGGCCCAAAACTGTTTTGATAGCCTTATCAAGTTAACCTAATGCACTGCATGTTCGTGTCTGACACGAACCCTCCAGTTCAACAACACCTAGTAGCACCTCAATTTTATGAGCCCACCACTAGACGTACTTGACGTGCGAAGGTGTAAGATCCGGAATGGCAATGTGCTTGATATCAATGAGGGATCTTCCTACAGTACTAGCATGCATAGAAACAAGAAGCAATATCAATCACATATAAACATAAATATGTGAAATAGTATGGCTCCTTCACGGACATCCTTCTAGGTCGGCTCCAACTCCGATGACCAAGGTGGAACTCCACCTTGTCCGTCTTGCCAGGACACCAAAACCTCAAACTTGATCTCTGTCCTCCAACTACTAAAACTAGTAATAAATTTACATAGAATCACAAGTCGACACGCACGTCGTTATACAATATAATGACAAGACTTTGGCTCCTACCGGCTGACAATCATGACACGCAGGTCATGTTAAATTACACACATGCATCACATACATATGAGCCATACTATTCACATCAAATCTGCAAAAAAAACTTATGCATAGAAACGCATTCTACCGGTTTGTGTGATTGTGTACGGAATATAAGGCTCTACGCACACGACGATCATCGCGAACCCGATTCGGATTTACGTTTCAAAGTTAACCCCGATGGCGGATACCGACTGGTAGGGGTAGGTTGTGTCACGACCTCATTGATTCCGATTGACATAAAACATAGCCTCAATCTATCCCGATGTGCAGTTGATCTCATCAACCGTGCACATAGCCGATTTCATGAATGACGAAGGATCTCATCCGCCGCCTCCACATATCAAATATGCATCCGATCTGAATCCAAATACTATAATAGAGGCTCTGATACCACTGTTGGGTTCTATCGTAGGTGCATCACATGCGCATTAAAAATTTCCTACATGCGGAACAGCCAAGAAAATGCTATGGAGATGGATCACAGATCGTTACTACTAGACGTGCAATGCCGTGCAGCGGAAGTAGAGTTGAGGCAGCACGTCCGCGTGGTCCGTCACCTCCTTGTCCGTTCTCCCTCGAGCAGCCAGTCCAATCTCCCTCGAACAACTGGTCGCCGGATCCCATGTATAGGTTTTCCGGAGCGGTGCAAGTGCACTACCTCTAACAGTATCCGCGCGTGCAGGAGGAACACGCCATGCGGCGGACTTCTAGGTCCGATCACATAGTCGGGGGTGAGTGGAGGTGGCTATTTGCAACATGCAAACCCTAATGACGGTGCCGAAGCGATCAACCGGATGGTGTGCTGCACCTCCACTATATATAGGCATCCGGCGCGTGCTCAACTCTTGGGCCTCGCACGGATCCTAAAGCCCATGTGTTCCTTCCCTTAAGCGTGCGACCCTTTAGGTTCTCTTTCACTTGGTCGTGAGTCAGATCACATCCTACTCGACCGGTCAGTAGCGGCCTCTAGCAAGACATGACGACTCCAAGTGTCCGATGAAGCTGGTTAGGCGAACTTGTACTTCACACTTCTGTTCCCTTTGCCACACGATATATGTTGTCGTGCACAAGGTGACATGGTCATCCTTGTTGATGCACGACCTCTTTCTCGTTCCGGTGAATCCGACCAACATTTAGATTATCTCATAATCCTCATCGCATGGCCATGCTTATCCAGGTTCGATCACCCGAGGGGCCCAGAGTATATCTCTCTTGATCGGAGGGGCAAATCCCATCTTGCTCGACCATGTCTCGCAGCATGGGTCTGGACAAGCCCGAAACCTACCTTTGTAACTACCCAGTCACGGAGTAGCGTTTGGTCAGCCCAAAGCAAGTCTGTCACCATTCCGAGTACATGCGCCAACTCAGGTCTTAGGACATAGAACTTATGTTGTACTAGAGACTCACAGATGACCTATCGCTACGTTCGTAGTTGGGTCTGTCCAACTCAGACCTTATCTCGACTCGGATCCGACTATGTCGAATCTGACCAATCCTTTCTGAGTCCATATTATCCGGCTAGCATCCAATGCTACATGGTCAGTGAGACCGAACCATCCACCATGTCATATGCTAGCCTGATTAGTTGTGCATCCACACAACCCTATCGACTAGGGACCATTTAGGACAATTATCATACAATGCACAGTCTCACAAACAAGTCACATACTTGTTAATACACATCAATGATAATGTCCAAGGACTATCTTTATTCTTAAACACATAGGAAATATCATCATACATGATTGCCTCTAGGGCATATCTCCAACATCTCCTGGTTCTTTAAGATGTTCCCTATGTCCTTCTGCATACTCAGCATAGAGCTAAGGATAAGATCCATCTGCTCACTCCTACTCTTTGGCACAGGAGCACTAGAGTCTCTGGCTGCCTCTGTCTGTGCCTGTGTTGTAGCTGAGGTGCGATGATCTGGGTTCATCGGCACAACATTGTCTTCTAGATCTGGAAAGAGTGGCAAATGTTGCCGATCAAGTGCACATATGTGCTTCTCCAGCTAGGAGTTGATAAGGATCTTAATATATGGAGCGTATCCACATGATCTCTTCTGATCAGCTGAAGTCCTCTTCACTATTTCAACTATCAAGTCCATCACTCTGATCCTGGTGTGTCGATTAGGATGGAGCAACATGTTGATAGAATATCCTCTTATCATCTTGTCATCTCCACACAAAGGCATCAAGGTATGCCTCAAGATGGTGTTGATTGTGCGTAGACCAGCCTAGAGGAAGTAAATGGGTCCTAGCTTGTGATATTGCAAGTTTAAAGCAGGGATCTCATTGTACATGCTCTTCATAGCATTATGATTTTCCTTCGACTCGAAGTACACATCTAGGTCGCTATCTTCCACCTTTGGAGCTCCTAAGATGACAGCCCACTCTTCAGTTGTGGATTCATAACTGGTGCCTTTTGTCATCCATATAATTCTACCATCTCCGTAGAAATATGCAGTGGAGAAGAATTGCGTGATCATCTCATCATTCCAAGCAGTAAACTCCTTACCAATATACTTATCAAGACCAATGCAGTGGAAGTTATCTTGCACACTTGGAAAGTAATTAGCATTGTCCTTGATGTACTTCGAGTCGACATACCTCATATCACTCATTGCAGGGCTCTTGTCCAGCAACACTTTTTCATAGAAGTCTTGCTGTTCTTTTGTGTAGAACATGTAGTCCACAGTAGTCCTTCTCCTCTAAGAATAAGGATCAACAGCTCTCTACTCTCTCAAGCCTGGGTCCTCCCTCTTCTTCATGTCTTCAGCAACTGGATGGATGGGATTATGTTTTGGAAGGTGTGGTCTTAGCTTCATCAAAACACATTGTGTATCCTCCTCAGCTTCCCTGAAAGTAGAAGTCTTGTTCTTTCTAGAAGCTAGGATATCTCTGGAAAACCTCTTGGGTTTTGGAGCAGCAACAGCCTTCTTGGGTGCAGTCTTGGTGCCTTTGGATGTTGTATCCCTGGGCATAGAATCATCCATTAGCTTTGTTTTCTTCTTAGGAGGAGCCTTGGGAGCTCGCTCTTCCTCCTCCTCTGCAGCCTCAGTCTCTTCTGGGTCTTCATACATTGAGGTTTGTCTCCCAATGACATGTATGATCCTCTTCCTGGACTTCTTCTTCCTTTCTCTTGCCTTCTTAGGCATGGAGATCCTTAGAGGTGACTCAAGTCGAAGAGTCATGCTTTTCTTGGCATAGTCAGATGCCCTCACAGCTTCTGCACTAGCATACTCTTTCCTCATTGTCTTCTTCTTCTTCGGAGAAGTGGCAGAAGCAGTGCTCTTGGCAGTTGTATCTTTCTTGGGTAGATCCTCGGGTACAAAGTCTTCATCCTCCTCATATGAGTTGAGCTTCCTTCTTACCCTGGATGTAGATTTGGGCAGATCTGGTGAGCTAGGAACATCGTCAAAGCTCTCATCAGGACTAGTGCCTGAGCACATATCAACTTTTTCCTCTCTGAAGTCATTCTGGCTATCCTTAGAACCTGACATCTCTGGCCCTATGAATAGAGTGTAGAAGAGAAGAAGGGTTGAGTCATCACAAAATGCAGACATTTTCTCAAAGATTTGAACTAGAATTTCTGAAGATTTACATTCTGCCAAATGAATATCGGTACAACCGAGGCAAAAAATTTGGACCTACCGAGACAGACAACCTGCATTACAGAAACTTGGCACCACTTTCAGTCACACCGGAAATGGGAACTCGATTTCACCGAGGTTGTTCTTAGTTAACCAGAAAAGGACTGCAAACCGATTCTTATGCTTCGGTTCCATCGAGATTCAAATCACGGACTGCAAACCCTAAAAAAATCTTTCATTCACTATTCTAATGGAATTTGTTGTGGATAGATCAATCTCAAAGTTTGGCTTATTGATGGATAAGTACTTATGCACAATATTCGGAGGGAGGAGCGCACAAGGGGTCGAAATCGTACCCTAACTCGGTGACGATCTTGCTACAGTAGCAATGGTGGCGAGGATTCCATCGACGGCGTGGACTTCCAATGGCGGAGGCGCTCGGGAAGATGAATGCGATGACCTGGGATCTCTATTCGTTAGCTAGCGTTTTAGAGGGGATGAAGTTTGAGGAAGTAATTTCAAAGTTGAGTCCACCTCTTTATATACAAGTGGCTATCAGTGACACCAGTTCTAACTTTTCGTTGTCACTAAGTTCCTCTATTATCAACTGATAGGGAAACTCGGTGTAACTGCTGGAAATATGCCCTAGAGGCAATAATAAAATGGTTATTATTATATTTTGTTGTTCGTGATAATTGTTTATTATCCATGCTAAAATTGTATTGATTGGAAACACATTGCATGTGTGGATACATAGACAACACTTTGTCCCTAGTGTGCCTCTACTAGACTAGCTCGTTAATCAAAGATGGTCAAGGTTTCCTAGCCATTGACATGAGATGTCATTTCATAACGGGATCGCATCATATTTTTGAGGGATTAATCGGTAGGAGAGGCTCCTACCGTGAATGGGATCACATCATTAGGAGAATGATGTGACGGACAAGACCCAAACTATAAACGTAGCATTTGATCGTGTCAGTTTATTGCTACAGTTTTCTGCATGTCAAGTATCTGTTCCTATGACCATGAGATCATGCAAATCACTGACACCAGAGGAGTACCTTGTGTGTATCAAACGTCACAACATGACTGGGTGACTATAAAGGTGCTCTACAGGTATCTCCGAGGGTGTCTGTTGAGTTGGTATGGATCAATACAAGGATTTGTTACTCCGTGTGATGGAGAGGTATCTCAGGGCCCACTCGGTAATACAACATCACAACAAGCCTTGTAAGAAATGTGAGTAAAGTGTTAGCCATAGGATCTTGTATTACGGAATGAGTGAAGAGACTTGCCGGTAACGGGATTGAACTAGGTATACAGATATCGACGATCAAATATCAGGTAAGTAACATACCGAACAACCAAGGGAACAGCATACAGGATTAACTAAATCCTTGACATAGAGGTTTGACCGATAAAGATCTTCGTAGAATATATAGGAACCAATATGGGCATCCAGTTCCCGCTATCGGTTATTGACTTTAGAGGTGTCTCGGTCATGTCTACATAGTTCTCGAACCAGCAGGGTCTGCACACTTAAGGTTCGATGACGTTTCGGTAGTATAGAGTTATGTATGGTGGTGACTAAAGGTTTTTGCAGTCCCGGATGAGATCCCAGACGTCACGAGGAGCTCCGGAATCGTTCGGAGGTAAAGATTGATATATAGGAAGTCCTGTTTTGGTCACCGAAAAAGTTTTGGGCTCATCGGTAGTGTACCGGGAGTGCTGGGAGGGTACCGGGGGACCATCGGGAGGGGTATTTCGATCCAAGAGGCTACATGGTCTGTGGGAGGAGGTATACCAGCCCTTAATGGGCTGGACAAAGCCCCACAGGAATCACATGCGGCTGAGGTGAAGAAACCCAAGGGTGGAAGGAGGCTCAAGTGGAAAGGAGGAGTCCTAGTCCTACTAGGATTAGAGCAGAACTCCTCCCTCCCACTTCGGCCGAACTATGGTTGGCTACCCTGGGAGCCAAGCTTCCTCCCTCCCCTCCTCCTCTAGATCGGTTTCAGTGGTTCTTAGGCGAAGCCCTGCTAGAATAGCTCCACCACCATCGCCACAACGACGTCGCGCTACCGGAGAACTGATCTACCTCTCCACTCCCTCTTGCTATATCAAGAAGGCGGAGATCGTCATGGAATTGTACGTGTCATGAACATGGAGGTGTCGTCCATTCGGCGCTAGATCGGGACAGGTCGTGATTGGATCTCGGGACGCTCGGCGATTTGGATCGCGAAGACGTTCGACTACATCAACCGTGTTTCTTAACGATTCCCGCTTAGCGATCTACAAGGGTATGTAGATCCACTCTCCCCCTTGTAGATGCTCATCTCCTAGATTGATCTTGGTGAAGCGTAGGAAATTTTTTGTTTCCCATGCAACGTTCCCCAACAGTGGTATCAGAGCTAGGTCTATGAGTAGATGAGATCTCGAGTAGAACACAAAGGAGTTTGTGGGCGCTGATGCTTAGATTGCTTCCTCCATTGGTCGTCTTTTGGTTCAATGGTATTGTGGGATGAAGAGGCCTGGACGAACCTTACTCGTACGCTTACGAGAGACCGGTTCGATCAACTCACGTGTAACTTTGTTGCACAAAGATGGCTGGCGGGTGTGTGTCTCTCCTACTTTAGTTGGATCAGATTCGACAAAGGCTGTCCTTGAGAAGGTTGAAAAGCAACTTATTTATCACCGTTGTGCTTTGGTGTAGTGAGAATTATTCTTGCTAGATACCCGTAGCAGCCACGTAAAACTTGCAACAACAATTACAGGACATCTAAGTTGTTTTTGCGGGGTATGTTGTGATGTGATATGGCCAATTACATGATGAGATATCTGTGATGTATGAGATGATCATGTATTGTATAGAATATCACGACTTGCATGTCAATGAGTACGGCAACCGGCAAGATCCATAGGGTTGTCTTTAATTATTGTATGACAAGTGTGTCAATCATTAAGCGCTATGTAATGCTTTACTTTATCGCTAAGCGGTAGCAATAGTGGTAGAAGCATGGTGGCTGTGACAACCCCGATGGCAACACGTTGATGGAGATCATGGTGTCATGCCGGTGAGAATGAAGATCATGCCAGTGCTTTGGAGATGGAGATCAAAAGCACAAGTTCATGGCCATATCATGTCACTTATGATTTGCATGTGATGTTAATCCTTTTATGCACCTTGTTTTGCTTAGGACGACGGTAGCATTATAAGGTGATCCCTCACTTAAATTTCAAGATAAATAGTTTTCTCCCCGAGTGTGCAAAGTTGCGAAAGTTCATCGTGTCGAGACAACATGTGATGATCGGGTGTGATAGACTCTACGTTCACATACAACGGGTGCAACCCAGTGTTGCACGTGCGGAACACTCGGGTTAAACTTGATGAGCCTAGCATGTACAGGCATGGCCTCGGAACACAAGAGACCGAAAGGTCGAACATGAGTCATATAGTAGATATGATCAACATGATGATGTTCACCATTGAAACCACCACAACTCACGTGATGATCGGACTTGAGTTGGTGAATTTGGATCATGTATCACTCAGATGACCTGAGGGATGTCAATTTGAGTGGGAGCTTTAGTAATTTGATTAATTAAACTCATTATCTTGAGCAATAGTCTTAGTAACCTTTGCATATTTATGTTGTAGATCAATGGCTCGCGCAGTAGCACCCCTGAATTTTAATGCGTTCCTAGAGAAAGCTAAGTTGAAAGATGATGGAAGTAACTTTGTACTAGGCCCGTAATCTGAGGATTATCCTCATGGCTTCCTAGAAGGCTTATGTCCTTGATGCACCGCTTGGTGACCCACCCGCACCCGTGTCATTCGAAGACGTTAAGAACGCTTGGGAGGCACGTTTTGTAGATCACTCAATAGTTCAATGTGCAATGTTGTATGGCTTAGAACCGGGACTTCAAAGACGTTTTGAACGTCTTGGAGCAAATGAGATGTCCCAGGAGTTGGATTTTATATTTAAGAAGAATACCCGGATCGAGAGGTATGAGACCTCTGATAAGTTCTATGCTTGCAAGATGGAGGAGAACGGGTCTATCAGTGAACATATACTTAGAATGTCTAGGTATTCGACTCGTCTAGCGGAGTTAGCGATGCACCTTCCACCGGAGGCAATCACTGGCAACTTTCTTCAATCATTGCCACCTAGCTACAAGAGCTTTGTGCTGAACCATAATATGCATGGTATGAACAAGTCGGTCGCCAGGTGTTTGCGATGTTGAAAGTCGTTGAGTCTGAAATCCAAAAAGAACATCAAGTGTTGATGGTCAATAAAACCACTAGTTTCAAGAAGAATGGCAAGGGCAAAAAGGGTAGCTCCAAGAAGGGTGGCAAAGCAGTTGCCCCTCCCGTGAAGAAACCCAAGGCTGGACCCAAGCCAGAAACTGAGTGCTTTCATTGCAAGGGAACTGGTCACTGGAAGCGGAACTGCCCAAGTACCTGGCCGACAAGAAGGCGGCCAACACCAAACAAGGTATATATGATATACATGTTATTGATGTGTACCTTACTAGCTCTCGTTGTAGTTCCTGGGTATTTGATACCGGTTCGGTTGCTCACATTTGCAGCTCAAAGCAAGACCCACGGAATAGGCGGAAGCTGGCAAAGGACGAAGTGACGATGCGCGTGGGAAATGGTTCCAAGGTCTATGTGATCTCCATAGGCATGCTCGCTCTTTGATTACCATCGGTATTAGTGATGAACCTGAATAATTGTTATTTAGTGCCTACGTTAAGCATGAACATTATATCTAGATCCTGTTTATTGTGAGACGGTTACTCATTTAAATCAGAGAATAATGGTTGTTCTATTTATATGAGTAATATCTTTTATGGTCATGCACCCAATGTGAGGGGTTTATTCTTATTTAATCTCGATAGTGATGATACACATGTTCATAACATTGATGTCAAAAGATGTAGAGTTGATAATGATAGTACCACTTTCTTGTAGCATTGTCGTTTAGGTCATATTGGTGTAAAATGCACGAAGAAGCTCCATGCTGATGCACTTTTGGAGTCACTTGATTTTGAATCACTTGACACATGTGAACCATGCCTCATGGGCAAGATGACTAAAACGCCGTTCTCTGGAAAGTGACTTGTTGGAAATCATACATCCTGATGTGTGCGGTCCGATGAGCATTGAGGCACGCGGTGGATATCGTTATTTTCTCACCTTCACTGATGACTTAAGTAGATATAGGTATATTTACTTAATGAAACACAAGTCTGAAATGTTTGAAAAAGTTCAAGCAATTTCACAGTGAAGTTGAGAATCATCGTAACAAGAAGAGTAAATTCCTGCGATCTGATCGAGGAGGAGAATATCTGAGTAATGAGTTTGGCAGTCACTTAGGATAGTGTGGAATTGTTTCACAACTGACATCGCCTAGAACACCACAGCGTAATGGTGTTTCCGAACGTCGTAATCGAACCTTATTAGATATGATGTGTTCTATGATGTCTCTTGCTGATTTGCCACTATCGTTTTGGGGTTATGCATTAGAGATAGGTGCATTCACTTTAAATAGGGCACATCGAAATCCGTTGAGACGTCGCCATATGAACTGTCATTTGGCAAGAAGCCATAATTGTCATTTCTTAAAGTTTGGGGATGTGATGCTTATGTCAAAAAGCTTCAGCCTGAAAAACTGGAACCCAAAATGGAGAAATGCGTCTTCATAGGATACCCAAAAGAGACAGTTGGGTATATCTTCTATCTCAGATCTGAAGGCAAAGTGTTTGTCGCTAAGAACGGAACATTTCTTGTGAAAGAGTTTCTCTCGAAAGAATTGAGTGGGAGGAAGATAGAGCTTGATGAGGTTGTTGAACCTCTGATTCAACCTGAGAGTAGCGCATGGTAGAAACATGTTTCTATGGAGCCTATGACGGTTGAAGATGAAGTTAATAAGTATGATCATGAAGCTTCGGATCAAGTTACTATTAAACCTCGTAGGTCGACAAGGGCGTGCGCAGCTCCTGAGTGGTACGGCAACCCTGTCTTAGATGTCATGTTGTTAGACAACTATGAACCTACAAGCTATGGAGAAGCAATAATGGGCCTGGATTCCAAGAAATGGTTAGAGGCCATGAAATCCAAGGTGGGATCCATGTATGAAAACAAAGTATGGACTTTGTAAGTATTACCTGAAGGGCGAAAGGCCATTCAGAACAAATGGATCTTTAAGAGGAAGACGGACGCGGATGGTAATGTCACGGTCTATAAAGCTCGACTTGTGGCAAAGGGTTTTTCACAAGTTCCTCGAATTGCTTACATCCGGCAAGACTTTTGTAGACACTATTCTCTATAATTCCTTTCAATAAAAAAAATTCTTGCTCAAGTGTAACTTGGCTAAGAGAATCATCATTAGTGGAATCAATAGAGCTACTAGAAACAACATCATTTGATTTAGCATTAGTCTTGTTGTAACTAGATGAAGAACCTTTCTTGCCTTTGTTACAAGTTTGTCTAGGTTTAGCTTGTGGCATAAATGTAGACAAGAGTAATCGTTTGGCAAGATAAGAAGAAATCTTCTTCGAAGATCGTCATTGATAACTTCAAGAAATTCATGCTCTTGCTTAAGCGTAGCTTCTCATGAGTTCTTACAAGCTCTCTATGATCTTCTAGAGTAGATTCATGAGCTAACTTAAGAGTGTTTAGTTATTTACTTAGACGCTCAATCTCCTTCTTATCATCATTCGATTTATCTTGGTTAGCATGGATATCATCAAGTTCATTTTGACTAACATTACTAGTTTTATCAAAGAGCAAGTCATCATCTCCAAGTAAATCATCCTCATCACTATCAAATTCAAGGTACTCGGGGTGTGATGCCTTAGGGACTTTAGCCATGAAACAACTTCCACTTGCTTCATTTGGTGAATCAACTATGTCGTAGGAGTTAGTAGTCACTAGTGCAAGTCCGGCAACACCTTCATCTTGACTATACTAGGAGTTGGAGTGATAGCTTCTCTTGGAGTGGTTGTTTGATTCAGAGCCGGAAAAACATTCACCAATGTGAGCTTGATGTCTTATTCTTGAGTAACTCTTGCTATACTTGTCCTTCTTCTCCAAGTCCCTACTTTTCCTTGAGGGTCTTCGTTCATAACGATCATCTCTAGTCCTTCTCTCTCTTCGAGGTGATTCTTCTCTTGAGCTTCGTCTTCTAGGTGTCTCTTCTCTTGTTTTGTAGGGAGTCATGCACTCATTGGAGTAGTGTCCAGGCTTCCCACAATTGTAGCAGTTTCGGTCACGACTTGGCAAACGCTCTCTTCATATCTTGAGTTGGAGCTTCGATCTTTGCCTCTACTCTTGTAGAACTTGTTGAATTTCTTGACCATGAGGCTTATCTCCTAATTGGTGACAAGGTTGTCGCTTGAAGTTGCGGGAACGTCACTTGTGGATTTCTAAGCACCACTAGACTTGTTGTGAAGCTCTTCTTTGTCTTTGAGTGTCATCTCATGAGCAACAATCCTTCCAATGACTTCTGTAGGCTTGAGATCTTTGTAGTTGGGCATCATTTGGATCAATGTGCACACGGTGTCATATATCTCATCCAAAGCTCGAAGTATCTTCTTGATGATGATTTTTTCAGTCATTTCTTCACTTCCTAAGCTGACAATCTCATTCGTGATGAGAGCTACCCTAGAGTACATCTTCGTGACTCCTTCACCATCCTTCATCTTGAACTTGTTAAGCTGACTTTGAAGCACGTCCAACTTTGGATTCCCTCATGAATTCAGTACGTTCATGCATATCAACCAAAGTGTCCCAAATTTCCTTGGAGTTCTCAAGACGACTGATTTTGTTGAATTCTTCAGGGCAAAGGCAGTTGAAGAGAATGTTGCATGCTTGAGCGTTGTATTGCAACATCGTCAATTCTTCCGCGGTCGCTTCATAGTCCAGTTCCTTTCCATAACCAAAGAATTCATCTAGAGGCCAACACGAACAACAGCCCATATGCGGGATTATGACCAATAATATGCATTTTCATTTTGTGTTTCCAACTAGCAAAATTTGTACCATCAAAGTAAGGACCTCTATGGTGATAATTTCCCTCACTAGACGCCATACTCTCCTAGGTTGTGAAACCAATGCAATGGAGACATTTGCTCTGATACCACTTGTAGGATCGAAAGTATGTATAGAGGGGGGATGATTAGACAACTTGACAAATAAAAAATTCTACCTTTTCCCAATTTTAAGTGTTGGCAGATTTTAGCAATGATAGCAAGTCAAGCACACCCTACACATGCATGTCGAAGAGTATAGCAGCGGAAAGTAAAGATAAGCACATGTAATAGAGGGTAGGGAGGAAGATCAAACGCAATTTGGAGACACGGAGATTTTTCCCATGGTCCCGATAGGTGGTGCTATTGTGCGTCCACTTTGATGGAGACTTCAACCCACGGAGGGTAGCGGTTGCGAGAATCCATGGAGGGCTCCACCCGTTAGTATCCACAAAGTAGCAACCTCGTCGATTCGGTCAGGGAGTACCACGGAGGACTAACCTTACTCGGGGTAGATCTTTATGAAGTAGGCGATCCCCTTGCCCTTACAAACTTCTTGGTTCAACTCCACAACACGAAGTAGGAGGCTGCCAAGAAACACCTAACCAATCTAGGAGGCACCACCCTCCAAATGGTAATAGGCTCGGTAATGTTGATGAACTCCTTGCTCTTGTGCTTCAAGATGATAGTCTCCTCAATACTCAATCACACTCTCATAGATTTCGCTTTGGTGGAAGAGATTGATTGGGTGGAAAGCAACTTGGGGAGGCTAGATATCAAGATTCATATGGATGGAGTGGAATGGCTTGATCTCAAGACATGAGTAGGTGGCTCTTCCTCAGAAAATAAGATGGGGCAAGTATGGAACAATTCTGAGTTCTTCTCTTGCCAGTAGGTGGTGGTGAAGGGGTATATATAGGCATCCCCAAAAATCCAACTGTTACACCTAAAGTGACCAACTCGGTGACACCAAAGTGTAAAACTTGGTGGTACCGAAGTGACCAAAAGGCGGCAACTTTTGAATCTGGGTGAGACCGATATATAAATCTCGGTGGTACCGATTAGGTGACCAACAGTCAGATTGCACAACTCGGTGACGTTGATCCAGGAAACTCGGTAAGACTAATTTTAGGAAACAAGATAACAGAAAGTTGGCAAGCTGAACTCGGTGGCACCGATGCAGAATTGGTTGCACCGAAGGGCAAGGGTTTGGCAGGAGTCTGTCTGAGGTGGGAGTCAGTGGGACCGAGTGGAAATTGTTGATATCACCGATTTTCATGATAGGCTTGGGCAGACTTTTGTGGAAGAGTTTGTGTGTGTTTTTGGTGACTATCACTTGTGCATGTGGAGCATTTTTTTCACCAGCAGTAACTTACCACCTTTAATAGTATTGGCTTTTCTATGAACTCAAAGTGATTTCTCACAAAGTAAAATGTAGAGTCTTCTTTCTTGAAGTTTTGCCAATCCATTTCTTGCATCTTGGGGTCTCTCCAGAATCCTTTTTCCATCCGTATAATTGAACTTTTCCTGAAATGTACTTAGTGGAAAACATTAGTTCAATGACATATATGTTGTTATTAATTACCAAAACCACCAAGGGAGCAAATGTGCTTTCAATCTCCCCCTTTTTGGGAATTGATACCACATAGATCAAAGCTTAAACATATGATATAATCAATGAATATAATCGTTGCTTTGCAAATTATGTGATAACCAAGAGCTACCCCTAAATTTGTGCATTATTTTTGAATTTAGGTTTGAATGCAAATACACAATCGAATAGGTACATGGGGCACTCTTTCATGTCACATACAACTTGGTGGTGTGTGAGAGTAATATGAATGAGTATCATAGCAATACACAATCAAGCAAAGGTGAATTATCATGTCATAAGCATCACAAGGATAGGAATAGTAGCAATACACATCAAGTGTATGATCAAACACCAACAAAGTTTAACACAAGCAAAGCAACCAAAAGATATCAACGTTTTGAAAAGCAATAAAAAGCAATGCGCTCTCTCTCGAAGCCTAATGATCTATATGTAACACACCGTTATAGTTGGTATCAGAGCCGACCCTTGCGGTTACACGGGCATGAGCAAGTCAGGTGCACGGTCATGTGGTGCATGGCACGTGTGGCCCTTATGGCACACGGCATGGCACATGTGTCGGATTGGACGTGCATACGTGTGCCAAGAGGGAACGTTCCTGATGGGCCGACGAGCATGTCGGTCCCTTTGAGTGGGGTTGTATGTGAGAGCCTAGCTTAATAGGAATGATAGACTTCTCATATCAACAAGGAATTCCTGCTTTTCCGGGATCCCCCTGGAAAATAACTCCAAAGTTAAGAGTGCTTAGCTTGGAGCAATTCTAGGATGGGTGATCGACCGGGAAGTTGGTCCCGGGTGCGCACGAGTGAGGACAAAGTGTGCAAGAAAGACTAGTGTTGGTCTATGGGGCTAGTCTAGGTCCTGCCAGGCGTAACAGTGTGTTACACTATACAACTTCTCCCCCTTTGGCAACAAGTTACCAAAACGTTCAAGGGTATAGAGCTCAAATCTTAAATCAGAGATAAATATAATTTTTGGAGGTGTACCCTTCCTGTCAACGTTACAACTAAGAGTTATCAATATCTTCCATGTTAAACACATTAGCGGCAGTTCCCAAGCAGTAAAAGTAAAGGTTTACTCCCCTCCACCAACAAACACACTCTACGACTGACCGAATCCACGAGTACCGTCCATACCAACAACATTCCTGGGGGGTTTTGTTTAATTATTTGCAAAAAAGTAATTATTTCGGGACTGGGAATCCCTATTACCGCCCCTCTTGTGCAAGGATGAGTGAACAAACAATCATCATGAGAATAACCCACTTAACATGGAAGATACTAAATGCCCCCTGTCGCTCCATGAGCGGTCTAGGCACACTAAACAGGTGTCCATTTGAAATTCTAGAGGTGGCACATGCAATTTTTTTTGGAATGGTAGTAAAATACCATATATAGGTAGGTATGGTGGAGTCTCATGGAAGAAACTTGTCTCAAGGGTTTGGATGCACAAGTAGTATCTCTACTTAGTACGAAGTGTTGGCTGGCAAAAGGTTCTAAACAAGCACCACATGTTAAAGGATCCATAACAATATAGCTTCGATGCAAATATACCCAACAATAACTCATTACGTTGTCTTCCTTGTCCAACTTCAACTAATTTTCTCAAGTTTGAAAATAATTAATGAGTATTCACAATCATAGAAGATGTCCAAGATAATATATTTGTGTGTGAAAGTTCTCTTCCTTATACTAATCATTCACGAATTGCTTGTATGACCAATATTGTGATTGTCAAACTTCAATAGATTTTACTTTCTAAACCAAATGTGAACTTGCTACTAAGAATATAACACATTTATAATTTCAGATTTATGATATTTCATTCATTCATGATTTACTCTTAGGATATAAGTGAAGCACAATAGTAAACATCAAACTACTCTCAAAAGATATAAGTAAAGATCAATGAGTAGTCAAACAATTAAGTAGCTATGTGAGGACTCTCTCTAAATAAAGATTTTCAGATCTTAGTATATTATTCAAACATCAAACTAAATAAAAATTCATTCCAAGAATAGCACATATCATGTGGACAAATAAAAATTTAGGCTCAACATAGGCTAACCATAGTTGACGAAGAGAGGTGGGATGTGATAACCCACAAGTATAGGGGATCAATTGTAGCCTTTCTCGATAAGTAAGAGTGTCGAACCCAACGAGGATCTAAAGGTAGAACAAATATCCCCTCAAGTTCTATCGACCACCGATACAACTCTATGCATGCTTAACATTCGCTTTACCTAGAACAAGTATGAAACTAGAAGTACTTTGTAGGTGTGATAGGATAGGTTTTCAAGATAATAAAGAACACGTAAATAAAAACTAGGGGCTGCTAAGATAGAGAAGCAACTAAGTTAGTATAATGAGTGGGGAAAAGTGGTGGTAGGAATTGCAGAATTGTCCCTAGGCAATGACCAATAATCATTATTGCAATTTTTTATGAGGGAGAGGCATAAGCTAACATACTTTCTCTACTTGGATCATATGCACTTATGATTGGAACTCTAGAAAGCATGTGCAACTACTAAAGATCATTAAGGTAAAACCCAACCATAGCATTATAAGGTATCAAGTCCTCTTTATTCCCATATGCAACAACCCACCTACTCGAGTTTATGCTTCTGCCACTCAAGCAACCCACCTAGGCAAATCATGAAGACATTGCAACACCCTACAGTGAGGATCCCTCATGCTTGCGCGACACGGAGAGCACCATAGGACAGCACCAATAATAAAACATGCAACTTAAACCAATCATGATCATCAATCAACCAATATGACAAAATAGATCTACTCAGACATCATAGGATGGCAACACATTATTGGATAATAATATGAAGCATAAAGCACCATGTTCAAGTAGAGGGTACAACGGGTTGTGGGAGAGTGGACCGCTATAGATAGATAGGGGAAGGTGATGGAGGTGTTAGTGAAGATGACAGAATTGTTGGAGTAGATCACCGTCACAATGATGGAACCGGCGGCGTTCTGGTGCCACCGGGAGAGAGGGGGGAGAGCCCCCCACCTTCTTCTTCCTTGACCTTACCCCTAGATGGGAGAAGGGTTTCTCCTCTGGTCCATGGCCTCCATGGCGGCGGAGGGGTGAAAGCCCCTTCGAGATTGGACCTCTCTCTCTGTTTCCTTCTCTTTCTGCGCTCCAAGATTCTGGTCTTTCACCGTTTCTTAAATATCCGGAGAATCGTAACTCCGATCGGGCTGAAATTTCGAGGGTATTTTCCCTATCAAAATATCTTTCTTATGGCCAAAGGACAAATCCAATCGACCTAAGGGGTGGCCACAAGCCCTCAGGGCGCGGCCAGGGGGTGGGCCGCGCCTAGCAGGCTTGTGACCTCCTCGGGCATCGTCTCGCGTTGATTCCTTTTCCCAAAAATCACATATATTCCAAAAAATATCTCCATAAGTTTTTATCGCGTTTGGACTTTGTTTGATATGGATTTTCTGCAAAACAAAAAACATGCAACAAACAGGAACTGGCACTGGGCACTGGATCAATATGTTAGTCCCAAAAAATAGTATAAAAAAGTTGCCAAAAGTATATGAAAGTTGTAGAATATTGGCATGAAACAACCAAAAATTATAGATACGACGGAGACGTGTCAGGATGCGTAGCATCCCCAATCTTAGATGCTTGAGACTTCTTTAAATATTTACTTGGGGTGCCTTGGGCATCCCCAAGCTTGAGATTTTGTATATCGTTCAATACTCTCATATCCTGGTTTCTCCTATTCTCAAAAACCTCATCCACACAAAACTTGAAAAGAACTTGTGAGATAGGTTAGTGCACATAAGAACAAATCAACAGTTCATGTACTATCAAGAAAAGTTGCACAATAATTTTCAAACATCATCTACTATTTATGATCGTTTCCACAATTTTTTATCTATCAATATAGGTTATGGAAGCTATAGGATAAGTAGATAACAAAACTATGACAGCAATCTGTCCAAACAGAATAGTCTGTAGAAATCTATTAAATGAATGTACTTATGTAACTCGAAAAATTATCAAAATTTAGTACATGATAAATAATTTATATGAAAACATTGTGTAACTCGTTTCCACGTTCTAGTAAAATATTAAAATTCGAACACTACAGCAAAAGTTTCTGTTTTTACATAGCACACATCAAACACGCAATTCAAGCATCCTAAGGGTAATTCTTGGGAATTTTTATCAAGATTATAAATAAAACCTAACAGATAATAACAAAATATAATGACGATCCAAGCAAAGCACATATTGTGTGACAAATAAAAATGTAGCTCTAAGTAAGATATACCGATAATGTTGAAGACGAAAGAGGGGATGCCTTCCAGGGCATCCCCAAGCTTAGGCTCTTGAGTTTTCCTTGTATATTACCTTGGGGGTGCCTTGGGAATCCCCAAGATTAGGTTCTTTTCACTCCTTATTCTTCTCACATCGGTGTCTCACCCAAAACTTGAAAACTTCAATCACACAAAACTTAACGGAACTTCGTGAGATGGGTTAGTATAGTAAATATAGATCATTCACTTAGGTACTGTCAAGAAAATATTCATAATTATTCCCACTTGATACCTACTGTATTCTATCATTCCCATAATTTATATCACTAAATATAAGCTAGAAACAATAAATAAGCAAACTATGCATGCAAAATAGATTCGGTCAGAAATGGAACAATTTGTGAAGATTTGTAGTATAGCCATACTTTCCTGTCTCTAAAAATTATGAAAAATTATGAAAACCTGAAGCATTTTTATATTAACACTGTGTAAAAAAATTATATAATTATCACGCTCCAGTAAAAAAAATACCTCTACTGGAGTCAAAAGTTTATGTTTTGATTCAGCATCAATTCTACTCATCTTGTGAGTCATCCCAAAGGCTTTACTTGGCACTTTATTGAAATAAAAGACACAAAACGTGATTAATACAACAGCTTAATCATTTGATCACTCAAAAACAGAAAGCAAAAGTGTTGGGTTGTCTCACAATGCCTTTTAGCTAGGCATGATGACTACAATGGTGCTCACATAGGAATAGTATTTGAAACATGCAAGGGAGCATCATGAAACACATGACAAGCACATTTAAGTCTAAACCACTTCCAATGCATAGGTATTTTGTGAGCAAACAATTTATGGGAGCAAGAATCATCTAGCATAGGAAAGCAAAACAAGTGCAACTTCAAAACTTTGAACACATAGAGAGGAAATTTGATATTATTGCAACTCCTACAAGCATATGTTCCTCCCTCATAATAATTTTCAGTAGCATCATGAAGGAATTTCACAACATAACTATCACATAAATCATTCTTTTCATGATGCATAAGCATAGAATTTTTATTATTACCCACACAAGCAAAATTCTTCGCATTCATTGTAGTGGGAGCAAACTCAACAAAATAACTATCATGAGACACTTGATTGACATAACCACATTGAATATTATAATCATGATGAATTATTTCATGGTTAATATCACTTTTTATAGCTTACATTTCATCACATTAATCATCATATATAGGAGGCATGCCATCATCATCACAAAATTTTCTCATCAAAACTTGGGGGACTAAAAATATCATGTTCATCAAACATAGAATCCCCAAGCTTGTGTCTTTGCATATGATTAGCATCCTGGATATTCAGAGAATTCATACTAGCAATATTTCTATCATGCTCATCATTCAAGGAATTGTCATTAAGTATTTTCATAGTTTCTTCCTCTTCCAATTGAGCACAATTTTCAAAATCCTTATTTTCACAAAATAATCATAAAGACGAAACAAATAATGCAATTCAAACTCCATTTTTTTGTAGTTTTCATTTATAAACCAAACTAAGGATATAATAAGAAACTAAAAGATTTGATTGCAAGATCTAAAGATATATCTGCAAGCATGTAGCGACCCGACCTAAAAGGTCAAGTCTCCGGTGTTTCCGTACCATCCCAAGATCATGCTGGTACACACACGGTACATCAATGTATATATCAAAGGGAAATCACACAGCATTATATTAATCGAAATCTCATATCGAGTCCTTTATTACAATAAAAATTACAATAAAGTGGCTAAAAGCCAACTCATGAGAATATCTAAATCTTGCGGAAGCGTCGAAGGTAGATGAGTCCATCTGACTCCAAGGGCATCTCACTGAGCGTAGAACGTGTCCTCACTCCTGGTCGGAAAAATATTCTGCAACATGATACGTTGCAGCCGTGTAGGTCAGCATATGGAATATGCCGGCAAAGTCACAAGAGAAGGGTAAAAAGGTAGTCATCTAGTCTATATGCATATATGGCAGGTGGGGTGGTAAGTTTTGCATAAAGCCAATTTTTTCCTACATCAAGAAAAGGGGCTAAGCAAATTATTACTAAGTTGGTTGATTAATGAGATGGTTCCACCAACCAATTCTCATACCTAAAATTATTAAATTCCCACATCATCATATTATTTGTGTTGAGAGTTCCGGAAGTTCCAATTCCTTTGGCTCAAGTCGTCCATGACCGTGGACACGGCTAATCGATTAGGTTTGAGTACTCTGCAGAGTTTTGCACACGTTCCCCACAAGATTTGGTCGCCTCCGTTTGATTTCTCGCACTTCAGGGTGTTTGAGAAACGGATGACCAAAACATGGTCTTCCAAAGGGTTTCCCTGCGACTCTGACGGTGCCCATCCTTTCCTACCGTTCTTCTACCTCTCGTAGCATCGCCTGTCCAGAGTCACCACGATATCCAACCAAGCCAGAGCCCATAATGACTTGTGGCTGTGCAGGTAAGCCTTGGGTCTTGAAGCACCCATCCATCCCTTTGTGCCTGGGTGGACCTTTCCGCGTGAATACTGGCCTCTCCAGCATCACCTAGGCTAACCACTGGTTTCTCCAGGGCGCCGTTCAACCATCATCCACCCAGAGGTATGTTGAAAACTTGGAGTCTTGAAATCTTGCTCATTATGTAGGTCTTGAAATTATTAACTCTCTCAACTCGCATGAATCACACAACCAACCCCGTCTACTATTAGCATAGCAAAAGTAAAACAACGTTTCCCGGGGCCAATGTTGTCAAAGAGGGTTGAGAGGGGTATCTACCACATGATACTACTACGATGTAACCAAGTTTCCAACTAACCTATCTTGCATGCAACTGGGGAGATGGTAGAACTAATGCATATAAAACATGGGTAAAACATGATCAAAGTGACTTGCTTGATTGATGATCTTCGTACGTGAGTGACTCTAAGTAACAAGCTTCGCACTCCGGATAATCTAACGAAACAAACAATGCACTCAAATAAGCATACAACCAAAATAAGTACTCATAACATTCAGCAAAGAAGTACTAAACAAACAAGGCAAACAATGCACAAAAGTCTCTAGCAAGAAAAACACACAAAGTTTTGTTTTCCAAAAGGTGAGGGATGAAAACACTACTGACATAATAAAACTATTTTGAAATAACAAGACAATTGTTGTCAGCAAAGAAACAATAGAATATTTTATTAATAAACAGAATATAATCAATTTAAGTTTGTTGGGAAAACTTTAGTAGAGTTTATACAAGTTTGTGATAAACACTATATGAATCAACTATAGTTATATTAACAAAAGAATGAAAACTAAACTTATTATTTATTAGCAAAACATGTTCTTGATAGGAAATAATTTACAAATAAACTTGTTTTAGGAAAACAGAATTAAACTATGTAAAACTTTGTTGAAAACAAAACTATTACTAGTTAGTTGTTTTAATCAAATTATGCCTATTTGAAAAGAAGTTGTGATTCCTATGTTAAATGAAATTAAACTAGGCAAATTTATATTTTTTTATTAACAGTGAGTGAAAACACTAAATGTTTACTAACAGAGCCTAATAAACAAATAAAACTAATTCTAAACCAAACTAATCAAAATTGAGTTTATAAAACTATATTATAATACTAAGCAGATTCTGTTTTTGGTTAAAAACATTAATCTAATATATCCTGAAAATCCTCAAACTAAACATGAAGGTAGTCCTAACTAATACCAAACAGTAGCAAAAAGATTCATATAAAAATCTATTTTCAAACTCTAGTTATTCAGATTTGAAGATTTTGAGCAAATTTGATTAAATTCAAATTTTATAGTTCAAATTTGAAATTTAAAAGTACAGGATGAAACTACATGAAAATTGTGAGCTATTTCAAAAAGAATCAACTCAAAACTCTAAACATATTAAAAGATATAGCTAAAGCAAATTTGGAATACATTCTGTTTTCTGAAAAACAAAACTGAAAAGAAAAACTAACTAACGGTCGACTAGGGTGACGTGGCGACCCGTGAGTGGCTGAGGTGGGTGTCCGAGCGGGGTTACAGGCGGTCGGCCGATCCTAAGAGGATACCGGTTCGAGTAATAATAATGTTCTAATCTGGATCGTAAGATCCAGATCGAACGGTTGTGGAAGCTCACGGTGTAAAGGTCGCCGGCGTGGGGATCTCCGGCGAGTCCGGAAGTGGTGAACGTGACGGCAAGGCGCTCCGGTGGTCGGGGAAGACGGGGAAGTGGTCCGGGCGACGGCGACGGTCCTCCGGAGTCGATTGGTGGCGACGGTGGGGCGAACGGGGGTCGGAGACGGTGGCTATGCTCGACGGCGAGATCCGGTGGTGGTGGAACTCCGGCGATGAATTGCGGCAGCTCCTCGACGAGGTAGGAGGGGGACTCGGGGTGAAAGGATGCGGGGGAGTGGTCTGCTACTTATAGGGCGCTCGAGGGGTGCGGGGGAGGAGAGAGGAGAGAGATCCGGCGAGGGGGAAACGGTCGGCGTCGGGATCTCCGGCGCGTGCGGGGGAAGGGGATGACCGAGCGAGGGTAACGGTCGGTCGGGGGTGGGGTCCAGCGTCAGTGAGAGAGAGACGTGTCCGTTGCGAGCGGTCGGCCTGCTCGTAGTAAAAGCGCGAAATAACTGCCGTGGGCCGGCCCGTTTAATACCGGAAACGGTTACCGTTACTGTTTTTCTAATTTTCCAGAGACATTCAAATACATTTAAAGCATTCAAATCGACTCTAAATATAGGGGTATTATATATCAAAATTAACAGAATAATAAATGCTATTTAATGAACATTTCTATTCTGTCATTTGAACATTTTGAAAAAATATTATTTTCAGAAATTGTCTAATTGTTTTTAAACCCTTTTTGCAAATATTTTCAAAATAACCCCTGGTTATTATTGTTCAAATATATCACCAATTAGTCCCTGGTGTGGAGTGTCATGTTCCTCCTCTCTTATTTGAACTTTTAACCAAAATTTCAAATAGGTGAAAGCAAATATAGGAAAAGATAGAAAGAACTTTCAGAAAGTCAGAAAAGACATTTCAACTATTACATACAATCAAGCAATGATGATGATAGATGCATAACTATATCATAACATTCCAAAATGAAATTTTGGGATGTTACAAACCTACCCATCTTAAGATGAATCTCGCCCTCAAAATTCGGGTTGGCTAGAAAATAGGTGCGGATGGTCTCTACGAAGATCTTCTTCGCGTTCCCAGGTGGCTTCTTCTTCGGTATGGTGACTCCACAAAACTTTACAGAACTTGATAATCTTGCTGCGGGTAACTCGGTTGGATGTCTCGATTATCTTGACAGGCTTCTCCTCATAAGTCAGATCACTTTCAAGCTGTATGGCCTCTAGGGGCACGGTGTCTCGCAAAGGGATGTCAGCCATCTCAGCATGACATTTCTTCAGCTGGGAAACATGGAACACATCATGAACTTCGGATAATCCTTCCGGCAATTCCAGTTTGTATGCAACTTCACCTCTACGTTCAAGAATTTTGTAGGGGCCTATGAATCTGGGTGCTAATTTTCCTTTAACACCAAACCTCTTGATTCCTCGAAGCGGGGATATACGAAGATATGCTCGGTCTCCCACTTCATACATCACTTCTTTACGTTTGCTGTCAGCATAACTCTTCTGTCGAGATTGAGCTATCTTGAGTCTGTCACGTATCAACTTGACTTTCTCTTCAGAATCTCGGATAAGGTCGGGACCAAAGAGTTGTCGGTCTCCAACACCATCCCACGTCAGTGGTGTTCTGCACCTCCTTCCGTATAAAGCTTCGAAAGGGGCCATCTTTAGACTGGTCTGATAACTGTTGTTGTATGAGAATTCTGCGTAAGGTAAGTTGTCGTCCCAACTAGATCCATAATCTAGCGCACAAGCTCTCAACATGTCTTCCAGAATCTGGTTGACTCTCTCAGTCTGTCCATCTGTCTACGGATGAAAAGTTGTACTGAACTCTAGCCTTGTACCCAAAGTTTCATGTAATTGATGCCAAAAATTTGAGGTAAATTGTGTTCCTCTATCTGACACGATACTCCTCGGAACTCCATGAAAACATACGATTCTGGTCATATATATCTTGGCTAGCTTAGCACTGGTATAGGTGGTCTTCACTGGAATGAAATGAGCTACCTTGGTCAAGCGATCAACCACTACCCAGATAGAATCATAACCTGAACGGGTCCTGGGTAATCCTGTGATGAAATCCATACCAAGTTTTTCCCATTTCCACTCGGGTATCGGCAAAGGTTGGAGTAACCCTGCTGGTTTCTGATGTTCTGCTTTTACTCTCTGACAAACATCACATATTGCAACATGTTCTGCAACATCTTTCTTCATACCTGTCCACCAATAACTTTCCTTTAAATCCAGATACATCTTGGTGTTGCCTGGGTGTATCGAGTAAGGTGAATCGTGGGCTTCCTGAAGTATCAACTTCCTGAGCTCTGGTTCATTGGGCACATAGATTCGGTTCTCAAACCACAAAGTTCCGTGTTCATCCTCACGAAAACCTTTAGCTTTACCATCTTCCATTCTCTGTTTAATCTCAGCTATCTCCTTGTCCGATTTCTGGGCTTCACGAATTCTTTCGGTCAAGGTGGACTGAATTTCCAGTGTACCAACATATCCCCTTGGAACTATCTCTAGCTTGAGCTCTCTGAGATCATCGACTAACTCTTGAGGTAATCCTCCAGCTGTGAGTGTGTTCACATAAGTTTTCCGACTCAAGGCATCGGCTACAACATTAGCCTTACCTGGATGGTAGTGTAATCTCATGTCATAGTCCTTGATTAACTCTAACCATCTCCTCTGTCTGAGGTTCAACTCTTTCTGCGTGAAGATATACTTCAGGCTCTTATGGTCGGTGTAAACATCACAACTATTTCCGATAAGGAAATGTCTCCAAGTCTTGAGTGCATGCACTACGGCTGCTAACTCCAAGTCATGAGTGGCATAATTCAACTCATGTGGTCGTAGCTGTCTGGAAGCATAGGCTACAACTTTTCCATCCTGCATAAGTACTCCTCCGAGTCCTTGTCGTGAAGCATCACAATAAACTTGGAAATCCTTCTGAATATCGGGCAAAATCAATACTGGAGCTGTGACCAAACGTTCCTTTAACTCCTGGAAACTGGCTTCACATTCCACAGTCCAAACATACTTGGATTCTTTCTTCAACAACTCTTTCATGGGCTTGGCAATCTTTGAGAAATTCTCAATGAACCTCCGGTAATAACCGGCAAGTCCGAGGAAACTGCGGATCTCCTTAACTGAGGTGGGTGACTTCCACTTGGTGACGGCTTCAACCTTAGCGAGATCCACTGCTATTCCATCTCCGGAAATAACATGTCCAAGGAATCCGACTTCCGTGAGCCAAAATTCACATTTACTGAACTTGGCATATAACTGATGCTCTCTTAGCTTTTCCAGAACTAAACGCAAATGTTCCTTATGCTCTTCCTCGTTCTTGGAGAATATCAGAATGTCATCGATGAACACCACAACAAACTTGTCTAAGTATTCCATGAATACTTTGTTCATCAAATTCATGAAGTAGGCAGGAGCATTAGTCAATCCAAAATACATGACCGTATACTCATACAAGCCATACCTCGTGGTGAAAGCTGTTTTGGGTATATCCTGTTTACGAATTTTCAACTGGTGATACCCCGATCGAAGATCGATCTTGGAGAATACTTTGGCTCCTACGAGCTCATCAAACAAATCGTTAATCATCGGCAGAGGGTACTTGTTCTTGATAGTCACCTCGTTCAAGGCACGATAATCGACTACCATTCTCAAGGTTTTATCCTTCTTCTCCACCAAAAGAACTGGGGCTCCCCAAGGTGAAGAACTTGGGCGAATATAACCTTTGTCCAATAACTCCTTAATTTGCTTCTTGATTTCCAACAGATCATTTGCGGGCATCCGATAGGGTCTCTTGGAAATTGGGGCTGTCCCTGGTTGTAGCTCTATTAAGAACTCAATCTCCCTATCTAGTGGCATTCCTGGTAATTCTTCCGGAAATACATCTGGAAATTCTTTTACCACAGGTACTTCCTCCTGAACAACTCCCGTGAGAGTGTTTAACCTAGCACTCATACATGTGCGTCGGGATACATACTTAATCCTCTTGTTCTCCGGGGTGGTGAGTGAAACAGACTTGCTAGGGCAATCAAGATTTCCTTCATACTTGGTCATCCAATCCATGCCTAGGATTACATCCAATCCTTGTGACTCTAAGACGATGAGGTCGGTGGGAAAAACATGGTTTCCTATATTGAGTTTCAAGGCATGGCATCCTATCCCTGCCATCATCATACCTCCTGGGGAACTGACCTTAATGGGCTGACTAAGGGTTTTGGTGGGCAAACCATACTTATCCACAACTACCCTTGATATGAATGAATGAGTTGCACCGGAATCAAAAAGTACTGTAACTGAACGTGAATGCAATAAAAACTTACCAACCACAGTCTCGGGCTGATCATAGACTTCTTCCACGTCGATGTGATTCACTTGAGCACGGGGAAACGGATTGGGTTTATTAACTGCTGCATTGCCGTTGTTGTTGCCGTTTCCACTGCCTTGCTTGCTCTGGGGACACTCAGTAGCATAGTGCCCTGTCTTCTGGCACTTGAAACAGGTAATGTGACTCAGATCCTTCTGAGCAGGAACTTGACGGTGCTGGTTGTTGTTCCCATTCCCATTGTCAGTCTTGAAGTTACCATGGTTGGGACGGTTGTTCCCATTTCCTCCATGATGGTGGCCTCCATGGTTATGCACAGTATGAGTGTGCTTTCCAAACTTACTGTTTCCTGATCCGGTATTCCCAGAGTACGGGGAGTAACGAGGCTTCTGATGAGCTCCAGAGTTGAACTTCCCCTGAGTGTACTTCCTCTTGCGGTTCTCAATCTGCGGCTGTTTACCTTCCAGAATAAGTGCCTTATCCACCAGCTCTTGGTAGTTGTTGAAATTAGCCACTACCAGCTGTATGCTCAACTCATCATTGAGTCCTTCCAGAAACTTTTCTTGCTTGGACGCATCATCGGCCACATCTCCTGGGGCATAACGGGCCAACATGCTGAACTCTTCCACATATTGGGCCATAGAGCGATTACCCTGGCGCAAGTTGCGAAACTCGCGCTTCTTTAGACTCATGGCTCCAGCTGAAACATGAGCGGTGCGGAAAGCAAGCTTGAACTGCTCCCAAGTCACATCTGCAATAGGATAAGTGGTGGTGTAATTCTCCCACCATGATGCTGCTGGTCCTTCCAGTTGATGTGCGGCAAATCGCACTTTCTCAGCGTCAGTGCATCCAGCGGTGACAAGTTCTCTCTCCATCTTACGGAGCCAGTCATCTGCCACAATGGGTTCAGTGCTGCTGGAGAAAGTTGGAGGGTTCAACCTCAGAAAACGGGTGAGATTGTCAGTCTGAGGTGGATGGTGGTTGTTGTTGTTGTTCTGGTTGTTGGTCTGATTCTGAATCAATAGTTGCATCAGTGCATTCTGTTGCTGAAGGAGTTGGGTGAGTTCCGGTGGGAAAGTGAAATCGGTCTCACGTCGTGGAGGCATCTTGCTGTTTTCAGAGGGATGAGAATTAGAATAGAACAAGGGTCTAGAAGAAATTCACTACCCATATGCAATGCAACAAACATATCACACCAAACACTCATTCATTTATTCAATCAATGTCAAACAACGGAAATACAATCTCAGACAAACTAAACATCGACCTACGCTTTAACGACTAAAATAAAAGATACATGGAGGGCATAACTAATGTTTTTCCTCAGAAGTGCATAGTCGTAGGTCCTCCGGTGGTGCTTTCCTCATAGTCTTCATCGTCGCTGATGAAGGGTGCCATGTCTCCTTCAGGGTGAAGGTTTTCTCCCATGTCTAGATGCTCCTCCAGAGTGGCGATGCGTGCATTCTGCTCATCAATCCTCTCTAGGAAGTCCTTCACTTCATGCTCGTGTTCATAGTTGGCCTCTCGCAGATCAGCTTCAAGGTCCAGCTCGCGGTTCATCAGATTCTTGATTGTCTTCGTATCAGCACGAACTCGAAGTTCCAGAGTCCTGATGTGAGTCCCCAAGGTCTGGATATAAGAGATAGTGGTGTCTGCAGTGGGATTGGTGATGATGTTGCCATGGGCATCTCTGCGGCAAACCATGCTGAGTCCTGGTGAAATGGTTCCACCTCTGTATTCCTCCTGAATACGTCCAAGGGCACGATGAATGGCCATGTCTCTCCCAAGTATCCAACTGGGTGCCACGAACTTGAGGTCGATGGGTTCCTTCCGGTTTCCAAAAGTCTTCCCTGGAATATGCACCTCGATCCTGTAGCGTCCATCTTGGGGAAATGACATGATAGGAATCCCGGTGATGCTCGGCAAAGCAATCCTTACGTCCTTGATGATCCTCATCAGCTCCTTACCAAAGGGCATCGTTGCGTCAGGCTGGCAAAACTCTGTGATCAACACTGGGATGAAGGTGGCCATCTATAAATTTTGAAATAATCGGAGAGGAGTCAGAAACGAATAGATGAGAGTATAAGATATTTAAAGACAAAGAGAAACAATCCTAAGGCTTTCCAATCCTAGAGGTTACGTCCTATGGTCAGCGTGTGCTCTGATACCATTTCTGTAGCGACCCGACCTAAAAGGTCAAGTCTCCGGTGTTTCCGTACCATCCCAAGATCATGCTGGTACACACACGGTACATCAATGTATATATCAAAGGG
This sequence comes from Hordeum marinum, assembly GCA_022496015.1. Classification (NCBI taxonomy): domain Eukaryota; kingdom Viridiplantae; phylum Streptophyta; class Magnoliopsida; order Poales; family Poaceae; genus Hordeum; species Hordeum marinum. Next base: position 367,431,672 of record CM039676.1, on the reverse strand, counting down.
AAATCACACAGCATTATATTAATCGAAATCTCATATCGAGTCCTTTATTACAATAAAAATTACAATAAAGTGGCTAAAAGCCAACTCATGAGAATATCTAAATCTTGCGGAAGCGTCGAAGGTAGATGAGTCCATCTGACTCCAAGGGCATCTCACTGAGCGTAGAACGTGTCCTCACTCCTGGTCGGAAAAATATTCTGCAACATGATACGTTGCAGCCGTGTAGGTCAGCATATGGAATATGCCGGCAAAGTCACAAGAGAAGGGTAAAAAGATAGTCATCTAGTCTATATGCATATATGGCAGGTGGGGTGGTAAGTTTTGCATAAAGCCAATTTTTTCCTACATCAAGAAAAGGGGCTAAGCAAAATATTACTAAGTTGGTTGATTAATGAGATGGTTCCACCAACCAATTCTCATACCTAAAATTATTAAATTCCCACATCATCATATTATTTGTGTTGAGAGTTCCGGAAGTTCCAATTCCTTTGGCTCAAGTCATCCATGACCGTGGACACGGCTAATCGATTAGGTTTGAGTACTCTGCAGATTTTTGCACACGTTCCCCACAAGATTTGGTCGCCTCCGTTTGATTTCTCGCACTTCAGGGTGTTTGAGAAACGGATGACCAAAACATGGTCTTCCAAAGGGTTTCCCTGCGACTCTGACGGTGCCCATCCTTTCCTACCGTTCTTCTACCTCTCGTAGCATCGCCTGTCCAGAGTCACCACGATATCCAACCAAGCCAGAGCCCATAATGACTTGTGGCTGTGCAGGTAAGCCTTGGTTCTTGAAGCACCCATCCATCCCTTTGTGCCTGGGTGGACCTTTCCGCGTGAATACTGGCCATCTCCAGCATCACCTAGGCTAACCACTGGTTTCTCCAGGGCGCCGTTCAACCATCATCCACCCAGAGGTATGTTGAAAACTTGGAGTCTTGAAATCTTGCTCATTATGTAGGTCTTGAAATTATTAACTCTCTCAACTCCCATGAATCACACAACCAACCCCGTCTACTATTAGCATAGCAAAAGTAAAACAACGTTTCCCGGGGCCAATGTTGTCAAAGAGGGTTGAGAGGGGTATCTACCACATGATACTACTACAATGTATCCAAGTTTCCAACTAACCTATCTTGCATGCAACTGGGGAGATGGTAGAACTAATGCATATAAAACATGGGTAAAACATGATCAAAGTGACTTGCCTGATTGATGATCTTCGTACGTGAGTGACTCTAAGTAACAAGCTTCACACTCCGGATAATCTAACGAAACAAACAATGCACTCAAATAAGCATACAACCAAAATAAGTACTCATAACATTCAGCAAAGAAGTACTAAACAAACAAGGCAAACAATGCACAAAAGTCTCTAGCAAGAAAAACACACAAAGTTTTGTTTTCCAAAAGGTGAGGGATGAAAACACTACTGACATAATAAAACTATTTTGAAATAACAAGACAATTGTTGTCAGCAAAGAAACAATAGAATATTTTATTAATAAACAGAATATAATCAATTTAAGTTTGTTGGGAAAACTTTGGTAGAGTTTATACAAGTTTGTGATAAACACTATATGAATCAACTATAGTTATATTAACAAAAGAATGAAAACTAAACTTATTATTTATTAGCAAAACATGTTCTTGATAGGAAATAATTTACAAATAAACTTGTTTTAGGAAAACAGAATTAAACTATGTAAAACTTTGTTGAAAACAAAACTATTACTAGTTAGTTGTTTTAATCAAATTATGCCTATTTGAAAAGAAGTTGTGATTCCTATGTTAAATGAAATTAAACTAGGAAAATTTATATTTTTTTATTAACAGTGAGTGAAAACACTAAATGTTTACTAACAGAGCCTAATAAACAAATAAAACTAATTCTAAACCAAACTAATCAAAATTGAGTTTATAAAACTATATTATAATACTAAGCAGATTCTGTTTTTGGTTAAAAACATTAATCTAATATATCCTGAAAATCCTCAAACTAAACATGAAGGTAGTCCTAACTAATACCAAACAGTAGCAAAAATATTCATATAAAAATCTATTTTCAAACTCTAGTTATTCAGATTTGAAGATTTTGAGCAAATTTGATTAAATTCAAATTTTATAGTTCAAATTTGAAATTTAAAAGTACAGGATGAAACTACATGAAAATTGTGAGCTATTGCAAAAAGAATCAACTCAAAACTCTAAACATATTAAAAGATATAGCTAAAGCAAATTTGGAATACATTCTGTTTTCTGAAAAACAAAACTGAAAAGAAAAACTAACTAACGGTCGACTAGGGTGACGTGGCGACCCGTGAGTGGCTGAGGTGGGTGTCCGAGCGGGGTTACGGGCGGTCGGCCGATCCTAAGAGGATACCGGTTCGAGTAATAATAATGTTCTAATCTGGATCGTAAGATCCAGATCGAACGGTTGTGGAAGCTCACGGTGTAAAGGTCGCCGGCGTGGGGATCTCCGGCGAGTCCGGAAGTGGTGAACATGACGGCGAGGCGCTCCGGTGGTCGGGGAAGACGGGGAAGTGGTCCGGGCGACGGCGACGGTCCTCCGGAGTCGATTGGTGGCGACGGTGGGCCGAACGGGGGTCGGAGACGGTGGCTACGCTCGACGGCGAGATCCGGTGGTGGTGGAACTCCGGCGACGAATTGCGGCAGCTCCTCGACGAGGTAGGAGGGGGACTCGGGGTGAAAGGATGCGGGGGAGTGGTCTGCTACTTATAGGGCGCTCGAGGGGTGCGGGGGAGGAGAGAGGAGAGAGATCCGGCGAGGGGGAAACGATCGGCGTCGGGATCTCCGGCGCGTGCGGGGGAAGGGGATGACCGAGCGAGGGTAACGGTCGGTCGGGGGGGTGGGGTCCAGCGTCAGTGAGAGAGAGACGTGTCCGTTGCGCGCGGTCGGCCTGCTCGTAGTAAAAGCGCGAAATAACTGCCGTGGGCCGGCCCGTTAAATACCGGAAACGGTTACCGTTACTGTTTTTCTAATTTTCCAGAGACATTCAAATACATTTAAAGCATTCAAATCGACTCTAAATATAGGGGTATTATATATCAAAATTAACAGAATAATAAATGCTATTTAATGAGCATTTCTATTCTGTCATTTGAACACTTTGAAAAAAATATTATTTTCAGAAATTGTCTAATTGTTTTTAAACCCTTTTTGCAAATATTTTCAAAATAACCCCTGGTTATTATTGTTCAAATATATCACCAATTAGTCCCTGGTGTGGAGTGTCATGTTCCTCCTCTCTTATTTGAACTTTTAACCAAAATTTCAAATAGGTGAAAGCAAATATAGGAAAAGATAGAAAGAACTTTCAGAAAGTCAGAAAAGACATTTCAACTATTACATACAATCAAGCAATGATGATGATAGATGCATAACTATATCATAACATTCCAAAATTAAATTTTGGGATGTTACAAACCTACCCATCTTAAGATGAATCTCGCCCTCGAAATTCGGGTTGGCTCGAAAATAGGTGCGGATGGTCTCTACGAAGATCTTCTTCGTGTTCCCAGGTGGCTTCTTCTTCGGTATGGTGACTCCACAAAACTTTACAGAACTTGATAATCTTGCTGCGGGTAACTCGGTTGGATGTCTCGATTATCTTGACAGGCTTCTCCTCATAAGTCAGATCACTTTCAAGCTGTATGGCCTCTAGGGGCACGGTGTCTCGCAAAGGGATGTCAGCCATCTCAGCATGACATTTCTTCAGCTGGGAAACATGGAACACATCATGAACTTCGGATAATCCTTCTGGCAATTCCAGTTTGTATGCAACTTCACCTCTACGTTCAAGAATTTTGTAGGGGCCTATGAATCTGGGTGCTAATTTTCCTTTAACACCAAACCTCTTGATTCCTCGAAGCGGGGATATACGAAGATATGCTCGGTCTCCCACTTCATACATCACTTCTTTACGTTTGCTGTCAGCATAACTCTTCTGTCGAGATTGAGCTATCTTGAGTCTGTCACGTATCAACTTGACTTTCTCTTCAGAATCTCGGATAAGGTCGGGACCAAAGAGTTGTCGGTCTCCAACACCATCCCACGTCAGTGGTGTTCTGCACCTCCTTCCGTATAAAGCTTCGAAAGGGGCCATCTTTAGACTGGTCTGATAACTGTTGTTGTATGAGAATTCTGCGTAAGGTAAGTTGTCGTCCCAACTAGATCCATAATCTAGCGCACAAGCTCTCAACATGTCTTCCAGAATCTGGTTGACTCTCTCAGTCTGTCCATCTGTCTACGGATGAAAAGTTGTACTGAACTCTAGCCTTGTACCCAAAGTTTCATGTAATTGATGCCAAAAATTTGAGGTAAATTGTGTTCCTCTATCTGACACGATACTCCTCGGAACTCCATGAAAACATACGATTCTGGTCATATATATCTTGGCTAGCTTAGCACTGGTATAGGTGGTCTTCACTGGAATGAAATGAGCTACCTTGGTCAAGCGATCAACCACTACCCAGATAGAATCATAACCTGAACGGGTCCTGGGTAATCCTGTGATGAAATCCATACCAAGTTTTTCCCATTTCCACTCGGGTATCGGCAAAGGTTGGAGTAACCCTGCTGGTTTCTGATGTTCTGCTTTTACTCTCTGACAAACATCACATATTGCAACATGTTCTGCAACATCTTTCTTCATACCTGTCCACCAATAACTTTCCTTTAAATCCAGATACATCTTGGTGTTGCCTGGGTGTATCGAGTAAGGTGAATCGTGGGCTTCCTGAAGTATCAACTTCCTGAGCTCTGGTTCATTGGGCACATAGATTCGGTTCTCAAACCACAAAGTTCCGTGTTCATCCTCACGAAAACCTTTAGCTTTACCATCTTCCATTCTCTGTTTAATCTCAGCTATCTCCTTGTCCGATTTCTGGGCTTCACGAATTCTTTCGGTCAAGGTGGACTGAATTTCCAGTGTACCAACATATCCCCTTGGAACTATCTCTAGCTTGAGCTCTCTGAGATCATCGACTAACTCTTGAGGTAATCCTCCAGCTGTGAGTGTGTTCACATAAGTTTTCCGACTCAAGGCATCGGCTACAACATTAGCCTTACCTGGATGGTAGTGTAATCTCATGTCATAGTCCTTGATTAACTCTAACCATCTCCTCTGTCTGAGGTTCAACTCTTTCTGCGTGAAGATATACTTCAGGCTCTTATGGTCGGTGTAAACATCACAACTATTTCCGATAAGGAAATGTCTCCAAGTCTTGAGTGCATGCACTACGGCTGCTAACTCCAAGTCATGAGTGGCATAATTCAACTCATGTGGTCGTAGCTGTCTGGAAGCATAGGCTACAACTTTTCCATCCTGCATAAGTACTCCTCCGAGTCCTTGTCGTGAAGCATCACAATAAACTTGGAAATCCTTCCGAATATCGGGCAAAATCAATACTGGAGCTGTGACCAAACGTTCCTTTAACTCCTGGAAACTGGCTTCACATTCCACAGTCCAAACATACTTGGATTCTTTCTTCAACAACTCTTTCATGGGCTTGGCAATCTTTGAGAAATTCTCAATGAACCTCCGGTAATAACCGGCAAGTCCGAGGAAACTGCGGATCTCCTTAACTGAGGTGGGTGACTTCCACTTGGTGACGGCTTCAACCTTAGCGAGATCCACTGCTATTCCATCTCCGGAAATAACATGTCCAAGGAATCTGACTTCCGTCAGCCAAAATTCACATTTACTGAACTTGGCATATAACTGATGCTCTCTTAGCTTTTCCAGAACTAAACGCAAATGTTCCTTATGCTCTTCCTCGTTCTTGGAGAATATCAGAATGTCATCGATGAACACCACAACAAACTTGTCTAAGTATTCCATGAATACTTTGTTCATCAAATTCATGAAGTAGGCAGGAGCATTAGTCAATCCAAAATACATGACCGTATACTCATACAAGCCATACCTCGTGGTGAAAGCTGTTTTGGGTATATCCTGTTTACGAATTTTCAACTGGTGATACCCCGATCGAAGATCGATCTTGGAGAATACTTTGGCTCCTACGAGCTCATCAAACAAATCGTTAATCATCGGCAGAGGGTACTTGTTCTTGATAGTCACCTCGTTCAAGGCACGATAATCGACTACCATTCTCAAGGTTTTATCCTTCTTCTCCACCAAAAGAACTGGGGCTCCCCAAGGTGAAGAACTTGGGCGAATATAACCTTTGTCCAATAACTCCTTAATTTGCTTCTTGATTTCCAACAGATCATTTGCGGGCATCCGATAGGGTCTCTTGGAAATTGGGGCTGTCCCTGGTTGTAGCTCTATTAAGAACTCAATCTCCCTATCTGGTGGCATTCCTGGTAATTCTTCCGGAAATACATCTGGAAATTCTTTTACCACAGGTACTTCCTCCTGAACAACTCCCGTGAGAGTGTTTAACCTAGCACTCATACATGTGCGTCGGGATACATACTTAATCCTCTTGTTCTCCGGGGTGGTGAGTGAAACAGACTTGCTAGGGCAATCAAGATTTCCTTCATATTTGGTCATCCAATCCATGCCTAGGATTACATCCAATCCTTGTGACTCTAAGACGATGAGGTCGGTGGGAAAAACATGGTTTCCTATATTGAGTTTCAAGGCATGGCATCCTATCCCTGCCATCATCATACCTCCTGGGGAACTGACCTTAATGGGCTGACTAAGGGTTTTGGTGGGCAAACCATACTTATCCACAACTACCCTTGATATGAATGAATGAGTTGCACCGGAATCAAAAAGTACTGTAACTGAACGTGAATGCAATAAAAACTTACCAACCACAGTCTCGGGCTGATCATAGACTTCTTCCACGTCGATGTGATTCACTTGAGCACGGGGAAACGGATTGGGTTTCTTAACTGCTGCATTGCCGTTGTTGTTGCCGTTTCCACTGCCTTGCTTGCTCTGGGGACACTCAGTAGCATAGTGCCCTGTCTTCTGGCACTTGAAACAGGTAATGTGACTCAGATCCTTCTGAGCAGGAACTTGACGGTGCTGGTTGTTGTTCCCATTCCCATTGTCAGTCTTGAAGTTACCATGGTTGGGACGGTTGTTCCCATTTCCTCCATGATGGTGGCCTCCATGGTTATGCACAGTATGAGTGTGCTTTCCAAACTTACTGTTTCCTGATCCGGTATTCCCGGAGTACGGGGAGTAACGAGGCTTCTGATGAGCTCCAGAGTTGAACTTCCCCTGAGTGTACTTCCTCTTGCGGTTCTCAATCTGCTACTGTTTACCTACCAGAATAAGTGCCTTATCCACCAGCTCTTGGTAGTTGTTGAAATTAGCCACTACCAGCTGTATGCTCAACTCATCATTGAGTCCTTCCAGAAACTTTTCTTGCTTGGCCGCATCATCGGCCACATCTCCTGGGGCATAACGGGCCAACATGCTGAACTCTTCCACATGTTGGGCCATAGAGCGATTACCCTGGCGCAAGTTGCGAAACTCGCGCTTCTTTAGACTCATGGCTCCAGCTGAAACATGAGCGGTGCGGAAAGCAAGCTTGAACTGCTCCCAAGTCACATCTGCAATAGGATAAGTGGTGGTGTAATTCTCCCACCATGATGCTGCTGGTCCTTCCAGTTGATGTGCGGCAAATCGCACTTTCTCAGCGTCAGTGCATCCAGCGGTGACAAGTTCTCTCTCCATCTTACGGAGCCAGTCATCTGCCACAATGGGTTCAGTGCTGCTGGAGAAAGTTGGAGGGTTCAACCTCAGAAAACGGGTGAGATTGTCAGTCTGAGGTGGATGGTGGTTGTTGTTGTTGTTCTGGTTGTTGGTCTGATTCTGAATCAATAGTTGCATCAGTGCATTCTGTTGCTGAAGGAGTTGGGTGAGTTCCGGTGGGAAAGTGAAATCGGTCTCACGTCATGGAGGCATCTTGCTGTTTTCAGAGGGATGAGAATTAGAATAGAACAAGGGTCTAGAAGAAATTCACTACCCATATGCAATGCAACAAACATATCACACCAAACACTCATTCATTTATTCAATCAATGTCAAACAACGGAAATACAATCTCAGACAAACTAAACATCGACCTACGCTTTAACGACTAAAATAAAAGATACATGGAGGGCATAACTAATGTTTTTCCTCAGAAGTGCATAGTCGTAGGTCCTCCGGTGGTGCTTTCCTCATAGTCTTCATCGTCGCTGATGAAGGGTGCCATGTCTCCTTCGGGGTGAAGGTTTGCTCCCATGTCTAGATGCTCCTCCAGAGTGGCGATGCGTGCATTCTGCTCATCAATCCTCTCTAGGAAGTCCTTCACTTCATGCTCGTGTTCATAGTTGGCCTCTCGCAGATCAGCTTCAAGGTCCAGCTCGCGGTTCATCAGATTCTTGATTGTCTTCGTATCAGCATGAACTCGAAGCTCCAGAGTCCTGATGTGAGTCCCCAAGGTCTGGATATAAGAGATAGTGGTGTCTGCAGTGGGATTGGTGATGATGTTGCCATGGGCATCTCTGCGGCAAACCATGCTGAGTCCTGGTGAAATGGTTCCACCTCTGTATTCCTCCTGAATACGTCCAAGGGCATGATGAATGGCCATGTCTCTCCCAAGTATCCAACTGGGTGCCACGAACTTGAGGTCGATGGGTTCCTTCCGGTTTCCAAAAGTCTTCCCTGGAATATGCACCTCGATCCTATAGCGTCCATCTTGGGGAAATGACATGATAGGAATCCCGGTGATGCTCGGCAAAGCAATCCTTACGTCCTTGATGATCCTCATCAGCTCCTTACCAAAGGGCATCGTTGCGTCAGGCTGGCAAAACTCTGTGATCAACACTGGGATGAAGGTGGCCATCTATAAATTTTGAAATAATCGGAGAGGAGTCAGAAACGAATAGATGAGAGTATAAGATATTTAAAGACAAAGAGAAACAATCCTAAGGCTTTCCAATCCTAGAGGTTATGTCCTATGGTCAGCGTGTGCTCTGATACCATTTCTGTAGCGACCCGACCTAAAAGGTCAAGTCTCCGGTGTTTCCGTACCATCCCAAGATCATGCTGGTACACACACGGTACATCAATGTATATATCAAAGGGAAATCACACAGCATTATATTAATCGAAATCTCATATCGAGTCCTTTATTACAATAAAAATTACAATAAAGTGGCTAAAAGCCAACTCATGAGAATATCTAAATCTTGCGGAAGCGTCGAAGGTAGATGAGTCCATCTGACTCCAAGGGCATCTCACTGAGCGTAGAACGTGTCCTCACTCCTGGTCGGAAAAATATTCTGCAACATGATACGTTGCAGCCGTCTAGGTCAGCATATGGAATATGCCGGCAAAGTCACAAGAGAAGGGTAAAAAGATAGTCATCTAGTCTATATGCATATATGGCAGGTGGGGTGGTAAGTTTTGCATAAAGCCAATTTTTTCCTACATCAAGAAAAGGGGCTAAGCAAAATATTACTAAGTTGGTTGATTAATGAGATGGTTCCACCAACCAATTCTCATACCTAAAATTATTAAATTCCCACATCATCATATTATTTGTGTTGAGAGTTCCGGAAGTTCCAATTCCTTTGGCTCAAGTCGTCCATGACCGTGGACACGGCTAATCGATTAGGTTTGAGTACTCTGCAGAGTTTTGCACACGTTCCCCACAAGATTTGGTCGCCTCCGTTTGATTTCTCGCACTTCAGGGTGTTTGAGAAACGGATGACCAAAACATGGTCTTCCAAAGGGTTTCCCTGCGACTCTGACGGTGCCCATCCTTTCCTACCGTTCTTCTACCTCTCGTAGCACCGCCTGTCCAGAGTCACCATGATATCCAACCAAGCCAGAGCCCATAATGACTTGTGGCTGTGCAGGTAAGCCTTGGTTCTTGAAGCACCCATCCATCCCTTTGTGCCTGGGTGGACCTTTCCGCGTGAATACTGGCCATCTCCAGCATCACCTAGGATAACCACTGGTTTCTCCAGGGAGCCGTTCAACCATCATCCACCCAGAGGTATGTTGAAAACTTGGAGTCTTGAAATCTTGCTCATTATGTAGGTCTTGAAATTATTAACTCTCTCAACTCCCATGAATCACACAACCAACCCCGTCTACTATTAGCATAGCAAAAGTAAAACAACGTTTCCTGGGGCCAATGTTGTCAAAGAGGGTTGAGAGGGGTATCTACCACATGATACTACTACGATGTAACCAAGTTTCCAACTAACCTATCTTGCATGCAACTGGGGAGATGGTAGAACTAATGCATATAAAACATGGGTAAAACATGATCAAAGTGACTTGCCTGATTGATGATCTTCGTACGTGAGTGACTCTAAGTAACAAGCTTCGCACTCCGGATAATCTAACGAAACAAACAATGCACTCATATAAGCATACAACCAAAATAAGTACTCATAACATTCAGCAAAGAAGTACTAAACAAACAAGGCAAACAATGCACAAAAGTCTCTAGCAAGAAAAACACACAAAGTTTTGTTTTCCAAAAGGTGAGGGATGAAAACACTACTGACATAATAAAACTATTTTGAAATAACAAGACAATTGTTGTCAGCAAAGAAACAATAGAATATTTTATTAATAAACAGAATATAATCAATTTAAGTTTGTTGGGAAAACTTTAGTAGAGTTTATACAAGTTTGTGATAAACACTATATGAATCAACTATAGTTATATTAACAAAAGAATGAAAACTAAACTTATTATTTATTAGCAAAACATGTTCTTGATAGGAAATAATTTACAAATAAACTTGTTTTAGGAAAACAGAATTAAACTATGTAAAACTTTGTTGAAAACAAAACTATTACTAGTTAGTTGTTTTAATCAAATTATGCCTATTTGAAAAGAAGTTGTGATTCCTATGTTAAATGAAATTAAACTAGGCAAATTTATATTTTTTTATTAATAGTGAGTGAAAACACTAAATGTTTACTAACAGAGCCTAATAAACAAATAAAACTAATTCTAAACCAAACTAATCAAAATTGAGTTTATAAAACTATATTATAATACTAAGCAGATTCTGTTTTTGGTTAAAAACATTAATCTAATATATCCTGAAAATCCTCAAACTAAACATGAAGGTAGTCCTAACTAATACCAAACAGTAGCAAAAAGATTCATATAAAAATCTATTTTCAAACTCTAGTTATTCAGATTTGAAGATTTTGAGCAAATTTGATTAAATTCAAATTTTATAGTTCAAATTTGAAATTCAAAAGTACAGGATGAAACTACATGAAAATTGTGAGCTATTGCAAAAAGAATCAACTCAAAACTCTAAACATATTAAAAGATATAGCTAAAGCAAATTTGGAATACATTCTGTTTTCTGAAAAACAAAACTGAAAAGAAAAACTAACTAACGGTCGACTAGGGTGACGTGGCGACCCATGAGTGGCTGAGGTGGGTGTCCGAGCGGGGTTACGGGCGGTCGGCTGATCCTAAGAGGATACCGGTTCGAGTAATAATAATGTTCTAATCTGGATCGTAAGATCCAGATCGAACGGTTGTGGAAGCTCACGGTGTAAAGGTCGCCGGCGTGGGGATCTCCGGCGAGTCCGGAAGTGGTGAACGTGACGGCGAGGCGCTCCGGTGGTCGGGGAAGACGGGGAAGTGGTCCGGGCGACGGCGACGGTCCTCCGGAGTCGATTGGTGGCGACGGTGGGCCGAACGGGGGTCGGAGACGGTGGCTACGCTCGACGGCGAGATCCGGTGGTGGTGGAACTCCGATGACGAATTACGGCAGCTCCTCGACGAGGTAGGAGGGGGACTCGGGGTGAAAGGATGCGGGGGAGTGGTCTGCTACTTATAGGGCGCTCGAGGGGTGCGGGGGAGGAGAGAGGAGAGAGATCCGGCGAGGGGGAAACGGTCGGCGTCGGGATCTCCGGCGCGTGCGGGGGAAGGGGATGACCGAGCGAGGGTAACGGTCGGTCGGGGGGTGGGGTCCAGCGTCAGTGAGAGAGAGACGTGTCCGTTGCGCGCGGTCGGCCTGCTCGTAGTAAAAGCGCGAAATAACTGCCGTGGGCCGGCCCGTTTAATACCGGAAACGGTTACCGTTACTGTTTTTCTAATTTTCCAGAGACATTCAAATACATTTAAAGCATTCAAATCGACTCTAAATATAGGGGTATTATATATCAAAATTAACAGAATAATAAATGCTATTTAATGAGCATTTCTATTCTGTCATTTGAACACTTTGAAAAAAATATTATTTTCAGAAATTGTCTAATTGTTTTTAAACCCTTTTTGCAAATATTTTCAAAATAACCCCTGGTTATTATTGTTCAAATATATCACCAATTAGTCCCTGGTGTGGAGTGTCATGTTCCTCCTCTCTTATTTGAACTTTTAACCAAAATTTCAAATAGGTGAAAGCAAATATAGGAAAAGATAGAAAGAACTTTCAGAAAGTCAGAAAAGACATTTCAACTATTACATACAATCAAGCAATGATGATGATAGATGCATAACTATATCATAACATTCCAAAATGAAATTTTGGGATGTTACAAAGCACTCACCTCCCCGGCAATGGCGCTAGAAAAGAGCTTGATGTCTACTACAATACATTATTCTTGTAGACTCGTGTTGGGCCTCCAAGCATAGAGTTTTGTAGGATAGTAGCAATCTTCCCTTAGGTGGATGACCTAAGGTTTATCAATCCGTGGGAGGTGCATGATGAATATGGTCTCTCTCAAGCAACCCTGCAATCAAATACAAGAACTCTCTTGTGTCCCCAACACACCCAATACAATGGCAAATTGTATAGGTGCACTAGTTCGGCAAAGAGATGGTGATACAAGTGCAATATGGATGGTAGATATAGGTTTTTGTAATCTAAAAAAATAAAAATCAAGGTAACAAATAACAAAAGTGAGCACAAACGGTATTGCAATTCTTGAAACAAGGCCTAGGGTCCGTACTTTCACTAGTGCAATCTCTCAACTAGTTAATATAATTCGGTCACATAACCATCCCTCAACGTGCAACAAAGAATCACTCCAAAGTTCTTGTCTAGCGTAGAACATAAGAAGAAATTTTTTGTAGGGTACGAAACCACCTTAAAGTTATCCTTTCCTATCAATCTATTCAAGAGTTAGTACTAAGATAACATCAATTTATCCTTTCCGTTCGATCTATCTAAGAGTTTGTACTACAATAACACCATATGATACGCATCAACGAACTCTAATGTCACCTAGATACTAAAATTTCACCACAAGTATCCATGAGTTAATTATACGATACGCATCAAACAATTTCAGATTCATAATACTCAATCCACACAAAGAACCACAAAGAGTGCCCCAAGATTTCTATCGGAGAAAGTAGGACAAGAACGTGTATCAAAACATATATCAAGTGGATCAATAGAATACCCCATTGTCACTATGGGCATAAGCATGCAAGACATATATCAAGTGTTCTCAAATCCAATATTCAATCCAACATAAGAGATCTCAAAGGGAAATATTCAATTCATCACAACAAGATAGCAACGGAATAATATCATATGATCTGACTATATTAACAAAGCCCATGATACATCAAGATCGTGACATCTCAACAACACGAGAGAGAGAGAGAGATTAAACACATAGCTACTAGTACATACCCCTCATCCCCGTGGGTGGACTACTCCCACCTTGTCGTGGTTTTGTCACGGTAGATGTCTGGGTGTATGGACTTGGGTTCGAAGCCATTTCTAACGTGATGGACTCAAAGGGGTTGGCTGGGGTGAAGGACACGAGTTTACCCAGGTTCGGCCCCTGAAGTTGAGGTAATAGCCTACGTCCTGCTTGTGCTTGTATTGCTTGTTGTATCGATTACAAGGGAGCTATTACTTGACCTAGCTTTGGATAACCTGCCCCCTAAATCCGCCGGGTCTTGCCTTTATATACTAGGTCAAGAACACGGGTCATACAAGTTGTGGCCGACTCTCATTACATGTCCGAGTCTACCTCTATCTTCTCTTGCCTATCCTGACCAAGTTGTCTCCTGGCGGCTTACACGCCCGGGTCTTCTCATCCGGGCCACCCGCCGGCCCATCCTTTGAGACGCTATGCTTCTTGGGCCCTCCAATCTTCACGGCTCAGTCTTGGGCCGGTATACGAGCCGCCAGGTATTTCCCGGAGCCTTCTGGGCAGGTCTCACCATGGGGTTATATCCCCAACATTAGGCCCCAGGTTGATTTGAGCTTGCTCATTTCAGCCCTTTTTCTCGCTCCGCGGCAAGTCGCCCGGAAATGACCTGCCGTGACGTCATGTCAAATCTGCAAAAAGGATCCTTTGACGCATGCAACGGATCTTCTCATTAAATAACAGCCTGAAAACCGAGGCGTCCGTTTTGGTCAAATGATACCTGTCGCCTGGATTTTCGCGCCCATTTCACCTTTTCCCTATTAAATAGGACCGCCCCGGGCGGCATTGCCTTCTCTTGCTCGCTCCGTCTTCGTCTTCTTCCTCCCAGCGCTGCCGTTTCCAACACTTCCCGCTCCGGCGTCGTCTCCTCCCTGCTGTCGCCCGAGCTGCTGCATCAACCTGATGCGGCCAGAGTTTCCTCCGCATTCATCGCGCCGCCGCTGGTGAGTTCCTGTCTTCTTAGATCCACAACCGGTAGGGTTTTCAGGGAACTCCGCCTCTGCCGTATTTAGAGCTCGAATTTTGTTAATGCTAGCCATGTCTTAGTCCTTAAGTCCTCTATTATATCCTGCCCCCATGGCGCCGCTAGGTAGGAGACCGATACTGATGTCTTTTGGATTCGCCACGGCTTCGCCTGTCATTTCAGTTTTTCCACCAGTTCGTCTCTAGGTCTAAAAAAAGAGATATTTCTTTTCCTTTTGTAGATCCGCAATCTTAGCAATATTTCGTGGAATCTATTTTTAGCACTTAGCCAAATTTCACCTTGTCCTCTCATGACGTTGACTCGTCATGCCATCCGGCTCTCATCAGCCAGATCTTGTCATCTCGCCCTTAAGGTCTTTAAGTTTTTAAGCCGCCCAAGTTTTATTTGCCTTTACCTTGACTCGCCGTATGTGGTTACCTTTGCACAGCTAAAAACTGCCGCCATGTCTCGCACATCCAACTCCTGCAATTGGGTCGGCTCATGCATTACCGAAGAATTTCTGATAGACTTTGTACTTGCGGGCACCCTCCCTGCCAAACAGGTCATCCACTGGCGGGTCCCTGGTAACGAACTGAGGCCCAATCCTCAGGAGGGTGAAGTAGTTGTTTTTTCGAATCATATCGAACGTGGATTTGTGCCCCCCGGCTCAAAATTCTTCCGGGACATCCTTCATTTCTCTAAGTTGCATCCTCAAGACCTTGCCCCCAACTCCGTTTCAAACATCTGCAATTTTCAAGTGCTCAGCGAGGTCTACCTGCAGACTCAGCCGTCTGTAGGTCTGTTTCGAGAGTTGTTTTACGCGAACAATCTAGCCCGAGCTTAGAACTTGGTGGACTTTCCATTCAGAGGCGTCAGGACATTACCTTTCCGGCTGTACCAATGCTAAGTCATCCAAAGGACTGGAATAAGACTTGGTTTTACTGCAAGGATACTTCTCAGGAGGGTGAGCATCCGCTGCCGGGTTATCGCCCCTCCCGGCTCAAGACAACTTCTGAGCTTCCTGGCCGGCTATCAACTTCTGAACGTGCAAGGCATGAGCCAGCTCATGCCAAGATTAAAGCCCTCATGGCCAATGGTTTGACAGGTTTGGACTTGATCCGCTGCTGGATCTCCTCGAGGATTATGCCTTTGAGCTTGAGAAACCGCCTCATGTGCGAATACCCTGGCGAGTATGACAGTTCCCTATGCTTCAGCCGGACAACTTTAACTGAAGATGATATTATCACCACCATCCAGAGTCTTGTCCATGAAATTTCACGAGCTTGCAGCGACATCGGACTGGCACCCTTCAGCGCCGTTAATCCGGCCCCAGACGTAAGGCAACTCTTCATTGTTTCCTCCTCTTATGCAAGGTGACTTCGTCAATTCATTGTTATTATCTGATCTCCCTTTTCAGGCTGACTCCGACTTGTGGAAGAAGAAGTAAAATCCTCCTTTGAAGAAGAGCAAGAAGAAGGCCCCGGCCAAGAGGACGAAGAAGACCACCCCTCAGGAGGAATGGTTTGAACCGCCGGAATCATCCGGCTCAGAGGTATAGTGTTGACTATTTTCTGTAACCGTACCAGTCACCTTACTGATAACAATTTACTCACAGGATGAGGTGGAGACGAGCCGTGCCAACGCTTCGGAGGTAACTTATATTTCATCTGACTCGGAATGTTTTGTACCCCAGAAGATACGGCGGGTTGTTTGGAAAGTTCCCCTTTCTCATCCTCTTGCTTATTTGGATCCTCAATTTCTTTTGCCAAAGCAATAGCAAGTCGACCGCCGTCGGACACGAAGCGCCGGCTCCACCGATCTTATGTCCGGGTTGCCTAACTCCCCGGCTCAGAAGAAACGTCCCGTAGAGGTATACATCTCTGTTTGATTTTATTGGCCTTCCTTTATAGTCTCAACATTTGCTTTTATATCCTCTGAACTATCTCACAGAAATCACCTTCCTCAGGCGACTCTACGGCTACCGCTCTTCCACCTCCAAAAATTAATCCGCTGTAAGTATCTTGTACCCTTTACACCTGGCTCTTCGGCAGCTGCCATCCTTAAATTCCGGCTTTCATGTCTTCTCCAGGGCTCAAGCCAAGCGGAGGAAAACCAACAAGTCCGCCCCTGAACCTACTGCTCAAGAGCCGGAGCTTGAACGAGACCACCCATCGGCTTCTACAGAGCCGGCAGCTGATAACATCATTCCTGAGAGCCCGCAAAGGGATCTTTCCAAGCTGGCGAGCCTTGCCAAAGCTGCTGATGACATCGTCGCACCGGAGGTCGAGATTATGGGCACCGACTTGCATTCTCCTCCACCCCGCGTCCTATCCAAGCATAGTGAAACGGCTAAAGCTTCCAGGAAGCTTGAGTTGAACTCCCTGCTTTGGAAAAGATGACGACTGATGAAATCCATGCTAGCTACATGAACCGGCTGTCCACAAACCAGGATCTGGAGATGAAGCTAGTTACTTTAATGAAGAAAAAACATGAGGTACTCCCCTTTTCCTCCTTATAACCTTACCTAGCCCCCAAGGGCCGGGTTAATATTGACTGATAATAATCCTGCTCTTCCATCTTAGCGAGAATAGACATATGTAATCCTCAATTTACTTAATCTTGACGTCAAATCGTTGTCCTAGCCCCCAAGGGCCAACTCAATCTATTTCAAGGTTGAGTTGGTACTTCATAAAATATAGCTTAACAGAGCCAATGGTATCCCCCAAGGGCCAGCTCAATCTTTTCCAATGTTGAGCCGGGACTTCATGGAAGATAACTTAATAGAGCCAATGCTAGCCCCCAAGGGCCGGCTCAATCTTTTCCAATGTTCAGCCAGGACTTCATAGAAGATAACTTAACAGAGCCAATGCTAGCCCCCAAGGGCCGGCTCAATCTTTTTCAATGTTGAGCCAGGACTGTCTCTGAAAATAAACATTAGCCCCCAAGTGTCATGCATATTGCCTGCAATCTGTTTAAGACTTGCTGATACGTTCCATATTTTTAATGTCACAGGAAGCCTTGACCGAAGCCGGGTCAGAACTAGCTGGCTTAAGAGCAAACTTAGCCACTCAGCAAGCCGCTCGGAGCGAAGTTGATGAAACATGCCGACGTCTTGCCGAAGAGCTAGAGAAGACCAAGGCTGACTTCACCACCTTCAAGGAATCTGCTGAAGCGGAAAGAGCAACTTTGACCAAATGAGCGGATGATGCTGATCAGCGGCTCATGATCGTCTCTGACGAGCTGCAGTCTTTGAAGTGCCATGTCACAAAAATGGCGGCTGCCCTCTTTGGTAATTTTCTAACAGCTTGGCTTTATCTGATTCTTAACTTGTGCTGGCGACTCCTAATGAAACCTCCATCTTATGCAGGCCCCAGGAGCCGCCAACTTGCCTCTGACAGTTTGTTGCCTCTGAAGGCCATCTATACCTTCACCGAGCAACTCTACTATGGCGCAGTATGCACCATTAAAGCCGTGCAATACAAAGAAAAGATTCCTTCAACTCTCAAAGGCGTCTTGGAGCTCTTGTCCACGATGCCCAAGCAAATCATGGAACTGAAGAAGTCAGCCACCCACCAGGGGCAATTGCAGCCATAAGCCGGGCATTGGCATTTGCTCTAGAGCTTACGCCGGCTGAAATGATGGATGGGTTTCCTTCCAAGAAGGACGATGGCTCTGAGTTCACTGATGCTGACTATGCACGATGCATAAAAGAGTCCAAAGTCTTAGCCTCCGTCTTAGCAGAAGAGGTTAACTTGGCGACTTACCAGGCGGCTTACAGCACTGGCCAAAAGAGAATCCATGGTCCACTTTTTTATTCCCGGGACCTGACACCCGCCCGTAGTAAGACTCTTTTCGCTTCTGACCTTGACCCGTCCCCCTTCTTTGAAGAAGGAACTTTCGCAGCTTTAACCGACTGCAATTGGGACTTGGACAATCTCCAGATCAAGCCAGCGGAAGAGCCGGAGCAGGGTGATCCGCCAGCCAATTGATTACGTTGTAGAAATTCAAAATAGTCGGCTTTCCATGACCCATCGTGGGTGTTGTAAAAAACCTGCTGATATTTTGGGCTCCACAGAGAGCATCTGTAATAACAACTTTTGTCGTTCTTGAGTTAATGCTTTTGTGCATCTATGAAAGTCTGTCTTGAAAATAGATTCGTTCCATTTTCCTTGTCCATCTTATTGCATGCCCTACCGGCTCTTGATAGCTTAGCTTTCTGCATGTATAAATGTACCTTCACATTGTTACAAGGGCGGCTTAAAAGTGTAACCCGAAGATGATGTGTCTTCCCAGCGTGTGTGACATAAACCTTCGCTAGGCTTCAGATCCGGTTGAGAAGGTCTGAGAAACTTCACTCGTAGGATAGGAAGCCCCCTGTATGGTTATGTTGACGTGTCAACATTTCTGGCGCGAACGGCGGTTGTCTTAGGGTTAGATAAGCTACACCCGAAGGTGGGAAGCCCCCTTTGACAACCACGGCTAATCATGTTAGCCGAAGATGGCATAAAGCCGGCCGATAAGGCATTAGAAGCGATACCCACAGGTAAGAAGCCGCCCTCAGCAATATGGCGTAAACGCCGGTGATAAGATGTTAGATACCCATCGGTAAGAAACCCTCTACAACCGCGGCTAATCGTGTTAGCCGGAGGTTTGGCATAAAGCCGGCCGATAGGGTGTTAGAAGCGATACCCGTCGGTAAGAAGCCCCCTTCAGCAATATGGCATAAACGCCGGCCGATAAGGTGTTAGAAGTGATACCCGGAGGTAAGAAGCCACCATCGGCCGTGGCTAATCATGTTAGCCGGAGATTTGGCATAAAGCCGGCTGTTAGGGTGAGATAAGCGATACCCGAAGGTAAGAAGACCCTTCGACAGCCGCGGTTAATCGTGTTAACCGGAGATGGCGTAAAGCCGATGTTCTCGTATTAACGAGGATGTGCGACGTGGCAGAGGTCCCGACTTTCAGGGATGCTATTTGATTTATAAATATGATATATACAATGGTAATGTACAATGATGACTTTCAACAACTTTAAGTGTAATAAGGTCGCAGATGCGCTATGTTCCACGGCCGGCGGGTCTCCTGACCCGAAGTATCTGAAATATCCCGGATGTCAATGAGGTAATACGACCCGTTGTTGAGATTTCGGCTGACCAAAAAAGGCCCTTCCCATGGAGGAGATAATTTATGCATATCTGTCTGGTCTTGAATCAGCCGTAAAACTAAGTCGCCCTCTTGAAATGTCCGGGTCTTAACCCTGTGGCTATGATAGCGGCATAGATCTTGTTGATAAATCACCGACCAGGCTGCGCCGGCTCTCGTTCCTCTTCCAAAGCATCCAACGTGTCCTGACGTGCCATCTCATTATCCGTCTCAACGTAAGCCTGTAGCGACCCGACCTGAAAGGTCGAATCTCCGGTGTTTCTGTACAATCCCAAGATCATGCTGGTACACACATGGTATATCAATGTATATATCAAAGTGAAATCACATAGCTTTAATAATCGAAAAAATCTCATATCGAGTCCTTTATTACAATAAGAATTACAATAAAGTGGCTGAAGGCCAACTCATGAGAATAACTAATCTTGCGGAAGCTTCAAAGGTAGTTGAGTCCATCTGACTCCAAGGCATCTCACCTAGCATAGAGTGTATCCTCACTCCTGGTCGGAAAAGTACTCTGCAACATCATACGTTGCAGCCGTGTAGGTCAGCATATTGAATATGCTGGCAATGTCACAAAAAGGGGTAAAGTAATCATCTAGTCTATATGCATATATGGCAGGTGGGGTAGTAAGTTTTTGCATAAAGCCAATTTTTTCCTACAACAAGAGAGGGCAAAAGCATAATTACTACAATGTTGGTTGTTTAATGAGATGGTTCCACCAACCAATTCTCATACCCAAGTTGACATTAATACCCACATCAATGTAATTAATTGTGTTGAGAGTTCCAGATAGTTTCAGTTCCTTTGGCTCACAAATGTCCATGAACGTGGACACGGCTAATCGATTAGGTTTGGGTACTCTGTAGAGTTTTGCACACGTTCCCCACAAGATTTGATCGCCTCCATGGATTTCTCGCACTTCAGGGTGTTTGAGCAACGGATGACCAAAACATGGTCTTCTAAAGGGTTTCCCCAAGACTCTGTCGGTGCCTATCCTTTCCTACCGTTCTTCTACATCTCGTAGCACCGCATGTCCAGGGTCACCACGATATCCAACCAAGCCAGAGCCCATAATGGCTTGTGGCTGTGTAGGTAAGCCTTAGGTCTTGAAGCATCCATCCATCTCTTTGTGCCTGGGTGGACCTTTTCGCATGAATATTGGCACCTCTCCAGCAACATCTAGGCAAACCACTGGTTTCTCTAGGGCACCGTTCCACCATCATCCACCCAGAGGTATGTTGAAAACTCGGAGTCTTGATGACTTGATCATCTTGTAGGTCTTGAAATTATTAACTCACAACTCTCATGAATCACATAACCAACCCCGTCTACTACTAGCATAGCAAAATTTAAATCAATGTTTCCTGGGGCCAATGTATCAAAGGGTTGAGGGGTGCCTACCACATGATATTGCATCAAGTAACCCAGTTTCCAAATTACCTACTTTGCATGCAAATTGGGAGATGGTAGAACTAATGCAATAAAAACATAGGTATACATGGTCAAAGTGACTTGCCTTGCTGACGATCCTCATATTCAAGTGACTCTAGATAACAAGCTTCGCACTCCGGATGATCTAACGAATCAAACAAAACACACAATAAGCATAAACACAAATACAATTCATACAACAGCAAGGTAAACAAATACTTCAACAAACAATAGCACAATCAAAAGGAATAATCACTCAAAGTATAAGACTCCAAAAATTTTGGGGTCAAAATCTCTACTAAGACATAACAAGTCAAAAATTTGTTTTGAACAACTAGGCATTTAGATAACAGAAAAGTAAATATAAAATTTTATTAGAAAACAGAAAGTATTTCATTATAAAAAATTTGTGTAAAAGAGTTACTACAAAACTTTTTTTTTCTAAACCATACTAAAGGTGAAAATAAGATGTACCTATTCATACTAGAACAGAAAACAAATTAAAAAAATTATTTTTATTAACAGAAAAAATAATACACCTGATGTTGAAACAACAGAACCTAATGAAATCTAACAACAAAAGTTAAACTAACTCAGATTCAAACTAAACAAAAATCAATTTAACTAAAATCTCTTAAGAACTAAACAGATTCTGTTTTTGTTAAAAAGATTAACCAAATTTATCCTAAAAATTCTCAAACTTCGCAGGATGATAGGCCTAACTAATACAAAATAGTGGCAAAAAGATTCACTCAAAAATATATTTTTAAACTCTAGTTATACAGATTTTAGTAATTTGAGCAAATTTGGTTAGATTCAAGTTTAAAAGTTCAAATTTGAAATCTAAGTATACATACATAAACTAAAACAAACTTGTGACATTCTGCAAAAAGAATCAATCAAAAACTCTAAATATTTTAAAAGATATAATAAAAACAAAAACAGAATACATTATGTTTTCTAAAACAGAAAAGAAAAGAAAAAAATCTTATCGAACGGACAAGATCTACGTGGCATGCTGTGATTGGTTGCGAGAGTGTGCGTATGGGAGCTAGCGAGCGGACGACCGAAACTTAACGCGTACCGATTCGTTTTATAAAACTTCTAATCTAGCAGATTGGGTCTTGTTTGAACGGATGCGAGTGGAGATGGCGGCTTACAAAGGAGGGGTCGGGGTTCCGGCAAGGTTTGACGGCGGCCGGAGGTCGGAGGTGGTCCAAGATGACGGTATGGTGGTCGGGGCGGCGTCCTAAGTGCTCAGGCGACGGCGGCGAAGCTCCCACGTCGATTGGTGGCGTCAGCCGGGGCTTGGGATGACGGAGGCGACGGCCTCGTGCTCGGGGAGATTCGGGTGGAGGTAGAACTCCGGCGAGGTGGCGTGGTGGCATTCTGGCGAGGGTAGAGGGGGTTTCATGATGGAACGGAGAGCGGAGGGACAGGGTTCTAATAGGGGTGGTGCGGTGGTCGGGGAGGGAGAGAGGGGCGAGATCTATGGGGAGAGATCGCCGGTGACGTCGGAGGCGCGGTGAAGGAGACGATCGCGCTGTCGGCATGGTCGGACGGTGGGTCCCGCGGGTCAGTGAGGGTGGGACGCGGTGTCTGCACGTCGGTGGCCGACCCGGATTGATTTCGGGTCTTAAAGGTTGTGGGCCGGCCCGTTTCTGTTTAATTCGTTTCATTATTTATTTACAGAGCGTTTAAAACATCTTTAATGCATTCAAATCATTTCCAAACATAGGAAATGTATATATCAAAATGATCAGGGGATTAAATGATATTTGATCAACATTTTTTTCCTCTGTCATATTGAATATCTTTTTAAAATTTATTTTCATAAAAATGCCTAATTGATTTTAAATCCTTTTGAGATAAACATTCAAATAACCCCCTGGTTTTATTGCTCAAATATTTCACCAAGATGCCCCTGGTGTGGAGTGTCATGTTACTCCCCTCTTTCTTTGAACATTACCAAAGGTTTTCAAATAGGTGAAACAAATACATGGAAAAATTGAAATGGCCTTCTAGAATTTCAAAGGAAGCACTTCAACCATTCATTTCATTCAAACAACGTGATGATGATGCATAACTATATTTCATAACATTCCAAAATGAAATTTTGGGATGTTACAAACCTACCCACCTTAAGATGAATCTCGCCCTCGAGATTCGGGTTGGCTAGAAAATAGGTGCGGGTGGTCTCTATGAAGATCTTCTTTGCGTTCCCAGGTGGCTTCTTCCTCGGTGTGGTGTCTCCACAGAACCTTACAGAACTTGATGGTCTTGCTTCGGGTAACTCTGTTGGTAGTCTCGAGGATTCTGACAGGCTTCTCCTCATAGGTCAGGTCACTGTCAAGTTGTATGGCCTCTAGGGGCACTATGTCTCTCAAAGGAATATCAGCCATCTCAGCATGGCATTTCTTCAGCTGGGAAACATGGAAAACATCATGAACTCCGGACAGTCCTTCCGGCAATTCCAGCTTCTATGCCACTTCGCCTCTACGTTCAAGAATTTTGTAAGGGCCTATGAATCTGGGTGCTAACTTTCCTTTAACACCAAACCTCTTGATTCCTCGAAGTGGGGACACAAGAAGATATGCTCGATCTCCCACTTCATATGTCACCTCCTTGCGTTTGTTATCAGCATAGCTCTTCTGCCTGGATTGAGCTATCTTGAGTCGGTCTCGAATCAGTTTGACCTTTTCTTCAGAATCTCAGATACGATCGGGACCAAAGAGTTTTCAGTCTCCAACACCATCCCACACCAATGGTGTTCTGCACCTCCTTCCGTATAAAGCTTCAAAAGGGGCCATCTTCAGACTAGTCTGATAACTGTTGTTGTACGAGAACTCTGAGTAAGGTAAGTTGTCATCCCAACTGGACCCATAGTCTAGCGCACAAGCTCTCAACATGTCCTCCAGAATTTGGTTGACTCTCTCAGTCTATCCATCGGTCTGCGGATGAAAAGCTGTACTGAACTCCAGCCTTGTACCCAAAGTTTCATGTAGCTGATGCCAAAACTTTGAGGTAAATTGTGTTCCTCTATCTGACACGATACTCCTCCGAAGTCCATGCAGACATACGATCCTGGTCATATATATCTTGGCTAACTTAGCACTGGTATAGGTGGTCTTCACTGGAATGAAATGAGCCACCTTGGTCAAGCGATCGACCACTACCCAGATGGAATCATAACCTGAACGGGTCCTAGGTAATCCTGTGATGAAGTCCATACCAAGCTTATCCCATTTCCACTCGGGTATCGGCAAAGGTTGGAGTAACCCTGCTGGTTTTTGATGTTCCGCCTTTACTCGCTGACAAACATCACATACCGCAACATGTTCGGCAATATCCTTCTTCATACCTGTCCACCAGTAACTTTCCTTCAAATCCAGGTACATCTTGGTGTTGGGGGTAGTTCTGATACTCCATAAGACGGAGGGCAACTCTTCTACCCAACAACCGGGCGTTCGTTGTAAAGGAACCATGAGCCGTGGATCTGATGGGGGTAGTTCTAATACTCCATAAGACGGAGGGCAGCTCTTCTACCTAACAACCGGGCATTCGTTGTAAAGGAACCATGAGCCGTGGCTTGATACCTCTCAAGATTTCTTGATTGGCACGCTCCGCCTGACCATTAGACTGCGGATGAGCAACTACTGAAACATCAAGCTGGATCGGCTCTTCATCGCAGAATTTTTTCATAGCCCCCTTGGACAAGTTTGTGCCATTGTCAGTGATCATGCTATGGGGGTAACCAAAATGGTAGATCGGTTTTTTAATGAACTGAACCGCCGTCACCGCATCACACTTGCTGATCGGCTCAGCCTCTACCCATTTGGTAAACTTATCAACGGCCACCAAGAGGTATGTTTTCTTATCCTTGGATCTCTTGAAAGGCCCTACCATATCAAGCCCCCAGACTGCAAATGGCCAAGTAATTGGTATCATGCGTAGCTCTTGAGCCGGAACGTGAGCACGCCGGCCGAACTTTGGACACCCGTGACACTTGCGGACCAGATCCTCTGCGTCTTTGTGAACCGTCAACCAGAAGAAACTGTGCCGGAATGCCTTGGCTACCAAATATTTTGGACCGGCGTGATGCCTGCAATCTCCAACGTGAATCTTATTCAAAATTTCCTAACCTTCTTCTGGCGAGACACAACGCTGAAAAACCCCGGTCACGCTGCACTTGTGCAACTCACCATTAATTATTGTCATCGACTTAGACCTCCGGGTGATCTGCCTAGCCAAATTTTCATCATCAGGTAAGTCGCCCCGAGTCAAGTATGCCAAGTAAGACACAGTCCAATCTGGAATAGCATGCAGAGCCGCCACAAACTGCCCCTCCGGGTCAGGGACAGCCAAATCTTCCTCTGAAGGCAACTTGACAGTCGGGTGATATAAAACATCCAAAAAGATATTTGGCGGCACCGGCTTTTGCTAAGAGCCTAACCATGATAAGGCATCCGCTACCTCATTCCTGCAACGGTCAATATGATCTACCTGATAACCTTTGAAGTGACCAGCAATAATATCCACCGCCTCTCGATAAGCCACCATGCGCAGGTCTTTGGAATCCCACGTGCATGAAACTTGCTGAGCCACAAGATCTGAGTCGCCCAAACACCTTACCCAACTTAAATTCATCTCCTTAGCTATTCTGAGACCATGAAGAAGGGCCTCATATTCAGCCGTATTGTTAGTGCAAGGGAACATCAGTCGGAGCACATAACAAAATCTATTCCCCTTAGGAGATGTTAGAACGACTCCTGCTCCTGATCCTTCCAACTGCTTGGATCCATCAAAATGTATGGTCCAGTATGTGTTATCTAGCTTTTCCTCGGGAGCTTGACACTCTGTCCAATTGTTTATAAAATCCACAAGGGCCTGGGATTTGATGGCCGTGCGAGGCGCGTAACTTAAATTAAAAGGTCCCAGCTCCAATGCCCACTTAGCGATCCTACCGGTGGCTTCCCTGTTCTGAATTATGTCCCCTAACGGACCAGAGTTGACCACTATGATCGGGTGCCCTAAAAAATAGTGTTTCAACTTGCGATTGGCCATGAACACCCCATACACCAGCTTCTGCCAATGTGGATATCTCTGTTTGGATTCGGTCAGAACCTCACTGATATAATAAACCGGCCTTTGAACCGGATACTCCTTCCCAACCTCCTTACGTTTGACCACAATTGCGGCACTGACTGCCCGGTTATTAGCCGCCACATATAAGAGCAAAGGTTCTTTCTCAGCCGGAGCAACCAACACCGGCGGCTCAGTGAGTTGTTTCTTGAGCGTCTCCAACGCTTCACCCGCCGCCTTACTCCAGACAAAACTGCCTGTCTTTTTCATCATCTGATACAAAGGGATTGCTTTCTCACCGAGGCGGCTTATGAACCGGCTTAATGCAGCAATACGCCCTGCCAGACATTGAACGTCATTAACACAGGTCGGCTCTGCTACAGAGGTGATAGCCTTGATTTTATCCGAGTTGACCTCAATGCCACGCTCGGAAACCAGAAATCCCAAGAGTTTGCCAGCCGGAACACCAAAGACGCATTTAGCCGGGTTAAGCATCACCTTATAGACCCAGAGATTGTCACAAGTTTCCCTTAAATCATCCAAGAGGGTCTCCTTCTTCCTTGATTTGATCACAATGTCATCTACGTAAGCATGAACGTTGCGCCCGATCTGACTGTGGAGACAATTTTGCACACAGCGTTGATAAGTCGCCTAGGCACTCTTGAGCCCGAAAGGCATAGATACATAACAGAAGGCTCCAAAAGGCGTAATAAAAGCCATCTTTTCTTGGTCCTTAACTGCCATTTTGATCTGATGATATCCTGAATATGCATCTAAGAAGCACAGGCTTTCGCAACCCGTCGTTGCATCAATGATCTGGTCAATACGCGGGAGAGCAAAGGGGTCAACCGGACAAGCCTTGTTAAGGTCCATGTAATCCACACACATCCGCCACGTGTCGTTCTTTTTAAGCACCAGCACTGGGTTGGCAAGCCATTCCGGGTGAAAAAACCTCAATGATGAAACCCGCTGCTAAGAGCCGGGCGACCTCTTCCCCAATGGCCTTCCGCCTCTCCTCATTGAACCACCGTAGAAACTGCTTGATTGGTTTAAACTTAGGATCCACATTAAGATTGTGCTCAGCGAACTCTCTCAGAACATCCGGCATGTCAGAAGGTTTCCATGCAAAGATGTCCCGATTCTCATGGATGAATTCGATGAGGGCGCATTCCTATTTGGGATCCATATGAGCCCCAATGATGAACTGTTTGGATGAGTCACCCAGAGTGAAGTCGATTGCCTTGGTGTCATCCGCCAAAAACTTAAGGGGTGGCTCAGCCTCCGTTGTGGGCTTTTTTAGCGGCATCATATCTTCCGGATCAACATTCTCCTGATAGAACTTAAGTTCCTCCTGAGCGCAACTGGCCTCTGCATAAGCCGCGTCTCCTTCTTCACACTCAATGGCCGTGTTCCGATCTCCATGAATGGTAATAGTGCCCTTCAGCCCGGGCATCTTAAACTGCAAGTATACATAGGAGGGCCTAGCCATGAACTTAGCATAAGCCGGTCGTCCAAACAACGCGTGATAAGGGCTCTTAATGTTGACTACCTCAAACCACAAGGACTCCACCTTGTAGTTATATTCATCCCCGAAGGCAACCTCCAAAGAAATTTTGCCCACTGGATAAGCCAACTTACCGGGCACCACACCATGAAAGACGGTGGATGAAGGCTTAAGATCCTTGTCAAGCAAGTTCATCCATCGGAAGGTGTCATAATAAAGGATGTTGATACTACTACCTCCGTCCATCAACACCTTGCTCACCATATAACCCCCCACTTGGGGGGCAACCACCAAAGCCAGCCACCCCGGGTCATCAACACGCGGCAGGTGATCTTCCCGGCTCCAAGTTATGTCATATTCAGACCACTTTAAATACCACGGCAGAGCCGGTGCAGCCGCATGATCCGCCCGCCTACATAATTTCTGATCCCGTTTTTTCAGACCGGTCATGAAAACATGATACCGGCCTGAGCTGAGCTACTTTGGATTATTGCGATACCCACACTGGTTATGCTGCTGCTGGTTGTTATTATCAGAGTGATGTGGATGCCCTCCTCGCCTTGACCATGATGACCAGACCCTGAGCCGCCGGATCCAAACCCGGCTCCTGACCCACCGTGACCTGAGCCATCGGGCGGATCACTGCCCCGGTCATTGGGTCGTGTATAATAATTCTTTAACTTCCGCATCAAGTGACAATCACCCCACGTGTGCGACGAAGGTTTGACGGGCTGGCTGTGATCCGAACAGGGCTTCTTGAGCGCCTCCTCCAAATTGAAGGGAGTCCGGTTCTTATTAAAGGATGGCCTGAAGTTCCCATTGCCCTTGGGAGGACTCTGGCCAGTACTTGCATTAGCTACCAGCTCCGACCCGCCATCGGGATTCTTCCGCTTGCTCTGATTACCATTGTTAACCACACCTTTTCCTTGATTGTTTTTCTTTCCTTGCCCGGATTTCTCCTCATCCGAGCCTGGATCCTTTGTATTATTAGAGTCGGCGTACTTCATAAGAGCCGTCATGAGCTCTCCCATATCCTGACACGTACGCTTGAGCCGGCCAAGTTTCTGCTTCAGTGGAACGAAATGACAATTTTTCTCCAAGATGAGCATGGCTTGGGCTGCCGTGATCTGCTCAGATGAGTCGATGATGGACGACACCCGCCGGACCCAATGATGAGCCGACTCAGTCTCCTGCTGGACACAGTGATCAAAATCCACGATGGTCATAGGCTATTTGCAAGTTCCTTGGAAATTCTTGATGAACCTTGCCCTTAACTCGGCCCATGAGCTGATGGTATTGGGAGGCAACCCTTTCAACCACGTGTGAGCCGGACCTTCAAGCATCATGATGAAATATTTAGCACACACCGCTTCACTAACATCTAACATCTCCATAGCCAGCTCATAACTCTCGACCCAGGCCTCTAGAGGTAAATAGGCAGTGTAATTTGGGACTTTGCGCGGACCCTTAAAATCCTTCGGCAACCGTTCACTTCGCAGAGCCGACGACAAACACGGCACCCCCACGGCTCTGGCAGTTACTCCGGCTCCTACTGACATGGAAGGCGCGGGCTCCTGGTGAGTCGACGCAGTTACAATGGCCGCCGGCGGCTGGTTCCGTGCCCGGTTCATGAGCGCTTGCGCATCCAGAGCCGCCTGATCGTCCTCCGGAGGTGCTCTCCGCCGGTCACTGCTGGAAATCGTTGGCGACTCATAGCGCCGGCTAAAGCTCTGGCTGGGGAGGGGTGTCGAATGAACGTGGCTCCGGCTGTGAGTGTACCTCTCCTATTGAGCCATTACCGTCTGCAGATATCCGATGGCATTCCGCACCTCTTCCGCAAAAGGCGCTTCATCCGGAATAGGAATCATCTCGAGTCGGGTGGCCGCCGCCACCATGTTCTCGGCCGGGTTAGGATAATGACCCGCCGGTGTTGGAAAAACCTCTAGTGAAGCCTGGTTTCGTCGGGCCGGGTGAAGCATCGGTCGAGCCGCCGGGCGGCTTCCAGGCGTGTCCGCGGCTCGCCCCGTTCCTGGTGTATTGAAGAGGTTCCTAGCCTCATACCTTTCAGGCAAACGGGATTGATGCCTCCTCCGATGTACTGCAGCCGCTGATTGCTGCTCCAGCTCGAGGCAGAGTGCATCCGTTTTAATACATTTTGCTTCCTCCTCCATCTGGACTTTTAGCTCAGCTATCCTCTGTTGCTCCTCCGTCATCCGGTCCTTGAGCCTCATTATCTCCAAGTCCCGGGAAGCCTGAGTATCTGGTGTAACTTCAGTGGCCATCAGGGTCGTAAGCTCATTCATCAAATCCAAAAGAACTTGCGCCGGCGGCGGCGGGTCAGCTCCTGAGGTTGCCGCCCCGACGGCTGCACTGCTCGTGCCTAGGGCCGGCCCTGCCATGAATACAGCTGCGTGAGCCGGCGTCCAGAAAGCGCCCGTTTCAGAATGGTCTGACACAGGGGAAAGCTCATCATAGCCCCCTAGCCCGCTGTTGTAGAGCTGATAAATTGATTCCGTCTCTCCGCTTGAAGAATCGTCTCCTGAATAAACAAGAGTTTCCTGTGATCCGGAAGGTTCCAGATCCATGCCTTGAGTAAAGCCTACAAAGACGTGCCTCTAGCCCGGATCAACACGGGCGGGCTGCACATCCCGGGAGGGTTGTGCACGTCGAGCCGGCTCGACAACGTTGGTGCAGACATCCGTCCCGGGTGTAGATCCGTCGGTTATTCCGATGAAAACGTGAATCCCGCCGAAAGGAATGCGGAATCCATACTCCATAGAGTCGGCGTCGAGCCCCCAGCCGGCGTCGTCGATGTAGAGCCGGCCACGGCGACTCTTGCTCATCCTTCCGACCATGTATCCATCGAGCCCTGGAAGAGAGCCCTTTGAGAACTCAACACCACCGAGCGCATGCCCCACGGTGGGCGCCAACTGTCGTGGTTTTGTCACGGCAGATGTCCGGGTGTACGAACTTGGGTTCGAGGCCATTGCTAACGTGATGGACTCAAAGGGGTTGGCTGGGACGAGGGACATGAGTTTACCCAGGTTTGGCCCCTCAAGTTGAGGTAATAGCCTACGTCCTGCTTGTGCTTGTATTGCTTGTTGTATCGATTACAAGGAAGCTATTGCTTGACCTAGCTTTCGATAACCTGCCCCCTAAATCCCCCGGGTCTGGCCTTTATATACTAGGTCAAGAACACGGGTCATACAAGTTGTGGCTGACTCTCATTACATGTCCAAGTCTACCTCGATCTTCTCTTGCCTATCCTGACCAAGTTGTCTCTGGGCGGCTTACACGCCCGGGTGTTCTCATCCGGGCCACCCGTCGGCCCATCCTTTGAGCCGCTATGCTTCTTGGGCCCTCCAATCTTCACAGCTCACTCTTGGGCCGGTATACGAGCCGCTAGGTATGACCCGGAGCCTTCTGGGCAGGTCTCACCATGTGGTTATATCCCCAACACTCCTCGTCATGGCCTCCTCTCGGATGATGAAGGTGGCCACCGGTGATGATCTACCCTCTCCGGCAGGGTACTAGAACGCCTCCAGATTGGTTTTCCGTTGATACGGAGAGTTGCGGCGGCGGAATGGAGAGTCTAGGGTTATTTCTGATGGTTTCTATATTTATAGGATTTTTGGGTGTTAGTTTCATGCCAAGATGGCCCACTAGTAGGGCACAAGACACCAGGGCGTGCCTGGGCCCCCTCACAGACCTTGGTGGGTTGTGCCCACCTCGTGGCTCTTCTCCGGTGGTTATTTGCTCCAATATTGCTTATTTGGTCTAGAAAAAAATCACCAAAAAGTTTCGGGCGATTCCGAGAACTTTCATTTTCTGCACAAAAACAACACCACGGTAATTCTGCTGACAACAACGTCAGTCCGGGTTAGTTCTAACAAATCATATAAAGTGCATCAAAACCATATAAAATTATTAGAAACATAGATGAATATGGCATGAATACTTCATAAATTATCGATACATTGGAGACGTATCAACCACTAATAATGACAACTCCATCATCACTCTACACAGGGACACCATGGACATATTGTAGTTATCGCCAAACTTGCCATAGGTTGACAAGGCTTCCAATGATGACAACTCCATCATCGCTTTGCACCCATACACCATGGACATGATGCAACTCTTCTGTGGCGACATGGTCCTACTAAAGGGTTGCACTGGATATTCTATTCTTCGGAGTTCAATGCTCGAGAGATCACGACATGGCCGACTAGGAAGTAGAAGAGGAGAAGGAGTGAAAGACGGTGAATAGTTTGCTTGGTGGACTGCTGCAAGGTTGACCACCATGCAACTTATGTGATGACCCCCAAAGTAAATGATCCCTAACACCCCACAATAAAATGATCCCTAATGGACCCCAATTTTGTCCCTGTTGTAATGCACGGGCATATTTGCTAGTCTATATTGAAGAAAGAAGGAGACAAGCAGGCCCAAAACATGGTCGTAGTCATAGGCTCACAACTGAGGAACAACAATGCCATGTATGCGGACATGCAGCGCCTTACTTGTGTTGTGGGCTGGCAGGCCACATAAACCAGCTTTGGTCACTACCCCCTGCTCCCAAATCATATTCTTATCTTCCCAAGATAAATGTCACAAGAGGTACAAGTAACGCGGTAGGAGGGCATCGGCATGGTGTCGATCAAGGGGAAGGGTGATGTTAGAGCCATGAAGAAACCTTAGATGCCGACTCGACCCCTCCCCAAATCGACGCCCCTCCATGTGTTGGGGAACGTTGCATGGGAAACAAAAAAATTCCTATGCGCATGCAAGATCTATCCATGAAGATGCATAGCTACGAGAGGGGGAGTGTGTCTAGATACACATGTAGATCGCCAAGCGGAAGCATATATAATGTGGTTGATGTAGTCGTACGTCTTCACGATCAAATCAAATTCATCCAGATCAAGCGTTGAACGGGCGTCACCTCCGCGTTCAGCACACATGTAGCTCGATAACGTCTCTGCCTCCTCGATCCAGCAAGCGAGGGCGGAATAGTAGATGGGTTATCAACTAGCACAACGACATGGCGGAGGTGGTGGTGAAGCTAGTTCAGCAGGGCTTCGCCAAGTGCTACTAGAACAAGAACGGAGGAGCTACGGAGTAATGGGAGAGAGAGGGGCGCCAAGGGCTTGGTGTGTCCTCTTGGGGCGCCCCCTCCCCTCTACATATAGGTGGAGGGGCGTGGAGGACACCCCCTCCAAGCCCTAGGAGCATAGCCAAGGGGTAGGAGGTGGAATCCTAGTCCTCCTTCTTCCCTTCCATACAAAGGTGGACTTTCCACCTTTCCTGACTACATGGGCCTTAAGGGACTTGTGCACTTAGCCCAATAAGGCCAGGATGCCTCCCCTCAACCCATGCAAACCCTTGGGAAGTAGTGGAAGGGAAAATTTTGTTTTTGCCACTCTAGATTTTTTTTTCAATTTTCCTTATGCCACTCTAGACTTTGACATTTCCCTTTTGCCACTCTTAGCTTTTGACAATTATCACAATTGCCATTCAGTGGCAAAAGCAAAATAGTTTTATTTCACTTTTGGCACTCGTAGCTATTGACAATTATCACAATTGCCACTCTGAAAATTTTTGTTTTTGCCCCGAAATGGCAATTGTAATAATTGTCAAAAACTAAGAGTGGCAAAAATGAAATGTCAAAAAAATAGAGTGGCATAAGGAAAATCGGCATAATCTAGAGTGGCAAAAACCAAATTTGCCCATGGTGGAACCCTTGGTGGACTTACGAACTCCTATAAAAGTTTCCGGAACCTTCTAGAAGCTTCCCGGTACAATACCGACAAAATCCGAAACTTTTCCAGTACCCAAAATATGACTTCCCATATATAAATCTTTACCTCCGGACCATTCCGGAGATCCTTGTGACCGATACCCTCTCCGGTCAATAACCAATAGCGGGACCTGGATGCCCTTATTGGTTCCCACATATTCCACGAAGATCTTTATCGGTCGAACCACGATGCCAAGGATTCAATCAATCCCAAATGAAGTTCCCTTTGTCAAGCGGTACGTTACTTGCCCGAGATTCGATTGTCGATATCTCCATACCTAGTTCAATCTCGTTACTGGTAAGTCTCATTACTCGTTCCATAATACAAGATCCCATGTCTAACTCCTTAGTCACATTGCTTGCAACATTCTTGTGATGATGTATTACCGAGTGGGCCCAGATATATCTCTTTATCACATGGAGTGACAAATCATAGTCTTGATCCATGACAACCCAACATACACCATTGGAGATACCTGTAGAGTACCTTTATGATCACTTAGTTATGATGTGACATTTGATACACACAAGGCATTCCTCCGGTGTAATGGAGTTGCATGATCTCATGGTCTTAGGAACGGATGCTTGACATGAAGAAAGCAATAGCAATAAACTAAGTGATATGATCAAATAATCTGCTTACAGTTGGGTCTGGTCCATCACATCATTCTCCTAATGATTTGATCCTGTTATCAAATGACAACTCATGTCTATGCTTAGGAAACCTTAACCATCTTTGATCAACGAGCTCATCTAGTAAAGGCTCACTAGGGACACGGTGTTGTTCATATATCCACACATGTATTTAAGTTTCCAGTCAATACAATTCTACCATGGATAATGAATGATTAGCATGAACAAGAGAATTTGATAATACCAACTTTATTATTGCCTCTAGGGCATATTTCCAAACCCTATGCTCGTAGTCACATAGAATGCAGTCTGCTGCTGCTCATCCTACATACCATGGGAAACAAAAGAGGTAGCTAGATCCATTTTGTGTCGAGCGGGGTTGGGGTTCATCAGCATTAAGTTTCAGAGTTGGAGGTTGAAGAAAAATGAGGATGCTGACAAAGATGATGAATAAAACATACCACACTGGCCCGGCGGCACACGAGGTGGGGGCAGAAGCCCTCTAATGCAGGTGGCGGACGGAATCCTCCAATGGCAATGACATAGGCAGTGGCGGAGCTCCTCCAATGGTAGCACAGACGACATGCTGACAACATGGAAATTGATCCAGCTGCCCAGTGTCTCCCCAAGCCAGCTCTCCCCATCCTTCCAGAGAAGCCATGTCGTACACTCTACCTATCCCACCTCTCCCCTTATCGACAGTCGGGCAAAAGGGACTGGTCGATGCATATTCAGTGAAGCACTCACCACCGCCCAAGCTTGTCCAGATAAGACCGCGTACAGCCAGACTGCCACACCCCAAACCATTGACCAGAATGGCCCAGCTACCGCCCAACCGACCCAACGGACGACTAGGTCAAAATCGAGGGCAACATCGAAATCGTTAGCGACTATGTCTTGCCTTCAGTGAGTCCTGGTAGCGGCAAAATCACTAAGTAACGAGCACTCTCTGTAATGGTCGCTCCTAACTTTTCGGTTTGTGAAAAGTGGCGCACTATACAAACTGAGAGTTTTTTTCTTTTTTTTTCAATAGATCTGTTTATTCAAAACGTTTTATCTCTTAAATCGTGCGTCCAAATCTAGAACCATTTTCACTGTTGGATTCCTCGCTTCAAGATTTTGAAAACTAGGTCCCATGTTGATAGGTTTTGACAAATTCTTTTTCACAAAAAAGTTTGGACAAAAAACCCGAACCGGAAGCATGTTTTCTTCCTTTTTCGAGAGGCACAACCGTGGCTCTCGCGAAAGAAAATCTATGCCGGAAGCAAAACCGTGACTCTCACGAAAGCAAAACTGTACCTCTCACGAGGAAAGAAATCATTTTTCCGCGTCATTTTTCTTTTGACTTTTTTGTCCAAAAGCTAAGAAAGACAGCTGGAAAACCGAAAAGCCGAAAAATAGGAAAAGTGAACCATCTAAAAACCGAAAATGCGTGTGAAAATAAAATCAAATCCGAAGGTTACACCCACAACATGACATGTGGCGGCGGTTGAGAGCAGCATGCTTGTTGCTCTCAGCCCACTCCAAGTGACCCTTTGGAGGCTCCCGAAGGAGCGCTCCTTCGTGGTTGCTCCATGGTTTCGGACTCGTTCAAGAGCGAGCGAGATGGGCCAGCCCACGAGCGCGGGAGGCCACAACCACTTTTTCCTGCTTTTTTATGTTTTATGTTTTCTTTTTTACTTTTCTTTTTGTAATTTTGTTTATACTTTAAAATATTCTGAATATATATTACAAAAAAACACTTCAAAAAATATTGGAAAAATATTGAACAAGTATTTGAAAATGTTGAAAAATTATTTGAAACAATATGGATTAAGTATTTGAAAAATTGTTGATCATGTATATAAAAATATTGAGCAAGTATTTGAAAAATGTTGAACAAGTATTCAAAACATGTGAAATAAGTATTTGAAAAATGTTGAGCAAGTAGTTGAAAAAATATTCATCATGTATATAGAAAAAATGAACAAGTATTTGAAAATATTGATCATGTGTATTAGAATGTAGAATGAAAATAAATAGAAACAAATAAAACCAAAAGGTTGAAAACCAAAATAGAAAAAAATAAACCAAAGAAAACGAAATAAAACTGGAGAAACAAATGAAAACATCCGTAAAAGATAAAAACAAAAGAAGAACAAAAAATTGGAGAAGACGAAAAAAAGAAACGTGGAAAAACCCAGAGAAAACCGAATAGAAATGAAGAAAAGAAAAGTAAAGAAAAGAAAACCCCGGAAAAAATAGGAAAAAGACGAACATGTGTGAAAACCGGCTCATTTTCTTTCTAATAAGTCGCACCCTACCTAATGTACAATAAGTCGAAGCTGGCGCAATGTTTACAATGCGTCGAATAAACATGGAGATCCTAGGATTGATGCCTCGCGAGCGCAACATTTTTTCGGGAAAAAAAAGCGCTAACAGGGCCGGTCCAATACTGTAGCCCATCGCTGTGAAAGATCCGTCTATCTTGCTGAAAACGAGAAATAGCGCTCGGACAAAATCGTTCTCCTAGATCGCTCCCACTCGATTTAACAACAAGGGAGCTTAATGGTATAGGAGACTAGGGGCGTTGGCCACACTTTGTGCCGTTGGTGTTGTTGAATTTCATTAAAAAATACTCATTTTGTTTCAAAATATAATGTGTGTTACCTTTTTGAAAAATCAGACCTTTTAAGTTTAATCAGATTTGTTGAGAAATCTATCAAAAGCCCATATTATCAAATCCATATGATTAGATTCATCATGAATTGGATTAAATTTTTGTCTGGTAAAAATAGTAAAATAAATCCAAATTTGAATACCTCGATTGAACGAGAGAGTTTAAGGAACATATTGAATTAAAAGAATTGAATGAAATGGCTCCTTGAGAAATTGTTTACATAGTCAAAATCGGATGATCCAATTCTAAATTGAAGACCTAAATTATTTGTTAGGCCTTGAAAATTTTATAGAACATATTATACAGTATAGGACAACTAAATAAGAGAGGTTTAAAAAATTATTGATCCAGTCAAAATCAGGTAACCCAATTTCAGTTGTAGATCTCTGACTGAATGTGGATTCTTTAAAACTAGATGCAATACACAAGCCAGGTTTGCTCCCCGTCAAAATTTCACACCAGGTTGTCCAGTAATAAACAGACAATCATCTAGATTACCTCCACAAAAGCAAGGTACGCATAAACCAAGATAGGAAATTGCCTAACTACGATACCGTCATAAAGAGTTCCAAATAAGACTTGACTTCAGATTGCATAGCACCACTCGTTTAAACACTCCTGGCCTCAAAACTACATCTTTAAGCAACATTTTCATTCCAACTGAAAGATCATTTTCATTGTCAAACAAAAAATCAATAACGGATTACAAAAATGGATTACAAATTTAAATAATTGGGTCACCCCCGGTAAGTAGGTAAGCATGGAGCATCAAACTTGCATACAAAAGAAGGATTTCCAAGATCATCATCACTACAAGCTTTGAGAACCACTCTCTGCGATGAACAGCGACATGGGCCACTACCACAACACAGCTGGTAAAAAGGAGGCAGAACATCGCTCCAAGAATAAGGAATGACAGAGTAATACGGGGAGGGGCAGAAGCACTTCCGATGGGAGGGACGCCTGCTAGAGCGGTATCAGTAGCACCTTTGTTACCAAGCATCATGTGTTTTGAATTGTAAAATAGAGTAACAGCTAATGCATTTGATGCATTGAGAGCAACGCCAATGCACAATGTGTAAGGTTTAGAAACCTCAATGAATGACTGCAATGTACAAAAAATCTATTAGGTTACAAATACAACATGAAAACAAACTTTATTCATAGATCCACTTAAGACACACCTTTTTATCGAAATGCGACTCCTCATTAAGCTCCTCGTTCAATTCCTCGACGTCTTCAGTGAGCCTTAGAGCAACTACTGCATCCATCTGTCCCTGGTTCGATTTCTTGACAATTTCTAGCTTCAACTTCTTGATGGCTTCAATGAGTCTCAGAGTGACTGTTGGGTCCATCTGTCTCTGGTTCAATTTCTTGACAACTTCTGGGTTCA
Source organism: Hordeum marinum (assembly GCA_022496015.1). Classification (NCBI taxonomy): domain Eukaryota; kingdom Viridiplantae; phylum Streptophyta; class Magnoliopsida; order Poales; family Poaceae; genus Hordeum; species Hordeum marinum. Next base: position 367,393,387 of record CM039676.1, on the reverse strand, counting down.
ATTTCTAGATGACTGTTGTGGTTCAATTTCTCGATGACTGTTGGGTCCACCTGCAATGGCTATACTACAGTGAACTATTTTAGTCCCCTTATTCTATACTACACAGAGGAGTGAAAAACAGAAAAACACACACAACTGCCAAAGACTACTACAGTGAACTATTTTATTATGGCATAAGCGGGAAATTTAGTTCAACTCGTATGTGTGGTGGAACTACAAGAAACGCAGAATGGTGACACGCCTACAGTGGATACTTTCTCATTGGCAAAAAGAATCAGTTATACTAGGCAAGCTATATACAAGTTGCAATTGTCTAAACAAGATAATTGCAACCAATACTCTACCCATATTGTAGATGATGCTTAATTACAAACACTAAATAAATCCAATGAGACGTCACATTAGTATATTTACAATATTCACAGTATTGCAGAAGAATATAAAAGCTGATCAAAAGGGAAATTATGTGCAGGAGTTAAGACTATATCATTACCTTTAAATTTAGAGAGGTCACAAATCTTTCACTTCAGAAAGGATCTGCAATAACAAACACAAACTGCAGTTACTACACCATAAGCTGCAGCAAACAGACATAATGTCGTGAAAGTGGTCAAGGTAGCTGAATATAAGGAGCAAAATAAAACAAGCAAGATCTGGTCACCAGTCAGAATATGTAACCATATATACAGTACAATATCTAAGAAAACAATTATACCTTAACACATTAATGTACTAGCACGTACACACATGTAACGCACGTCTAAACGTTACGAAGTGATTTTGGTAAAAGAAGATAAACAGTAGACTGCCTTGTGAAATTATTAAACACGGAGGAAATGCAGAATGAAATAATAGAAAAGTATAAACCCCAATGATTGTTGTCTGTGAAGAACAAAGAGCATGGAACCCGTGGGAATTTCGTGGCTAAATATAAGACGTGGGATCCACACTAACTTATCTAATTGTTTACTTAAGCTTCCTTCTGTCCTGTTCCAACGTTCCCTTTCTACACTATCTCAAACCCGTTAAGCACATCTTACGCTAACACTGCAAGCTGGCTTAGGAAGCATAGACCTTTTTATGGCAAGGATGATGTGACTGTTCTAGAACAACACAGAAGCACGTGTTGGCTACTGTTCGTGCGAATCCTGCTGCTTTCAGCCGTTGGATTTAAGTTACCAATGGTTAGGATTGATGATCTTGATTGAATCAAAACTGCTACAGTATATAAAGGTATAGAAATAAGTTTATGTTTCAAAACTGTCTGAACAATGAAAGTGATAATTCTAGGCACAATGCATCTCAAGTGTTTCCGGAGTAACTTTATATATTAATCCAAGGCAGAATACAACGCAACTCAACAACATTCATCAAAGAACTCTACTATAAGAACTATATTGTTGTGAAATAATTTACAACCTAATGTAATTAGTCTAAGCATATCGAGAAATCACAAACTGACCCCAACTTGAAGAAAGAAACATGGGGAAAACACAGAGCAAAAAGGACTCGTAATGGGCTCTGTAAGATTTTTAAACAGTGTAGCTCAAGAATTTCTAAGGTAAATTCATAATGGTAGTCCTAGGCAGAATACATCACAGCTCAACAGTTATCAAAGAACTCTACTGTAAGAACTCGATTATTTTGAAATAATTTACAAACTAATTCAACTAATCTTAACTTGTCAACAAATCACAAGCAGACCTCAATTGGAAGAAGAAACATGGATGCAAAACAGACGCATTGAGGACTAGTATTGGGCGGAGTTAGATTTTTAGCCCCTATTACGACCAACAGTTTCATTAAGCCTATTCCACTATCAGCTCTCACATTAGCTGCATAAACAGCATGTTAGAGGCAGTACCAAAACAAGAGATTTTTTCCTATAAAGTGCAAACTGATAAATACAAATAGCCAATATTAAACCACAGCCGCTACATATTACTGAAATGCAGTAAAGAAGAAGGCAATCATGAAAAACATCCATCAACAACTACAGGGTTAACACACCTAGATCCTGATGATAAACTTCAACTCGAGAGTATAGGACCAGACCAAGCGTGTGCATGCTCTTGCAGTTTCAGGCTCACACTAAGGTACAACAAGAGTGATCAAAGAACACTATGTACCACAGGAATGATCCAATTATTTGGAGCTAGGCTAAATGAACAGGGGTGCTACCCATCAAAGCAACTCTCAAACCCTTCAGGACAGTATCCGAAACTTACGTTACCTTAGAGGTGGTGTGGGAGCAACTGAAGATATCATAATTGCAAAACATACAATCCAGTGCCGTAAATAAAAAATTAAAACGAAAGGAAAATGTGTCACCAAAAAAAAATTCCCATTCATATGTTTTTCCTTCCACATTTCCTAATGAATCAATGAGACTTATAAGTCAGTGGTACATTACCCTTATTATTTGTAATGAACCTATTTTTATTAAAATAATTGTTAAACAAATAATTCAGTACCGGAAATAAAGAACTAAAAGAATAAACTATAAAGCAGCAACAAGCAGGGCAGCTTCTTGTTTGTGGGGATTTTTCATTTTTGTAAAGGAGGTTGTCTCTTAATACAACTAGAAGTAGGTTCACAAACCAAAAACAAAACATATCATAACTGGTCTAAGAACTCGACCAAGCATTAGCACTTAACGTGCAGTGCTCGTGCATGGTCTTGGGGGGGAGGGGGGAAATGAGCTCTCCGAATTCAGAATGTTTGTACAACCAGAATCACGAGCAGATATTTGAATATTTGCTGTCAACATAAATATATTTGCATCTAGATCTAAGATATACTACATTCGACCCAAAAAAACTATACTAACTGGTATCATTAGTAATACCTTGCAATGGTCTTCTCTGTAACACTCAATCCAACATTAAGGTATTGTATTTGACTAGGTCTGCCATCTGCCGTAATTAAACATGAATGGTATGTTTGCACCAAGTATTAACATCCAAAAGAAAATATATTTTATGCAACTAGACTTTGAATACAAGTAACTACAACAGTATGTAGCCATGTACACAACAGTCACAACTACACATAAACTCAAGTCCAACCAAGTAGCACTTATCATGTCTGGGCCAGTTGAGAAGACATATATGGTGGAGCACCCAGGAAAGGATAGATCATGCAAACAGCTAGTACAACGTAAAATGGCAGGGTACCAAAGCAATTTTAACAAACTCCAACCCAATAAAACATCCCCACGGATGTAGTATTGTTTAATCCTTGGGAATAATGGCAAAGATGCACGATGAAAACAGGGTATAAGGATGTTCCAAGAACACACTACAAGCACCTGAAACTCAAAGTCCCCGCTACTCCAAAAAAGTAGATCCAGAACACATGAGCGTTACAAAAATCATAAACGAGATATACATACACCCATAAAAATATCGTTAGCGACTGCAAAACAGAAAGTAAATGAACAGATAAAAATGGTGGACTTAAGTAAATCATTACTCTACATTCAGACCAGAAAAGGCATCGGGAAGGATCTATCAATCTCCGTATCAGAAATCGTACGCGCGCAGAAGCATGATCCCAAAAATACACAGATGCGGTATGATGTCAATAGTCGCGAGATGAAAACCGCTAGGATCTGGGGCCGCGCCTGCTATATCACACAACAATATCGAACCAAACAACGCTTAACCCCAAACCCCTGACCAATCGCATAAGGCGGAACCTAAACCCCCCAAAACGCTCACCGAATCGATCCGAACACGCTCCCTACGTCGAGCCGAGCGAGCGAGACGAACACTTAGCACCACGCTCCGGAGATCGTGTGCGCAAACATCTTTCATCCAACCCACCTAGCGTAAAAAAACCACACGTACTATCCACAAAACCAAGCGCTATGCAAACCAACGACGATAGGAGTAGGAGCAGATACAAACTCACCTTCCTTCCACGGCTTGCCCACCGTCTCCGCCTCCGCGCCTTTGGAGGGAAGAAGTGAAAAAGGAAGGCGGGGCGACGGACGCGAGACGGCGGCGTGCGGGTGGGAACTGATAATGGAACCGACTAAGCTGACGCTTCGGGCCTTCTGGTTCTCCTTTCGGTGGTTCTGAGTCAGCGCAAGATCTGCTCCGTTGGTTTGGAGAGATAAACTTACGGTGGTTCTCCTTTCGCTGAAAAGGTCTTCCGTGTTAATCCTCAAAAAATGGGTTTCCTTGGCCAATTATGTAAAGCCGAGATGCTAAACAGCCCTAAACCCTAAATCCTAGAACCGGACCTTCATGTCATGTTCTCCCGCCAAAAACAAAAAAATCGACCCACGCCCTAAACGGACCTCAAAAGCCCGAGCTAACAGGCACCTCTCATATCAAGTATAAATATGGGACGAATAAGAAGCTATCCGGACGTGTCCGGGCATGCCCACCACATCATCCCGGCCCACCATCGACCCCACAAATATCCTAGTCCAGAAACCCTAGACATCGGTCACTTCAGTCTCTCCGTCCACTCCACTTCCATTCCCTCCCCTTTAATCCGATGGCCCGCGACGGAAGCAGCTCCGACGGATTCAACATCGATGTGGAGGAGGTGGCCCTCTGCCTCGCATTGAGGAGGTCGCTGCAGGAGCAAGGCGGCCCCGATGGCGGCAGATCTTCATCCTCAGCGCCCATCGCCCGTCGACGCAGCGCTAGCGACGTCATCGGCCCTTCCCACCCGGCATGCAGCTTCGGTCGCTCCCGCTCTATCCGCACCGATCCGCTAGGTCAAGTACGCTGCCCACCTCAACCACCCTCTACTCGGGAAGCGGTGCCCGAGCACCATTGGGTCCTCGTGCCCATGCCAAGGCCTTGGGCGCACAAGGACACCTGAGTCCGAGGTGCGTGCAGCCCGGCGCGAGCGGCAGCGGGTGAGGGAGAGTTGGGATGCGATGGTCGCGCCCCGTTTGCTCGCGAGCGCGTCAGTCCTTCGTCACTCTCTCAAGATGAGGGAGACAGATGCTCGCCGCCTCCGCCTCAAGGCTCTGACTCGTCATCAAGTTGTCGGAGTGTGAGGGAGACAAAGAGGCGGCAGCGAAGGCGAAGGCGGCTTGCCATGTGAAGGAGCAGGACCGCCTGTTCCGCAAGCTGTCGAGCATGAGGTGCAGGTTCGACTCTGACCTGACGGACAGCTCCACCTCCAGCTCCGACGATGACGCATCACCGCACGTCGACACCTACACGAAGGTGAGGCATAGCCGCGTCGACGACCGAAAGGGGAAGGGCTCGACGACGAAACAGTGATTTCCCCTGCCCTTCCCTTATGTTTATATAGTTTTAGTATGTTTTATGTACTTTCTTCTATGGATTTGCCGATGAACTGTGCCCTCTTTTGTCCGTCAATGCAATGCAATCGGATGAAGTGTGTGTTTGATAGAGTTTACCTAGTGTTGCATATGTTTGTATGGTTTTAAGGGTCCGGATATGAGGGACACGAGTGTGAGAGGTAACAAATGGGGCGCGTCCAGTGAGTGTCAGCAGACGCTCCTGGGCGTGTCCGCGGGCGTATGACGGCCCATATTTGCAAGTTCCAGTTGTCGATACTCTTAGGTTGCGGGTAGAGGGCTCCGCGACAGGGAGAGAGGGCGAGACGGTGGTTGTTCGGATACAGAGTGTTATGGCATGTCCAATGACAACCAGCAAATTTTCTCTAGAATTCGTCCTCGAACAGGGGGACTAATCCGCAAACACGGATGTGGCAGGATGACATCCAACGCTGGCTGCATACATTTGGACAACAATTCGAACCAACTAGATGAAATTCGATCAAATCGGACGGATTTCATTCAAGTTTAGATATAATATACATAGAAGGTTGATATTTCGACCGTAAAACTAAAACACTAGGAAACAACCTAAACCCTATACCGGACGAGCATCTCGCATGTGTGGCCGCCCTGCCCTGCCGCACTGCCGTCTCCATCGGTGTCGTCGTCATGGTCCCTCCACTAGCAGAACGGCGCCGAAGGACCGCAATAGCCTTGTTCGGCGGCTACCTGCCGCTCGCGGAGGAGCCACTTTGTCTCCTGTTATGGTGTGTGGAGTGCCACCACTGCCGACATAGCCTTCAGAGCCCCGGCGGCGGCCTTGCCGTGACCAACGTTGGTGGAGTAGCTACTAAGCGACCACCTGGCGGCGGTGACGCCTGGCGGCTGTCTCGCGGTGCTCGTGGAGCGGTCGAGCGCCAATGTCGTGGCGAGGTCCGGGTCATTGCGGACCCATTCTGATGCCACATTCGTCTTGGCAAACGCGAAGCGGCGACCGACATTGCACCAGTCATACCTTACATGTTGCCGTGTCGCGTGCTCGGTCTCAAACACCACATCCCAAGAGCCAAAGGCACCGCCGAGACCTCTGCCTCCCAGGTAGTGGAGCATGCGGCCATACTAAGTGTGTCCTGGACTAGGGGTACTCACCACGTCGTCTCCCGACCTATTGGTAGGGTCGAGGACCCCCATGACGATTCAGTAATGGGCCACTTTGGGCAGCCCATAATGCATACGAGGAAGATTCCGCAAGACTTGGTGATCAAGGTAAGGACTCCTCTCCACCGACGTAGCCGACTAGGACTCTTGTTATCCTAGGCCTCTGGTGTGTTATATAAACCGAGGCCAGGCTAGTCATTAGATCAGATCAGATCATCATAGATCATATCATCATACGAGCGTAGCTCTTAGGGTTTAGACCACTACATACGATCTCGTGGTAGATCAACTCTGTGCTCGATACACCATCATCAATAAAAATAAACCAGGACGTAGGGTTTTACCTCCATCAAGAGGGTCCGAACCTGGGTCAATACCGTCTCCCTTGTCTCTTGTTACCCATCAATCCAAGACCCACATCTCGGGAGCCCCTACCCAAGATCCGCCGGTTTTGACGCCGACATTGGTGCTTTCATTGAGAGTTCCGCTATGGGATCACCGAAGGATCAATGGTTTGTCTACAGATTGCAGTTTTTTATGGACAACGAATTTGTGTTCGTCGTCCCCGTTTCCTCGAGCGTCTCTTTGATGATTGCTTCGACGTAATTGTGTGGAATTGTATCTACAACAACCCTGCAAAATTTTGTCGCGTTCCGATGGAGGAATCTCCGACAATCTCCGATCTACCAAAGCCCTGTCGAATCTGGACGAGAATCTGGACGAGTTTAGGGCGAGGAGTCCAGCGTCTAGGTCGGACGTCCGTTGGAAAATCCCACCGTTCATTAGCTGCGGCATTTCTATACAGATCACCCCTCAAATTTCAGCTCGATCCGACCGTCCAAACTCCAGGAAACATCCGATTAGTACAACAAATTTTGGATCTATTATTCTGCACGAAAACGAATCCGACCCGAGTTCATCTTTTTCATGAATGGTTTGTCGGACGTCCTTTTTGAAGGAAATTTTCTCATCATCTCGGTCATCCGACCAAGAGTTCGGCATGGTGAGGGCCGAATAATCATCAAGCGGACCTCGTCATCCGTGGGTTGTACGGGTCAGGCGCTCCATTGCTTCATCAAGCCAGCATCGACCTCGTCAGAAATTCCGACCTGCGTCGGCATCGCCGCGCCGTTACTTTTTCAATCTGATGTCCACCACACCGACCTTCTTTGACACATCGTCTCGCATGGGGCTCTAGCGTCACCTTACCGATCTGCTCCGTCACCTCGGCTAGACCAGGGCTTTGGCATTCCTTCATCAACCTGCTCCAGAGACTTCGGCATCACCAACCGACCTGCTTCAACACCTCGGCTGGCATGAGACTTCAGTGTCACTAGCCAACCTGCATGAGACTTCGGCGTCCGCCGATCACAGCTTCGCCATGTTAACTGGACCGAGGACTTCATCTTGCCACATAGACCGTGCAGCAACGCCACTTCGTCAAGCCGAACTCTTCGCTCACGCGCATCGGCGCTCACGACATATTTCTATAATTATTTACTTCACTTAAATTAATTAAGTGGAAGAATTTATTATTATTATTATCTTTGTTTGTTATTACTTTTGGCTTGCACTATTTATGAGTGCAGGAAATCGACTTTGACTGCCGTCACGCGATCACCCTAGCGTCACCTTGGCGACCTACTCCACCACCTCGGCTAGACCAGGGGCTTCGCCTTGCCACATTGGCCGAGCCGTGACACTACCTCAGAGTGCCGAACTCCTCGTTCGATTACCTCGGGGCGGGCTTAAGGGCTGGAAACTCGTTCATGTTGAAGACTACGCACCAGATCTGTTAAAGTTCGATGGGCATCCTTGTCCCACCACAAGCTTGGATCGCGTCATCGACACTGAGCACATTAACCAGCTAAGTCGCTTCCATGCTCAAAAACTTTCAGATTTAAATTTTATTCGGTTTGACTAGGCATTATACTTTTTTGACAAAAAGTTGTTTGTGAGAAACATTATTTGTCAAAACTTTATTTGTTACAAACAAATTCAAATACCCCGTTTACTTGAGGACTTCCTTTAGTAAGATTTTCCTCTTGCATATGATTATTAATCTACCACACCCTTTCTTGTTCGTGTTTACGCCTATATATGCATCATGTTGACTTAATTTTTTTTGCAAAGCTGGGTTGCATTGCTCGTGTGCTTACCCCTACGTTCCCGATTGTTCGGCTAGGGAGTAAAGGGAGCACCTCTGCGATTGTTACAATCGGGTCATCCGAACTCGTACCTCAGACGGGTGAAGCCGAAAGCTAGCGCTCTTAGTATTTTCAACTATGGTCAGCCACAACGGAATACAAGCATACATAAATATATTGCACACCCCTCATGGAAATCATGAGAACCCAAAGAAAGGAACTGTTGGAGGAGCTATTTTCTTTGAAGATGCTTCTTACGTTAAATAGTAATATAGCATAAGTTCCCTGGGCGCACTTTGTCTGTTATAGCCTAATGGCCTGATTGCCTGGTTATTTGAAACACCTCCGATATCCTCGGATGGCGCAGTCGATAACACTTTTCGGCCCTTGGCTGAAGAGGGAGAAGCCGATGGTCGGTTAAGACGCGTTTAAAGTTCGGGCGAACACATATATGATATAAGTACTTCGTTACATACAATCATCATACATAAAATTCTTTTACCCAAGTCACTTGGGGGCTCTTAAATTTATATGAGTTGTTTTATAATAAATGTGTTTTCTTCTTGGTCGTTGCAAAGTCCTTTTCTACTACTCCTTTTTCCAACACGAGTGTGTGGTCAATAGCCGGATAGCCTGTTTTCTTTCTAAAGTCGCTCGAGTTCAGTTCGCTAAATAGGCCTCGGAGAAACACTCCGCCTTCGGGATATGGAGATTGAAGCCAAAGGTTGACCCGCTTGGAGTCTGGATATCGGATGTATCATGTTAAAGCACGACCAAAGCACACATTAAATTTTAGACCAATTTCGGATTGGCACTATTTTATTTTATCTAAACATAAAGTTTTTTTGCATATGTTTTTTGTTTTTTTCCGAGCATAACTCTTGCAGTACCATGCCTGATGCATTTCACGCATCGGCAGTATTAAAGAGGGTCTGCGGTTAACACCGAACCCACCAAACACCGAGGTACTTCATGCAGTCCTCGGCAAGATGTCCCCGGTATTTCGCATTTATATGCATTGATTTCGAGTTGTGTCTTTGGTCTATAGCTAGATTGCCCGTGTCATGTGCTTACCCCTTACATTTCTGCTTTGTTCGGCTAAGGGGTAAAGGGAGAACCACTGCAGTTGTCACTTCCAGTTTAACTGGTCAAGTGCCTCAGTTGGAGAAAGCCGAAAGCTGACTAACACAACAAGCACAAATCGGTCAGCGAACCGCATGCGGTTTTCAACCAAATAGAGCCGATCAAGGTTATCCGTGTAAAACGAAGGGCCTTTCTTTCTTGAAAAGGCCAAGTTGTGGGTGGTTTGACCTCGAATAATCCGAGGAGTCAACGTATACAAGGGGGCTATTAAGTTGCCCCCAAACATACGCTCCTATGACTAAGTGGAAATTATAAAGCCCGGATATCTGATTGCCTTGTTTCCTCTAACACAACCGCCTCCGGGCACCGAGACGTCGACTAAGGGTTGTCTTGTTATTGCGGAAACACCATGCATAACATCTACAAAGGGGTGGAAGCCAACGATGGGCCACTCTCAAATGATAAACGGTCACAAAGGAGTCAACATAGCATATAGCATAAAAGCATTTGTATTCAATGTGCGAGTGCTGCCTTCCGTAATCATCGTTATAAAGCCATAAATATGCATCAATTTGATTTAAGATTTTGGCCAAGCTGGATTGCCTGGCTCTTGTACTTATCCCCTACGTTCCCGATTGTTCGGCTAGGGGGTAAAGGGAGCACCTTTGTGATTATTACTTCCAAGTCATCCGGGTTAGTACCTCAGACTAGGTGAAGCCGAAAGCTAGCCATCTTAAGAATATAATTGTTTGGCAACGACGGAAGCAAAAAAATTGGTTCATTAAAGACCACAAAGTTCGGGAACATTCGCCAAACTAAATCCTCAATATTTTTCCTCCCGCATTGATCGGAGTTGGGGTTTCATGATCATGGTCAACATGTATCCTCAGAAAAGGAACATAAATGAACTATTTCTCCCAGAATATGTTTCTTACATAGTAATATAGCATATCTCTATGCGTACCATTGTTTATGAAACCGTATGGCCGGATTGCCTTGTTTGTCGTAAATCTTTGCCCTTATCAAGGCTTTATAAAGTAAGACAAACACTCCTCGGCTACTAGCCGAGGAGGTTGAAGCCGATGGTCGGTCAACAAAATCTTGTACAATGTTTATCCGAGCATTAATGATGTAAAGTACTTGGATACATCGAATCTGTAAGAGCACATTTCTCCATGTGTGGTTTTGGGTAATTGATGACAATCCCTATGGACTAATGGTTGCCTTGAGTTATATTCGAAGGATTTATCCGTAGGTACTTCTTGGAGTCCATCTGTTGGTTTCAAGGAGTTTATATGGTGACCAAGGTGGTATTCAAGATTTATCCAAAGATTGGTCATGTGGGAGTTGAACTTATTGCAAGCATGTCTTGAAGAAGGAGATTGTGTAAGCATTCATGTTTACCTTCAAGACATCATCTTTATGAAGAGAGAAGCTAAGATACAAGGTTGATCAAGACTAAGTCAAAAAGTGAATCAAGTTGATCAACACACAAAGCGTACAAGATGTACCGAGAGGGATCAAGTGATCCCATGGTGTGGTAAGCATTGTCCATTATGCTTTGTGTACTAACCCGTGGTCTATGTGAGAGTTCTTTGTGGGGTTAGGTATATTTCCATGGGCTTGCATCAAGAGGCGGATCCCATACATCCCATGGAAGATGACATCAAGTGGAGATCGTCATCAAGGTTGTCATGTGCAAGCTCAAGTGAAGCATCATGGAGAGATCATGCTTGAGGATCGCCATTCATTGTGGTGACAATGGACTTGTGAACATGTGCCGAATAGTGGCTCACCCATAGTGGAGTATGAGGGAGCAATCATCTAGTCTTCATCAAGCCAACGCAATCAAGAAAGGTGGTCCATCTTGAGGAAGTCAAGATCGTCATCATCTAGCTCAAGTGGATTATGTGCAAGGCTAAGGTTTGAACTTTATAGGGTTTTCTATTTTACCGGTCTCATGGTGGTAGTTGAGAAACTGGGTTATAGGATCGATTGTCGTACTATCAAGGGAGACTCTCAAGTGAGTAGCTTGATCGTATCGTTCGTTGAGAGCTCAAACCGTTGCATTCTTGGCATCATCATATTTATTGTTTCTTGGTTTTCTTTTCTCTATGTGGGTTCATGAGCTTTTGGTTATCTTCGTGACAAGCTCCAGTACATCAAAAACGGATTTCATATGCTTCGTCTATTGTGTTTTTGGTGTTGGACGTTTTACCGGTCTTATTCGAGGAAGGGTTCTCACCATTTTCTTATGGGCCTTTTCTCATTTGCTTATTATTGATATTTCATTCAATATTGTTTTATCCCATGTCGTTAGCTTTCCAGCAAACTTTGTTTCGTTAAATTCGGAGTCCGTTTGCAAAATTTGTGGCAGTTTTGGTGGTCCTAAAAGGCTGCAGCGGTACTACCGCGGCTAGAGCGGATGTAATTTTTTACTAGCACTTCTGAGTGGTACTACCACGGTTCCAAGAGCGGTACTACTGCTCCGGACCAAAATCTCGTGTTTTGTCTACCGGTGGTAGGCACGGATGTATTTTTTAGTACCGCTTGCAAGCAGTAGTATCGCTACCCTTTGAAGTAGTACCGATATCCCTAGCGGTAGTACCATGAGAACGAGCGGTAGTACCACTCCGGCAGTTCTACTAGCATTTTGCCTCCTCGCTGTTGTTTTTCATATGGCTACTACCGCCCTAGTGGTAGTACCGCTCCAAGGAGCGGTAGTACCACTCTGTGCGGGCTGTGAGGATAATGGTTGGATTTTTTCCCACCTATAAAAGGGGGTCTTCTTCCCCATTGAACATTATCCTTTGAGCTCGTGTTTGCCATCCATTGTTGACCCTCTTAGAGCTTGCTATCTTCTTGCTCCTTTTTGAGGGAAAAGAGAGAGGATATTTAGATCCACATTTCCACCAATCACTTTCTCCTCTATGTGAGGGGAACCCCTTGGATCTAGATCTTGGAGTTCTTCGTGTTCTTGTTTCTTCTTCCTCTCACTTTGCTCCATAGCATTAGTTGTTGTGGTGGTATTTGGAAGAGAAGGACTTGGGCACTCCCTATGCCCTTGACATTGTATTTGGTGCATAGGTTTGAGTTCTTCATGGTGATACGTGGAAGTGAAAGTTGAGAAGCTTATTACTCTTGGGTGTTTGAGCGCCCTATAGCTTGTTCCTCTTGGGGTTTTGGCACCCTAGACGGTTGGTGGTGCCTCGGAGCTCAATAATTGTGGTGCAAAGCTCCAGGAAAGCTTTAAGGTCTCCAATTAGGTTGTGGAGATTTCCCCGAGCATTTGAGGTCACCTCGGAGCCCATTGTGGTGAAGCTTCGTGGTGTCGTTGGGAGCCTCCAATTAAATTGTGGAGATTGCCCCAACCTTGTTTGTATGGGTTCGGTGACCACCCTCAAGGGTCCCTTAGTAGAATCATATCATCTTGCATTGTGTGAGGGTGTGAGGAGATTCTGGTGGCCCTAGTGGATTCTTGGGGAGCATTGTGCCTCCACACCGCTCCGAACAGAGATTAGTATCCGCAAGGGTGTGAACTTTGGGATACATCGCCGTCTCCACGTTCCTAGGTTATCTCTTACCCGAACCCCTTTACTTATGCACTTTACTTTGTGATAGCCATATTTTTTCTTGTTATATATCTTGCTATCACCTAGTTGTATATATTTCTTAGCATAAGTTGTTGGTGCACATAGGTGAGCCTAGTTGTTTTAGGTTTTGTGCTTGACTAATTAAACCATAGTTTTATTCCGCATTTGTTCAAGCCTAAACCATAATTATTTTTAAAGTGCCTATTCACCCCCCTAGGCGACATCCACATCCTTTCAATTAGTATTAGAGCTAGGTCTCTCATTATTAGGTTTAACAGCCTAGAGAGTAAGGATGTCGACTAGGGGATTAGGATTCTCTGACACTCTTAGTTTCAATGGCACAAATTTTGATGTTTGGGTAATTCGCATGCTTAATCTATTTAGGGTCATGGACCCGTCTTTAGAGCGAATTGTAGATATGGGTTTTTCTCCTCCAGAGGATTCTCAACACCTATCTTTAGAGGATGAGAAAAACTCTTATCTCAATGCTCAAGCTTATAATGTGCTTTTTGATGCTTTAAGCAATGTAGTTATATTTGAACTCATGCTGTTCCGGGATGCTCATGAGTTGTGGACAAAGCTTCAAGATAAATTTGGTGAGTCCAAGATTTGTAGGAATGATTGTTTTCCCTCCACTTCCTGTCGTGTTGTCTTCTCAACTTCATCTACTTCACCTACATGTGGACTGCCACAAGGTAATTATATGGTGAGTAGTGATGATCATTGTAATGATGATAGTGGGCTTATTGTTGATAATTCTCGTTCACTATCTTATTGCAATGCTTCATGTTTGGACTTTAACACCTCGAGCACTTTAAATGTTTCACATGCTTGTGTTGATAGTCCTTGCATATCATCTACAAATTGCTTGACTAAATCTCATGATGATATGCTTGCTATATCTTTTTGCCATGATAAAAATGATTCTATTTCCTCGAGTTGTTGTGCTAAAAATGTAGAGGAAACCCAACACTCCATGTAACAAGATGTGGTCTTGAATGGTGCTTCAAGGGATCCTACATCATCATCTATTGTTTCTCACTTTTGCCTTATGGCTAAGGCTTCAAAGGTATCTCCTACTTTGAATCCCAATATATCTCATGATGATGATGATGTTGATGATAATGAGGATAATCATGAAGAGTGTGATAATGTTCCTTCCTTAAAAATTAAGGGAGAAATGATTTTTAAAGCTCTTCATAAGAATAAAATTGCTTGTTCCAACTTCATGGAAATCATGTCTATTGCCATTGAGGGCAAGAAATATATTGAGGAGTTGGAATATCATCTCGAGGATCATGAGGCCACCATTGAGAAAATGGAAGGTCATGAGCGTGATTATGCTAATGAGATCGTGGAGCTATCTCAAGATATTGAAAATGAACAAACCACCAAGGACTCTCTTGAGGAGACCTTTGTTCTAGAATTATCTAGATTAAAGGAATCCCATGAAAGAGCTCTCAAGGTGGCTAGTGATTTTAGAACTAAAATGACAAGCTTGAAGTTGAACATGCTAAACTCCTTGAGGACTTTGAGCACCTCGAAAATGGATCAAGGGTCATTAAGAGTTTGCTCATTCAACTCACCGAGTCTCATGCTCAACTTGAAGCTTCATATGCTAAAGAGCTTGCCATGTTGTCTTCTCCTTGTGTTGTTAATAATGATGCTTGTGCTACTAACTCTATTTCTTGTGAAGCATCCATATTAAAGGAGAATGTTGAGATAAGGGCTCAACTTGAGTTGCTATCTAGCAATTATGGTAAATTGGAAGAAAGACATGAAAAGCTTTCTAGCTCTCATGGCGATCTACTAATATCGCATAATGTGCTAAAGATAGCTCATGAGGCTAGTACTACTAAGGTAACATCTAGTGAGCCTCATGTGGACATTAGTACTACATCTAGTAGAAATGCTTTATTGCCATGTGCTAGTCCTCGTAGTTCATCTACTCATAATGTTGGTACATATTGTGATGAATTACTTTCCTTGCCTTGTTGCTCTAACGATGAATCCTATACTTCCTCTAGCACTTGAGTTGATTCTAACCATGTAGAGGAAATCAATGAGCTCAACGCCCAATTCACTTCTTTGAAGAACGACTTGGAAAAGAGTCATGAAGGGAAGTCCACACTCAACAATATATTGAGTGTGGCGAAAGGTCATTCCGAACAAATGGATCTTTAAGAGGAAGATGGACAAGGACGGTAATGTCACCATCTATAAAGCTCGACTTGTGGCAAAGGGTTTTTCACAAGTTCAAGATTTGACTACGATGAGACCTTCTCACACGTAGCGATGCTTAAGTCCGTCAAAATCATGTTAGCAATAGCTGCATATTTCAACTATGAAATTTGGCAGATGTATGTCAAAACAATGTTCCTTAACAGTTTCCTTAAGGAAGAGTTGCATATGATACAACCGGAAGGTTTTGTCGATCCAGAGAAGGCTAACAAATTTTGCGAACTCCAGCGATCCATTTATGGATTGGTGCAAACATCTCGGAGCTGAAATATAAGCTTTGATGAGGTCATCAAAGTTTTTGAGTCTATACAAAGTTTATGAGAAACTTGTATTTACAATAAAGTGAGTGGGAGCACTATAGAATTTCTGATAAGTATATGTGGTTGACATATTGTTGATCGGAAATAATCTAGAACTTCTAGAAAGCATAAAGGCTTGTTTGAAAAGATTTTTTCAAAGGAAGACCTAGATAAAGCTGCTTAATTGTTGGGCATCGAGATCTATAGAGATAGATCAAAGATGCTTGATGAGCCTTTCAATGAGTACATACCTAGACAAGATTTTGAAAGAGTTCAAAATGGATCAGTCAAAGAAGGAGTTCTTGCCTGATTTGTAAGGTGCGAAGTTGAGTAAGACTCAAAGCTAGACCACGGCATAATAAAGAGAAAGGATGAAGGTCGTCCGCTATGCCTTAGCCACATGATCTATATAGTATGTCATGCTGTGTACCACACTTGTGTGTGCCTTGTCATGAGTTTGTAAGGGGTACAAGAGTGATCCAGGAATGGATCACTGGACAGTGGTCAAAATTATCCTAACTAACTGGAGGACTAAGGAAATATTTCTCAATTATGGAGGTGATAAAAGAGTTCATCGTAAAGGGTTACATTGATGTAAGCTTTAACACCAATCCACATGACTCTTAGTAGCAATCCGGATACGTATAGTGGAGCAGCCATTTGGAGTAGCTCCAAATGGAGCATGGTAGAAGTATCTACAATATGCCATAGAGAGTTCCAAAGAAGACACGGATCTGAATGTCGCAGACCGTTGACTAAAACCTCTTTCATTCGCATGCAAAACGGGATCGAACCCCAGAACTCATTAGGTGTGAGATTCGTAACAAATCACATAGCGATGTGAGCTAGATTATTGACTCTAGTGCAAGTGGGATACTGTTGGAAATATGCCCTAGCGGCAATATTAAATTGGTTATTATCAAATCGTTTATTATCCATGCTATAATTGTATTGCTCGGAAACTTATATACATGTGTGGTTACATAGACAACACCATGTCCCTAGGAAGCCTCTATTGGTCTAGTTCGTTGTTAAAAGATGGCTATGGTTTCCTAGTCATGGACATGAGATATCATTTGACAATGGGATCACATCATTAGGAGAATGATTTGATGGACAAGACCCAAACTATAAACATAGCATATGATCGTGTCAGTTTATTGCTATAGTTTTCTGCATGTCAAGTATCTGTTCCTATGACCATGAGATCATGCAACTCACTGACACCGAAAGAGTACCTTGTGTGTATCAAATGTCGCAACGTAACTGGGTGACTATAAAGGTGCTCTATAGGTATCTCCGAGGGTGTCTATTGAGTTGGCATGGATCAAGATTGGGATTTGTTTCTCCGTGTGACGAAGAGGTATCTCAGGGCCCACTCGGTAATACAACATCACAACAAGCCTTGCAAGCAATGTGACTAAGTGTTAGCCATGGGATATTGTATTACAGAATGAGTAAAGAGATTTGCCGGTAACGAGATTGAACTAGGTATAAAGATACCGACGATCAAATCTCAGGCAAGTAACATACTGAAGAACAAACGGAACTGCATACGGGATTAACTGAATCCTTGCCATAGAGGTTCAACTGATAAAGATATTCGTAGAATATTTAGGAACCAATATGGGCATCCAGGTCCCGCTATTGGTTATTAACCGTAGAGGTGTCTCGGTCATGTCTACATAGTTCTCGAACCCGTAGGGTCTGCACACTTAAGGTTCGGTGGCATTTCGTAGTATAGATTTATGTATGGTGGTGACTTGTTCGGATTCCCAGATCAGATCCTGGACATCACGAGGAGCTCCAGAATGGTCTGGAGGTAAATATTGATATATAGGAAGTCCTGTTTTGGTCACCGAAAAAGTTTCGGGCTGATCGGTAGTGTACCGGGAGTGCTGGGAGGGGTAGCGGGGACCATCGGGAGGGCTGTCTCGACCCAAAGGGCCTCATGGGCTGTGGGAGGAGTCAATCCAGCCCTTAGTGGGCTTTCCGAGCCCCCCACCAAGGCCCATGCGGCTAGGGGTGGGAAAAAAACCAAAGGTGGAGAGGTGGAAAGAGTTTCCAAGTGGAAAGGAGGAATCCTACTACTAATAGGATTGGAGTAGGAGTCCTCCACCTCCAATTTTGGCCAACTCTTGAGGGTTTGAGGCTACCTCCTCCCCTACCTCCCTCCTATAAATAACTAGAGGATTTAGAGGGGAAAGCTAACCCTAATTTCCATGTGCTCCCTCTACTTCATTTAGATCGGTTTTCTCCTCTAGTCTAGTTTGGCGGTGCTTAGGTGAAGCCCTACCGGAATAGTTCCACCACCATCGCCGCCATGCCGTCGTGCTGCCGGAGAACTCATCTACCTCTCCATGCCCTCTTGGTATATCAAGAAGGCGAAGATCGTCATCGAGTTGTACGTGTGCTGAACGCGGAGGCGCCGTCCGTTCGGCGGTAGATCAGAAGGACCATGATCAGGATCGCGAGACGATTTGTGAATTGTTCACGGGACGGATCGTGATGGGATCGCGGTACGGATCGTGATTGGATCGCGAGAAGGATCCTCGTGGGATCGCGGGATGCTTGGCGATTTGGATCACGAAGACGTTCGACTACACCAACCGTGTTTCTTAACGCTTCCCGCTTAGCGATCTACAAGGGTATGTAGATCCACTCTCCCTCTCATAGATGCTCATCACCATGGATAGATCTTGTGTGTGTGTAGGATTTTTTTCCATGCAACGTTCCCTAACACTAATGTCAAATAACCTCTTCTCACCAGCAAGTTTGAAATCATAATTGAGCTCTTTGATTGCCCAATAATCTTTATGCTCTAGCTCTAGAGGTAAGTGACATGCTTTACCATAAACCATTTTATATGGAGACAGACCCATAGGGTTCTTGGAAGCAGTTCTATAAGCCCGTAATGCATCGTCAAGTTTCTTAGACCAATTCTTCCTGGATCTATTAACCGTCTTTTGCAAGATCAAATTAATTTCTCTATTGCTTAATTCTACTTGACCACTAGACTGAGGATGATAAGGAGATGCAATTCTATGATTAACATCATACTTAGCAAGCAATTTGCGGAAAGCACCATGAATAAAATGTGAACCACCATCAATCATTAAATATCTGGGGACTCCAAATCTAGGGAAAATAACTTCTTTAAGCATCTTAATAAAGGTGTTATGATCAGCACTACTAGTTCGAATAGCTTCTACCCACTTAGTAACATAATCAACAACAACTAAAATATGAGTATACTCGTTGTACATTGGAAAAGCTCCCATGTAATCAAAACCCCAAACATCAAATGGTTCATTAACAAGAGAGTAATTCATAGGCATTTCCTGACGTCTACTAATATTGTCAATTCTCTGACATTCATCACATGACAAGACAAACTTACGAGCATCCTTGAAGAGAGTAGGACAATAAAAACCAGATTGTAATACCTTATGTGATGTTCTATCTCCAGCGTGGTGTCCTCCGTAGGCCTCGGAATGTCACTTCTGTAGGATTTGTTACTATTCATGCCCAGGTACATAACATCTAATAACACCATCTACTCCTTCTTTATAAATATGTGGGTCATCCCAGAAGTAATGTCTTAAATCATAGAAGAACCTTTTCTTTTGTTGGTATGTGAAACTAGGCGGTATAAATTTAGTGACAATATAATTAGCATAATCAGCATACCAAGGAGCATTACGAGAAGCATTTATGACAGCTAATTGTTTATGAAAGCTATCATCAATAGGTAGTGGTTCATCAAGAACATTCTCTAACCTAGACAAGTTATCTGCTACGGGGTTATCAGCACCCTTTCTATCAACAATATGCAAATCAAATTCTTGTAGCATAAGAACCCACCTGATAAGTCTAGGTTTGGCATCTTTCTTTTCCATAAGATATTTAAGAGCAGCATGATCAGTGGAAACAGTTACTTTAGAATCAACAAGTTAAGGTCTAAACTTATCACAAGCGAACACAACTGCTAAAAATTCTTTTTCAGTGGTAGCATAGTTTCTTTGAGCACTGTATAGAGTTTTGCTAGCATAATGAATAACATTTAATTTGTTATAAACTCTTTGTCCTAGAATAACACCAACGGCACAATCACTAGCATCACACATAATTTCAAAGGGTAGGTTCCAATCAGGTGGTTGAACAACAGGTGCAAAAATCAAGGCATTCTTAAGAATATCAAAAGCTTCTACACAATCATCATCAAAAATGAATGGAACAACTTTTGCAAGAGATTAGCGAGCGGCCTAGAAATCTTAGAGAAGTCTTTAATAAAACTCCAATAGAAACCAGCATGACCAAGGAAACTTCTTATACCTATGATATCCGTAGGACACGGCATTTTTTCAATAGCATCAACCTTAGCCTTGTCAACTTCAATACCTCTTTCAGAAATTTTATGTCCCAAGACAATGCCTTCATTCACCATAAATTGGCACTTCTCCCAATTCAAGACAAGATTAGTTTCTTCACATCTTTGCAAAACTAGATCATGGTTGCTCAAACAATCATCAAAAGAAGTTTCGTAAATGGAAAAATCATTCACGAAAACCTCAACAACCCTTTCACAAAAATCAGAGAATATAGCAGTCATACATCTTTGAAAGGTAGAAGGTGCATTGCATAAACCAAAAGGCATATGTCTATAAGCAAAGGTACCAAAAGGGCAGGTAAAGGTGGTCTTCTCTTGGTCCTCTTTTGACACAAGTATTTGAGAGAAACCAGAATAACCATCTAGAAAGAAAAAATGTGTGTGTTTGGATAGTCTTTCTAGCATTTGATCCATAAAAGGTAGAGGGTAATGATCTTTTCTAGTATCTTTATTTAATTTCCTAAAATCAATTACCATTCTATATCCTGTAACAATTCTTTGTGGGATCAACTCATTTTTATCATTAGGAACTACAATAATACCTCCTTTCTTAGGGACACAATGAACGGGACTAACCCACTTACTATCAGCAATAGGGTAAATGATACCTGCCTCCAGAAGCTTTAATATTTCATTTCTTACCACTTCCTACATTTTAGGATTCAACCGTCGTTGGTGATCAACAACTGATTTAGCATCAGGCTCCATTTTAATTTTGTGCTGACATAGAGTGGGACTAATGCCCTTAAGATCATCAAGAGTATATCCAATAGCAGCACAGCGCTTCCTCGGAGTTTTCAATAATCTTTGTTCTTCATGCTCTGAAAGGTTAGCACTAATAATAAGAGGATATATCTTCTTTTCATCAAGATAAGCATATTTCAGAGTATTTGGTAATTGTTTAAGCTCAGACACAGGATCACCCTTGAGTGGAGGAGGATCCCCAAGTATTTCAACAGGCAAGTTGTGTTTCAGGATAGGATGTTGATCAAATAAAATTTTATCTATTTCATTCCTTTCATTCATATGCATATCATTTTCATGGTCTAGGAAATATTGTTGTAAAGGATCAGTAGGAGGCACAGAAATAGAAGCAAGACCAATAATTTCATCCTTACTAGACAATTCTTTATCATGGGGTTGTCTACGAAATCTGGAGAAATTAAACTCATGAGATGTATCCCCAAAACTTATAGTAATAGTTTCCTTCTCACAATCTATCATGGCATTAACGATATTCAAGAAGGGTCTACCAAATATAATGGAACAAAAATCATCTTGTGGGGAACCAAGAACAAGAAAATCAGTAGGATATATTATTTTCCCACACAAGACTTCAACATCTCTAATAATCCCAACTGGTGATATAGTGTCTCTATTAGTAAGCTTAATTGTAACATTAATTTCCTCTAACTCAACTGGTGCAATATCATTCATAATCTCTTTATATAAGGTAAAGGGAATTGCACTCACACTAGCACCCATATCACGTAAGCCATGATAACAATGATCTCCTATTTTAATAGAAACAACAGGCATGCCAAAATGGGTCTATGTTTATCTTTAGCATCAGGTTTAGCAATTCTAGCGGCTTCATTACAAAATTGAATAACATGCCCATCAATATTATCAAGCAAGAGATCTTTAACCATAGCAACACTAGGCTCAACTTTAATTTGCTCAGGGGGTGTAGGTGTTCTACCACAGCTCTTACCAACCATAGTTGAAGCTTTAGCATGTTCCTTTATTCTAACAGGGAAAGGTGGTTTCTCAATCTAAGCAGCGGGAATAACAGGATCACCATTATAAGTAATAGTTTCCTCTTCAACTTTAATAGGTTCAACTACTTTCACTTCAATGGGACGATGATATTTAAACCACTTCTCCTTAGGGAGATCAACATGAGCAGCAAAAGATTCACAAAAAGAAGCTATTATCTCAGAGTCAAGTCCATATTGTCACGAAAAGCATCGGTGTCTACGAAAGATTTCACACAATCAAACTTAAGGTTCATACCTCACTCCTTACCTTTGTCAAGTTCCCAATCTTCATAGTTGCGTTTAATTCTTTCCAATAAATCCCATTTGAAGTCGATATCCTTCTTCATATAGGAACCAACACAAGAAGTATCGAGCATGGATTGATCATTACGAGAAAGCCAAGCATAAAAAATATAAATAATAATTTCTCTCGAGATCTCATTATTGGGGCATGAATATAATATTGACTTAAGCCTCCCCAAGCTTGAGCAAATCTTTCTCCTTCACTAGGCCAAAAATTATAAATATAATTCCGATCACGATGAACTAGATGATACGATATAACTTCTGATGAAATTCCATTTTTAATCGGTTGTAGCTCCATGATCCAATATCATCACATATCCTATACCATGTCAATGCCTTCTCCTTCAAAGATAAAGGAAAGACCTTCTTCTTGACGTGATCCTCGGGCAGACCTGCAAGCTTAAATAATCCACAAACTTCATCCACATAGATTAGATGCAAATCAGGATGTAGTGTTCCATCTCCTGCATAAGGATTAGACAACAGTTTCTCTATAATACCCAAAGGAAATTCATAATAAATATTTTCACTAGGTTAAGTAGGTTGAGGGACAACTCTTTGTGTTTCTGGTCGAGGTGAAGATACCCCGAACAAACCCCTCAAAGGATTACTTTCCATAGTAACAAGTGACGGTAAATTTCAGCACACTATATAAATTTTTCCTTACCAGATTCCACTTACCAAAGGCGCTTCACTCCTCGGCAACGATGCCAAAAAAGAGTCTTGATGACCGACAAGTATAGGGGATCTATCGTAGTCCTTTCGATAAGTAAGAGTGTCGAACCCAATGAGGAGCAGAAGGAAATGACAAGCGGTTTCTAGTAAGTAATTCTCTGCAAGCACTGAAATTATCGGTAACAGATAGTTTTGTGATAAGATAATTCATAATGAGTGACAAGTAACAAGTGTAGCAAAGGTGCAGAAAGGTAGCCCAATCCTTTTTGTAGTAAAGAACAGGCCTGGACAAACTCTTATATAAAGCAAAGCGCTCCTGAGGACACAAGGGAATTTCTGTCAAGCTAGTTTTCATCATGCTCATTTGATTCACGTTCGTTACTTTGATAATTTGATATGTGGGTGGACCGGTGCTTGGGTGATGCCCTTACTTGTACAAGTCTCCCACTTATGATTAACCCCTCTCGCAAGCATCCACAACTACGAAAGAAGAATTAGGATAAATCTAACCATAGCATGAAACATGTGGATCCAAATCAGCCCCTTACGAAGCAACGCATAAACTAGGGTTTAAGCTTCTGTCACTCTAGCAACCCATCATCTACTTATTACTTCCCAATGCCCTCCTTTAGGCCCAAACAATGGTGAAGTTTCATGTAGTCGATGTTCACATGACACTACTAGAGGAGAGACAACATACATCTCATCAAAATATCGAACGAATACCAGATTCACATGATTACTTCTAACAAGACTTATCCCATGTCCTCAGGAACAAACGTAACTACTCATAAAGCATGTTCATGTTCATAATCATAGGAGTATTAATTATCATAAAGGATCTGAACATATGATCTTCCATCAAGTAAACCAACTAGCATCAACTACAAGGAGTAATCAACACTACTAGCAACCCATAGGTACCAATCTGAGGTGTTGAGATGTCCTCAGGAACAAACATAACTACTCACAAAGCATGTTCATGTTCATAATCATAGGAGTATTAATTATCATAAAGGATCTGAACATATGATCTTCCACCAAGTAAACTGTTGGGGATATGACCCGCTCTGGAGGCTCCGGGTCATGTTGCTGGCTCGTGAGCCGGCCCAAAGGTGAGCCGTAAGACTGATGTCCCAGGGAGATAGGCGGCTCAAGGTGTGGGCCGTACAACGGCCCGGACGGAGAAGACCCGGGCATACAAGACGACTCGCAGACGGCTTGGACAAGAAGATAGAGAGAGACTCGGTTAGCAATTGTAACGAACCGCTGGTCCTGACCTCTTATATAATGGCAGACCCGGGGTGATATTAGAGGACGGGCAATCGAGAACTAGGTCAAGCTTTTAGCTCCTTGTAATCGATACGCAAGCAATACAAACACAAGCAGGATGTAGGCTATTACCTTGATTCGAGGGGCCGAACCTAGGTAAATCCGTGTCTTTCGTCCCGACTAACCCCTTTGAGTCCACCCCATTAGTGATGGCCTCGAACCTAAGTCCATTCACCCGGACATCTACCATGATAAAACCACGACAGTTGGCGCCCATCGTGGGGCTAGCGCTTGGTGGTGTTGAGTTCTCAAAGGGCTCTCTCCCAGGGCTCGAAGGATACGTGTTTGGAAGGATGAGCAAGAGTCGCCACGGCCGGCTCTACATCAACGACGCCGGCTGGGGGCTTGATGCTGGCTCTATGGAGTATGGATTCTGGGTTCCGTTCGGTGGGATCCAGGTTTTCATCGGAAAGGTTGATGGATCTACACCCGGGCCGGACGTCTGCACCAACATCGCCTAGCCGGCTCGGCATCTCCAATCTACGCGTGTTATGAAGCCTGCCCGTGCCCGTCCGGGTCAAAAGCATGTTCTCGTGGGCCTCACTCAAGGCATGGACCTGGAAGCGTCCGGGTCACAGGGAACTCTCGTTTGCTCGGAAGATGAGTCCTCCAATGGGGAGACAGAATCAGTATATCATCTCAGCAACAGTGGCCTTGGGGCTACTAGAACAACTATTCTGAGGTAGAGGGCATTGAGACGGATGCTCTGAGCCCCCCGGTTCATGCGGCGGTGTTCATGGTAGGATTGGCTTCAGCCGCCAGTGACACAGCTGCGGGAGCCGCCGTAGTGGGTGATAGCCCGCCGGCGGCGGCTCAGGTTCTAGTGGAATTGATGGACGAACTCACAGCTCTCATGGCCACAGAGGTAACACCGGATAATCAAGCAGCCAGGAATCTAGAGGTAGCACGGATCAAGGGCCGGATGGCAAAGGAACGACAAAGAATGGCCGAGCTGAAGACCCAGATGGAGGAGGAAGCGGAGCGTATCAAGGGTGATGCTTTCCGACTAGAGCTGGAGCAGAAGTCAGCGGCCGTGGTGCACCGGAGGAGGCATCAATCCCGTCTATTAGAACATTACGAAGCAAGGAACCTTTTTAACACCCCTGGTGCGGGGCGGGTTACGGGCGCACCGGAGAGCCGCCCGATGGAGCGCCCGGCGACTCATCCACCCAAGCATAACCAAATCTCACCTAGGGCTTTTCCAACACCGGCGGGTCATTACTCTAACCCGGCCGAGAACATGGTGGCAGCGGTTGGCCGGCTTGAGACGATTCCCATCACAGATGAGGCACCCTTTGTGGAGGATGTGCGGAACGCCATTGGATATTTACACACGTCGCGGACCACCGGAGGACAATAGGGCGGCTCTAGATGCACAAGCCCTCATGGACCAAGCGAGAGACAGGCGAGAGGCGGAGATAGCGGCAACCCGTCCAGAGCTGGCGCTTTCCGTGTCAATGGGAGTAGTTAGTACCAGAGCCGTAGGGGTGCCATGTTTAACTCCGGCTCTGACAAGTGAACGGCTACCGAAAGACTTTAAGGGGCCTCAAAAGGTTCTGAATTACACACCTAATCTACCCCCTGAGGCGTGGGTTGAAAGTTATGAACTGGCCATGGAGATGCTGGATGTCAGTGAGGCGGTATGCGCAAAATATTTCATCATGATGCTTGAGGGTCCGGCCCGTACATGGCTGAAAGGTCTGCCGCCTAACACGATAAGCTCATGGGCGGAGCTGAGAGCGAAGTTTATTAAGAATTTCCAGGGGACCTGTAAGCAGCCTATGACTATTGTCGATTTGGACCACTGTGTTCAATAGGAGAATGAGTTGGCCCATCATTGGGTCCGGCGGGTGTCGACCATTATTCACTCTTCAGAGCAGATCACAGCGGCTCAAGCGGTGCTCATTTTAGAGAAGAACTATCATTTCGTTCCATTAAAGCAAAAGCTCGGTCGGCTCAAGCGCACGTGTCAGGATATGGGAGAGCTCATGACGGCCTTGACGAAGTATGCCGACTCAGATAACACCAAGGATCCAGGCTCGGATGATGAGAAAGCCAATCAAGGGAAGAAAAATGATCAAGGAAAAGGTTTTGTGAACAATGGGAATAAGAATAAGCGGAAGAGCGTTGATAGCGAATCCGAGCTAGTGGCAAATACCAACACAGGACAGAACCATCCCAAGGGGGGTGGAAAATTCAGGCCAAGGAACAGAGGCCCTTTTAATTTAGAGGAGGCGCTTAGGAAGCCTTGTCCGGAGCATAGCACGCCTGACAAGCCGGCGTTGCATGCATGGGGTGATTGCTTTATCATGCAGAGATTCAAAAACCAGCATTCCCAACTACGTAATAACCAGGGCGGTGGCCCGCCTGGCGGCTCAGGGCACGGCAGGTCAGGGGCTGGATCCGGCGCCGGTGGTTCAAGAAACGGGCATCCGGGTCAGAATAACCAAGGGGGGCACCAGCAGCATCCTAGCAACAACGGCAATAACAACAATCAGCAGCAGCGCAATCAGTCCGGGTTTCAGAGTAACCTAAAGTAGCTCAGTTCTGGACAGTATCACGTATTCAGGACCAGTCACAATAAACGAGACGAGAAGTTGCGGAGGCGAGCGGTTAATGGGGTTGCTCCGGCTCTCCCGTGATATTTGCCGTGGTTTGGATATGACATAATGTGGAGCCAGGAGGATCACCCGCCGCGGGTAGATGACCCGGGCCGGCTGGCTCTAGTTGTGGCCCCTGAGGTGAATGGCTATATGGTGAATAAAGTGCTTATGGACGGAGGTAGCAGCATCAACATCCTTTACTATGACACTTTCCGGCGAATGAAGTTGCTTGACAAGGATCTTAAACCTTCCTCCACCGTCTTTCATGGTGTTGTCCCGGGTAAATCAGCATACCCGATGGCCAGATCTCATTGGAAGTAGCTTTTGGCGATGAGCATAATTACAGGGTGGAGTCCTTGTGGTTCGAGGTGGTAAAAATCAAAAGTTCCTATAATGCGCTATTTGGGAGGCCGGCTTATGCTAAATTTATGGCTAGGCCTTGCTATGTTTATTTGCAACTCAAAATGCCTGGCTTAAATGGCACAATTACCGTTCACGGTAACAGGAAAATGGCTCTTGAGTGTGAGGAAGGAGATGCGGCTTATGCAGAGTCTAGTTGTGCTCAGGAGGAGCTGAAATTTTACAAAGAGAACGTTGATCCGGAGGATATGACCCCGCTAAAGAAGCCTACGACAGAAGTTGAGCCGCCACTCAATCTTAATGTGGATCCAAAGTTTAAGCCGATCAAACAGTTTCTACGACGGTTCAACGAAGAGAGACGTAAACCTATTGGGGAGGAAGTTGCCCGGCTCTTGGCCGCAGGCTTTATAGTGGAAGTTTTTCACCCGGAGTGGTTGGCTAACCCGGTGCTAGTGCTAAAAAAGAACGGCACGTGGCGTATGTGCATAGATTACACGGACCTTAATAAGGCTTGCCCGGCTGACCCTTTTGCGCTCCCTCGTATCGATCAAATTATTGATGCAACAGCCGGATGTGAAAGTTTATGTTTCCTGGATGCATATTCAGGATATCATCAGATTAAGATGGCAACGAAAGATCAGGAGAAGACGACGTTTATTACACCTTTTGAGGCGTTCTGCTACGTCTCCATGCCTTTCGGGCTCAAGAGTGCCCAGGCGACTTACCAACGCTGTGTGCAGAATTGCCTCCACAGTCAGATTGGCCGAAATGTCCATGCGTACGTAGACAACATCGTGGTTAAATCCAGAAAGAAGGAAACTCTTTTAGAGGATTTGAAAGAAACCTTTGACAATCTCCGGGTCTACAAGATGATGCTTAACTCGACGAAGTGTGTCTTTGGTGTTCCAGCAGGAAAGCTTTTGGGTTTCTTGGTCTCTGAGCGGACCATCGAGGCTAACCTGGATAAGATTAAGGCTATCACTTCTTTGGGGGAGCCGACGTGCATTAATGACATTCAGCTCCTTGCAGGACGGATTGCTGCGTTGAGCCGCTTCATAAGCCGGCTTGGGGAGAAAGCCATTCCCTTATACCAGATGATGAAGAAGACAAACAAGTTTAAGTGGAGCGTAGCAGCGGACGAAGCACTTGAAGCTCTTAAAAAGCGGTTGACTAAGCCGCCAGTGTTAGCTACTCCAGTTGAGAAAGAGCCATTACTCCTTTATGAGGCGGCTAACAACAGACCGGTCAGTGTAGCAATTGTAGTTGAGCGCAAGGAGGCAGGGAAGGAGTATCCTATGCAAAGGCCGATTTAGTAAATTAGTGAAGTTTTGGCAGAGTCTAAGCAGAGGTATCCGCATTGGCAGAAGTTAGTATACGGAGTTTTCATGGCCAATCGCAAGTTAAAACATTACTTTTTGGGGCACCAAATAACAGTGGTCAGTTCTGCC
Organism: Hordeum marinum; assembly: GCA_022496015.1. Taxonomy (NCBI): domain Eukaryota; kingdom Viridiplantae; phylum Streptophyta; class Magnoliopsida; order Poales; family Poaceae; genus Hordeum; species Hordeum marinum. The sequence goes on along the minus strand of CM039676.1, from coordinate 367,364,717 downwards.
CCGTTGGGGGATAGCATTCAAAATAGAGAAGCTACAGGGAGGATTGCCTAGTGGGCCTTAGAGCTGAGTCCTCTTAGCATCAAGTATGTTCCTCATACAGCAATTAAGTCTCAAGCTTTGGTGGATTTCATAAATGATTGGACTGAATGTCAAGCCCCCGAAGAGAAGCCGGATAACACGTATTGGACTATACACTTTGATGGATCCAAGTAGCTAGAGGGGTCCGGTGCAGGAGTTGTTCTCACCTCCCCCAAGGGTGACAGGTTTTGTTATGTGCTCCGGTTAATGTTCCCTTGTACTAATAATGCAGCTGAGTATGAAGCACTGCTCCATGGTCTCAGAGTCGCTAAAGAAATGAATTTAAGCCGGGTCAGGTGTTTAGGCGACTCAGATCTGGTGGCTTAACAAGTTTCAGGCACTTGGGACTCCAAGGATCCGCGGATGGCGGCTTATCGATAGGCGGTTGATATCCTTGCCGGTCACTTCAAGGGGTACCAGGTGGATCACATTGATCGTCGCAGGAATGAGGCGGCTGATGCTTTGTCACGGTTAGGCTCTCAACGAAAACCGGTACCACCTAATGTTTTTCTGGATGTATTGCGTCATCCGACTGTCAAGATACCCTCTGAGGAGGATATGGCTATTCCTGACTCGGAGGCGGAATTGGTGGCGGCTCTGCATGCTACCCCAGACTGGACTATTCCTTATTTGGCGTATCTGACACGCGGCGAGTTACCTCAAGAGGAGGATCTGGCCAGGAAGATCACTTGGCATTCTAAGTCTATGACGATTATCAATGGTGAGTTACATAAGTGTAGTGTGATGGGTGTCTTTCAGCGCTGCGTCTCACCAGAGGAGGGCCGGCAAATATTGAGTGAAATTCATGTTGGCGACTGTGGACATCATGCCGGGTCAAAATCTTTAGTGGCCAAAGCTTTTCGACATGAGTTTTTCTGGTTGACGGCTCACAAGGATGCAGAAAACTTAGTCCGTAAGTGTGATAGTTGTCAAAAGTTCGGCCGCCGTGCTCACGTTCCGGCTCAAGAGTTGAGGATGATAGCAATCACTTGGCCGTTTGCGGTCTGGGGGCTCGATATGGTAGGACCTTTCAAGCGATCCAAGGATAAGAAAACGCACCTTCTGGTGGCAGTTGATAAATTTACTAAGTGGGTAGAGGCAGAGCCAGTCAGCAAATGTGACGCGGCTACAGCGGTTCAATTTATTAAGAAGCTGATCTATCACTTTGGTTACCCGCATAGTATCATTACGGACAATGGAACAAATCTATCCAAAGGAGCTATGAAAGTGTTCTGTGAGAAGGAGCATATCCGGCTTGACGTTTCAGCCGTGGCACATCCACAGTCTAATGGTCAGGCGGAACGAGCCAATCAGGAAATCTTAAGAGGAGTCAAACCACGGCTCATGGTCCCTTTGAAGCGGACACCTGGATGTTGGGTTGAGGAGTTGCCCTCCGTCTTATGGAGCATCAGAACTACCCCTAATAGGTCTTGAGGTTTCACGCCTTTCTTCATGGTGTATAGTGCTGAGGCAGTTCTACCCAGCGATATCCGGCATGACTCACCAAGGGTGGCGGCTTATGTTGAGACGGACAATGAGGTAGCACGCCAAGATGCGTTGGACGCCTTGGATGAAGCACGAGAGTTAGCAGCAGCTAGGTCGGCAATTTATCAACAAGACCTGCGACGCTATCATAGCCGCAGGGTAAAGACCCGGACGTTTTAGGAAGGTGACCTGGTGCTCCGGTTGATTCAAGACCAATCTGGAATGCATAAGTTATCTCCACCATGGGAGGGGCCTTTTGTGATCAGCAGAAACCTTAACAATGGGTCATATTATCTCATTTATGTCAGAGATGAGTCGGAAACCGCGGGTCAAGAGACATTACGGCCATGGAATATCGCACATCTATGACCATACTTTACTTAGCAGGCGTTGGAAGTCGCTATCATATATCATGCTTACATGAGTAAAAGCTAGCATCCCCGCAAAAGACTGGGGCCTCTGCTCTTATGTATACCTTTGTACAATCAAGATAAAAAAATCCGGCTCAAAAATTTGAGTTGAAGTGGTTTGTTCGCCATCAAAACGGCTGGTCTATCATCCGGCTTTATGCCCTATCAAGCGTTGTGGCAGGGAGGCTTCTTGCCTTCGGGTATGGCTCACATCTCCCCTGCACAGTCGGCTTTTACGCTGGTGCAAGGAGGCTTCTTGCCTTAAGGTATAGCTCACTTCTCCCTTGCATAGGCGACAATATGCCCAATTAAGCACTGTTGCAAAGAGGCTTCTTGCCTTCGGGTATAGCTTACTTCTCCATTGCACAGCCATCTGTCATTAAACTGTTGCAAGGAGGCTTCTTGCCTCCGGGTATAGCTTACTTCTCCCTTGCACAGTTGGCTTTATGCCTAGTTTGGTTACATTAAGCGCTATTGTGGATGGAGGCTTCTTACCTTTGGTATAGCTTACAGGACCCTAAGACAACAGCGTGTACACCAAATTCCAGTTGCTTATCAACTGCGGCCATCGAAGGGGGCTTCTTACCGACGGGTATCGCTTATCTCACCCTAATGGCCGGCTTTATGCCACTTCTAGTTACTTATTAACCGCGGTTGTCGAAGGGGGCTTCTTACCGACGAGTTCGCTTATCTCACCCTAACAACCGGCGTTTATGCCAAAATTCAGTTGCTTATCAACTATAGCTGTTGAAAGAGGCTTCTTGCCTTCGGGTATAGCTTACTTCTCCTTTCAAACAGCCGGCTTTATGTCGCCTCAGGCTAATTATTAGCCACGGCTGTCGATGGAGGCTTCTTGCCTTGGGGTATAGCTTACATCTCCCATCGACAGCCAGTGTTCACTGTACTCTTACCAGTCAATCTCGCTTAGAGACCCTGAGCCGGTTCAAGAAATTGACGGCCAATCTCACCTAGAGACCCTGAGCCGGTTCAAATAATTGACGGCCAATCTCGTCAGAGACCCTGAACTGGTATGAGTTTAACCATTCGAATCCACGCAGAAGAGCCGTCATATGAGTTTTTTGAGGAAGGAAAGATCATCATCACGTATTGTATCATGCCGGCTTATCAAGCCGTGTCAGAGCAAGGCAATTATAAGTCCCAGGTTGGTGCAGGCAGAACTACCCGGCACTTGGGGGCTACATAGCCGCAATTCTCCTCAAAAGTTCCGGTTCATCAATACCCGCAGTTGTCGATATAGGCTTCTTACCATCAGGTATAGCTTACATTATCCTAAAGACAACCGGCTCCTTAATAACTTCGTCCGACAAGAGCCGAAGCCATGTTGCTCCGGTCGACAAAATTCAAGGTTTCAAAGAGATTATCCGGCTCTAATATTTTGGAGAAAGGAATGGCGTCTTCAAAGGCAGACACCCCTCATTAGAAAATCTCAAAGTATATCCATGAAGAGCCGGCAACACATTAAATTGAAACACAGAGAGAAGGAAAGTGCACACAGAGAGGTGCAAATATATACAGTCGCCAAGCGGCAGAGTCATGTTTACTCTATTACAAAAACTACTCTCAGAAGGAGCAAAAGGATTTTCAACCGCCCACGGCGGGTCATTACATGAGTCTGTGCTTAGAAAGGTTAAAAGAATAAAATTCAGTTATTGGCCGGCTCATCCTGCTCCGGGTCTTCTGCTGGCTTTATCTGGAGATTGCCCAAGTCCCAATTACAGTCAGCCAGAGCAGCAAAACACCCTTGAAGGAACGAAGACGCGTCAAGCTCACAAGGAAAGAGATCCTTACTACAGGCGGGTGTCAGATCTTTCCACTCGTAGAGAGGCCCGCGGATTCTCTTCTCCTCTGCATCATAAGCCACCTGATAGGTGCTCAAGTCAGCTTCATCCGCCAGAATAGAGGCCAGATAGCGGGACTCTTTGACACATCGGATGTAATCTTCTTCGGTGAATTCTGAGCCGTCATCTCTTTTAGATGGGTAACCATCCATCATTTCAACCGGCGTTAGCTCAGGGGTGAAGGCCAGAGCCCGGCTCAATCCAGCGACGGCTCCTTGGCGGAAGGCGGACTTCTTTAGCTCTTCTACCTGCTTGGGCATTGTGGAGAAGAGTTCCAGGACCCCTTTCAGAGCAGTGGGGATCTTCTCCTTATATTGCACGCTCTTGATCGTGAAGATGGTGCCGCAGTATAACTGTTCCGCAAAAGTGTAAATGGCCTTCAGTGGCAGAAGGCTATCAGAAGCCAACTGCCGGCTCCTGGGACCTGGATAAGTCAGATAAAGTTAATGAGTCGCCAGTTTTTCACTAGCAATGTTAAACAGTACAAAGTAAAACAGAAACTTACCAAATAGGACGGCTAACATCTTCGCGATGTGCTGCTTCAGGCCTTGAAGTTCCTCCGCCACAGTTGTAAGCCGCTGCTCGGTGTCGTCCGCCCGTTTGGTCAAAGCGGCCTTTTCAGATTCGGCTGTCTCTTTTAAAGAGGTAAGCTCAGCAGTGACATTGGCCAGCTCCTCAGAGAGAAGCCGGCACTTTTCCTCAGCAATGCTTCAGGCTTCTTGCTGAGCCGCTAGGTTGGCCCTCAGATCCGTCAACTGAGACCCGGCTTCATTCAAAGCTTCCTATAATACATCAAAATACAGGATAAGCCGCCAAAATGCAGGACAAGTGTTAAAAGCAAATACAAGTCTCAAACTGATAGCAAGCAATATATTTGACACTTGGGGGCTAATGTATATTTGATCTTTTAGTATGCAATACAATTCCGATTCATCTCCTTCGAAGCTAATCCGGAACTTGGGGGCTACACTATGGCTCTTCAATGTACTAATAATGGAAGCACCGACTCAACTTGATCAAGTTTGAGCCGGCCCTTGGGGGCTACGATTAGATCTTCAAGCTATCTACATTAAAGGCCTGGCTCAAATATAATCTGAGATGGCCCTTGGGGGCTACGATTGGCGGTTCACTTTATTTACAGTACAAAGCTAAAGCAATTTTAAGGGAATTTGACATGACAATATCTGCAAAGGTCACAGAAAGACCCGGCTCAACGATTCAGTACGTTAAGACGGCTCTTGGGGGCTAAGTAAATATATAGTAAGAAGGAAAGGTACCTCATATTTTGTCTTCATGGAAGAGATCAACCGAAGTTCGAGATCTCGGCTGGTGGTAACCCGGCTTATATACCCGGCGTGTAGCTCTTCGACTGTCATCTTCTCGCACGAAGAGTCAAAGTTCAGTTTCTTCGAGGCTTCAGTCGGCTTTGTATGTTTGGTCAACACATGAGTCGGAGGCGTTTGAGGACCAGACCCGGTGATAACAACATCCGGAGTGTCAGGGGTCTTGGCAGGAGTCGCCGGCTTTGAAGGAGCCCTTGGAGGGCTCTCCATGATGACATCTTCAGCGGCCGGCTCCGTGGAGGCAGCCGACGGGTTTTCTTCTGGTTGAGTCTCCTCCGGTTGTTCGGGCTCAAGCTCTTCGATAACTGGGCCGGAAGAGGGCTTGTTGGTCTTGCAATGTTTAGCTTGAGCACTGCAAAAAAGAAGGATCAACAGTTGAAGATGTCGCTATGATATTAACAGCCGGATATCCAGATATCATAGTAAGGAATGCTTACAGTGGATTAATCTTGGGCGGTGGTAGAATTGACTCCAAAGAGTCACCGGAGGAAGGAGATTTCTACAAAGAATAAAACGGAAAGGTGAAGAGAGTATCAAGTTTACAAAGGAAAGTCAAAGGAAAAGAAGAGACTTAAACCTCGGTGGGGCGTTTCTTTGGAGCCGGAGAGTTTGGTAGCCCGGACATGAGCTCAGTAGAGCCGGTGCTTCAAGTCTGTCGACGCTCGACTTGCTGTTGCTTTTTTAAGAGAAAATAGGGAGCCAGATAAGCAAGAGGGTGAGAAAGAGGAACTTTACTGATAACCCGTCACGGCTTTCGGGGGACGAAACATTCTGAGCCGGAAGAAAAGTAATTTACCTCAGGAGCATTGGCATGGCTGGTTTCCACTTCATCTTGCGAGTAAAGTAATTATTAATAAAGCAGGAAGGTAAAAGATCAAGCAAGACAGTTAAAACTTTACCTCTGAGCTGGATGATGGTGGTGGGTCAAGCAAATTATCTTGCGGGGCATATATGTTAGCCTTTTTAGTTGCGACCTTCTTCCTGGATTTCTTCGGAGGGGCAACATATTCCTTCTTCCAGAAGTTTGAATCGGCCTATAAGAATGACTCGGAGAGTGAATACCAAATCAACAAAGTGCAAACAACATCTGAGAGATGGATGGGAAGACATTAACTTACATCGGGAGCCAGATTGTTGGCACTAAAAGGCGCCAGGACGATTTCACTGCATGATCCGGAAGCTTCATGGACAAGGCTCCGGATGGCGAGGGTAATGTCATTCTCTGTCAATGTGGATCGGCTGAAGCATAATGAGCTATCATACTTGTCTCCATATTCGCACATGAGTCGACTTCTATGGCTCAAAGGCATAATCCGCCATGAAATCCAGCAACGGATCAGGTCCAGCCCGATTAAGCCGTTGGCCATGAGAGCCTTGATTTTGGCATGGGTCGGCTCATATCTTGCGCGTTCTGAAGTTGATAGCCGGCCAGGAAGCTCTGATGTTGTTGTGAGCCGGGAAGGACGATAACCCGGCAAAGGACACTCGTTCTCAGCAGAGGTGTCCTTGCAATAGAACCAGGTCTTGTTCCAGTCCTTGGGGTGACTCGGCATCTGCGTGGCTGGAAAAATGATATCTCTACGCCGTTGGATGGATATGCCTCCAAGCTCTAGGCTCGGACCGGCTTTCACTTCAGTTTGCCGGTTAGCATAAAAGAACTCCCGAAAGAACCCCACAGATGACCTGACTTGAAGGTAAGCTTCAGAAAGCACTTGGAAGTTGCATATGTTTGAGACGAAGTTGGGGGCCAAGTCTTGCGGGTGAAGCTTATAACAGTGAAGGACGTCCCAAAACAATTTTGAGCCGGGAGGCACGAACCCTCGTTCAATATGGTCAGAAAAAAACACCACTTCACCTTCTTGAGGATTGGGCCGCGTCTCATCACCCGAGACCCGCCAGCTAATGACTTCCTTGGGAGGAAGAGTACCCGCATGAACAAAATCCGACAAAAAGTCCTCTGCGATGCATGACCCAACCCAGTTGCATGAGTTGGACGCACGAGACATATTGGCGGCTTAAGTGTTGTGCAAGATAAAAGGCGCGATGAGTCAAAGCGTAAGCAAATATTTTTGACAGCTTAAAGTTTTAAGGGCTCTACGGATAAAGTGGAAGACCCGGCTGATGAGAGCCGGAGAGGCTTAGCGGCTCAATAGAGGAAAGGAAGATTGAAAATTGGCTAAGTCCTAAAAACAGATTCTGCAAAATATTACTATGTCTACGGACCTACAAAAGCATAGAAAATAAATTGTAACCTGACCTAGCGATGAACAGCGGAAGAAAAAAAGGAAACGAACTGAAGCCATCGTGGTCCGCGCATTACGTGCGGCCGGCCCGCGCGTGGCGGCGGAGCAAGAGCACATTCTAAAGGTATTAGCGGTATCAACATACACCGGCGATGGTGATGCCGGAGCCCGAGTGGCGGCAACGGAGCCCCCGGTGAAAACCCTACTACGGCGGCGGCTATCTATGGAACAGGAGAACTCACCGGAGATGGCGCGACGGAGGCGGACGAATCTCTGGTACGTTCAGGGTGATGCAACGGCCAAGTTGGGGACGACGTACGGATGATGCCAGAGCAAAGCTCGAAGACGCTAGGGCGCCGACAGGAAGAAGACGAAGAAGAAGAGGCACGAACGGGAGGATGGGAAACCCCGACCCGCACGGGTCATATTTAAAAGGGGGTTAAGGAAGGCGCGAAAATCCAGGCGATGACACCGTTTGGCCGAGGCGGACGCCTCGATTTTCGGGATGACAGTTAATGAAAGATTTGGTGATACGTCAGCAGATCTCATGACGTCACGCCGGGTCATTTCCGGGCAACTCGCCAAAAGTGGAACAGAAGGATGAAGTGAGCAAGCTCAATTCAACCTGGGGCCTAATGTTGGGGATATGACCCGCCCCGGAGGCTCTGGGTCATGTTGTTGGCTCGTGAGCCATCCCAAAGGTGAGCCGTAAGACTGGTGGCCCAAGGAGATAGGCGGCTCAAGGTGTGGGCCGTACAACGCCCCGGACGGAGAAGACCCGGGCGTACAAGCCGACTCGCAGACGGCTTGGACAAGAAGATAGAGAGAGACTCGGTTAGCAATTGTGACGAACCGGTGGTCCTGACCTCTTATATAATGGCAGACCCGGGGCGATATTAGAGGACGGGCAATCGAGAACTATGTCAAGCTTTTAGCTCCTTGTAATCGATACGCAAGCAATACAAACACAAGCAGGACGTAGGCTATTACCTCGATTCGAGGGGCCGAACCTGGGTAAATCCGTGTCTTTCGTCCTGACTAACCCCTTTGAGTCCACCCCATTAGCGATGGCCTCGAACCTAAGTCCGTTCACCCGGACATCTGCCATGATAAAACCACGACATAAACCAACTAGCATCAACTACAAGGAGTAATCAACACTACTAGCAACACATAGGTACCAATCTGAGGTGTTGAGACAAAGATTGGATACAAGAGATGAACTAGGGTTTGGAGAGGAGATGGTGTTGGTGAATATGTTGATGCAAATTGACCTCCTCTCTATGAGAGGATTGTTGATGATGACGATGACTTTGATTTCCTCCTCCGGGAGGGAAGTTTCCCCGGTAGAACAGCCCTGCCGGAGCTCTAGATTGGTTCTGTCCAAGTTCCACCTCGAGACGGCAGCGCTTCGTCCTGAAAGCTCTCCTCTGCTTTTTTTCCATGTCAAAACTCTCCATATAGCATAAGATGGGCGTCGGGGACCATCCAGCTGGGCCACAATCCTGCTAGGCGTGGCCAGGGGGTGGTCGCGCCTGGCAGGCTTGTCACCTCCTGGTGGCCCCCCTCTGGTATTTGTTTTGCCCAGTATTTTTTATATATTCCAAAATAATTCTCCTTAAATTTTCAGGACTTTTGGAGTTATGCAGAATAGGTATCTCAGATTTGCTCCTTTTCCAGTCCAGAATTTCAGCTGTCGGCATTCTCCCTCTTCATGTAAACCTTGTAAAATAAGAGAGAAAAGGCATAAGTATTGTACCATAATGTGTAATAACAGACCATAATACAATAAATATCAATATAAAAGCATGATGCAAAATGGGTGTATCAGCTACCAACCGGGACTAAAGGTCCCTGCCCGCGTGGAATTTCGGCCACCGAAAAGATGGGCCTTTACTCCCGGTTGGTGGATCTAACCGGGACTAATGGAAGGACCTTTAGTCCCAGTTGTTGGTAACAACCGGGACTAAAGGGTCTTTAGTGCCAGTTGGATCCACCAACCGGGACTAAAGGTCCTGGCGTACTTAAGCCCTCCTTCTTCCTCCCCAAATCACTCCGTCTTCGGGCCCGCTAGACGACGACGCCAGGTTGCCCCGCGCGTGCCCTCGGCGTCGCCGTCCGGTGATACGTATCCAACGTTTCTACAATTTATGAAGTATTCATGCCATGTTTACAATAATTCTATATGATTTTGGTATGATTTTATTGAACTAACCCGGACTGACGCTGTTTTCAGCAGAACTACCGTGGTGTTGTTTTTGTGCAAAAATAAAAGTTCTCAGAATGGGCTAAAAATTTACGGAGAATATTTTTGCAAAATATAGAAAATATTGGAGTGAAAATATATCGGAGAAGAGTCCCAAGGGATTCACAAGCTACCAGGGTGCGACCACCTCCCGGTCGCGCCTGGCAGGCTTGTGACCTCCTCGGGAACCTTCTGGACGTGTGACCAACACCAAATACTCCTATAAATACCCAAAGCTCCAGAAATAAACCTAGATCAGGAGTTCCGCCGCCGCAAGCCTCCAGATCCACGAAAAAACAATCAGGAGTCCGTTCCAGCACCCTGCCGGAGGGGGAAACCATCACCGGAGGCCATCTTCATCATCCCGGAGGTCTCCATGATGAGGAGGGAGTAGTTCACCCTCGGGGCTGAGGGTATGTACCATTAGCTATGTGTTTGATCTCGCTCTCTCATGTTCTTGAGATGGCAAGATCTTGATGTACCGCCAGCTTTATTGATATAGATGGATCATATGGAGTTTTCCCCTCTCTATCTTCTTGTGATGAATTGAGTTTTTCCTTTGAAGTTTTCTTATCGGATTGAGTCTTTAAGGATTTGAGAACACTTGATGTATGTCTTGGGATGGGATATCTGCGGTGACAATGCGGTGTTCTATTGATCCACTTGATGTATGTTTTAGTGATCAACTTGCGGGTTCCGTGACCTTGGGAATCTATGCATAGGAGTTGGCACATGTTTCCGTCTTGAATCTCCGGTAGAAACTTTGGGGCACTCTTTGAAGTTCTTTGTGTTGGATTGAACATGATGAATCTAAAATTGTGTGATGCATATCGTATAATCAAGCCCATGGGTACTTGTGGTGAAACTAAAGTATCTAGGTGACATTAGGGTTTTGGTTGATGTGTATCTTAAGGTGTTATTTTAGTACGAACTCTAGGGCTATTCGTGACACTTATAGGGATAGCTCATAAGATTGCTCGAAAAAGATAACTTTGAGGTGGTTTCGTACCCTACAATAATTTCTTCGTTAGTTCTCCGCTATTTGTGACTTTGGAGTGAACTCTTTGTCACACGAGAGGTATTTACATATGATTCAATTATGTCAGTATTGTTGAGAGAAATTGCACTAGTGAAAGTATGAACCCTAGGCCTTGTTTTCAAGCATTGCAATACTATTTTTGCTCACTTTTGGTACTTGCTACCTTGATATTTTTATATTTTCATATTACAAAAACCTATATTTACCATCCATATTGCACTTGTATCACCATCTCTTCACCGAACTAGTGCACCTATATAATTTACCATTGTATTGGGTGTGTTGGGGACACAAGAGATTCTTTGTTATTTGGTTGCAGGGTTGTTTGGGAGACACCATCTTCAACCTACGCCTCCCACGGATTGATAAACCTTAGGTCATCCACTTGAGGGAAATTTTCTATTGTCCTACAAAACTCTTCGCTTGGAGGCCCAACACAAGTCTAGAATAAGAAGGTTGCATAGTAGACATCAAGCTCTTTTCTAGCGCCGTTGCAGGGGAGGTGAGTGCTTGAAGGTATATCTTTAGATCTTGGAATCAAATCTTTTAGTTTCTTGTTTTTCACTAGTTTGGTTTTATAAAAGAAAACTACAGAAAATGGAATTGAGGTTGCCTCATATGCTTCATCTTTTTAATGTCTTTGGTGAAAACGATGGAAAGGAAAATTGTGCACAAGTGTTAGAAGAATAAGTTATTAAAATGTTTAGCACTAAATCTTTGAGTGGTGAGCATGACTGCAATATTGTTAGTATGAATTCTTTTAATATCCATAGTACTCATGACGATTGCACTTGTCATGATAAAAAGATTTCTTATAAGCATGTCAATTTTTGTGGAGTGCATAGAGTTTGTGAAGACATGCCTAAAAGGGAAGATAGATTTTGTAAGAGGCATAAGTATTTAGAAACTAAATGGTTGCAAGAGAGGCTATATGTTTGTACTGAAAGACTTAATATTTCTCGCCGTCCTTGTGAACTTTGCAATTAAAGTGTTCATTTTAATTTCCAATGTGAATTAGTTCATAATCGAATTGTGTCCAAAAATTGTGATAACCTCATTACCCTTGAGCATCATAATGAACTTAGTCTATTTTGGGGGTATGAAGAAATGAAACATAAAACTAAGGATGTTCCAGCTTGTGTTCTCACGAAAATGATTGATTTTGATAAAAATGAAATATATATGTATTGCGTTGTAAATTGCATTGAGAATCCATATATTGCCAACTAACTAAAGACAAGAAAACAAATAGAATATGAAGAAAATATTAATGAAATGGAGGAGGTTTCCCAATATCCTCCTATTTTTTCTTATGATGGATCAGGTAATGAGGAGGAGCTTTTTATTCAACCAAACTCTTCAAAAAGAAGCTTGGAGGAATTAAATAAACCCACACATAATGTGGTGAAGAAGAAGAAAGGAAGTAAAAGTAAAGGTAAAGAGGTATCTCTCCCAAATAATGTTGCTCCCATTATGTATAGGCCTCATGAGAATGAATCAAACATAGTTGTGGAAGATGATACAATTGAGGATGATTTTGTTATGCCTATTGCTTGTTGTGATAATTATGATTGGGAAGATAATGATACTTCTTATAATCTTGAAAATATTTATGGCACCAACTTGGAGGATGATAATGATAATTGCTATACTATTGGTGCTATTCATACCATTAATGATGAGAGTGAGTATGTTTATGATATACAAAGCCACAAGCTTGGGGGTGTTATGTTTGATGAAAATGACATGTTTGAGAATTTATTTGCTGCAATTAATGTTTGTCCCGAGCTTGGAGATGCTATGCTTAATGAAGATGATCTTTTTATTCCCCCTACTTTGAATGATCAAATTTGTTATAATGATTGTATGCCTCCTACTTATGATGATTATTGTGATGATACTTATGCGATGAAAAAGAGTGATGATTACTATTATGATACTTGTCATAATTATGAATATCATTGTACTGAATATTACTCTTTTAGTGTGGAACCAATTCGTAGTATTCAACTCTTTTATGATACTCCCACTATTAGTCATGAGAAGAAATTTTCTTGTGTGGAGAGTAGTAAAATTTCTATGCTTGTAGATCATGAAAATAATCTTTTATGTGCTGGTTATATTGTGGAATTCCTTCATGATGCTACTGAAAATTCTTATGAGGGAGGAACATATGCTTGTAGGAATTGCAATAATATCAAGTTTCCTCTCTATGTGTTCAAAGTTTTAAAGTTATGCATGTTTTGCCTTCCTATGCTAGATGATTCTTGTTCCCATAAATTGTTTGCTCACAAAATCCGTATGCATAGGAAGTGGGTTAGACTTAAATGTGCTTGTCATGAGATTCATGATGCTCTTTTGCATATTTCAATTATTATTCCTTTACGAGCATCATTGAAATCATCATGCATAGCTAAAAGGCATTAAAGAAAAGCGCTTGTTGGAAGACAGCCCAACACTTTTACTTTCTATTTTGATGTTTTCACATGATTAAGCTGTCGTAGTAATCATGTTTTGTGTCTTTTATTTCAATAAAGTGCCAAGTAAAGCCTATGGGATAGTGTGGAAACTTGTTTGTTTGATTCTGTGCAAAAACAGAAAGTTTTGCATCAAGTATATGAATTATCTGATGTTACTGGAGCGTCAAAAAATTCGGAAATTTTTAAACAAACTTTATATACAAATTCCCTGATCTATCCTAATTTTTAAGAATTTTTATAGTCAGTGAAGTTTGGTGATCATTCATATCTTTACAGACTGTTCTGTTTTTGATAGATTCTGCTTTGCATGCATAGTTTGCTTGTTTCAAGTGTTCCATTAGCTTATATTGAGTAATATAAATTGTGTAAATGATGTAATACATAAGTTATTATGTGAGAAAAATTATGAATCTTGTATTGACAGTCCCTAAGTGAATAATTTATCTTTATTACACTAACCCTTCTCACAAAGTTCCATCAAGTTTTGTGTGATTGAAGTTTTCAAGTTTTGGGTGAGACACCGATATGAGGAGAATAAGGAGTGACAAAAACCTAATATTGGGTATGCCCAAGGAACCCCCAAGGTAATATTAAAGGAATACTCAAGAGTCTAAGCTTGGGGATGCCCCGGAAGGCATCCCCTCTTTCGTCTTCAACACTATCGGTATATCTTACTTGGAGCTATATTTGTATTCATCACATAATATGAGTTTTGCTTGGAGCGTCATTTTATTTTGTTGTTCTATGTTAAGTTTTATTTATAATCTTGATTTTAAATAAAAAGTTCCAAGAATTGCCTTTAGGATGCTTGCATTGCATGTTTTGATATGTGCTGGGTAAAAATAGAAACTTCTGTTTCGTATTTTACTGGAACGTAAAAAAATTCTGAAATTTTTAAATAGTATTTTTGTATAAATTTTATATCATTTACTACATTTTTCATATTTTTTTGAGTTACGGAAGTACACTGTTATAATAAATTGCTACAGACTGTTCTGTTTGGACAAATTGCTGTCATAGTTTTGTTATCTACTTATCCTATAGTTTCCATAGCCTATATTGGTAGATATAAATTGTGGAAATGACATTATATAGTACCTAATGTGTGAAAATTATTTTTCAACCTTTCTTTGTAGTACATGAAGTGTTGATTTATTCTTATGTGTACTAACCTATCTCACGAGTTCTTTTTGAGTTTTGTCTGGATGAAGTTTTTGATAATAGGTGAAACCATGATATGAGAGGATTGAACGAGATACAAAAGCTCAAGCTCAGGGATGCCGGAGGCACCCCAAGTAAATATTTCAATAAGTCTCAAGCATGTAAGCTTGGGGATGCTACACATCCCACCTCTCTTCATCAACTATCGGTTAGCCTATGTTGAGCCCAAATTTTATTCGTTCACATGATGTGTGCTATTCTTGGAGTGCTATTTTTCTTTTTCTTGATGTTTAAATAATATACTCAGATCTGAAAATCTTTATTGAGAGAGAGAGAGAAAGTCCTCACATAGATACTTAATTGTTTGACTACTCATTGATCTTCACTCATATGTTTTGGAGTAGTTTTGTCCTTTACTCTCGTGCTTCACTTATATCCTATGAGTAAATGGTTGAATGAATTGAATATCATAAATATGAAATTATATATGTTTATATGCTTATCCCATGGTGAGTAATGACTTCACATATAAAAAGTATAGGTGGTAAAATTTATTGAAAGTTAGCAAACACCGCATTGGTCAATTGAACCATTCATGGGAGAATATTGAAGGAATAGAGATTTCACATATATATATATACTATCTTGGACATCTTCTATGATTGTGACTACCCATTAATTATTTTCAAACTTGAGCAAATTAGTTGAAGTTGGACAAGGAAGACAATGTGATGAGTTATGCTTGGGTATATTTGTATAGAAGTTATATTGTTATGGATCCTCCAACATGTGGTGCTTGCTTACACTTCATATTAGCCAAAACTTTCGCACCAAGTAGAAATACTACTTGTGCATCCAAACACCCTTAAACCCAAAGTTGTTCCATTTGAGTCCACCATACCTACCTATATGTGGTATTTACCTATCGTTCCAAGTAAATTTGCATGTGCCAAACTCTAAACCTTCAAATAATATTCTGTTTTGTATGCCCAAATCGCTCATATAATGACTAGGGGCTGTCAGTATCTTCCATGTTAGGCGGGTTATTCTTACGATATGTGTTTATTCACTACCATTCACGAGAAAGTGGCTGGTAATAGGGATTCTTAGTCCCGAAATCAACGAAAAAAATGCAAATAATTAAACAAAACTCCCCCAGGAATGTTGTTGGTTTGGACGGTACCCGTGGATTCGGCTCGCCGTGGAGTGTGATTGATTGGTGGAGGGGGAGTAAAAACTTTACCATTCTGTTTGGGAACCGCTTATAATGTATCTAGCATGGAAGATGCCAAGATCTCTCGGTTGTTATGGTGACAATGAAAGCATACTGCCCAAAATTATTATTCATCTCTATTTTAAAAACACGAGATCTGGCACATCTACAAATCAATTCTTCCCTCTGCGAAGGGCATATCGTTTACTTTCTAGTACTTACCTTTATGCAATAGTCATGGTGATCATCACCACTTCCTATATTTTGCTTTTTTCTCTTGGCAAGCATCATGTGATGGAGAAAGATCCAAGCATATATGGACATTCAAATATATTTGATCATGAATTATTATTGTTGACAATTATCTATATGATAAATAAGTTGGGAGGCGAAACTTTAAGCCCCTATCTTTCTTTGTGTTCGACGGATGCCATTTGCTCTAAAAATATGCTTTGAGTGTTGGCAATCATGGAAGACTATATGATGGTTGAGCATGTGGAATTTGCTAAATCAAAGCTCTTACATAGACCCTTCTCGAAAATAAGATGAATTGCAATTGTTTGGTGACTCAAAGCACAGTTTGCTAGTTTTCAAGAAACTTTATGGTCTACACTTTAACATGTGAATAGCTTGCTACTTCATCATTGGAAGTTTTATGAGATGAGCTACTTTTTATGATATATAATGATGCTAGAAAAGGTGTTTGGAACCATCATTGATCAAATTTATGCACTATGCTAGCATTCACACTTCATAAATTATTTCTTTTATCATTTACCTACTCGAGGACGAGCAGGAATTAAGCTTGGGCATGCTGATACGTCTCCAACGTATCTATAATTTATGAAGTATTCATGCCATGTTTACAATAATTCTATATGATTTTCGTATGATTTTATTAGAACTAACCTAGACTGACGCTGTTTTTAGCAAAACTACCATGGTGTTGTTTTTGTGCAGAAATAAAAGTTCTTGGAATGGGCTGAAATTTACAGAGAATGTTTTTGGAAAATATAAAAAATAATGGAGCGAAAAGATACCGGAGAAGAGTCCCGAGAGAGTCACAAGCAACCAGGGCGTGGCCACCCCCCTAGGCGTGCTTGGAAGGCTTGTGACCTCCTCGGGAAACTTCTGGACATGGGACCAATGCCAAATACTCCAATAAATACCCAAACCTCCGGAAAGAAACCTAGATCGGTAGTTCTGCCACCGCAAGCCTCCGGAGCCACGAAAAAACAATCGGGAGCCCGTTTCGGCACCCTACCGGAGGGGGAAACCATCACCGGAGGCCATTTTCATCATCCCGGCGGTCTCCATGACGAGGAGGGAGTAGTTGACCCTCGGGGCTGACGGTATGTACCAGTAGCTATGTGTTTGATCTTTCTCTCTCTCGTGTTCTTGAGATGGCACGATCTTGATGTACCGCCAGCTTTATAGATATAGCTAAATCATATGGAGTTTTCCCCTCTCTATGTTCTTGTGATGATTTGAGTTTTCCCTTTGGAGTTTTCTTATCGGATTAAGTGTTTAAGGATTTGAGAACACTTGATGTGTGTCTTGCGATGGTATATCCGTGGTGACAATGGGATGTTCCATTGATCCACTTGACGTATGTTTTGGTGACCAACTTGCGGGTTCCGTGACCTTGGGAATCTATGCATAGGGGTTGGCACATGTTTTCGTCTTGAATCTCTGGTAGAAACTTTGGGGCACTCTTTGAAATTCTTTGTGTTGGATTGAACATGATGAATCTGAAATTGTGTGATGCATATCGTATAATCAAGCCCATGGGTACTTGTGGTGACATTGGAGTATATAGGTGACATTAGGGTTTTGGTTGATATGTATCTTAAGATGTTATTTTAGTACAAACTCTCGGGCTGTTCGTGACACTTATAGGGATAGCTCATAAGATTGATCAGAAAAGATAACTTTGAGGTGGTTTTGTACCGTACAATAATTTCTTCGTTACTTCTCCGCTATTTGTGACTTTGGAGTGAACTCTTTGTCGCACGAGAGGTATTTACATATGCCGTTTTTGCTCACTTTTGTTACTTGCTACCTTGCTGTTTTTTTATTTTCAGATTACAAAAACCTATATCAACCATCCATACTGCACTTGTGTCACCATCTCTTCATCGAACTAGTGCACCTATATAATTTACCATTGTATTGGGTCTGTTGGGGACACAAGAGACTCTTTGTTATTTGGTTGCAGGGTTGTTCAAGAGAGACCATCTTCAACCTACGCCTCCCACAGATTGATAAACCTTAGGTCATCCACTTGAGGGAAATTTGTTGCTGTCCTACAAAACTCTGTGCTTGGAGGCCCAACACGAGTCTACAAGAAGGTTGCGTAGTAGACATTATCCAGCCGCTCTACTCACAAGCGCCCCCCCCGAGCTCGCGTCAGCGCCGCCACGTTACCTGCCGTCGTCGCTCCTCTGCGCGTGCCTGCCTCGATCCACGCCCATGGCCCGAGCCCGTGCCGGTGCCGCTCCTCCCCGCCTCCGGTGTCCTCCTCCGTCTCCGAGCCCGCACTCGTGCCATCGACGTCGTCGTCTCCGGACGGTGAGCCTCTCCTCCTCCGTCCTCGTCCCCGTCTAGTGAATTTTCAACATTGAACACTTCAATTAGTCCAAATTGACAGCAACTTGGAGTACATCTCAATTTGTACACTTACTGCATTTGGAGAGGATGTAGTGACTTTAGGACTGGAAACTCGGGCATTTTGTTCAAGCCTGAACTTTTGAACTGCTAAGAAAATTCTCATTTTTTGTAACCTGTGTAGATGTCATGCTCATTTTTTCCCATACACAATCAATCTATTTTGTAGTGTTTCATAGTTTGATTGAATAGAGTCCGAACATTGCAACTATCAACATTGCAAGTATGAACATTCCAAGTATGAATGTTGCAAGTTGTCTCCTAGTTAGGTAGACTTGCTATATTTAATCAAAACATATTTGAAACCAATTTGAAATGTTATATTTAGTTGAAACTTTGTTAAATTTCGTCCGTTTGGCTGTAGTTTATCAAAACCTAACAAACTTTGTTTATTTTCGTTCGTTTGATACTAATCGATGATTAGTTAATTAAGCTATGGATGCATTGTAGTTGTTTTATATTTGTTCTGGATTAGTTAATTAAGCTATAGACGACCGTGATCAAGAGAATGCCATGTACGACCTGATACGCTCCGGAAAAGAAGAGAATGAAGTAGATGATGGCTCACAATTCCTTAACCCATCCGGTGAGGGAATTGAGGAACAACAACCAAGAGACGGAGGCAAACCAGCTGACAATGATGATGGCGAAGACTTTTTGTCCATTTAACAGAGTCTGACGAGGTATTAATCTACCCTCTAGTGATCATCAGATGTATTAATTGATTTGTATATATTAGCGAATCTTTCTTCCTTTTAGCCCTCTGGATCAAGCAAATCTTCTACAAGGGTTAAACGTGGCCCGACAAGAAAGTTGAAACAAGGCGGGACGTATAACATCGATCAAATCAGAGCAGATGGCGAACCGATTGCTCCTAAAGAGAATGCAAACAAATTTATATGTCAATGCGGAGTTATCATTAGGGACAAAATCACGATCACCGCTCAAGAATGGAATCAGCCAAAGGATCGCGGAGTTCCTTTTGTCAGCCAAAGAATAAAAGGTCTGCTTCGGGAGGAGCTCATGAAACATTTCACCCTACCAGAGAGTCTGACAGATGTCCAACGGGAAAAAGTCAAGAAGTGTGCTCTTAAGAAGATGGCCGCACAATTCCAGTCTTGGAAGAAAAGATTATGGAACAATTACTTGGAAGGAGAAAAGAAGACTCCAGAATTCAAAGGAGAATACGTGAAGTTAGCAGATGACTGGGACGAAATTGTGAAGTTCAAGGGATCAGAAGAATTTAAGAAATAGTCGAGAATAAACAAGAAAAATGCCGACAAAAAAACATGGCACCGTCGTCTGGGGCCAGGCGGCTACAAGTCTGGGTTGTCTAAGTGGGATGAATCTCAGCGAAACATGAGGGCTGCAGGGGTCTCTCCAGTAACAGATACTTGGCCCAAGAGGTGTAGGACTTGGTTTTATGAACATGGGGGAAAGTTGGACCCAAAGACAGGCCAGGTTCTTGAACAAGCCAGTCTTAAAGATGCCACGTACGAGATAATTAAAGCAATATAAGAAGTTCGAGCGGGTCTGTACCAGCCGGAGAGAGAGAACGACGAGCTTTCGTGCACCCTCAAGAATCCTGAACACCCGGGACGAACACAAGGCAAAGGCATGGTTCCGTGGTTCCTGGGGTTTGCAGATTGGAATGACAACTACAGAAGTCGTAACAAAAAGAAGAAGCATAAAGTAGATCGGATCCAGGACTTAGAACGCAAATATAACATGCAGCAGGAGCAAATCGACAAACTTAGCAAGCAAGGCGCGTCTTAGTAGCAGCAGCAACCAAATCCAGCATTGGATGGTACCATTCCATCATTTATGCCGAAAAGCAGCATGAGTTCCACGGAGGTCCTGACCGATGATGCACTACTGGCTCGCTACCCCATGGATGATATCCTAGAGTCGACACCTTCTGAGCTACACGTGAAACTGAAGAACATATCCATGAAGGCGGCAGATGACTTTGCTTTACCATGTGGACCTGAAGCAACTTTCCATGGCAATCCAATTCCACCTGCCTATGCTCATGTCGGGGTGGATCATGTTGTGTCGGCATATGAAACACTAGATCTTGACTACCTTGGAGGTGAAGGGGAGCGGACACTGGGAGAAGCCAGGCGTTGTGTCATTTTATGGAAAAAGGAATGCATCGTGTTTGCAAACTCGATGCCAAGTCCACCGACTCCTCTTCCAAGTCCGCCGCGTAAGCAAACTCCAACCCTCCCCGAGACGGAGCGCAGGGTGAGTCCGCCATATCCATCTCCGCCGCGCCAGCCGAATCCATCCCACCCCGGCCGAGACGGGGCATAGGGTGAGTCCGCCATATCCATATCCGCAGCACCAGCCAAATCCATCCCACCCCGGCCGAGATGGGGCGCAGAGTGAGTCTGCCATATCCATCTCCGCTACGCGAGCCGAATGCATCCCACCTCGAGACGGAGCGCATGGCGAGTCCGCGATATCAAGCTCCGCCACGACAGCATAGTCCATCCCACCCCGAGACGGAGCCTAGCGCGAAGAGTCTGTGATATCGATATCCGCCGTCTCCAAAGTGGAAGTGATCAACACCAAAGAAGAAACCCGGGCCTCCTATAAAAAAGAAGTTAGCTTACGAGAAGACTGACGAGGAAACCGATGAACAAGTGGCTATCGAATTGAAGGCCTTTTTTGGACCGAAACCACCCCCTCCGCCAAAGGAGAAAGTACCCGACGACGTCGTACAACACTTTATTGATGCAGCTAAACCGACAAAGAAAAGGACGATATCAGACTATGAACGTTGTATCACCAACTTCTTTGAATCCCACAACAGACGGAAGACGTCGAGTGGTAGTAGTAAATGCGGGAAAACTGTTCCCCAGCTCGGAGAACAACCAGTCCAATCGATCAGCCTGCTCAAGGTGAGTGCCAATAAGGTGGTAACAACTGACGCTAATAGAGAGAATGCTAGAATGCTCGGTATCACCGTTGAACAACTCCTAGAGATCGAGGAATTTCCACCGTTGGATCCGAAGGAAATAGCATGGCAATATGTCCCCGGGGAACCTCTAGTCATTCCTGAGGACGAGAAGCTTCTAACAATGCAAATGCGCCACTTGCATGGCTAGTACATGAGAGAAGTAAAGGTCAGGCGACGATCTAGTCTCATGGTGAAGGTCGAGAAAGAGCATTACATCATTGAAAATGCTTTGTGGATTGAAAATGCAGAATTTTTCCAGTTATTCAATCAAAAAGCACTCGACAAGTCTCTCATCCGTTGCTATTGTCTGTAAGTGATTTCTTTCTGTAATTTAAGTCCCTAGCTCAGCTAATTCATTGCCTGTTATTATATTCACTATATTATTTTGTGTGGTATTATGCAGAATGAAGATTTTTGAATCGAAAAGAGCTGGAGTCTATGGCATTGGGTTCGTTGACCCAAATGTCGTTAATGAAGAAGTGTTGAGAAGGGACCCTAAAGACACGAAGAGACAACTTCTAAGGTTTTTGAAGGCCCTAAAGTACAAAGCAGAAATACTTTTACCTTGGAACTTCTAGTGAGTGTTACTGTATTGTACTACAAATTCTATATTTGCTTAGTACAAATTCTATATATATACTCGATGTTAAGTGTAGTTGATGAGTTATGCATGCCCGCTTACACAAATCGTGTGCGCAGCTACCACTGGATCCTTGTAATCATTAGAGTTGACGATGGAAGTGTTGAAGTAATGGACTCGCTAAGTAAAGACCCTGAAGATTACATAAGCTTGCTTTCGTTGCTCAGAAGGTAATTTCAACCATTGACGCTCTATGTCGGCTTCTTTATTAGTTCATTTCCTGATATGAAGTAATTAGTAAGTCCTTTATCCATTTTATTTGTCGGGCAGGGTTTGGAAACGTTTCATCAAAGAGGTCACCGGTGAATGGAAACCAATGTTGAGATGGCGAAAGCCCAGGGTAATTAAGTACTACTAGCTACGTCCGCGCATCTCTTTAATTCTAGTTTCAATATCATTGTCATGTTTCATTGTTATCTGATTGAATTCTATTGTCGTAAAGTGCATGAGGCAGGCAGAGGGGACTGAACTATGTGCATATTATGTTTGTGAGAACATTCGCTTTATGACCGAAAGAAGCAAGAGTGCAAGAGATCTTTGGATATGTAAACACCATTCATATTTTTTTATGACGATCTAATACTTATACACACAACTAACATGCATATTCATATTGATATCCTTCTTTATATAAAGATGACGCAGATGCGGGATCAGCTCCTACCAACGGACCGCATACGAGAAATTCAAGAGGAAATTGCGGGCTTTTTGCTTCAGCAAGTCATATCTCCCGATGAAGAATACCATTACCCGATCCCTGAATGATCTGCAAATTGTACGAGAAATTGTATATACCAAATTGTATATATATATGTGTGTGTGTGTGTGTGTGTGTCACAGCCCTAGAAATTGATTGCATTAGTTGCATCATGTGCACCATGTCATCATGTTTAAATTCAAACGAAACCTGAAATGGGGATGACAAACCCTAGCACCTCCTCAAATAACAAAAATTTCAACAATTGAATTTTCAATGATTCCAAAATGCTCTTCAAAAATGTTCACTGTTTCTGGTAAATGTTGGCAACAACATATTAGGGGACATCTTAATTTTCAAACAAATATAGCACTTTAAAATACTCATTAATGCTACTGAAATCAATTAATAAAGCATTATAAATATGATAGTTGTCTGAAAATGCCCAAATCTTTTTGTGGAAATTTGAAATAATCAGACTATATTTCATAAAATATTGGGCATTCTTGTGCTAGGTATTTTGGTCTCACAATTAAAAGAAGATTGTCAGAATAAAGAAAACAGGAATTAAAAAAGAAGAAGGAAAGAGGCCCACCTGGACTTACCTGTGCAGCCACCGGACCAGCCCAGCCCACCAGGGGCAGGGGCGTCTTCCTCCTCGCGCCAGTAGGCAGAGGGGAAGGCAGCCACGGCGCCGTGCGCGCTCACCACGCCGGGAGCAGCCTGTCTTCTTCCCAGGCCAGCGAGGCGAGGGGGATGAGTCCCACGCCGTGTGGATCCCTCCCTCCTTTCCATTTCTTTCTTCCCCTCGCTCCTCTCTGCCGCCCCCTCCCCATTACCGAGCCGCCATGGCCGTGCCCCGTTGCCGCCGCACCCGTAGCTGCGCCGTTTCCCCGAGCCGCTCTCAAGCTCTACCAAGACCTTCTCGACCTCTCTAAGGAGCCAGTCGTCGTCGGGAGACCCACGAAGCCGAGGCTGCCGCCATCTTCTCCGCCTCGGATCGCCGGACGCCGTCGTTGATTCGCGCCGCTCTGGTCGTCCCCGAGCCTGCTGGCCAGCCGTTCGACTCCCTGTGAGCCTCCCCGTTCTTTCCCCTCTCTCCTCGTGGTCCTCCCCGTCCTCTAGCCGCTAACCTCGTCGTTGCCAAACTCCGGTCCCCGCCGTAGTCGATGCCATGTTCGAA
Organism: Hordeum marinum; assembly: GCA_022496015.1. NCBI lineage: Eukaryota > Viridiplantae > Streptophyta > Magnoliopsida > Poales > Poaceae > Hordeum > Hordeum marinum. Next base: position 367,341,009 of record CM039676.1, on the reverse strand, counting down.
CCTGACCTCCCCGCGTCCTCCCGTTGCCCCTGATGGATGCGGCCCTTCCCCAGCTGCCTGTAGGTGGCCTCCACCGCCCAAATGGTCGCCGGAGGAGGATTTCCGGCGATCCTCGCCGCCTCGGCTCGCCGGCGGCGGCCTCCCTCCGTTGAAGCCGATGTGGCCAGGTTAGTTAGCCACTAACCACCCCACTTAGCCACTGACACTAGGGCCCACCCACTAATTAAGCCTGGTTAACTAATTAACTTAAATAATAAGCCTAATGGGTCACTGACTGGTGGGCCCTGCTATGTTAATTAGTATTAAGTAATAAAATTAAACCCTATTAGTGATTGTGTCACTCACTAGTGGGCTCCACTGGTCAGGTTTGACCTGGACCTGGTCCAGTTGACCTGCTGACGTCGGCATGACCTCAGCATGACGTAATAATTATTTTCTGTAATAAAATAATTCCAGGAAATGCTTTAAACTTCTAAAAATCATAGAAAATAATCCATAGCTCAGATGAAAATAATTTATATATGAAATATGATCAGAAAAATCCAATGAATCTGTGTATGCCATGATCATGCATGTTTGAACAAGTTAACCTCACCAAATAGGACATTTTATGATTAGGATAATATATGAAATATCATTTGGAGTAAGAATTCAAACTTGTTTGAATTCCACTTCAATTAACCTGGATAATTATTCCTTTAGATCAATTTAGTACCTTAATATGCCATGTCATACATCATGATTGTTGCATTGCATTGAATGTGTTCTTTCTTCCTGTTTGTCGGTGTTTGTTCCCCCTCGATAGACGATGATTCCGACGATGTGAACATTGACACTAATGAAGAGAAGTATATCTTCAGGACTGTCAGGCAAGCAAAACCCCCTTGAGCATATTGATATGAACCCACTCTCTCGCTCCTGCTCTCTTTTACTGCATTAGGACAACAACGATTCAACTGTTGCATGTCATCGGTAGTTGAACCCATTCCTTTGCATGACCTGTCTTTGCCACAGTAAATAGTTGAAACCACTTAGCTTGAGTAGCAACTGTTTGAGCCTTGTTGTGCTTACTCATACACGCATGCTTACTTACTATGCCTGTTATGCTTAGAGTCGTGTCGTGTTGGGTCTGATCCATCTGGGCGATGAATCGGAATGGCAATGTTCATATTCTACGGTGTGAGAGCTAAGTGTGTGAACACGATTTGGTAAAGGTAGCGATGAGAGGTCATGTAGGAGTACATGGCGGATTGTCTCATTGGGACCGACCTTAAGAACTGAGTTCTGTGTATGTTATCCAAGACAAGATACTACCACACATTGGGATACTTAATTGACCCTCTCGACTTATTAATCGCCTAGATCTCTGTCCAGGAGTTGCAACTAGTTTCTGGTGTTTGTAGGAAAAGTGTTGGCGGCCGTGTATAGTGCTGCCCAATGGGGTGGACTATGATGCGGTATAGGCACAGTGGCACGGTGTACCAAGTGGCACCCGAACGGTGGGCTTGGGAACCCTGCGCACATCGTTTGAGGCCGTAGCGGAAACTTCGGCCGGACTTCCGTGCGGGTTCAGTCTCAAATAGGCGATAAACTTGGACTAGGGTCTTGTGTGATTGACGGTCGTGGCCGACTTCCTCGCTGGGCTTCCGCTTGAAGGTTGCCGAGGTGCCCTTTTTCGTGCACATGGTGATAAGTGGCGGGAGCGTGTGTGAAGAAGTATACCCCTGCAGGGTGAAATAATCTGTTCGAATAGCCGCGTCCTCGGATATGGACTACTTGGAGAACTTATGTGGTTCATAGACAATTTGAAGTGGATACTCTAAAATACGCAAGATAAGTGTGAGTGCTATGGACGGCCTTCTCGTAGGGAGACGGAAGTGGATCCATAGTGGTGTATTGATTGGTGAATATGTGGACTCGTGTGCGCTACCCCACCTCAGGGAAAGTACTTGTAGTCGTAGTACAGGTTAGCCAAGAGTCAAAGCTGGCTTGCTGCAATGAACTCCACAACCCCCTTCATTGATACTTGTGCATATGTAGTTAGGTCTGATGTAAGTCTTGTTGAGTACTCTTGTACTCACGTTTGCTTAATTTATGTTTTTGCAGAGGAGACGTCGGTCTCATTAGTGATATTACGACGTGAAGTTCGATGTTGACCGGGTTAGCTTGGGAATCCCAGACAGAGGTCTGGTTCCTTTGGTAGGGTCGTTGTAGCTTTTCAGGCTCCTCCAGCCACTTTTGTAGATGTCTGTACCCAGACATGTTTAACTTCCGCTTGCTTGTTTGAATGCTCTGAATGTTGGGTCTTGTGACCCCTGTTTGTAACATCCTATTGTATTGACTCTTTCGAGCCTTCTAAATAGATGTTGTAATGTTGTATGGTTATGTTGTGATGCCATAGTTGTATCTATGCATATCGGGCATGTCGTGCGTACGTGTGACGTGCAATGGTATGTATGGGATCCGACACCTAGTTGCGTGCCTTTAGTAGTACTCTTTACGGGGAACTGCCTCTTTGTGCTTCCACCGAGCCTTGGTAGCTTGCTACTGCTCCGGACACATTGATTGACCGGCATGTATCCTTCTTTGTTGTTGTGTCTGTCCCTCCGGGGAAATGTCTCGCAGTGTAATGGAGTCCCTGTAGCCTGCTACGACTCGTCTACATGCAGTGATGACATTTATGTCCCACGGAGTAATGGAGTCCTTGTAGCTTGCTATGACTCGTCTACACATGCTAGAGATCGACACCTGCATTGTTGGGTTACGTATGCCTGTCCCTGTACGGATGTGCCACTTGGGTTCTACGACTAGTCATGTCGGCCCGGGTTCTTTGACATTTGAATGCTAGCAACACTTTCACATACGTGAGTCAAAAGACGCAAACGGCCCCGGCCCAGGTAAGGTGGCAGCCATGGAGATAACCGTGCGTGAGACCGAAAAGTGATGTGATGTGTTACAGGCTGGATTCTTATGGCTTAGGATCGGGGTACCGACAGTGTGTGTATGCATGTGGTCGTACGAGAAATTCTATGATATATGGTTGTACGAGAAATTTTATGATATATGATCGTTCTACCAGAAATTCTATTATATATGCATAACGTGTACAGTATGTAGTAGCATAAAATATGTTTGAAATGAAAAAGAATTAAATGGAAAACACAAAATGAAAAGGAAAAAATAAACAATAAACATTAAACCCCTAAACCTTTAGTCCCGGTTGGTGTTACCAACTGGGACCAAAGGTCCCAATGCCATGGCGTGCTCTGCCGCCCACGTGGTCAGGGTTTAGTCCCGGTTCGTAGCCAACCGGGACTAAAGCCTTAGACCCTTTAGTCTCTATACTTTAGTTCCGGTTGGGGAACCGGGACTAAAGGCCCTTCCCAACCGGGACTAATGGACTGTTTTCTACTAGTGAATATTCTGTAATGCCATTGGATCCACCAAATACAATTGGTTGGTACTCAAGAATATCTTTCGATATCCCCAAGACATCAAACATCTTGTCTTGGTTTTCTGTTTCACGGAAATGTGAACACAGGTATCATTGGATACATTGATCAGATCCCCACTATGTAGGACCATAGACAAGCTTAGTGTTCCTACTAGGTGTGGTAGCCCTCTCATGAAGAGTCTTTGAAACTGTCATGGTTTTATCACGGTAGATGTCCGGGTGAATGGACTTAGGTTCGAGACCATCGCTAACGGGGTGGACTCAAAGGGGTTAGTCGGGACGAAAGACACGGATTTACCCAGGTTCGGCCCCTCGAATCGAGGTAATAGCCTACGTCCTGCTTGTGTTTGTATTGCTTGCGTATCGATTACAAGGAGCTAAAAGCTTGACCTAGTTCTCGATTGTCTGTCCTCTAAATCGCCTCGGGTCTGCCTTTATATAAGAGGTCAGGATCACCGGTTCGTTACAATTGCTAACCGAGTCTCTCTCTATATTCTTGTCCAAGCCGTCTGCGAGTCGGCTTGCACGCCCGGGTCTTCTCCGTCCGGGCCGTTGTACGGCCCACACCTTGAGCCGCCTATTTCCCTGGGCCACCAGTCTTACGGGTCACCTTTGGGCCGGCTCACGAGCTAGCAACATGACCTGGAGCCTCTGGGGCGGGTCATATCCCCAACATTAGGCCCCAGGTTGAATTGAGCTTGCTCACTTCATCCTTCTCTTCCACTTCTGGCGAGTCGCCCAGAAATGACCTGGCGTGACGTCATGAAAACTGCTGACGTATCACCAAATCTTTCATTAACTGTCATCCCGAAAATCAAGGCGTCTGCCTCGGCCAAACGGTGTCATCGCCTGGATTTTCGCGCCTTCCTTAACCCCCTTTTAAATATGACCCGTGCGGGTCGGGGTTTCCCATCCTCCCGCTCATGCCTCTTCTTCTTCGTCTTCTTCCTGTTGCCGCCCCAGCGTCTTCGAGCTCTGCTCCGGCGCCGTCCGTACATCGTCCCCAACTTGGCCGCTGCATCACCCTGAACGTACCAGAGATTCGTCCGCCTCCATCGCGCCATCTCCGGTGAGTTCTCCTATTCCATAGATAGCCACTGTCGTAGTAGGGTTTTCACCGGGTGCTCCGTCGCCGCCGCTCGGGCTCCGGCACTACCATCACGAGTGTATCTCGACACTGCTAATACCTTTAGGACGTGCTCTTGCTTCGCAGCCGCGCGCGGGCCAGTCGCACGTAATGCGCAGACCACGATGGCTCCAGTTCGTTTCCTTTTTCTTCCGATGTTCATCGGTAAGTCAAGTTAAAATTTATTTTCTCTAGTTTTGTAGATCCGTAGACATAGTAATATTTTGCTGAATCTGTTTTTAGGACTTCGCCAATTTTCAATCTTTCTTTCCTCTGTTGAGCCGCTAAGCCTCTCCGGCTCTCATCAGCCGGGTCGTCCACTTTAACCGTAGAGCCCTTAAACCTTTAAGACGTCAAAAATATTTTCTTGTGCTTTGACTCATCGCGCCTTTTATCTTGCACAGCACTTAAGCCGCCAATATGTCTCGTGCGTCCAACTCATGCAATTGGGTTGGGTCGTGCATCGCAGAGGACTTTTTGTTGGATTTTGTTCACACGGGTACTCTTCCTCCCAAGGAAGTCATTAGCTGGCGGGTCTCGGGTGATGAGACGTGGCCCAATCCTCAAGAAGGTGAAGTGGTGGTTTTTTCTGACCATATTGAACGAGGGTTCGTGCCTCCCGGCTCAAAATTCTTTCGGGACGTCCTTCACTGTTATAAGCTTCACCCGCAAGACTTGGCCCCCAACTCCATCTCAAACATATGCAACTTCCAAGTGCTCTGTGAAGCTTACCTTCAAGTCAGGACATCTGTGGGGTTCTTTCGGGAGTTCTTTTATGCTAATCAGCAAACTGAAGTGAAAGCCGGTCCGAGCCTAGAGCTTGGAGGCATATCCATCCAATGGCATAGAGATATCATCTTCCCAGCCACGCAGATGCCGAGTCACCCCAAGGATTGGAACAAGACCTGGTTCTATTGCAAGGACACCTCTCCTGAGAACGAGCGTACTTTGCTGGGTTATCGTCCTTCCCGGCTCACAACAACATCAGAGCTTCCTTGCCGGCTATCAGCTTCAGAACGCACAAGATATGAGCCGTCCCATGCCAAAATCAAGGCTCTCATGGCCAACGACTTAATCGGGCTGGACCTGATCCGCTGCTGGATTTCGTGGCGGATTATGCCTTTGAGCCATAGAAGCCGACTCATGTGCGAATATGGAGGCAAGTATGATAGCTCATTATGCTTCAGCCGATCCACATTGACAGAAAATGACATTACCCTCGCCATCCGGAGCCTTGTCCATGAAGCTTCCGGATCATGCACCGAAATCGGCCTGGCGCCTTTTAGTGCCAACAATCCGGCTCCTGATGTAAGTTAACCTCTCCCCATCTGTCTCTTAGACGTTGTTTGCACTTTGTTGATTTGGTATTCACTCTCCGGGTCATTCTTATAGGCCGACTCAGACTTCTGGAAGAAGGAATATGTTTCCCCTTCGAAGAAATCCAGGAAGAAGGTTGCAACTAAAAAGGCTAAAAAATATGCCCCGCAAGATAATTTGCTTGACCCGCCACCATCATCCAGCTCAGAGGTAAAGTTTTAACTGTCTTGCTTGATCTTTTACCTTGCTGCTTTATTAATACTTACTTTACTCGCAGGATGAAGTGGAAACCAGCCGTGCCAATGCTCCTGAGGTAAATTACTTTTCTTCCGGCTCAGAATGTTTCGTCCCTCGAAAGCCGCGGCGGGTTATCAGAAAAGTTCCTCTTTCTCACCCTCTTGCTTATCTGGCTCCCGATTTTCTCTTAAAAAAGCAACAGCAAGTCGAGCGTCGACAGACTCGAAGCACCGGCTCTACTGAGCTCATGTCCGGGCTACCAAACTCTCCGGCTCCAAAGAAACACCCCGCCGAGGTTTAAGTCTCTTCTTTTCCTTTGACTTTCCTTCGTAAACTTGATACTCTCTTCACCTTTCTGTTTTATTCTTTGTAGAAATCTCCTTCCTCCGGCGACTCTTCGGAATCAATTCTACCACCGCCCAAGATTAATCCGCTGTAAGCATTCCTTACTATGATATCTAGATATCCGACTCTTAATATGATAGCAACATCTTCAACCGTTGATCCTTCTTTTTTGCAGCGCTCAAGCTAAACGTCGCAAGACCAACAAGCCCTCCTCCGGCCCAGTTATCAAAGAGTCGGAGCCCGAACAACCAGAGGAGACTCAACCAGAAGAAAACCTGCCGGCTGTCTCCACGGAGCCGGACGTTGAAGATGTCATCATGGAGAGCCCTCCAAGGGATCCTTCAAAGCCGGCGACTCCTTCCAAGACCCCTGACACTCCGGATATTGTTATCACCGGGTCTGGTCATCAAACGCCTCTGGCTCATGTGTTGACCAAACATACAGAGCCGGCTGAAGCTTCGAAGAAACTAAACTTTGACTCTTCGTGCGAGAAGATGACAGTCGAAGAGCTACACGCCGGGTATATAAACCGGGTTACCACCAGTCGGGATCTGGAACTTCGGTTGATCTCTTCCATGAAAACAAAATATGAGGTACCTTTCCTTCTTACTATATCTTTACTTAGCCCCCAAGAGCCGGCTTAACGTACTGAATCATTGAGCCGGGTCTTTCTGTGACCTCTGCAGATATTGTCATGTCAAATTCCCTTAAAATTGCTTTAGCTTTGTACTATAAATAAAGTGAACCACCAATCGTAGCCCCCAAGGGTTGTCTCAAATTATATTTGAGACGGGCCTTTAATGTAGACAGCTTGAAGATCTAATCGTAGCCCACAAGGGCCGGCTCAAATTATATTGGAGCCGGGTCTTTAATGTGGACAACTTAAAGATCTAATCGTAGCCCCCAAGGGTTGGCTCAAACTTGATCAAGTTGAGTCGGTGCTTCCATTATTAGTACATTGAAGAGCCATAGTGTAGCCCCCAAGTTCCGGATTAGCTTCGAAGGAGATGAACCGGAATTGTATTGCATACTGAAAGATCAAATATACATTAGCCCCCAAGTGTCAAATATATTGCTTGCAATTTGTTTGAGACTTGTATTTGCTTTTAACACTCATCCTACATTTTGGCGGCTTATCCTGTATTTTGATGTATTATAGGAAGCTTTGAATGAAGTCGGGTCTCAGTTGACGGATTTGAGGGCCAACCTGGCGGCTCAGCAAGAAGCCCGAAGCATTGCTGACGAAAAGTGTCGGCTTCTCTTTGAGGAGCTGGCTAATGTCACTGCTGAGCTTACCTCTTTAAAAGAGAGAGTTGAATCTGAAAAGGCCGCTCTGACCAAACGGGTGGACGACGCCGAGCACCGGCTTACAGCTGTGGCGGAGGAACTTCAAGGCCTGAAGCAGCACATTGCGAAGATGTCAGCCACCCTATTTGGTAAGTTTCTGTTTTACTTTGTACTGTTTAACATTGCTAGTGAAAGACTGGCGACTCATTAACTTTATCTGACTTATCTAGGTCCCAGGAGCCGGCAGTTGGCTTCTGATAGCCTTCTGCCACTAAAGGCCATTTACACTTTTGTGGAACAGCTATACTGCGGCGCCATCTTCACGATCAAGAGCATGCAATATAAGGAGAAGATCCCCACTGCTCTAAAAGGGGCCCTGGAACTCTTCTCCACAATGCCCAAGCAGATAGAAGAGCTAAAGAAGTCCGCCTTCCGCCAAGGAGCCATCGCTGGATTGAGCCGGGCTCTGGCCTTCGCCCCCGAGCTAACGCCGGCTGAAATGATGGATGGTTACCCATCTAAAAGAGATGACGGCTCAGAATTCACCAAAGAAGATTACATACGGTGTGTCAAAGAGTCGCGCTATCTGGCCTCTGTTCTGGCGGATGAAGCTGACTTGAGCACCTATCAGGCGGCTTATGACGTAGAGGAGAAGAGAATCCGCGAGCCTCTCTACGAGTGGAAAGATCTGACACCCGCCCGCAGTAAGGATCTCTTTCCTTGTGAGCCTGACGCGTCTCCGTTCCTTGAAGGGTCTTTCGCTGCTCTGGCTGACTGTAATTGGGACTTGGGCAATCTCCAGATAAAGCCAGCAGAAGACCCGGAGCAGGATGAGCCGGCCAATAACTGAATTTTATTCTTTTAACCTTTCTGAGCACACACTCATGTAATGACCCGCCGTGGGCGGTTGACAATGCTTTTGCTCCTTTTGAGAGTAGTTTTTGTAATAGAGTAAACATGACTCTGCCGCTTGGCGACTGTATATATTTGCACCTCTCTGTGTGCACTTTCCTTCTCTCTGTGTTTCAATTTAATGTGTTGCCGGCTCTTCATGGATATACCTTGAGATTTTTTTATGAGGGGTGTCTGTCTTTGAAGACGCCATTCCTTTCTCCAGAATATTAGAGCCGGATAATCTCTTTGAAACCTTGAATTTTGTCGACCGGAGCAACATGGCTCCGGCTCTTGTCGGACGAAGTCATTAAGGAGCCGGTTGTTTTTAGGATAATGTAAGCTATACCTGATGGTAAGAAGCCTCTATCGACAACTGCGGCTATTGATGAACCGGAACTTTTGAGGAGAATTGCGGCTGTGTAGCCCCCAAGTGCCGGGTAGTTCTGCCTGCAGCAACCTAGGACTTATAATTGCCTTGCTCTGACCCGGCTTGATAAGCCGGCATGATACAATACGTGATGATGATCTTTCCTTCCTCAAAAAACTCATATGACGGCTCTTCTGCGTGGATTCGAACGGTTAAACTCATACCAGTTTAGGGTCTCTATCGAGATTGGCCGTCAATTATTTGAACCGGCTCAGGGTCTCTAGGTGAGATTGGTCGTCAACTTCTTAAACCGGCTCAGGGTCTCTAAGCGAGATTGGCCGTCAATTTCTTCAACCGGCTCAGGGTCTCTAGGTGAGATTGGCCGTCAATTTCTTGAACCGACTCAGGGTCTCTAGGTGAGATTGACTGGTAAGAGTATAGTGAACGCCGGCTGTCGATGGGAGATGTAAGCTATACCCCAAGGCAAGAAGCCTCCATCGACAACCGCGGCTAATAATTAGCCTGAGACGGCATAAAGCCGGCTGTTTGATGGGAGAAGTAAGCTATACCCGAAGGCAAGAAGCCTCTTTCAACAGCTACAGTTGATAAGCAACTGAATTTTGGCGTAAACACCGGTTGTTAGGGTGAGATAAGCGAACCCGTCGGTAAGAAGCCCCCTTCGACAACCGCAGTTAATAAGTAACCGAAAGTGGCATAAAGCCGGCCATTAGGGTGAGATAAGCGATACCCGTCGGTAAGAAGCCCCCTTCGATGGCCGCAGTTGATAAGCAACTGGAATTTGGTGTACACGTTGTTATCTTAGGGTCATGTAAGCTATACCAAAGGTAAGAAGCCTCCATCAACAACAGCGCTTAATGTAACCAAACTAGGCATAAAGCCAACTGTGCAAGGGAGAAGTGAGCTATACCCGGAGGCAAGAAGCCTCCTTGCAACAGTTTAATGACAGCTGGCTGTGTAAAGGAGAAGTAAGCTATACCCGAAGGCAAGAAGCCTCTTTGCAATAGTGCTTAATTGGGCATATCGCCGGCTGTGCAAGGGAGAAGTGAGCTATAGCCGAAGGCAAGAAGCCTCCTTGCACCAGCGTAAAAGCCGACTGTGCAGGGGAGATGTGAGCCATACCCGAAGGCAAGAAGCCTCCCTGCCACAGCGCTTGATAGGGCATAAAGCCGGATGATAGACCAGCCGTTTTGACGGCGAACAAACCACTTCAACTCAAATTTTTGAGCCGGAAAATTTTATCTTGATTGTATAAAGGTATACATAAGAGCAGAGGCCCCAGTCTTTTGCGGGGATGCTAGCTTTTACTCATGTAAGCATGATATATGATAGCGACTTCCAACGCCTGCTAAGTAAAGTATGGTCGTAGATGTGCGATATTCCATGGCCGCAACGTCTCTTGATCCGCGGTTTCCGACTCATCTCTGACATCAATGAGATAATATGACCCATTGTTAAGGTTCCTGCTGATCACAAAAGGCCCCTCCCATGGTGGAGATAACTTATGCATTCCAGATTGGTCTTGAATCAACCGGAGCACCAGGTCACCTTCCTGGAACGTCCGAGTCTTTACCCTACGACTATGATAGCGTCGCAGGTCTTGTTGATAAATTGCCGACCTGGCTGCTGCTAACTCTCGTGCTTCATCCAAGGCGTCCAACGCATCTTGGCGTGCTAACTCATTATCCGTCTCAACATAAGCCGCCACCCTTGGTGAGTCGTGCCGGATATCACTGGGTAGAGCCGCCTCAGCACCATACACCATGAAGAAAGGCGTGAAACCTGTAGACTTGTTAGGGGTAGTTCTAATGCTCCATAAGACGGAGGGCAACTCCTCAACCCAACATCCGGGTGTCCACTTCAAAGGGACCATGGGCCGTGGTTTGACTCCTCTTAAGATTTCCTGATTGGCTCGTTCCGCCTGACCATTAGATTGTGGATGTGCCACGGCTGAAACGACAAGCCGGATATGCTCCTTCTCACAGAACGCTTTCATAGCTCCTTTGGATAGATTTGTTCCATTGTCCGTAATGATACTGTGTGGGTAACCAAAGCGATAGATCAACTTCTTAATAAATTGAACCGATGTAGCCGCATCACATTTGCTGACCGGCTCTGCCTCTACCCACTTAGTAAATTTATCAACCGCCACCAGAAGGTGCATTTTCTTATCCTTGGATCGCTTGAAAGGTCCTACCATATCGAGCCTCCAGACCGCAAATGGCCAAGTGATTGGTATCATCCTCAACTCTTGAGCCGGAACGTGACCACGCCGGCCGAACTTCTGACAGCCGTCACACTTACGGACTAAGTCTTCTACATCCTTGTGAGCCGTCAACCAGAAAAACCCATGTCGAAAAGCTTTGGCCACTAAAGATTTTGACCTGACGTGATGTCCACAGTCGCCAGCATGAATTTCACTCAATATTTGTCGGCCCTCCTCTGGTGAGACGCAGCGCTGAAAGACACCCGTTACACTACACTTATGTAACTCACCATTGATAATTGTCATAGACTTAGAATGTCGAGTGATCTTCCTGACCAGATCCTCCTCTTGAGGTAACTCGCCGTGTGTCAGATACGCCAAATAAGGAATAGTCCAGTCTGGGGTAGCATGCAGAGCCGCCACCAATTCCGCCCCCGGGTCAGGAATAGCCAGATCCTCCTCAGAGGGTATCTTGACAGTCGGATGATGCAATACATCCAGAAAAACATTACGTGGTACCGGCTTTCGTTGAGAGCCTAACCGTAACAAAGCATCAGCCGCCTCATTCCTGCGACGATCAATGTGATCCACCTGGTACCCCTTGAAGTGACCGGCAATGACATCAACCGCCTGTCGATAAGCCGCCATCCGTGGATCCTTGGAGTCCCAAGTGTCTGAAACTTACTGAGCCACCAGATCTGAGTCGCCTAAACACCTGACCCGGCTTAAATTCATTTCTTTAGTGACTCTGAGACCATGGAGCAGTGCTTCATACTCAGATGCATTATTAGTAAAAGGGAACATTAACCAGAGCACATAACAAAATTTGTCACCCTTGGGGGAGGTGAGAACAACTCCTGCACCGGACCCCTCTAGCTGCTTGGATCCATCAAAGTGTATAGTCCAATACGTGTTATCCAGCTTCTCTTCGGGGGCTTGACATTCAGTCCAATCATTTATGAAATCCACCAATGCTTGGGACTTAATTGTTGTACGGGGAACATACTTGATGCTAAGAGGACTCAGCTCTAAGAACCACTTGGCAATCCTCCCTGTAGCTTCTCTATTTTGAATGATATCCCCCAACGGGGCAGAACTGACCACTGTTATTTGGTGCCCCAAGAAGTAATGTTTTAACTTGCGATTGGCCATGAAAACTCCGTATACTAACTTCTGCCAATGCGGATACCTCTGCTTAGACTCTGCCAAAACTTCACTAATGTAATAAACCGGCCTTTGCATAGGATACTCCTTCCCTGCCTCCTTGCGCTCAACCACAATTGCTATACTGACCGCTCTGTTGTTAGCCGCCACATAAAGGAGTAATGGCTCTTTCTCAATCGGAGCAGCTAACACTGGCGGCTCAGTCAACTGCTTTTTAAGAGCTTCAAGTGCTTCGGCCGCTGCTGCGCTCCACTTAAACTTGTCTGTCTTCTTCATCATCTGGTATAAGGGAATGGCTTTCTCCCCAAGCCGCCTTATGAAGCGGCTCAACGCAGCAATCCGTCCTGCAAGGCGCTGAACGTCATTAATGCACGTCGGCTCCCCCAAAGAAGTGATAGCCTTAATCTTATCCGGGTTAGCCTCGATGCCCCGCTCAGAGACCAAGAAACCCAAAAGCTTTCCTGCTGGAACACCAAAGACACACTTTGTCGGGTTAAGCATCATCTTGTAGACCCGGAGATTGTCAAAGGTTTCTTTCAAATCCTCTAAAAGAGTTTCCTTCTTTCTGGATTTAACCATGATGTCGTCTACGTAAGCATGAACATTTCGGCCAATCTGACTGTGGAGGCAATTCTGCACACAGCGTTGGTAAGTCGCCTGGGCACTCTTGAGCCCGAAAGGCATGGAGACGTAGCAGAACGCCCCAAAAGGTGTAATAAACGCCGTCTTCTCCTGATCTTTCATTGCCATCTTAATCTGATGATATCCTGAATATGCATCCAGGAAGCATAAACTTTCACATCCGGCTGTTGCATCAATAATTTGATCGATACAAGGGAGTGCAAAAGGGTCAACCGGGCAAGCCTTGTTAAGGTCTGTGTAATCTATGCATATACGCCACGTGTTGTTCTTTTTTAGCACTAGCACCGGGTTAGCCAACCACTCCGGGTGAAAAACTTCCACTATAAAGCCTGCGGCCAAGAGCCGGGCAACTTCCTCCCCAATAGCTTTACGTCTCTGTTCGTTGAACCGTCGTAGAAATTGTTTCATCGGCTTAAACTTTGGATCCACATTAAGATTGTGCTTAGCGAACTCTCTCGGTACACCCGTCATGTCAGAAGGCTTCCATGCAAAGATGTCCCGATTCTCACGGATGAATTCGATGAGCGCGCTTTCCTATTTGGGATCCATGTGAGCCCCAATGATGAACTGCTTGGATAAGTCGCCCGGATTGAAATCTACTGCCTTGGTATCATCTGCTGAAAACTTGAGTGGCGGCTCAACTTCTGGCGTAGGCTTCTTTAGCGGGGTCATATCCTCCGGATCAACGTTCTCTTTGTAAAATTTCAGCTCCTCCTGAGCACAACTAGACTCTGCATAAGCCGCATCTCCTTCCTCACACTCAAGAGTCGTTTCCTGTTACCGTGAACGGTAATTGTGCCATTTAAGCCGGGCATTTTGAGTTGCAAATAAACATAGCAAGGCCTAGCCATAAATTTAGCATAAGCCGGCCTCCCAAATAGCGCATTGTAGGGACTTTTGATTTTGACCATCTCGAACCACAAGGACTCCACCCTGTAATTATGCTCATCGCCAAAAGCTACTTCCAATGAGATCCGGCCCACCGGGTATGCTGATTTACCCGGGACCACACCATGAAAGACGGTGGAGGAAGGTTTAAGATCCTTGTCAAGCAACTTCATCTGCCGGAAAGTGTCATAGTAAAGGATGTTGATGCTGCTACCTCCGTCCATAAGCACTTTATTCACCATATAGCCATTCACCTGAGGGGCCTCAACTAGAGCCAGCCGGCCCGGGTCATCTACCCGCAGCGGGTGATCCTCCCGGCTCCACATTATGTCATATTCAGACCACGGCAAATATCGCGGGAGAGCCGGAGCAACCGCATTAACCGCTCACCTCCGCAACTTCTCGTCTCGTTTATTGTGACCGGTCATAAATACGTGATACTGTCCAGAACTGAGCTGCTTCGGGTTACTCTGAAACCCGGACTGATTGCGCTGCTGCTGATTGTTGTTATTGCCGTTGTTGTCAGGATGCTGTTGGTGCCCCCCTTGGTTATTCTGACCTGGATGCCCGTTTCCTGAACCGTCGGCGTCGAATCCAGCCCCTGACCCGCCGTGCCTTGAGCCGCCAGGCGGGCCACCGCCCTGGTTATTACGTGGTTGGGAATGCTGGTTTTTGAATCTCTGCATGATAAAGCAATCATCCCACGCATGCAACGCCGGCTTGTCAGGCGTGCTGTGCTCCGGACAAGGCTTCCTAAGCGCCTCCTCTAAATTAAAAGGGCCTCTGTTCCTTGGCCTGAATTTTCCACCCCCCTTGGGATGGTTCTGTCCTGTGTTGGTATTTGCCACTAGCTCGGATCCGCTATCAGCGCTCTTCCCTTATTCTGATTCCCATTGTTCACAAAACCTTTTCCTAGATTGTTTTTCTTCCCTTGATTGGCTTTCTCATCATCCGAGCTTGGATCCTTGGTGTTATCTGAGTCGGCATACTTCGTCAAGGCCGTCATGAGCTCTGCCATATCCTGACACGTGCGCTTGAGCTGACCGAGCTTCTGCTTTAATGGAACGAAATGACGGTTCTTCTCTAAAATGAGCACCGCTTGAGCCGCTGTGATCTGCTCTGAAGAGTGAATAATGGTCGACACCTGTCGGACCCAATGATGGGTTGACTCATTCTCTTGTTGAACACAGTGGTCCAAATCGACAATAGTCATAGGCTGCTTACAGGTCCCCTAGAAATTCTTAATAAACTTCGCTCTCAGCTCCACCCATGAGCTTATCGTGTTAGGAGGCAAACCTTTCAGCCATGTACGGGCCGGACCCTCAAGCATCATGATGAAATATTTTGCGCATACTGCCTCACTGACATCCAGCATCTCCATGGCCAGTTCATAACTTTCAACCCACGCCTCAGGGGGTAGATCAGCTATGTAATTCAGAACCTTTCGAGGCCCCTTAAAGTCTTTCGGTAGCCATTCACTTCTCAAAGCCGGAGTTAAACATGGCACCCCTACGGCTCTGGTACTAACTACTCCCATTGACACGGAAAGCGACGGCTCTGGACGGGTTGCCGCTATCTCCACCTCTCGCCTGTCTCTCGCGTGGTCCATGAGGGCTTGTGCATCTAGAGCCTCCCTATTGTCCTCCGGTGGTCCACGACGTGGGTGACTGCTGGAACACGTCGGCGACTTTGTAGCGCCGGCTGAAACTTCGACTGGGGAGGAGGGTGGAGTGAACCTTAGAATAGTTGTTGTAGTAGCCCCCAAGGCCACCGTTGTTGAGCCGATATACTGATTCTGTCTCCCCACTGGAGGACTCATCTTCCAAGCAAACGAGAGTTCCCTGTGACCCGGATGCTTCCAGGTCCATGCCTTGAGTGAAGCCCACGAGAACGTGCTTTTGACCCGGACGGGCACGGGCAGGCTGCACAACACGCGTAGATTGGAGACGCCGAGCCGGCTCGACGATGTTGGTGCAGACGTCCGGCCCGGGTGTAGATCCATCAACCTTTCCGATGAAAACCTGGACCCTGCCGAACGGAACCCGGAATCCATACTCCACAGAGCCAGCATCAAGCCCCCAGCCGGCGTCGTCGATGTAGAGCCGGCCGCGGCGACTCTTGCTCATCCTTCCAACCACGTATCCTTCGAGCCCTGGGAGAGAGCCCTTTGAGAACTCAACACCACCAAGCGCTGGCCCCACGGTGGGCGCCAACTGTCGTGGTTTTATCATGGTAGATGTCTGGGTGAATGGACTTAGGTTCGAGACCATCGCTAACCGGGTGGACTCAAAGGGGTTAGTCGGGACGAAAGACACGGATTTACCCAGGTTCGGCCCCTCGAATCGAGGTAATAGCCTACGTCCTGCTTGTGTTTGTATTGCTTGCGTATCGATTACAAGGAGCTAAAAGCTTGACCTAGTTCTCGATTGCCTGTCCTCTAAATCGCCCTGAGTCTGCCTTTATATAAGAGGTCAGGACCACCGGTTCGTTACAATTGCTAACCGAGTCTCTCTCTATCTTCTTGTCCAAGCCGTCTGCGAGTCGGCTTGCACGCCCGGGTCTTCTCCGTCCGGGCCGTTGTACGGCCCACACCTTGAGCCGCCTATTTCCCTAGGCCACCAGTCTTACGGCTCACCTTTGGGCCGGCTCACGAGCTAGCAACATGACCCGAAGCCTCCAGGGCGGGTCATATCCCCAACAGAAACAGACATCATGGCTACATCCACCAACCATTATCTCAATGATAATGTTTCTTGTGTTGTCCGGATGCAAACAGGTTACATAATAAGCAATATCACTATATTGCATATCTTGCAAGTCAAACCATGTGACTGATTTGTTCATCGGGTCTCTATCCACTTTTATGTTCCAGAAATGTGTTCATGAAATTGGTATGTGACGGCTTCGAATTTTGCAAGAATCGGGGGGAGTATCTTCTTAAATTGTTCTTGTTCAATGCATCATATTATACTTTTTTTCCTTCATGAGTTTACTTTACAGGTTCTCATAAAGGTTTTTAATGAGGTAATATCAACATGAGATCATATGTCATACTTTTCGTTTTCCCCACCGAGGTTTTTAGGAAAGTATATACGACATATTTATTGTTCTCTAAACTCTATTGGTGTTCTCGTATTGAGTTAAAAGAGACAATAATCATTATATGTTGCATCATTTTCTTCTTATTTTTCTTACCGGGTTTGAAGGAGTTTTAGCAACATATCAAACACATCTTCTTGTATTTTCCCCACGGGGTTTTCAAGGAGAATCTTTATCAAGATGAAGTCTGCTCACAAGATCAAGCATGGATTAGGGGGAGTGATATGATTAATTAACGAATGTTAATTAAGGAATAATCCCTGATTTACTAACCGTAGGCAGTTGGGATAATCCCTACTTTACTAACCGCAGGCAGTTACATCAGCGCGTCCATTCACTGCCGAATAGGCATCTCCCTAAACAGACGCGTTTCTAGTGGTGTCTTTTCCTTTTGTATAAATAGCAGATCTCATCTAATAAAGAGTCACGGTGAGGTGCGTGAAGCTCAGGATGGGGCAAGGAGAAACAGGAGCAAGAGACGACGGAGGTTGCATGTGGCGTTGCTTCCCAATAGGCCTGTTCATCATGGGTCTCGCCGGATCGGCGGCAGCGATGGATAAGCGGCAGGGGTTATGATGGGGCAATACGCTGCTCACCATGGATTTCATCGGATCGATGGCAGGACACTGAGGCGGGGTTACGGTTGTGAAGGGGAGATGGGACATGGGTTTATATAGCCTAAACTGAAGTCGTTTGATGGATGGCTCTCATCTGATGGCCACGCGCTAGTCTAACAATTTGCTAGGATCAGTCTCCTGATAGGAAGGGTTTCCCATAGATAGATGCAATCCACAAGCCAGGTTTGCTCCCCATCAAAACTTCACACCAGGTTGTCCTATAATGAACAGACGATCATCTAGATTATTTACCTCCACAAAAGCAAGGTTCGCATAAACCAAGATACGAAATTGCCTAACTACGACACCATCATAAAGACTTTCAAATAAGACTTGACTTCAGATTGCATAGCACCGCTCGTTCAAACACTCCTGGCCTCAAAACTTCATCTTCAAGCAACATTTTCGTTCCAACTGAAAGATCATTTTCATTGTCAAACAAAAATCCAATAATGGGTTACAAAAATGGATTATGATCAAAATTTACTTACAAAGCCATGATGAATCGCCCCAATCATGCAAACTAAAGTCAATTGAAGAAAAGATAGAAGATCAAAAGTCGCCCTCCTTAATTAGGTAAGCATAGAGCATCCAACTTGCATTCAGAAGAAAGATTTCCAAGATCACCATCACTATAAGCTTTGTGAACCACTCTCTGCGATGAACAGTGGCATGGGCCACTGCCACAGCATAGCTTGTAAAAAGGAAGCAAAACAGCGTTCCAAGAATAAGTAATGACTGAGTAATACTGGGAGGGGCAGAAGCACTTTTGGTGGGTGGGACGCCTGCTGGAGCAGTATTAGTAGCACCTTCGTTACCAAGCATCATGTGTTTTAACAGCTAAGGCATTCGATGCATCGAGAACAATGCCAAAGCACCATGTGAAAATTTTAGAAACCTCAATCAATGACTGCAATGTACAAAAAATCTATCAGGTTACAAATACCACATGAAAACAAACTTTATTCATAGATCCACTTAAGACGCACCTTTTTACGCTCAGATAATGCATCGAAAGGTGACTCCTTATTAAGCTCCTGGTTCAATTTCTCGATGGCTTCAATGAGCCTCAGAGTGACTGTTGAGTCTATCTGTCTATGGTTCGATTCCTTGACAACTTCTGGGTTCAATTTTTTGATGGCTTCACTGAGCCTCAGAGTGACTGATGGGTCCATCTGCCGATGACTATACTACAGTAGACTATTTTAGTAGCCTTTCAAAGATGGAATTATTCTATACTACACATGGGGGTTACAAACAACAACAACAACAAAAAAAAAAAAACTGCCAAAGACTATACTACAATAAACTATTTTATTATGGCATATGCAAGAAAATTAGTTGAACTCGTAAGCATGGTGGAACTACAAGAAATGCAGAATGGTGACACGCCTACAATGGATACTTTCTCATTGGCAAAAAGAATCAGTTATACTAGGCAAGCTATATACAAGTTGTAATTGTCTAAACAAGATAACTGCAACCAATACTCTACCCATATTGTTGATGATGCTTAATTACAAACACAAAATAAAGCCAATGAGACGTCACATTAGTATACTTATTACAATATTCACAATATTGCGAAAGAATATAAAAGCTGATCAAAAGGAAAATTATGGGCAGGAGTTAAGAACTACAGTATATGAGTACCTTTAAATTTAGAGAGGTCACAAATCTTTCACTTCAGAAAGAATCTGCAATAACAAACACAAACCCCAGTTACTTACATCATAAGCTGCAGGAAACAAACATAATATCATGCAAATGGTCAAGGTACCTGAATATAAGGAGCAAAATAAAACAAGCAAGATCTGGTCACCAATCAGAATCTGTAACCATCTATACAGTACAATACCTAAGAAAGCAATTATACCTTAACACATTATTGTACTAGCACGTACACACATGCAATGCACGTCTGAACGTTACGAAGTGATTTTGGTAAAAGTAGATAAACGTTAGACTGCCTTGTGAAATTATTCAACACGGAGGAGAATGAAATAATAAAAAAGTGTAAACCCCATTAATTGTTGTCAGAGAAAACGAAGAGCATGGATCCCGTGGGAATTTTTTGATAAACTATAACCGGTGGGATGCACACTAACTAATCTAACTGTTTACTTTAGCTTCCTTCTCTCCCGTTCCGACGTTCCCTTTCTAGACTATCTCAAACCTGCTAAGCACATCCTCACCTAACACTGCAAGCTGGCTTGGGAAGCATGGACCTTTTTATGACAAGAATGATGTGATGGTTCTAGAAGAACATGGAAGCACCTGGTGGCTACTGTATTTACCAAATGAAGAGTTTTTTTTCCTATAGAGTGCAAACTGATAAATACAAATAGCCAATATTAAACCATAGCCGCTACATGCATGACTGAGATGCACCAAAGAAGAAGGCAATCATGAAAAACTTCCATCAACTACTGCAGGGTTAACACACCTAGATCCTGATGATAACTTCAACTCGAGATAATAGGACACCAGACCAAGCGTGTGCATGCTGTTGCAGTTTCAGGCTCACACTAAGGTACAACAAAACTGATCAAAGAACACTATGTACCACATGAATGATCCAATTATTTGAAGCTAGGCTAACGAACAGGAGTGCTACCCATCAAAGCAACGCTCAAACTATTCAGGACAGTCCGAATCTTACGTTACCTTAGAGGTGCGGGAGCAACTGAAGATATAATAATTGTAAAAAATACAATTGAGTGCCGTAAATAAAAAACCAAAACCAAAGGAAAATGTGTCACCAAAAGAACATTTCCTATTCCTTTGTTTTTCCTTCCATATTTCCTAATGAATCAATGAGACAAGTTATAAGTGAGTGGTACATTACCCTTATTATTTCTAATGAACCTATTTTTATTAAAACAATTGTTAAACAAATAATTCAGTACTGGAAATAAAGAACTAAAAGAACAAACTATAGAGCAGCAACAAGCAGAGCAGCTTGTTTGTGGGGATTTTTCATTTTTTAAGGGGATATAACAGGAGCAGTTTAAATAGAACAATAAAGCAGAGGAGGTTGTCTCTTAATACAACTAGAAGTAGGTTGACAAACCAAAAACAAAACATATCATAACTGGTCTAAGAACTCGACCAAGCATTAGCTCTTAACATGCAGAAAACAAGTACACAACAAGTACACAACAAGGAAGAAAACGATTCCCAATCAAATTCAAAAAGTCTTTTCTGAACCGATTGCAACCACACCGATGCCGAGCCCGAAAAATTCAGGGTGGCCATCGGGACCCAATACCTCTCCTGAATCGCGAATGTGCGAAAATACTGTTCGCATAAAGTTTTCTAGAGACGTGGATTCTGTCCCGAGAACTAGGGAAAAGCAATCGACGGGTGGGTTTGGCCGATTCCCGCAAGGATTTGATTGGCATGGGCAAACGGCGAGGGCAAGGAGGAAGAAAATTGGGGGTTGAACTGACCGTTGGCCGGGGTGGCCACCGACGCGGACGCCGGTGCCAATCCCCGTGGCAGAACGTCGTGGCCGTGGTCCGAAGACCCGAGGGCATCGCCCTCCGCATCCTTGCTGGTGCCAACGTGGTCACGCGGCGGCGCTGGTGGAGTAGGTAGTGGTGGGGCGGGTGCCACCGTTGGTTGCCCCGCTGTAGCGGGCGGCGGTCGCGCCTGTTGGAGTTCAGCGACCGCGGCGGAGAGCTGGTCCACGCGTCTCTCCAGATCCGGCCGCCACTGGGCCAGATCGTCGAGCTTGGTGGTGTGGGAGCGGATGTCGGAGTGATCGCGTCGAGAGAGCCGGTCAGCTTGTCGAAGTAGTCCTTGAAGGAGGGCTCCATGGCCATGATTCGATCCTTGATCGATTTCTACAGCCTCGTCTCCGCCAGGGTGTGGATCGAAAGGCTCTGATACTAGATGTTATCAACCCAACTATACCTTCCTCGATCTATTGTCTTAGCACACGAATTGGAGTATCAGGTAGCAATTACAATCATCAGGTACAGGAATTGGAGGAAGGGGATCGGGACAGAGATAGGACAGGTGCCGCCACTGCCGAGTTCTGATCCACTGGATGCTCTCTCAGTCTTGCGAACAAGGATAAGTAGTTGGTGACAGCGGATGGGGCTTACACCCACTCCGGCCCATGGTTGCGTAGATTGGGCTTCCTCAGCCTAACAGGCCGAGCGTGTGGCCAGGCCGTGGTCTTGTCAGGTAGAGGGGTCGGCTTATCAGCGGTGCTAACAAAAACAGTAATCCGAAAATGAAAGTAATTGAACAGCTAAAAATGGTGGACTTACTAAATCATTACTTTACGTTCAGACCAGAAACAGCATCGAGAAGCATCTATCAATCTATCATGACAAACAAAAGGTGAGAAATTGAATCAACACGGCTATTTCAAAAAAATAAAAAGAGGCCCAATCAGTCCACCAAAACAGGAATCCTGGGGAAATCAAAGCCAAATCCGAACCCAAACCACGCAAACAGACATCGGACGCGCGCGCAGTCCCAAAAATACACAGATGCAGTATGAGCGGACCCCCCCCCCCCCTACTAGATTACAGGACGGCCTGACGATCTCAATAGTCGACAGATTAAAACCGCTAGGATCAGGGGCCGCATCTGCATGCGATATCCCACAACAATCTCGAACCGAGAAACCCGGAACCCCTAAACCCTGACCAATCACATTAGGCAGAACCTAAATCCCCCGAAACGCTCACCGAATCGACCCAAACACGCCGCCGTCGAACTGAGAGAGCGAGCTAGAAGAGCACTTGGCACCGCGCTCCGGAGATCGATCGAATGCGCAGACATCTCGCACCCAACCACCTAGCGGAACCCACCCACCTAGGGAAAAATCCCCGCACCAGATCGGACAAAGCGCTGCCGAAACCAAAGACAGGAGCACGAGCAGATATGGACTCACCTTCCTTCCACAGCTCGCCCACGTACCCTCTCCGCCTCCGCGCCTTTGGAGGGAAGATGTGAAAAAGGAAGGCGGGGCGAAGGACGCGAGACGACGGCGGCGCGCTGGTGGGAAGTGATAATAACGGGACCGACTGACCCTACGCTTCTGGTTCTCCGCACCGTCAGCGCGCAGATCTGCTCCGTCGGTTTGGAGAGATAAACACTCGCTTACGGTGGAAAACAGAGAAACAATTGCAAAAAATAATGAAAAACGAAGAAGAAAAAAGAAAGAATAGAAAAAACAATTAAAAGAGGGAGAAACATTTACCAATAAGCCCCCCCGCGTCGCCTGGCTTTGCGACTTGGGGGAACCCTAGCCGCCGTCGCTAGGTAGCCCCCACCGCCGCCCTTCTCGCTTCACCGCCGTCGCCGGCCGGACCCCAGGAAGGTGGCGGCGGGGCGGATCTAGCTCGTTGCGTCCCCGGCCTCCTCCCCGCGGCTTGCCCCCTGCGGCAGCTACCTCTTTTGGCCCAGCAGCGTTGGCTCCGGCCGTCCGGCGGCCCCGCGCCGCTCTGGCCTGCCTCCCCTCGCCCCCTTGGCTGCTGATAACCCACAAGTATAGGGGATCGCAACAGTTTTCGAGGATAGAGTATTCAACCCAAATTTATGGATTCGACACAAGGGGAGCCAAATAATATTCTCGAGTATTAGCAGCTGAGTTGTCAATTCAACCACATCTAAAAGACTTGATATCTGCAGCAAAGTATTCAGTAGAAAAGTAATATGGTAGTAACGGTAATGGTGGCAAAGTGATAGCAGCAGTTTATAGTGATTGTAACAGTAGCAACGGAAAAGTAACCGAGCGAAGATCAATGTATGAAAAGCTCGTAGGCAATGGATCAGTGATGGATAATTATGTCGGTGGCATTCATCATGCAACAACTATAACATAGGGTGACACAGAACTAGCTCCAATTCATCAATGTAATGTAGGCATGTATTCCGTATATAGTCATACGTGCTTATGGAAAAGAACTTGCATGACATCTTTTGTCCTACCCTCCCGTGGCAGGGGGTCCTATTGGAAACTAAGGGATATTAAGGCATCTTTTTAATAGAGAACCGGACCAAAGCATTAGCACTTAGTGAATACATGAACTCCTCAAACTACGGTAATCACCGGAAAGAATCTCAGTTATTGTCACCCTGGGGGATGCGGATCATAACTCGTAATAGGTGTCTATAATTTGCAAGATAGGATCAAGAACACACATATATTCATGAAAACATAATAGGTTCAGATCTGAAATCATGGCACTCGGGCCCTAGTGACAAGCATTAAGCGTAGCAAAGTCATAGCAACATCAATCTCAGAACATAGTGGATACTAGGGATCAAACCCTAGCCAAACTAACTCAATTACATGATAAATCCCATCCAACCCATCATCGTCCAGCAAGCCTACGATGAGATTACTCACGGACGGCGGGGAGCATCATGGAATTGGTGATGAAGGATGGTTGGTGATGACGAAGGCGTTGATTTCCCCTCTCCGGAGCCCAAAACGGACTTCAGATCTCGTCTCCCGAGGAAAAAATTGTGATGGCGGTAACTCTGTCTCGTGAAACGCGATGAACTCTTCTCTCTGATTTTTTTTCTCGACAAATAGGGTTATATGGAGCTGGAGAGGAGGTCGGAGGAGCCACGGGAGCCCCACAAGCCTGCTCGGCACGACCAGGGGGGTGCCCGCGGCTAGCAGGTTTGTGGCCTGTTGGTGGACCCCCTCTGGTTAATTTTTGCGCCAGTATTTTTTATTAATTCCAAAAATATTCTCCGTAAATTTTCAGGACGATCCGAGAACTTTTATTTCTACACAAAAATAACACCAAAGCAATTCTGCTGAAAACAGCGTCAGTCCGGGTTAGTTCCATTAAAATCATGCAAATCAGAGTCCAAAACAAGGGCAAGAGAGTTTGGAAAAGTGGATACGTTGGAGACGTATCAACTCCCCAAAGCTTAAACCTTTGCTTGTCCTCAAGCAATCGAGTTGTTAAACTGAAAGTGATAAAGAAAAACGTTTACAAACTCTGTTTGATCTTGCTGTTGTAAATATGTCTAACTTATGTTCAGATTTTCAGCAAAGATTATAAACTAACCACATTCACAATAACATTTAGGTCTCATATTTACTCATGTCAATGGCATAACCAACTAGCGAACAATAATAAAAAGTCTCGGATGACAACAATTTATCAAAGCAATCATGATACAGTATGACATGATGGTATCTCGCTAGCCCTTTTTGAGACCGCAAAACATAAATGCAGAGCACCTCTGGAGAACAAAGACTGACTAAATATTGTAATTCACGGTGAGAGAGATCCAGTCATGCTCACACTCAATATCAATGAATAGCAAGGCATACAAATGACAATGGTCCTCTCTAACTGGTGTATTTTATAAGAGGATGATGACTCAACAATAAAGTAAATAGATAAGCCCTTGGCAGAGGGAAGCATTGATTTGCAGAGGTGTCAAAGCTCAAGCTTTTAAAATAGAGATAGGTAATGATTTTGGAGCGGTATGCTTTCGTTGCTCACATAACGACCAAGAGGTTTTCAATATCTTCCATGCTAGATACATTATAGGCGGTTCCCAAACAGAATGGTAATGTTTTTACTCCCCCTCCACCAATCAATCACACTCCACGGCGGGCCGAATTCATGGGTACCATCCATACAAACACATTCCTGGGGGAGTTTTGTTTAATTATATTTTGCTTTTTATTTCAAGCATGGAACTGGGCATCCCGATTACCAGCCACTTTCTCGTGAATGATAGCGAATCAACACATATTGTGAGAATAACCCACCTAGCATGGAAGATACTGACAGCCCCTAGTCGCCACATGAGCGATTTGGGCATACAAAACAGAAAGTTTATTTGAAGGTTTAAAGTTTAGCACATGCAAATTTACTTGGAACGGGAGGTAAGTACCGCATATAGGTAGATATGGTGGACTCATATGGAACAACTTTGGCTTTATTGAGATGGATGCACAAACAGTATTCCCGCTTAGTACACGTGAAGGCTAGCAAAAGACTGGGGAGCGACCAACTAGAGAGCGACACAGTCATCAACATGCCTTGAGATTAACCAACATTGAATGCAAGCATGAGTAGGGTATAATTCACTATAAACATAAATATCGTGGAGGCTATGTTGATTTGTTTCAAATACATGCATAAACATGTGCCAAGTCAAGCCACTTGAATCATCCAAAGGAGGATACCATTCTATCATACTACATCACAACCATTTTAATGCGCATGTTGGCACTCAAGACGAACCATTATCCACTCTTAGCTAATTAAGCATGGCATGAATAATTATAATCTCTAATTATTATTGCAAACATCTTCAACCCATAATGTGCTGAATTCCGAATGATGAGCTAATCATAATTTACAAAAACAAGATAGGTTGAGTTCATACCAGCTTTTTCTCCATCTCAGTCAGTTCACCATATATCGTCATTATTGCCTTTCACTTGCACGACCAAATGATGTGAATAATAATAAGAGTGCACATGCATTGGACTAAGCTGGAATCTGCAAACAATAAACCAAAGGAGAAGACAAGGCAATATGGGCTCTTTGTAAGATAAACAGTAGTGCATATGAGAGCCACTCAACACGTCATCGTGATCTTCTCCTTACGACCCAAAAAAAGAAAGGAAAATTATTTATACGGGAAAGCTCCCAACAAGCAAAAAGAAGAACGAGAAATCTTTTTGGGTTTTCTCTTTAATGCTACAACTAAGCAACTAGGAAATAAAGCTAGAACTGGTTTTTTTGTATTTTTCTCAAATTTTACTAAACACTCAAGAAGAAAGCAAAACAAGAATATAAACTACCATGGATAGTACAATGAAAAAGTATGAACACCGACAACTGAAATAAGTGTGTGAACATGAATGTAATGTCGGCGAGAAATACGTACTCCCCCAAGCTTAGGCTTTTGGCTTAAGTTGGTCTAGGGCCATGGCTGGAAATAACCTTCTCTGGGATACTCCGGAGGACAATGAGGGTTCCATTGATTAGCGATCTCCTGTGGCTCCCACTCAAAAAAGGGGTTTGATATGGATCCAGAGCCGGTGCTGGCTCAGGTGCTGGGGGTTGCTCCAAACCCCAATATTGGTAGATGTCATCGGGCATAACAGTGTACCTGCCTGAATGAATATCGAACAGAGAAGAAGCACGCAAAGTAATAATCTCACAAGTACCCTGACTAAATACTAAATTGTAAAGTAGCCTCCTATCATCATTCTTTTTAATAAAATCATGGGCTACCATACGGTCATAATCTAAAAACTTCGTGGGTATCAGCCTCTCATCTTTTTCGTGAAGCCTAATGGGTATCTCAAAATGTTTAGCTAAACGAGATGCATAGATACCTCCGAATATGGGCCCCTTAGAATGGTTGGTGTTCAACCGTTGGGCCACCATAGCGCCTAGACTAAAAGTTTTATCAGCAAGTAAAGCATGGCACAAAATAGCGAAGTCAAGAGCACCAAGGCTACCACTCTCCCAGTGACCAACTAAACATCTTCCTGCAAATAATGAATAATATCGTAGCACAGGAAAATGTAAACTAGCTGCTCTTGCCTTTGACACGCCTCTCTCTTCTCCTACAGTGACTGAGGCAATAAAATCTTCCATGTCTCGGGGACGTGGTTCCCTGATGCTGCCCTCATAGGGTATCTTGCAAGCTTTGCAAAAATCATAAAGATTCATTTTCTTAGGCACATCATATAAATGAAATTCTACTGTAGGAGGGTCTTCCCTAGGATGAAAGTGAAAATTTTGCACAAAGGTATTAGTGAGCAAGAGGTACTGGTCACACTTATCGGCGAGGAAGTCGGTGATGCCTGCATTCTCGGCCAAATAATAGAAATCTTCATAAATTCCAGCTGCCCTCAAGAATGTGTCACACGGCCATTCACATGGTCGGATTTCTGCGACGCGAGGAAGATTGTATTTGGGTTT
Source organism: Hordeum marinum (assembly GCA_022496015.1). Taxonomy (NCBI): domain Eukaryota; kingdom Viridiplantae; phylum Streptophyta; class Magnoliopsida; order Poales; family Poaceae; genus Hordeum; species Hordeum marinum. Next base: position 367,313,407 of record CM039676.1, on the reverse strand, counting down.
CTCCTTCATTTCATTCTCATCTTCCTTAGAACCTCGGCTTGAAGATCCTCTTAGTAACCTTCTCAACATTTCTGAAAAATTCAGAAATTTTTAGTGAATGAAAATAAAGGTGCACAAAACTTAACAAAACTCATATCAACTACTCCCTCAAGTGCCTAAAGACCATATCATGCATCAAAACTACTTGGGCCATAAAAAATTGACATGCAAGCTCAAGAACAAGGTCACCATAGCAGCAAAAATTTGCAATATATAAGGCACTAGATCAAAAACTAATTGGACCATTGGAGGAGTTGCATACCAATGAGCAATCCCCTAAAACCATTTTGCAAATGGAGCTTTGAGCAAGGAGATCGAAAATGGCAGCAAGATGAGCTAGAACATGGGTTTGAGCAATGGTTGGATTTTTTCTGGGGTAAGATGAAGTGAATGGGTGCTGGAATAAGTGGAGGGGGGCCACGTGGGACCCACAAGCTCGCTAGGCGCGGCCAGGAGGGTGGCCGCGCCTTGTAGGCTTGTGGCCCACTGGTGCAGCCCCCTGATGCATTCTCAGTGCCAACAATTCTTAAATAATCCAAAAAATTATACTAAATTTTCAGGGGATTTTGGGAACTTTTATTTTCAGGTCATTTTTCTATTGCACAGTAAACTCAGAAAACTGGAAAATAATAGCAATTTTACTTAATTTCACATAGGTAATAGAAAGTAAAAGTTAGATGCAGGAAGTTGTGCTTTCTAAATCCATTCATATCATGCTCCTCAAAAGGAATCCATCAATAAGGTTGATCAAGTCTTATTAACGAACTTCTTTCGAATGACATGAAACCGAAGAATTTTCGAATAACAATAAGTTACCTCAATGGGGATATGCATTTCCCCAACAATAAGTATATCATATTTCTTATTGACAGTAGGAAGAGGGAACTCAAAGTCTCCAATAATAATTGCTGGAATTTTTTCAATAGAGTTGATACTATGAACTTGAGGTTGTTCCTTCGGAAAGTGTACCGTATGCTCATTACCATTAATATGAAAAGTGACATTGCCCTTGTTGCAATCAATAATAGCCCCTATAGTATTCAAGAAGGGTCGACCAAGGATGATCGACATACTGTCGTCCTCGAGAATATCAAGAATAACAAACTCCGTCAAGATAGTAGCATTTGCAACTACGACAGGTACATCCTCACAAATACCGATAGGTAGAGTAGTTGATTTATCAACCATTTGCAAAGAGATTTCATTAGGTGTCAACTTATTCAAATCAAGTCTACAGTATAAAGAGAAAGGCATAACACTAACACCAGCTCCAAGATCACATAAAGCAGTTTTAACATAATTTCCTTTAATAGAGCATGGTATAGTAGGTACTTCGGGATCTCCTAGTTTCTTAGGTATTCCACCTTTAAAAGTATAATTAGCAAGCATGGTGGAAATCTCAGCTTCCGGTATCTTTCTTTTGTTTGTCACAATATCTTTCATATACTTAGCATAAGGAGACATTTTCAAAATATCAGTCAAGCGCATACGTAAAAAGACAGGTCTAAGCATTTCAGCAAAGCGCTCAAAGTCCTCATCATCCTTTTATTTGATGGTTTAGGAGGAAAGGGCATGGGTTTCTGAACCCATGATTCTCTTTCTCTACCGTGTTTCCTAGAAATAAAGTCTCTTTTATCATATCTTTTATTCTTAGATTGTGGGTTATCAAGATCATCAGCAGGTTCAATCTCCACATCATTATCATTACTAGGTTGAGCATCAACATGAACATCATCATTAATGTTATCACTAGGCTCATGTTCATCACAATATCGTGTCTCAACATCAGAAATAGAAATATCATTTGGATTCTCGGATGTATCTATAACAGGTTCACTAGCAGCATGCAACGTACTATCATCATTATTTTTCCTACTCTTACTGGAAGGAATAGGTGCATCAATATTAGCTCTTTGAGAATCTTGCTCAATTCTCCTAGGATGGCCCTTAGGATACAAAGGTTCCTCAGTCATTTTATCACCTCTAGTCACAACTTTAATAGAATGATCATTGTCTTTACTATTCATCTCATTAAGCAAATCATTTTGAGCCTTAAGTACTTGTTCTACTTGAGTGGTTACCATAGAAGCATGTTTACTAATAAGCTTAAGATCATTGACAGTTCTACTCAAATAATCACCCAAGTGATCAAGCATATAAGCATTATGTTTCAATTGTCTACTAATAGGCATTGAAATTTTCTTGCTCACTACAGGAATCAGGCAGTTTGCCGTCAGCCATCCCGGACGGCAAAGGCATGCATCCCGAACGGCAAAGGCTTTCCCGTCCGCCAGCAGACGGCCAACCGTCCGGCTGAATAAGCCATGGTAAAGGCGATTTGCCGTCTGCTGGCGGACGGCAAAGACCTTTGAATCTTTGCCGTCCGCCAGCGGACGGCAAAGGGCCTGGACGGCACATGTGGCAACTTAGCTCCGTTAGGGGCTTAACGACATGCTTTGCCGTCAGCTGGCAGACGGCAAAGACCTCTTTGCCGTCTGCTAGCGGACGACAACGCACTTTTTTTTGCTAGCCTAGGTTGGTTCTTTGCCGTTCGCTGGCAGGTCTTTGCCGTCTGCCAGCGGACGGCAAAGAACCAACCTAGGCTGGCCCCAGGTTGCACAAGTAGCTGCCACGTGGCCACTTTGCCGTCTGCTGGCTGACGGCAAAGCTCTTTGCCGTCTGCCAGCAGACGGCAAAGTGGCTATATAGCCCCTGTTTTTTCTGTTTTTTCTTAAAATCATTCAATTTGAAACATATATATCCAACAATATCACATATATATCCAACAATACAAGCATACCAACAATAAGTTGAAACAATCATATACCAACAATAAGTTCCAACATATATACAAGTTTCCAACAACACACAATGGTTTCCAACAACATATCCATACATACGTCTCCAAAACAAGTTTCCATAAACACAAAGGAAGCAGAAGTAGAAGAGTACAGTCCATCAATGCACTCTTCCTCATCTATAGCAAATCTGCAAAGTAGGAAAGATGATAGTTAGAAGAAGAAGAAGACTAGCTAGAAGAAAAAGAAGAAAAAGAAGAAGAAGAAGAATTTATCTTCTCTTTATTTTTCTCCTCTCCTCTCCTCTTCTCCAAGGTAGTAATGCCATTTTCTAGCTAACTAAGCATATCAAGTCATTTTGGAGGAAAAAATGCTAAGTATAGGTCATTTTATAGCTATCCTAGGTAGAATATATCATTTTGGAGGTAAGTAAGGTTATTATGTATTTTTGAGGAAAATAAGCTAAGTATAGGTCATTTTGGAGCTAAACCAAGGTTATTATGCCATTTTTTACCTAAGTGAGCATATTATGTCATAAATGAACTAGCTAAGCTAATTATAGATCATTATTGAGCTATCCTAGGTAGTTATGCCATTTTGTACCTAAGTGAGCTAATTATGTCATAAATGAACTAGCTAAGCTAGCTATAGATAATTATTGAGCTATACTAGGTAGTAATGCCATTTTCTAGCTAACTAAGCATATCAAGTCATTTTGGAGGAAAAAATGCTAAGTATAGGTCATTTTATAGCTATCCTAGGTAGAATATACCATTTTCTAGCTAACTAAGCATATCAAGTCATTTTTGAGGAAAATAAGCTAAGTATAGGTCATTTTGGAGCTAAGTAGGTCATTTCTTAAGCTAAGTATGCATTTGTTAATGAAAACACTTGGTAAAACTTACCATCAACACGGAGGTGAAGGACCGATAGGGTTTGGGCCAGGGTGAGACGTAGAAGGACCGGTCGGGGTTGCGGCAGACGCAGAAGGATCGGTCAATGCTTGTCGGGAGGCACGCTGCACCAAAGATCATTTGCAATGTCTCCTTAGCATGATGCAACTCAAATGTGAATACTAGTAACTAATGACCATTTAAATGAAACTCACCGTCGGTGCTATAGCAATATGGGGCATCGACGGAGGGGTCTGACCATTGTTCTGGCACACGGTCTGCACATTTTCTTTTCATGAGTCGTTCATATTAGTTAGTGATTAAACAAACATTACGTGCATGATTTGGCTAATATGTAGGAGAAACTTACCACGAGGAGCTCGTATAGGGCCCGGTGAGACGCATCGTTCTGGTTCCTCTCCTCCTTCAACAGCCTAGCCGTCCTCTCCTCCATGTCCCTCTCCCGCTGCGCCGCCTGCCTGTTTGCCTCCACCAGAAGCTCCTGGGCCCTAGCCTAAATGGCGAGCTCCATTGGCCGTGGACGAGGTGTTATCTCAGGATCAGAGCTCGCCTGGCGCTTCTTGATCTCCGGGAGAGTTCTAGGACAACGTATCAGTCCATCCCCAATGGCTATCGAGCCATGGGGCCTCCCACCACCAGATATCATCACGAGCTCTGGATCAAAAGGACTCTGGCTCGGGTTGAAGCCCTCCCTTTTCCTCGCCTTCCCAAAATCTCTATACCTCACGAACTTGTTGTGGGAGGAGATGTTGCTAAAGCTCTCTAGATGATCGAGGTCATCCTTAGAGAATGCCTTGGCCTTCTTGTACGAGGCAGTATGGGCCATGGCATAGAGATCGAAAAGAGGTGGCACCTCCTTCTTGTTTTCTCGCGCCTAAAAGAGGTGAACAAAATATTAGTTAAGGGCTCAAGCTAGCATGAAGAATGAAATTGCATGAATCATGAAGCAAACCACATACCAAGTTATCCCCATACTCAAACAGGTTGGAGCTCCCTTGATGGTGTGGCACACCTCTCATTTGGGTACGCTTCTCCTTGGCCTTGTTGTGTTCGACTACCATTCGGGAGAGCACCACTCATCCACCAATGTCTCCCAACAGTCCATCCTATCCGCACACCATCTCGGAGGCACCTAAGTTAGACAAGAGAAATTTCAGCGCTACGCCTACGAATCAAATCAAAGAAACTAAGTACAAGGCCTTAAGAATAGATAATTACCTTCATAAACTTCTCCTTACTCAGATAATTTTTGCGGCACTTCTTCTTGGCCCTCTTAATGTTACTCGAGGCGTAGTAGTCTCGAATAGCCTGCACCCGAGCCTCGTGCCGTAAGTTCTGAAGTAGGCGCTTGCACTCGGCTTCGAGAACAACAGCCGCTCTTGCCTCGTCTTCCTCAAGACACCTGTAGAAGGTCTGCAATCAAACAAGACAACACATTAGACACTGATTAGTACAATCACTAGGTGTTGTTGATTTTTAATTCTATAAAGGACAAATTACCCAAAAGCGAGAGATCACAATGTCAGCCACCGTCTCGCACAAGACATCGTCCACCATCTCCTCCGGCGGGGCCAGGGCAGCCTTGTACAGCTCCCAGGTCAGTGCTACCTGTGGAGCCTCACCCTCACCGGGCAACTGGACCTTCCCCGGGAAGTGGTGCCGGAGAAGCACACCAAGGACCTAGTTGGGCCTGCGGACACCACGCTCGTATTTCCAACCCCTGTAGTATGACAAGGCCAACACATTAGATATTAATTTGAAGAAACATGAAGGCAAAAGGTTAAAAAGAGTAAATGCACTTACTTATCCGCATTAGGCGCAATCAACCACCTCTGCTCGCGGGTCGTCGGCACGGGAGGCAGCTTTGTAGAACCACGCTGGTAGACCTTCTTGCCCTCCTCAACCAGCTCGCCATCGCTTTAGGTGTCCTTAGACAAGTAATTGTTCTCGCCACCATCAGCATGGCCACTAGTCTCCGGAGTCACATGGGATGAAGACTCTGGGACCCGAGTCTCCTGGGATGAAGACTCTGGGACCAGAGTCTCCTGGGACGAAGGCTCGGTGACCCGAGGCTCGTGGACCGGAGTCCGAGACGGGTCCACCTGAGACGGAGCACTCCTGTGGTCGGGAGAATCAGCTGGGGGTGGTGGCGAGGAAGGCACAACAGCCTTCCTACCTCTAGCACCTCTCTTCGTCTTCCCTCGACCTCTCCCGGTCGAAGAAGAAGCACCCGCTGGTGTCTGCATGCTGTGTACCAGCGCTCTCCGGAGTTGCTCGGGTGAAATAATAGCACCCCTCCCAGCACGCGCCGAGGAAGGAGGCTCAGAGCGCTCTCGACCCCCGCCCACCATCTGTCAACACCTGCAATGACAAAGAGTGAATGAAATTAGTTCAACATAAAAAAATTGAATACCTAATAACATGAACTAATTAATAATATATATGTACATAATAATAATTGAATACCTCACATTACTAATATTAATCTTCATCGTCTATATATGCTCCGGGATCAATAAATGCATAATCATCATCACTATCAGTAATGACGTGCTCATCAGTATCATCAATAAATTCATCAACATGTGGAAGGCCTCTATGTAATCGGTCAAGCATTGTCAGGTCATGTGCAGCAGTAACCTCTTCTTCTTTCATCTCTTCTTGTTCCTGCTCAGGGGTGAAGTCGGGTTCACTGTCGCTCTCGACCTTAATGTTCTGGGGTGAAGTAGAGCGGTTCTTGAAGCGTTTTTTGGAAACACGTGTTTCTTGGAAGAATTCTCCTTCATATGTGTCTGGGTTAATGTGAGGTTCATAATCATCTTCATTGAGGGGAGGTGGTCTAAAATGTGGTGGCACATCATAAACCACATCCCAACCTTTCAAATTTGGATCCGTTTGGCAGGCCCACGGTAGGTAGAAAACTTGGGTCGCCTGTTGGGCCGTAATATAGACATCGGGAACATCTAAATGGGTGCTCTGTTTGATTTTGACTAGCCCTATATGTTCATGAGTCCTTCTAGTCTCCTTCGGCTGGAACCAATAACATTTGAAGACTACGACGTTTGGTGGGTTTCCACCAGAGAATGTAAGTTCATAAATTGCTTCAACTCTTCCATAATACTCGACCCCTCCTTCGCCGACAGTGGAGACATAACAATTTGTAGACTTTCGGTCGGCCATAGATAGCTCTTTGCCAAAAGTACGAAAGTGATACCCGTTGATGTCGTATTTGTCAAAGGAACGAACCTTAAAGTCAAAATCATTAGCGACTTGTCTCAGTTCGGAGTCCATAGACTCTGCATTAGCCTACAAGTTTAATACCAAAGGATTGTTGCATTAACCGCAAACTAGACGAAGAAATGAAATCGTCTAATTAATGGAAATTACCGTTTGCTTGAACCAAGAGATGAAACCGGGATAGCCACCTCCATGCTTTGCCAGAAGCTCATACTCTTCGATGGAATCCTTTTGGATCACCGCTCCATCCAAGAATTTGGCGAGGTATCGACTATATCACATATCCGGGAATAAGAGCATTTCAAAGGAATTAGAAGTTGCGAATCAATGTACCGAGAACTTACTCGATCTACGGCCACACTTTTGTTAGGTTGTTGAAGATATAAAACGAAATGGTCCGCCATTCTTCGACATCCAACCCTATTGATTTCGAAGCACCGGCTGGTGCGAGCTTCACTTTGCATAGGCTGAGGTTGGATCGACCTTTTTCACGGTTGCCATCATTGTACCGAGGCTTCAGATTATGCAAATGACGATTCTGGGCTGTGTAGTGTGCTGTCACAAAGTTTGCCGCCTCCTCAGTAATGAATGCCTCGGCCATCGATGCTTCAACTCTACGTTTATTTTTACATTTTGCTCGAAGCGTCTTCTGCATCCTCTCAGTTGACAAGCACCAACGATTTTGCACGCCCCCCCCAATCTTGCCTCGATCGGGAGATGCAAAATCAAATGATGCATTGGATTAAAGAAGCCCGGTGGAAAGATTTTTTCTAACTTGCAGATCAACTCCGGCACCAACTCTTCCAGTTCGTCTAGCACGTCAGGCGATAGTTCTTTCGCACAAAGAGCACAAAAGAAATAGCTCAGCTCTGTCAGTACTAGCTATTCATCCTTAGGGATAAAGCCATGCAACATCACCGGCATTACCCACTCAAGCCATATGTGCCAATCATGACTCTTGAGACCAAATATTTTCAATTTGTCAAGACTCGCTCCCCTCTTTAGATTCGCTGCATACCCATCAGGGAACATCAACTGCATTTTCACCCATAAGATCATTTCCCTCATAGCTGGCCTTCCAAGATTGAACCATGCCTTTGGCTTCCTCCAGTTCTTCTTTCCTTTAGGTTGTCGAATGTTTTGTAATGATCTATCACATAGAGCCTCCTGGTCGAGTCTAGCCTAAGGATTATCCTTCGACTTCCCCTCTATGCCAAACAATGTACCAAAAAGGGCCTCCGCGATATTCTTTTCAGTGTGCATCACGTCGATGTTGTGTGGGCAAAGGAGGTCTTTAAAGTAAGGCAAATCCCACAAACATATCTTGTGAGTCCAGGCGTGTTCCGTATTATACCCTTTGAAATACCCTGGACGATCTGGATCCGGCTCAAGAGCGTTTATCTGATCCAGGATCTGTTGGCCTGTCAACGCAGGTGGTGCAATTTTTTTGACAACTCTACCTTTGATGAAATTCTTCTTGTCTTTTCTGAACTTATGGTCAGGATCCAGGAACTGTCTATGCATGTCGAAGCAAGAAAACTTGCGACCCGCCTCCAGCCAACGGAACTGAAGAGCTACCTTGCATGTGGGGCACGGAAACCTTCCATGCACACACACCAGCCAACGAATAGCGCATACGCCGACAAGTCATGCATCGAGTACATGTACCACACATGCATTTTGAAGTTCTTTTTTGTAGCGGCGGCGTATATCTTGATCCCATTATCCCAGGCTTCTTGCAATTCATCCTTAAGCGGTTGCATGTACACATTCATATTCTTCCCCGGATATTTGGGCCCTGGAATTATTAACGTCAGGAAAATGTTCTTTCTTTTCATAATCTCTCAGGGGGGAGATTGAGTGGAATGAAAAATACAGGCCAACAACTGTATTGTGCTGCTATCATACCATACACATTGAACCCATCCGTGCTGATGGCAACTCGAGGATGCCTTGGATCTGGTGCTTTATCCTTATGTAATGCATCGAACTGCTTCCACGCAAAAGCGTCTGAAGTGTGTCCCAACATCGGACTCCCATCTGCATCCAGTTCTGTTCTTTTGCCCAATTTATGCCACGTCATCTGTCTAGCCATCTCTTTGACCATGAAAAGCCGTTGAAGTCTTGGTATGATTGGCAGATACCGAAGAACATTAATGGAGATTTTGGTCTGACTCTTCTCACCCATACCATTGTCTACCAAAACATACCTGGAAGCGTTGCAAATGGGGCAATAGTTCAAGCCCGCATACTGAAGCCTAAATAAGGCACATCCATTCTCACAGGCATCTATCTTCTCATAGGGCATCTTAAGTGCACGTAGGATTTTGTCCGACTGGTATAGGTTTGGTGGCAATACATGGCCTTTGGGTAGAAAGCGTCCAAATATCGTCATCATCGCGTCGTAGCATTCTCTGCCCAGGTTGAACTGAGCCTTTAGAGCCATTACTTGCGCGATGGCATCCAGCTGACAAAGCTCAGTGTGCTCGTGGAGAGGACGTTTTGAAGACTCCAACATTTCATAAAAGGCCTTTGCAGATTCCTCCATCTCATCGTCCGAATCCCGAGCATCATCAAAGTCTTCCACCATGTCTTCGATCCCGGTACCATGCTCGTCGGTGCAACGATGAAGCACCTCAGCTTTGTCACGTTGGGCAGACTCGCCATGAAATGTCCAGACCGTATAATTAGGTGTAAAACCCCACTTCTGCAGGTGTTTGATCATTTCAAACTCTTACTTCTTCTTACAGTTGTCGCAATCGACACAAGGGCACCAGGTTGTTTTCTGTCCATTTGCAAATGCGACTCTCACAAACTCCTTGGTTTTTGTTAACCATTCATGGGTCATGTCTTTCTGACTAGTGTGACCGGTGTACATCCACCCACGATCACTCATCCTGCCTAGCTACTGGACACACACAAAATATATACATAATTCAGAAAACCATATTCATCAGTTAATAGAGTTTGTTAGTTTCATTACGTCGATGCAACCTAGACGCTAGTAGGTAAAGATAGGTCCTAATCCCACCCAAGTATGTGTAGATTGGGTTCATTTTCCCATGCTCCGCTTCAGATTCGACGCACAATTTCGGCAGCACCTCCCAGCTGTTCTCCTGATACACGTCTCGTCAATAAGCAAAGAGGATGTGTACCCACAGAACAACAAGGAGGCATCGATGAAATTCTGCATCGGATCCGAAGCAGAGCATATGGGAAAACGAACTCAATCTACACATACACGGGCTGCCCATGGATAACGTTGGACAATTCGAAAGAATCACGGTTATAAATATGCTAATGAATGCATATTTATAGATGTAACCCTTTCGAACGGGAGACGCATAGTGGTCATGCATACTGATGATTCAAGACACCTATAGCTAGCAAGTTTCATCGGCACGAAGACCGGAACAGAGGAAATGAAGGGTGTAGGAGGATATGTCATTTGTGCTCACCCACGAATGCAGGGGAGCTCGTCGAACGCATGGGGAGGTCGTCGAACACCAGACCCTTGCGGCGACGAAACAATTACACATTTAAATCCACCTGATCAACATAAATATGATGTTCTGTATAACAAAATCGAAAAATATATGACCTAGCTAACTCATAATTCATAAATATATGAGGTGGGGTCGGCGTGGTGGGGGTGTCGTGTCGGGGTCGGGGTGTCGGGCTTGTCGTGTCGGGGTCGGGGTGCTGTGTCGTGGTCGGGGGTGTCGTGTTGGGGTGTCGGGGTGTCGTGTCGGGGTCGGGGTGTAGGGGGTGTCGTGTCGGGGTCGGGGTGATGTGTCGTGGTTGGGGTGCCGTGTCCGGGTGTCGGGGTCGGGGTGCTGTGTCGGGGTCCCGGGGTGTCGGGGTCCCGGGGTGTCGAGGTGTCGGGGTGTCGTGTCGGGGTGTCGGGGTCGGGGTCGGGGTGTCGTGTCGGGGTCGGGGTGCTGTGTCGTGGTCGGGGGTGCCGTGTCGGGGTGTCGGGGTGTCGTGTCGGGGTCGGGGTGTAGGGGGTGTCGTGTCGGGGTCGGGGTGTCAGGGTGTCGTGTCGGGGTCGGGGTGTAGGGGGTGTCGTGTCGGGGTCAGGGTGTTGGGGATGCACTGTCGGGGTCGGGGTGTCGGGGTGTCGTGTCGGGGTCGGGGTGTGGGGGTGTCGGGTCGGCGATCCTCGACCCGGTTATGTCGGCGCCGACGCACCCCTCCTCCTCCTCTTCTTCTTCTTCTTCTTTTTCTTCTTTTCTTCTCCTCCTCCTCCTCCTCCTTTTCTTCTTCTTTTTCTTCTTCTCCTTCCTCTTCTTCTTCTTCTTCATCTCCTTCTCCTCCTCTTCTTCTTACTAAACTAAATTACTAACTAACTAACCTAACTACATTACTAAATTACTAACTAAACTAAACTATTAACTACAACTAACTACCTAAATTACTAACTAAACTAATTAACTACAACTAATAACTAACTAAATTACTAACTAGAATATTAAAAAATAAAAATAGAGAGGGGGAGGGGGCTCACCGAAGTGGGGAAGGTGGAGGCCGGCGGTGGGGTCTCGGGGGGCGGGGGGGGGGGGGGCGGGTGGTCGGCGGGCGCGGGTGGGGGGAGGGCGGAGGCGGGACGGCGGGGGCGGGGCGGCCGACGGGCGGAAGGGCACGGGCGGGGGCGGGGCGGCCTGTGGGCGGGTGGGCGCGGCCGGCCGGCGGGGCGGCAGCAGGGGCGCGGTGCGCGGCGGGGGCGTGCGGGCATGCGGCCGCGGGAGGTGGGAGATACGACGGAAGGGGGTCATGCGGACGCCGTTAGTTAACTAGGTTTACCTCTTTGTCGTCCGCTAGCGGACGACAAAGAGGTGGGGTTGTGGGCCAATTCAGTACTGCTGTCAACTGGGCCTCACCCCAGCTCTTTGTCGTCCGCTCGCTGATGGCAAAGAATCTTTGCCGTCCGCTAGCTGACGTCAAAGAGCTCGCAGATGGCAAAGCCCCTCTTTGCCGTCTGCCAGCTCTTTGCCATCCGCTTCAAGCTAGATGACGGCAAAGGCTCTTTGCCGTCTGCCAGCAGACGGCAAAGAGCTGGCGGACGGCAAATGGTCTGATTCCAGTAGTGGCTTCATAATAAAATTATCAAAATCATCCAAGCATTGGCTAGCAGGCTTATTATAAGGGATATCTCCTTCAAATCTTCTGAGATAATTTACCTCTACTACCTGTGTCGGGTTATCAAGATCATGTATTTCTTCAATAGGTGGTAGATTCTTAACATCTTCATCTTTAATACCTTTTTCTTTCATAGATTTCTTTGCCTCTTGCATATCTTCAGGACTTAGGAATAGAATACCTCTTTTATTCGGAGTTGGCTTTGGAGGTGGTTCGGGAATAGTCCAATCATTATCATTGCTCAATATATTATTCAATAGTAATTCATCTTGTTCAACAGTTCGCTCCCTGAAAACACGACCAGCACAACTATCTAGGTAGTCCCTAGAAGTATCGGTTAGTCCATTATAAAAGATATCAAGTATTTCATTTTTCTTAAGAGGATGATCAGGCAAAGCATTAAGTAATTGGAGAAGCCTCCCCAAGCTTGTGGGAGACTCTCTTCTTCAATTTGCACAAAGTTAAATATTTCCTGTAAGGCAGCTTGTTTCTTATGGGCAGGAAAATATTTTTCATAGAAGTAATAAACCATGTCCTCGGGACTACACACATAATGAGGAGCAAAAGAATTAAACCATTTCTTAGCATCACCCTTTAATGAGAAAGGAAACAACCTAAGAATATAGTAATAGCGAATTTTTTCCTCATGAGTAAATAGGGTGGCTATATCATTCAATTTGGTAAGATGTGCCACAACGGTTTCAGATTCATAACCATGGAAAGGATCAGATTCAACCAAAATAATTAACTCGGGATCGACAGAGAATTCATAATCCTTATCAGTAACAAAGATGGGTGAAGTAGCAAACTTAGGATCATATTGCATTCTAGCATTCAGAGATTTTTCCTTCCACTTGCGAAGCAATTTCTTAAAATCGTCTCTATCCTGACAAGCAAGAAAGTCCCTAGCTACCTCTCCTTCCATAACATATCCTTCAGGTATATCAGGCAATTCATATCTAGGAGAGCTAGGTCTAGCAGGTGGATCATAGTGTTCAGTTTCAATAATCTCATCGGATTCAGAAATATTATCAGTTTCAGCATTAGCTCTAGCAATTTGTTCATCAAGAAATTCACCCAGTGGCATAGTATCATCAAGCAAATTATCATAAGCGTCATGCATAGCAGAAGTAGCATCATCAATTACTTGCGATATATCAGAATTACTAGCAAGTGCTGGTGTCGCAAACTTACTCATAACAGAAGGTGAATCAAGTGCAGAGCTAGATGGTAGTTCCTTACCTCCCCTCGCAGTAGAGGGATAGATCTTGGTTTTTGGATCTTTCACATTCTTCATAGTGATCAACAGATATATATCCCAAGTGACTCAGAGAATAAAGCTATGCTCCCCGGCAACGGCGCCAGAAAAAAGGTCTTGATAACCCACAAGTATAGGGGATCACAACAGTTTTCGAGGGTAGAGTATTCAACCCAAATTTATTGATTTGACTCAAGGGGAGCCAAATAATATTCTCGAGTATTAGCAGATGAGTTGTCAATTCAACCACACCTGAAAGACTTAATATCTGCAGCAAAGTATTCAGTAGCAAAGCAATATTGTAGTAACGGTAGCGGTGGCAAAGTGATAGCAGCAGTTTGTAGTGTCTGTAACAGTAGCAACGGAAAAGTAACTGAGCGAAGATCAATATATGGAAAGCTCGTAGGCAATGGATCAGTGATGGATAATTATGTCGAATGGCATTCATCATGCAACAGTTATAACATAGGGTGACACAGAACTAGCGCCAATTCATCAATGTAATGTAGGCATGTATTTTGTATATAGTCATACGTGCTTATGGAAAAGAACTTGCATGACATCTTTTGTCCTACCCTCCCATGGTAGCGGGGTCCTATTGGAAACTAAGGGATATTAAGGCCTCCTTTCAATAGAGAACCGGACCAAAGCATTAGCACTTAGTGAATACATGAACTCCTCATACTACGGTAATCACTGGAAAGAATCCCAGTTATTGTCACCCTGGGGGATGCGGATCATAACTCGTAATAGGTGTCTACAACTTGCAAGATAGGATCAAGAACACACATATATTCATGAAAACATAATAGGTTCAGATCTGAAATCATGGCACTCGGACCCTAGTGACAAGCAATAAGCATAGCAAAGTCATTGCAACATCAATCTCAGAACATAGTGGATACTAGGGATCAAACCCTAACCAAACTAACTTGATTACATGATAAATCTCATCCAACCCATCACCGTCCAGCAAGCCTATGATGAGATTACTCATGAACGGTGGGAGCATCATGGAATTGGTGATGAAGGATGGTTGGTGATGACGAAGGCGTCGATTTCCCCTCTCCGGAGCCCAAAAACGGACTCCAGATCTGGTCTCCCGAGGAAGAACTGGCGATGGCGGCGGTTGCGTATCGTGAAACACGATGAACTCTTCTCGCTGACTTTTTCCTGACAAATAGGGTTATATGGAGTTGGAGAGGAGGTCGAAGGAGCCACGGGGGCCCCACAAGCCTGCTCGGCGCGGCCAGGGGTGTCTCGCGGCTAGCAGGTTTGTGGCCTACTGGTGGCCCCCTCTGGTTAATTCTTGCGCCAGTATTTTTTATTAATTCCAATCTCCGTAAATTTTCAGGACAATCCGAGAACTTTTATTTCTGCACAAAAATAACACCAAGGCAATTCTGCTGAAAACAGCATCAGTGCGGGTTAGTTCCATTCAAATCATGCAAATTAGAGTCCAAAACAAGGGCAAAGGAGATTGGAAAAGTGGATACGTTGGAGACATATCAGCCGCCGCGGCCGACCACCCTCCCTCGGCATGCTCCCCTTCTCCACCCACGTCCCTGCGCCCCCCGAGATCCCATCTCGCGCTTCTCGTGCGTCTTCCTCCGGCTGCTGCCCAGACTTGCCGGCCGGCGATTGATCCGACGCTCCTGGCCGTCGCCATGGGCGTCCCCTATCTCTGACGGCCCTCCTCCCCCCGGACCACGGTGACAGCTCTTGGGTGGAGGCAGAGAGGTTTCGGTGGTGCGGCAGTTTTGGGGCTCCTCGTGATGGATCACTGCTGGCGTTGTTCCGGCCCCGGCGGCCTCGGGCCCGCGTCTCTCCGGTGTCCCTTGCTGTCGGCGCTTCCCGGGCAGCTCCGGCCTCGGTGACCGTGTGGCTGCATCCCCTCCAGCTCACTCTGCTCGTCGATGTCCCGGCGGCTAAGGCCACAGCAGCTCGGAACTCCGTCCCTCCATTCCAAGCTTGTTGTCGTTGATAGACACCGCCGTCGAGACCCACCCTCGTGGTTCGCTTCGTCGTCTGCCCTACCCTGTACTCTTCAAGCCTCCCCTTTTTGCGAGATCCAGTGCCCGTGGGTTTGATGGTGGTGCCACCCTCCGGCGACAAGTGCAGCTTCGCCACCCCCTCCCAACATGGTGGCTCCGACCGACTTTGGCTTCCTCATCATTGATTCTGGACTCGACGACTATGGGATTGCTCAGCTTCAGGCCAGGGAGAGATCCCCGCTCGGTTTATCGGTGCTGGCAGTGGCGGCGCCCGTGGGTGTCATTTCCTTCTTGGAGGCGCTACCAAGGCCTTCAGTTGCACCCCTCTTCGAGCTCAGGGGAAACCCTAGGCCCGGCTCCCTCGGACAGGATAGCGATGGCGTCCCGGCGCCATCTTCCTTCTTGAAGGCGCTATCTTGCGAGCTCCTGGTGTCCCCGGTTATGGCTCAGATGATGTTGGAATTCTTGTTGGTTCGGGTTTGCCGCTCTTGGTTCGGGTTTGGTAGATCCAACTGTGATGTTTCCTCTGTTCAGGCCGAGCATCCCCTTCTCTCTGCTCTGGGCACCATGTTCACACCTGCCTGCGTCCGTGTCATGTGTTGTACCCCTTTATACTCATTCTTCTCCTTCTATCAATGAAAAGATACGCAATCCTTGCATATTCGCGAAAAAAACGGAGGAAAAAACTTTGGAAAACAGAGAAAAACAATGGAAAACCCGACTTGCCTCAAAATAGGAAGTACGACACTACTACTTCATCACGAACTCAAGGTAAGACCACGCTCTGTAGGATTTGAACCTACGACATTGGGTTTTGGAGACACACGTTCTACCGAACTGAACTAAGAGCGCTTTTCGGGAGATAAATCAGTAAAGAAAATCG
Organism: Hordeum marinum; assembly: GCA_022496015.1. Taxonomy (NCBI): domain Eukaryota; kingdom Viridiplantae; phylum Streptophyta; class Magnoliopsida; order Poales; family Poaceae; genus Hordeum; species Hordeum marinum. The sequence goes on along the minus strand of CM039676.1, from coordinate 367,297,145 downwards.
AAACAATAGAAATATGGTCTCTCATAAATTGATTTCTTTCATCACTATTCTTAAATGTCTATCCGCATAGCATCTCTAGCAAATCTCGTATATCCGGTCCCACAAAATAGGTTTAAAGGATATCGCAAAACGTTTTTTTCCGCATTTTTACAGTATCACTTTTGTTCTGGCAAAACAGATCCCCTAAAAAATTCATTATCCCAATAAAATTGCACAAACACCCCTAAAAACGTCCGTTAAATTACAATTGGATCCATCTCGACCGCTTCCATCGCAAGGATCTCGTTAGCAACAGAGGAGGAGCACGCGTCTTACCGGTGACGGTGCCACCGTGGAGCAAGACGAGGACAACGATGTGGACACGACAAGCAGGCAGCATCAGGTAGCTCGCTCGCTTGATCATGACAGAAAACTATCTATCTAGCTAACTAGCTCGTCGTGGTGGCGACAACGGTAGCTAGCTAGCGTAGCTCGCGGAGTTGCGTCTACGGTCCGATGGTCGACGACATCAAGGTGTTCCAGCGAGGTCGCACTCGGGGAAGACCGTAGTGGGAACTAAAAGTTCCCTCCCGCCATTTTTTATTTATTTTCAAGGCCCTTGCAAAAAAATGCCCATAATCCCGTAGATACAGAAGAAATGGTCTCGTGGATTCGGGATCCTACAAAAAAAATTATGGGACAACTGAATTTGAGGGATCTATTCGGGTTGGGTTTACCGGCTTCGTCCCGTAAATTGGCGGTTATTTTGCCGGATGCCCGGTTCGCTGGATCTACTAGAGATACTCTAAACCTGGAGACCACAGATCGAATCCCCTCCATGCTCCCTTTTCTTCATGCATATTTCCTTTATTAATTGTCCGTGAATTGAGCAGACCCAATTTAGACACCTTTAACAAGAGATTATGTTGTCTCGCTTCATGCGAGACATAGTCGTCAGGAGGAAACATAAGTGTGTGAAGCACGTTTCTTGATGGGTCGGCGCACACCAGAGGACGTGTGAGTGCTAGTTTACCCGTGGGCGCGTCGAGCATTGTGGTTTTTCCTATTTGCCACGCCTTATGGCGAAGTGTGGCTCCAATGCACACTCGCCGCTATCCAGCACACTGGCCTGGCCTATTTTGTAGCTATATAGGAAGCTTTCTATTTTCGATTTTGGGAACATTAGGTTTCCACACAATTTTTTCCGGATTTGGAAACCTCCTAGAAGGATCCTGAACTGTTTTTTTAATGTTTCATTTTTACTTTCTTTCCTTTTTATTTTATTCCATTTTTTCCTTTTAAAGTTTGGTTTTATTTTCCAACAAATGTTCAGAATTTGAAAACTGTTTGCATATTCCAAAAGTTGTATTCAGTTTTTAAAACATGTTCCGGTTTTCAATTATTGTTCAGAAATTCCAAAAAGTTTAGAATTTTAAAATGTGTTTGCTTCAAAAATGTTTAATAATTCAGAAAAGTTTAGAAAGTCAAAACTTCCAAAAATGTTCACAAATTCAAAAAAATGTTCGCTATTTTTCAGAATATATTCCTTTTTTCAATATTTCTTCACAAATTCACATTCAAAATTTGCTCAGAAAGTTGATAAAATGTTTGTTGTTTGAAAAAAATGTTCATAATTTCGAAAAATGTTCCTGTTTTCGAAAGTTATTCAGAAATTCAAATGGTGTACATGCTTTTAAAATTCGTTTGAAAATAAAAAAATGAGGATTCATAAAATTTCACATTTTGAAAAACATGTTCATAATTTATAAAAATCTTGGAGTTCTAAAAATGTGTTCGTAATTTAAAATACATTCATGTTTTCAAAAGTTGTTCGCAATCTTAAATAATATTCAGAGAATTTTCACAAATGTTCATGTTTTGGAAAAAATTGAATTTTTAAGCATTTTGGAAAAAATGATCATGTTATTTAAAAAATGTTTATGTTTTGGAGATTTGTTGGCAAAATAAAAAAGTGTTGGGGATTTTCATAAAGAGATTGTGTTTAAAAAAAATCATAATTTCGATTTTTATTGTGTTTTTGAAAAAGTTCGGATTTTCGAAAAATAATAATCAAAGTTTTGAAAAATGTTATCGTCTTCAATTTTATTCCTTCTATGCAAAAAATGTTCATGTTTTCACTTAGTGTTTGAGTTTAAATAACAAAATTCTAGAATGTTCGTTTATTCATAAATCATTTACTGCTTTCATGAAGAAAATCACGTTTGAAATTTCAAAAAAAGTTACTTCATAGTTCTCCGCTTCTCTATTTATTGTGAGACACATAAGAGCTCGAAAACCGGTTCTAATCTCAGCTCGATGTTCCTTAGTGTCAATTATTTTAGGCGGCTTAAAAAATAATTTGCGTCTTCCCAGCTAACAAAATAAGCCACCCCTTAAATTTGTTGAGACTTCTAAATTACTTATCTCATAACTAGTTTAGAAGGCTCAAAGAATAAGAAAGACGGCTTATGAAAAAAGCTGAAAAGCAGGCGGCTTATATTTTAAGCTCCCCAAACAATCGGTCCTTAATATGCTTATCTCTTTTGTCTCTTTCCCGATGACCTTTTTTGCGACAAACAAATCTGCATGATGTGATCGTACGATCAAACTTACTCAGGTTGAGGTACCACTTTCTAAATCAACTACAAAATCCAACTTTGTGCCCCATAAGAAAACAAAAAAAATCTATGCATCATCGTATGTGCTGAATTTCATGCCCATTTGTGCTACCCAGCTTGGCAGAATATTCAATTTGCATAAATCATGACACTCATCTTTCATTAGCACACTAATCACAAAGAATGTACAAAAAGAATACTGTAGTTATTTCGTTTTTTAAAAGGAGGTTGAAATCCCAGATCTCTGCAAAATTGTGATGCACACATCTATGTTGATTAATATCGGTACAAAGGAATGAAGTTAAAATCATCAAGAAATGCAAACATAGAAAACTATGCTAAAACCATTACCAGATATGAATGCAACACCTATGACTAAATCGACTTCTTCCGTAGCAATGCCTTTAAGAAGGAATAAATTTCCTCATGTCACCATCATCCCGTCAGGTAGAAGATGGACAAGACAAGAATTTGTATCATGTATGTCGATACCAACCATTAAATGGCAATACTCAACCAGTAGATGACTCCTTTAACGAGTCGTCCTTGTCGAGCCCAACCAACAACGACCATCACATGAGCTCTCAGTCCAGATATGAAGAAGTGTTTCAATCACAAACTTGATGAAAGATCTTTTAGAAGTCACAACAACCAGTACTCTATCAGACCGAATTGGTGCTAGCAGGCAAATGGGATGTAATCCCACCTAAGACAGTCATCGGGGGGTCGTCCATGCCGTGACATGGAGCTGGCTGCTACCACTCTACACCATTGTTAGCTGACCGACAACATCCACCACGTCTTGCGGTCATTACCCTAACGCCCTCCAAGTAAACAGAGGTACATGCCGCACTACTTGATGTCGATGGGGAAAGCTAGTGCACCCCAGCCCCATCAACGAAAAAACAAAATGCTATGGTATAACAAAGAAGAGAAATAAACATGAAAGAAAACCAGAAAAAAGGGAAGAAATAAAATAAAAATAAAAATAGATTTTTTAAAGAAAACAAAGAAAAACCGACCCAAACAATGGATACCAGAAAAAAAGCAACACAGAAAAAATTGGCCCAAACGGTGAAGAAACGAATAAAAAACACATACAAAGAAAAAAAACGAGCCCACTGCTAGAGTGATGGCTAGCCCGATCGCACCACACTAGGGTAGCTACCATCTCGCTATAAGGGCGCTTTAATCTAACTGTCGCATCAAATGAGCCGGACCATATAATGCAAAAGACGAACACTCGATAATCAAAGATCAGTTCACCAATTTGACATCGGACCAATTAAGGACAATTGTGCGAACCAACCTGTGGTTGGATGGGTTAAATGGACTGTGGTATGAGCAACCCACCAGGGTTCAAGTCCTGGTGCTCGCATTATTCCTGAATTTATTTTATGATTTTTAGCGATGCGCATTCAGTGGGAGAAGACGTTTCTGTCGACGGCGAGGCGTCCATGGTGACTTTGTAAATCTGAAGATGATATACCGGTTCAGTCTCTCGAAGGTGCTCACAAAGGTAGGGCGTGTCGTGCGTGCATTCATATGGATGAGTTATGAGCGTGTATATGAGCGCTTATCGTTTGTACTGTGTTCAATTTTTTTAAGGACAACTGCTTCTTCAGCTGCACGATTTTGGAATGATCTTCACCAGTTTTTTTTGTTAGGTTTTCTATCTCTTTTTCTTATTTTCATTTTCCCCATTTTTTTAGATTCATATTTTTCCCAGAAATCATGAGTAGTTTTTAATTTTGTGAAATTTTCCCAACTATGTAAAAATATATCAAAATCATGAACTTTTTTTTAAATTTGTGGAATTTTTTTCATGAACGTTTTTCAATTTCTTCAACATTTAACTAAATACTAGAAGGGTTAGACATGCTTTGCTGCGTCGTTGATGTTGCCGGGTTTTCATATTTTTTTACTTGTCTATTTCAAAATATAAGGTGTCTTAGTTTTTTGACAAGTCAAAACTCTTTTAAGTGTGACCACATTTGTGTAGAAATATATCAATATCCAGAATATCAAAACATGTTTTTATTCATCATGAATAAACTAATACACCTTATATTTTGCAACAGAGTGAGTAGTTGGTTTGGTTAGTGGGACGGATGATGAATTGTGTTTCTTTTTTATTCATATAATGTGGTGTTTTCATGGGTATTTCACGGTGTGATTTTATATTGTTTTCTAACCAATTCATACTTATGTAGGGAAATTTTCTGCATCGATGACTACATGTAGCATATTGGTACTACAGTACATGTTCACAATTCTTTTTTCTAGATGATGAGAGGATGCATGGGATTGATATGTTTTTATAGGTCGGTTGCTTCCGATTGATTTGAAAGATTGTTAACCGAGTCAAAATCCTGTACTGGTAGAATGAGCGATCTCCAAAATAAGAGTGCAGAGTGAATTAAAAGAACTTGAGTGTGAGATTGTTGACCCAGTCAAAATCGATGATCCAACTTCAAATTCCGACCTCAATTGAATGAGACGTCTCTAATCCTAGGGAGCTTAGTGCTAGAGTTAATTTAAAAGAATTAAGTGAAAGATTGTTGATCCGGTCAAAATTGATGGCTCGGTTCTAAATTGGTGACCTCAGTTGAATGAGAGGCTTACAACTCCAAGGATCTTAATGCTAGAGCGAATTAAAAGAATTGAGTGAGAGATTGTTGACCCGGTCAAAATCGATGACTCCATTCCAAATTGATGGCCTCAATTGAATGATACCTCCAATCCTAGGGAGCTTAGTGATATAGTGAAGCTTAGTGCTAGAGTGAATTAAAAGAATTGAATGGGAGATTGTTGATCTGGCCAAAATCGACGACCCAATTCTAATTGGAGACCTCAATTGGTTGTGAGGCCTCCAATCCTAGAAGGATTAGTGATATAGTATATATGAATAGTTTCTCATTTTTTGAACTTTGTTCAAATTCTTGAAAACAAATTCAAGTTCAATAGTTTTTTTTCTTCAAATTAGTGATTAATTTTAGAAATTCATGAACATCGTTCAAGTTTCTTCATTTTATAAAATTACCAAAATATTTTCCCAACTAATGAACATTTATTTTAATTTTACAAACTTTTTCAATTTTTGATTTTTTTAGAATACCTCTTTTTTAAATCTGTGAACTTTTTAAAAGCCACAATAATTTTTAAAATGCATGATCATTTTCTAGATCATGTTTTTCCACAAAAGTCAATGGTCAAGCTGTCAACCGTCGACCGAACGAAATCGCCAGCGAGCGAACGAAGGAATGCAGGCCCGAGCTATAGCGAGCGAAGCACGTTGCTTGATGGGCCGGCCCACGCCAGAGGGCGCGTGAAAAAACAAAACCAGCGGTCTTCCGTAATAAGTAATCTATCTGCCCCATGAAAACACGAAAAGGAGGTCTCCATGAGAAGAACCGCCTCCCCCACAGAAATCTCGCCGCCCCTCCCCTCCTCCTCCGCGCGTCGCCGAATTCTTTCTGCCCCATCCACCGAGCTAGGCACATCGGGGCTTTCAGAATTGATTCGTGCTCGGAGGCCCTAGCTAGAGGTAAAATTTGGAATTTGAGGCTTCACAATATCCGGATTTACCTGCTCGGAGGGCCCTAACGGGATTTGATTCCGCTGCTGCAGGTAAGAACTTACAATTTCTGAACGTTTGTCTTCTACTGAGAGAGTAATCCCGATATTTGGTTTCAAAAAGTCTTAGATGTGTGTAACTAACTCGTATCTCTTGATAACCAGAATCTGCGTCCCGGTAAATTCGTCCAGGACCAGTGAATTCTATTCGCTGCTCCAGGTCAACCTCAAGCAGCATCTCTTCCACCGTTCAGCAACAGCCGCAGAGAAGGCGACTAAGAAGGGGTTGCCATCGCCAATCTCGAGCTTGGAGCCTCTGCCCAAGCCCAAGATCAAATTCTCGACGCCGCCAATGATGGCGGGCGTAACGGACCATCACTTCTTCTCCCTGCTGAAAGGGCAGGCACAGGGCCGTGTCATGTTCAATCCCATGTTGTACGACATTGACATGGACGCCGTCGTTGCCATACCCCGCCCTAGCTTCACCAAAAACTGCGACTCAATCTCCTTGTCCATGACCAGGCCCGGGCGCCAAGACGACGAGCAGCATTATGTCTTGAGCAAAGGCATGGGTAATATCTTGTTTGAGGTCTTGGAGTACGAGAGGAACGGCTCCGCCTCCGCCAGGGGTCCATCCGCTGAGATTGAACGGAGGTGGCGCTGGGAACAACTGCCCTCGCCGCCGATGCATGGACCGTACCTGCCTAACCTTAACACGAGAGCGGCCTTCCACCCCTCCGCGGCGGCAGTGGTCCATGAGACGACCTTGTGTGTGTCGTCTGTGGATGCCGGAGCCTATTGCTTTGACATGGTGAAAGGTGAGTGGAGCCGGGCTGGAAGCTGGGCGCTGCCCTTCCATGGTGCGGCGGAGTACGTCCCTGCACTCGGCCTCTGGTTTGGCGTCAATGCTGCCATTGGCAACACCCATCACTCTCTGGGTGCCTTTGACCTAGTCTTCCTGGCCACCGGTGGAGCACCGCACCTGGAATTATCTCCATCCACTGTCCGACGAGTGGCAGACATGGCAGAGGCATCTGCTGAACCTTGGCTCAGGCAAGTTCTGCATCGCCACCAGCTTTCAAAATATCGAGTGGCACCCAGCCTGTACGTCAGATGGCTACCCTTTACCCGGGCTAGACGATGATGAGGTGGTCAATGACCTTACCATCTTGACGGGCGTCGAGGTTGTGCGATGTGGGGACGGGCTCAAGATGATCAACCACAAGTCTAAACGCCTTGAAGGCATTGAAATCCACTATGTGCTCTGAGCCAAAACTCGTCTGTTTCTTCGGGACTAGATGTGTGTGAGGGGTTCATTCCTTCTCGAATCATAATGAAATTATATGCGTGAGGGGTTCATTTCTTCTCGGATCGTAATGCTTCTCTTTCATGGCCATCACCAAACTTTCAAGGACGCGCATCTGTCCTTAGAGATCATTATTGTTTTCTCGTTGGAGTTCAGATCACCGTAGATACTCCCTCCGTTTCTTTTTACTTTGCATATAAGGTTTAGTCAAAGTCAAGCTTTATAAAGTTTGACTCATTATATATTAAAAAATAACAACATTCACAATATGTGATCAATTTTATCAAATGCACTATGAAATGTATTTTCATACTATATATTTTTATTATTGTAGATGTTCATATTTTTGATAGAAATTGGTCAAACTTTGTACAATTTGACTTTAACCAAATCTTATACGCGGAGTATAAAAAACACAAATTCTAGACCGGTTTAATTTTTGTAGAAACTTCTGTTACAAAATGCAGCCCCAATCAACAAATAGAATGGTGACAGATGCTATTAGATGGTGCCTTTTAGGATCGGGGCCTGTACTTGTACTCCCGCTTATCTGAGCGTCTATTGAAAATAATAAATTATGAGATCTATGCCATATCAACCACATGCGGACTACTCACAGAGCATGCAACTCTAGAAGCACACGATCAACCCTACAACCATAACCAACACACAACGACCACCAACCCCCACACTACTACATCGCAAATAGATCCCTAACACTAACCATGAACACCGCCAATACCTTGGAGATAAGCAAACCCATAAGGAACACCCAAGAGACTGATAACCATCCATCAAGTAGCTACAGACGCCTTTTTTGTGGCGCCACTCTTCTTGCTTTTGTTTATGAGAGTGTTCTACAATAGTCTTGCCAGATCTAAGGTTGGCCGCCTCCAATCATGCGAGCAAACTGCAAAGTTGTATCTCAAATATAATCTCATCAACCTTGTCCCTCACAGACACCCCCACATGAACATCCTCAGTCTTATATAATCTCATCAACCTTGTCCCTCACAGACACCCCCACATGAACATCCTCAGCCACGGGTACCATCGACACGATGGGCTCAGGCACCTTTAGTTGCTCACATGATAGAGACGGTGCCTGTAGAATTAGGTATCAACACACCTACCTCATCAACCTCGTCATCCACACACATCACCCGTCCTATCTCCTTGGGAAGCACCACTGAAAGAGGTGAAGTGGGCTCCCCCACAACACTCTTGCAGCTTAGGCATAATCTGCAACACTAGAACCACAACCTCATTGATAACTACACACCTAGAGGCAGTTGTATCATGAGGGGAGAAACGTCCATAGGCTTGCTTCCTTCTCAATTAAAGACCCAATCTGAAGCTCAGACATCGAAGACACAATCGACACAACCTCTAGTTTGGCGAGAGCAGCCTCTGCACTCTCCAAAACACTCCCAACTCACACAATGCAATTGCAAAGCTCGGTGTGAAGCTGTTCGGTTTCCTCTAACAGGACAGACTGCAATTGCACATCAACCAGTGTTGCATCGACCTCCAGAGTTATCATCAACCGAAGTCGTCGACGCAGGACATCGTCATTGGTATGTGCATGTGTTCTCTCCATTTTTCCTTCTCCCACGATTATGGCTCAAAAATTGAGTCTTTCTGCTGTAGTACATGGCCCTATTATCAAAGTATGAACCGTTCTGTGAGAAGTTTGTTTTGTCTAGCATTAGGTAATTACATATTTAGAGAAAAAAGATTGACATGCTAATAATGCCATGGCCAGATAGTGCCATGTATATATCCGGGATGTGTTGTACTGTTGGGAGTGTTAGTCCGGCGATGGTGTCATCATACAGTAGTGAGGAACATCTGGTCAGATGGCTTGCTGACATAAGATGTCCTGTGTCAAAAGAAGATGCGTGTAAGAATTTGTTGGATTATTTGTTGCTATCACCTAATATTCATAGCTGTAAATTTTCACAAAAATAGCGTTTGTTCTGACTTCTGACTTTTAAAAAATCTAGCAATCAGTCAATAATGATTAGCACTGTAAAATTGGATACCCTAAATTTATACTCATCAAAAAAAAAAATTGAAGCTTTATACTCATTAATTTTATAGTAAGATGTTCAGGCTATTTTATGAATATCAACTGAACATCTTACTATCGAATTGATGTACCTTTACTTTTGCCAGCTTGACCATAGCAATACAGATCTTAAATGACTGAATCAAAATTTTCGAACTTTCTGTGTGTAGCTGGCGATTTACTCATTTACTGTGAATTTTGGGCCCTTATGCTCACCTATATATATATACTGGGGCTTTGAGCAGGGCTCAGTTCAGTTTTACAATTCAGGTAAGGGCTTTGAGCAGGGCTCAATTCAGTTCTAGATTGAGAGATTCGAGTAAAAATTATCACTTATGCTTCACTTAAGCCGACCTCAATTCAACAACATTATACATTGAACATCTGCTAATATATTGTTTTGGCCGAAAGAGATTTTTTTTGACATAGATGCCTGATCTGTGTCAGGACAGCAGGGCCGGGCTTCTTTCTAATGGCCTCAGCATGGTCTGCAGGCCACTGGCAGGAGAGCCTCCAGTTGTGAAACTACAGTAACACCCTCATCAGTGCTGATGGTGGTGTCACGGCATTCACCCCGACAGACAATCTTCCCTCTGAATCAGTGTCATCACTTCAAAGGATCGACATTGCATATCTAGGATCACTGTTTTCCAAGCAATCACAATTCCTGTGCCTACAGTCACATATGTAATTCTAATCCTGCCATCAGGATATATATTAGTCTACAAATATATACACCCAGGATATATATTAGTCATGTTTCGCCCGCAGCTGTGTGAACCATCCTCACATCAGCAATGTTAATACTTGGCATCTAATTTCATTGATCTATCACACTTGTGTCTTGCTATGATGACTTGATGAGGCCCTGCACATGTAAATTTTCTGCAGAATGAACTGTAGTGTCCAGGGATTCCTCTAAATTATCACTCTAGGCATGGAAATTATGTGAACACTGTATTATCTGTCCGGAACCAACAGCCCATACACATATAGTAGAGGATATTAACTTGCTAAAACAGGTAATGAACAAAAAAACAGTTCTATAAATTGCCGACACGCCACATACTGGACAATGTATAGATACTACAAAATAATACAAGAACGATAGGAGTCAAGGATTCATAGCGGCGGGCGGCCTCATAACACAATGAAAACGTGAACGCAGAAGAACCAGCAAAATAAACTCACCAAATAACAAGCGTATGAAAGCAGGATAATTAATATTCACTTGGTGTGGGTTTTGTGGAGCCCCCTGTACTAAAATAGTTAATTAATAAAATATATACTAGTTTATGTCACAAAATTATATGGTGGGAATACTCTTCGAAGCAGCGAGCATACCAAAACAGTTCCCTGCCACAAAGAATTCAGTCGCGGGTGTGGTCTGCTGGGGCCAAGGCCACATTCTTCACTCGAGATAAAGGTAGAAGGAGAAACAACAGAGAAATCCTCAAGATGAAGTTTTACTAGTTGGCTCAAGCGCAGAGGTAAAATAAAATAAAATAAAATATATGCTACAATTGAAGCAGATAGCATGACCAATAATTTTAATTAATATTTTTTATCAAAAAACAATATTCCATAAAGAAGGATGCACAGCATGCATGATGCTTTCATTTCTGCTTGCAGCCATCAATTGCCTATTTCAACCATGGAGATAAAAAGCTAAGCAAATACATTCATTCACACCTGATGACAAAAACCATGGAAGGATCCACCCAGTAAGAGTGAGGCATAGATAAGTTTTCCTCAGAGCACGCAGTGGATTCTATCATCCTCCAAGCTGTAACATTCAGACTTGTGCTTGATGATCTGGAAACCATTGACATCGTGCACCACCTCCACGCCGGTCAAGACGGTAAGCTCATTGACCACACCATCAAGTGGTGTGCATGAGGTGTGCCTCAAGAGATTTCGAAAGCTGGTGGCGATGCAGAACTTGCCCGAGCCCATGTTTAGCAGGTGCCTCTGCCGCGGCAACCACTCATCCGGCAGGCGATTGAGATAGTTCCAGGTGTGCCGCACCACCGGTCGCCTGGAGGAATCGAAGTCAAAAGCACGCAGGCAATGGTTGGGGTTGCCAATGGCATCGTCAAGGCCAAACCAGAGGCCAAACTCAGGGACATACTCCGCCGCACCGTGGACGGGCAGCACCCAGCTACCAGCCTGCCTCCACTCGCACGTTACCGTGTCAAAGGAGGCGGAGGCTCCGGCGTCCACGGACGAGGCACATATTGTGGTGGCATCCAACATCACCGCTGCAGAGGGAGGACAAACTTTGCTGTTGCTGCCGGGCAGGCACGGCGGAAGCAGTGGCGGGCAGGGCAGACTTTCCCAGTACCAAGGGAATTTGTTCAGATCAGTTGTCGTGGTAGTTTAAGACCTCGAACAAGCCACCGTCCTCTCCTTTGGCTATGACATATACCTCGTGGTCGACCTTGCCATAGCACCGCCGACTGATGGACAGGGCGATCGAGTCGCTCTGCTTACGGAAGTTGGCTTGGGGCATGCCGAAGACGAAGCCCGTGCTAGCGTCGTACATCATCGTGTGGACGTTAGGGCTGATGAACATGACAGAGTCCTCCCCCTGCGCTCTCAGAAGGGTGAAGAAATGCCTGGTCGTTAGATCGGCCATATTAGGCAGTAACGAGAAGTTGACGTTCGTTTTGGGCAGACGCTGCTTCGGGCTCGCTTTCACCATGGTGGATAACCATCCCTTCTTATTGGCTTCTGCCTTTTGTGCAGCTTCTGTTGAAGGGAAGAAGAGATGCTCCATGAGGTTGATACGGCGCAGGGAATAAACTCCCTTGGTGTAATTGTGTACTATCATATTCACAAACTGACGATTCATCATCCTCGATCGAGAAATTAACGCAACTCACCCGGTAGTCGAATATCGGGGCTAGCTATCAAAAGGAAAATGTCAGTACAGTAGCATTGACACTTGTCGAAAACTAAAACATCAGGATTATTACTCTAATTAAGTATAGAAAGATCAAATGGTTTGTCAGGAAGGAGAAGAATCAAAAGTTTTTTTTTTTGAAGTATTTGGAGAATACTATATATTTTTGGGAAACCATAGTTTCCAAAATATTGAGGTGTTTGGATTCAACAAATTCCATAGTTTTATAAACCGCAGCATCTCCAATACCATGGATAATTTTTTTGTTGTTGTAGTATTTAGAAAGAGGTATTGACCACTTTTTTCTAAAATAAACTGAAGAAGAGAAAACTGTGTTTTTTACAAACTGAAGTATTCATTGTCTAGGCAATTGAATACTGGGATTTTAGATTACTACGGTTTTGAGAAAACTATGTTGCCAAACCAATCTAATTATGTGTGCCACCCGTTCAAGTTCAACTTTCACATATCTAGGGCCGTCGGTACACGAATTAATTTTAAATAGGCGTTTCTCTGTGGTGGGAGCTGTGAGCGACGGGCGCAGATCGTATGCAAACGAAAGGTTAGGCCATGAGAGGTTCGGATGAGTACCTGAAGCTGGCGCCTGGAAAGTGGGGTACAAAGGCGGCGGCGGAGGGGAGGGGAGGGGAGGCGAGGCAAGACTGTTCTCCTGGGCGACGGCGGCGGAGGGGAGGAGAGGCGAGGCAAGATTTCGAAGGGATCTAGATTGTTCTCGTGGCCGAAGTTTTTTTGGGGACGCGTTTTTTTTTTTTTTTGCCGAACTTCAGCTCAGGAGGTGGGATCGATCGAACGATTGTTCCCCACGGCCACGGGAGGTCGGGATGGGTCGAACGATTTTTAGTTCGCTCAGAACCCAGCGCGAACTGTATGTAAACCCAGCCCATATCAGTGATCCTGCCCAGTTGGGCCACACCCATTTTTCCTGTGACACGCTAGTGGTAGTAGGCCTTAAAACTAGGACTTGCACCTGACTTCAAAATAGCTAAAAAAACAAATACCCCTAAAAAAGCTAAAAAAACATATAAAAAGGTCTCCATCGACAAAACGATGAACTTGCCAAGGTTGACTTAAATAGTTACTGTCCGTTGCCTAATTTAGAAATTTTGGAGTCATAGAATCATGGAAAAATTATACAGTCACGTGACAAGTAGAAAATTCTTGTGTCCTAAATCATGGAAAATTTATAGAAAAAAATTCTATTTGGTCACACGAAAAATGTAGTAATGATTTCGTCCTTCAAAAGGAAGGCAATTCATAAATAAAGGCAAGTAGTAAAAAACATTGCATGGAAAATTGGACAACTAAATTTCCTAAATCATGGAAAACTAAGAAGAAGAAGAAAATGAAATTTGTGACAAGGCAAGTCTAGGATTATTATTTTTAAAACATGGCAAACTTTTGGTAAAATATGTAATGGTCACAAGGCAAATCTAAAATTGTACATCATGGCAAACCATATTGCTTGTACATAAATTCCGGAAAAATCATGGACATGGAAACTTTTGAAATAATTTGTTGTACACATCATGGCAACTTTAGTAAAGGATTTGTTTTCTAACACATGGCAAATTTATAAAAATGTTTGCAAAGGTCACACAACAAATTATGATTTTCTTTACGAAATATTCCATATTTAAAAATGAAATTTTCCAGGCGTTATGAATAGGAAAAATATTTCTATTCTAACACATGGCAGTTTTAAAAAATGTTTACAATAGTCACACGGCAAATTATGATTTTTTTAATATTGTCATACTTAGAAAAAATGAATTTAACTTGATAAGAACAAGATGGGAGGGGTATTTTGTACCTAAGTTTGCCATATCCAACACCAAACTAAAGTAGCCATGATGTTTAAACTAAGTTGCCATTCATCCAAATCTAGATTTGCCATGCATCAATGCATGAGAAACTAAGTGTGACACAGCTTTAATAAACAAATAAAAAGTAGATATTTACTTAAGTTGTTGTCGATGGAGGTCCTGCCTCCAATAAAAGCACTGATTGACCAACCTCACACAAGGATCTAACATTCCTCTCGCTCGCCCGTGTTGCTTTCGCGGACGGCAAGGCGAACCCTAGCCGTCGGCACCGCACCTTCCCCAACTCCCCCTCCGCCTTGCCGTGCTCGGGCTTTGCGTCGGTGGCAGCGGGGCTCCTCGCCCTCCTTCCCCAGCGAACCGCGGCGCAGGACGCAGGGCCCTGGTGAGAAGCACATTGTTCGCATGGGATGGCGTGGGGGCGACCCAGGCGACGTGCTAATGGGGCGACCGTGCGGCGGAGTAGCGACGACTGCGTGAGGACGGGTTGTGCGCACCTGTGTGTGGGGATGGTGAGGCTGCAAGCTGCGGTGGTGCTCCCTCTTCAAATCTGGACGAAAGGGGTCAAGGGCTGAGGCGACGCGGGCTAGGGGTGGTCCGGCTAGGCTGGGCCAGCCTCCGGCATAGTGAGGCACGCTGGCAGGTGTGCTGGTGGTGGGGCAGAGTTGTATGGATTAGTTGGTTGCAGATCTAGTGCGGCTGCGATGGCGGCTCATGCAGTTGGCGCGGGTAGTGGATGTAGTTGCAGTTCTCCCCGGACTGGACAGGCGGTGGGCACGGGTATTGGTCGGCCTTGTCCGAGGCTCTGACCGGGGGCCCTTGCTCGGGGGAACTCGTTTTTGGCCCGGGGAGGGTCATAGTTGTTGCTCCGGGATGGTGAGGCTGGGTGTGGTCCGGGAGGTGCCGATGGGCGGGATGGATCTTCCCCTCGCGGGGCACGGTGGACGTTCGTGGTGGTCGTTGCATTGCTGCATTGGCAATGGATCGACGTCGAAGGCCTCAAATGCGGCATTGTGCGAGCTCGCTTGGGCCAAGGCCACAGGGTTGGGGTCGAGGCTTGCTCGGCGACGTCCGTCGATAGACACCGGTTTGTGTCCCCCAGTCCATCGGGGCTGTCTCGGGATGCAGGTGTAGGCACCTCCTACAATGGAGGCGTCGACCCAGAACCGATGGCTGATGTCAGGCTAAGAGTGGACGAAGACAGCTAATGTCGGGCTAAGGGTGCGTCATGAAGTAGTTGGTTGGTGGTATCTCGGGCCTTGGACGCCTGGGCGGCGGCCCCGGATGGTGGGTTGTATGGTTTGCTCGCCAGCGGGCACTATTGCGGCGGTGGGGCTCTCCATCGTGGTCGTGTGGGCGGCATGGGTGACAAGGGGGTAGCGTAATGTGGCTCGGGCTTTCCCTCTGCATGAGTGGTGACAGTAGGATCTGGATCTAGGAGTCTGAGCTTGTTGCGGTGCTTTCGGGGACCTCGTGGTGGCACAGGTGCGCTACCCGAGTGAAATCTCTGGCTTTGGCGCCGACGAGGGCGACGCTCGCGGGTGCCGCTCTCTTCCTGAAGACGTCCTTGTGTGGTTCTTCTCTTCGTGCGAGGGTTCTGGGTGAAAACCCTTGTTCACTTTGGACTAGGCAGCGGTGGCGCTTCGCATTGCCTTCCCTCTAGAGGGCGTTGTTTGTTAGCTTCGGTGGCCTGGAGTCTTCTACGGGGCATCTCTTCTTTATAGATGAGAAGTCGATTCAGTACACGCAAGAAAAGTTCTAAAAACCAGCATTCTTCAGTTTAAGATCAAAGATTCGGGCAGAAAAAGGGGAGAGCTCTCCGTTCCTGGTTCTCCTGTAACTGGATCCCCAGAACCACTTTTTCTACAAGCTTGATTTACGAACTCGACCTTTCGCAGGAAGTTCTTGGTAAAATCCCTTTGGCAGATTCCTTTGGTTCCATATTCAGATCCATCTATCTTCTCTTCCTTTCTCGGATTCGGATTCGAGCGATACAATCACTAAACTCAACCGCTTAGACTGGAGATGGTACTTGAAAACTCGTACAGAAATCTATCAACTTGACTTAGAGGAAGAAGTGACAGGGGTAGGTCGGCTGTTTTAAGTCCGGCTTAGTCCTGTGTGAAGTTCAGTCAACCATTTGAGTCAATTTTGAGTAAATAGTAAGACTTCGGATCGCACCATTCATAATGTTGCATATCAATACTTGGCATCTTTTTCCCACTGCTGGCGATTCAAACAAGATTCGCTATCTTTCTTATTCTACTCTTTCACAAACAGATCTGAACTGACTTCTTTGGATCATGAAACTTAGGTGTGCTAGGATGTAGCATGGTGTTGTACTCTATCTTCCCTATGTTCTCCTGCGGTAGCGTAGTTTGCGTGATCCAGTTATCCCAGTATCTTCTTTGTAAGAGAGCCACTTCCCCATCTTGTATTGTTCGATCGTGTACTTTGTCTGGTTGTTGCTTTTTATATAAAGCGGGGCGAAATCCTGTTTCGAGAGTTGTTGTCCATGGAAACCTATATTTGCCATGCATGGAAAACTAAAGTTGACATCACTTATACACAAAAAATAAGTCACCATGATGTTTGTACCTAATAAGTTGTCGTCCATGAAAACCTATATTTTTCATGCATAAAAAACTAAAGATTCCATTCCTTATACTGAAAAAAGAAGTACCCACGATGTTTGTACCTAATAAGTTGGCATCCACTAAAACCTAGATTTTCCAAGATTGATAAAACTAAAGTTTGTCGTTGCTTATACTGAGAGAAATACTCATGATGTTCGTACCTATAACATTGGGGGGGGGGGGGGGGCTTTTGTTCGAAAAAAAGAATAAAGCATAACAAAGTTGTAAATAGGTGCTAGTTTACCATAATGCATAGAGACTACTTACCATGAAGAAGCTTATTTTAAAAAATACAGCATGGCAAAAATGCGTGTAAATTTCCATGATGCATCTGAACTACTTGCCATTGTGCTAAGAAATGACATTAAGAAAGGCAAAATGTGTGTAAGTTTGCCATGATGGCAGATATAGTGTGAAACTGCCATGATGCACATGAAATACTTGTCATGATGCTAAAAAATGATATTTGCGGAAAAATGTGTGTGATGCATACAAACCAATTGCCACGATGCTCAAAAAACACATCATTGCAATTTTAGACACTAATTTCCAATGATGCTCAACAAACAAATCATAGCAAGAAAAAATGTGTGTAAAAGTTGCCATGATTGCATACACACTACTTGCCATGTTGTTTAAAAAGACAGCATGGTTAAAATTTGTGTAGATTAACCATGGTGCGTACACACTGCATGCCATGATGATAAAAAATATACTGACAAAAAAGGAAGAAAAACATGGCAAATTGTCTTTCAGTTGGCATGATATTTTCCGTGTGCAAACATAGTAGTTGCAAGAAAAGGTAAAACACACACACAATTTGGTTACAAAAAGCTTTGGTTTTGGTTACAAAAACAATGTATTCCCATATAGACATCACATAAATGAAAACACACAATTTTCTACGGCAATACACTAATTTTGCCACCAAGTAACTTGAAGAAAGTTTCTAGAACCAGTAAAAAGGCAGTTATACCATTCAGTTGGTGTCAATGGCGACTAGGATTGACGAACTCAAATGTTCAACGAGGTGACGCCCCCTCCATCGGAGTTGCTGACATCATCGCTGTCGCTGTGGATTGACATCGAGCATCTTGTGGGCATAAAAGCAGAGCGAGATCAACAGGTCATACGGTCGCGACACTGCACTTTCTTCGCATCCACAGGACACCATGCTCCATCTTATCCCCATCCGCAGCATCCATGGTCACCTCTTCTTCAACATCCAGCAGCACTTCCACCTACACTCCATCTTCTCCACATCCAGCGGAGCCGCCGGCGGTAGCTAGCCTCGATTCCCCCTAGAACCCCCTTGAAGCTTGAACCATCGATCCTATTCACCACATAGAAAACCGAAGGTACGAGGAGCAGGCATGATTCGTACCTCAGAGACGAGCTGGTTTGTAGAACAGACGGCGAGCTAGAGCCTATATTACATACTCCACTTATGGTAGGCGGCGCCTCTTCCTCGTCCGTAGCGTGGTGGCTTGTGGCCTGCATCTCCTCCTCGCCGGCGGCGCGGTTCGTCAGTCGGAGGTGTCATACGACCTCTCTCTTTGTTCTCTTATGTGTGTGAATGCAAAAGGGAAAGAACATATAGAGGGCAGTCGGAGGACTTTTCTTTGAGAGAGAGAAAGTCGGAGGACTTCTGCACACGAGAAGTCAAACAGACCAGGAGTACTCGCAACCCCTTATCGGCTAAATTTCGTGTTTTGACCCTTTTTGTACACTTTAGTCGGATTTGACATGTTCAAAAAAATAATCGAAATCTGACCCTTTTACCTACTACTGGAGGTCTTGGCGGTAGCCCTCCACATCCTACCGCCGGAGTCCCCAGTGGTAGGGTGACGGATGTGGACGGAACGGACGAAGACGATCGTCAGCCTGCGACTGACGTGGAAAAGGGCCTATCGCCGGACCCCCCGGTGGTAGGCTAACTATACCAACCGCCAAGGGCCCTGACAGTAGGCCCCTAGGGTGGATAAGGTGGAGGGGGCGAATGGGTGGGGGCCCCCAGCGACCCATTCACCCCAATCATCTTCTTCCCCGAGCTCAGCCCTCTCTCCCTTCTCTCTCCCCACCCAAACACCCAATATATCCACTCCATTTTCTTGAGATTTAACCGGTGGATCCGAAGCATTTTCATCACCCAAGGTACCTCTCCCACTCCCCTCTTTTTCGTTGGTTGAAATCATCTATTATGGTTGCTTTGATCACATGTTTGCAAACCCTAGCTTTTGTTAAATTTATGATGAAATTCATGCATTTAGGGGTATGTTTGTGTTTTGGATATGTATTGTGTGCCTATCATTGTTGGGGGTACCTAGATCTAGTGCTAGGATTAGTGGTCATGTTAGTGGATTTGCTTTAGGTTTAGGATTAGGGTTAGGGTTAAGGTTATGAGTATGGATTACATAAGACCATGTATTTTTTTTGTGATTGAATGGAATGAATAGAAGTTATTTGTTCAATGTGTGCATAAAATATGTAGTTGACTTTATTGTTTCCATTGTTCCATTGATTCCATTGTTCTTAGATGGATAGGCTCATAAATGTTCATTATTTGTACAAGGCGGCATTTTTGAATGGAAATGCCAATGAAAGGAAAGAGGCTATGGTTTTTGACACAAGTCCAAGATTTGATGATCTTGTAGTGAAATTGAGAAGCGTCTTACATTGGAATGACCCAATTGCATAGGTTAAGCTTATTGGGAGGTATGGTGTTGGATTGGGAGTATAGACCCAATTAAAGAGTATGCCCATCACCTCCCAATTGCATTGGAATGTGTACAAGGAAAAAGTAGACGCATCACAAGAGAAGTCACTTGTGATATTTTCCACAAAGGTTGTTTCTCCTCCACAGCAAATTGATTTCAAATGCAATGTATTCTCCCGAATACATGATGTTAGTGCCAAGGTGTATGTCCCCAATTCTTCTAGCCAACCACCAAGTAGCCAACCACCAATCATCAAGGATATCAATGCTAGAGACATAGTACTTCGAGATGATGCTATTTCTCATGTTCAAGAAGATGCTAGTGGCAAGGTTGTCAGAATAGCGACTCGAGTCTTAGAATCTTACGACTTCACGATCCAAAATAGCCCCTCTGATTCTACGATTTTGCTCATAGAACCTAAGTTTCTATGATCCTAGTAGTTAAGATTCTAAGGCTCACGATCCTACTAATGGAGCTCCGATCCAATTCAGAATCTCGATTCTCACAAGTTTGGCTAGTGATCATGTTGATGATGATGGTATTGTTGCTCAAGAGGATGCTTATGCAAAATATGAAGAGATTCATTACAATCCCATTGGTAGCTTGGATGTCACCATGCACCAACAAAACATGGACCGTACCCTCCCTTATAACCCTATGCGTGGGTATGGCTTGGATGATGAGGGCCCGGAGGAAGAATTGGATGAGGATGGGTTCACAATGCAAGACAATAAAATCTTTAAGAAGGTGACCGACAAGGAAAGAGTACCCTCGTTTTTAGGGATGTTAGTCTTGCGGACAAGGGCATTGTTGATGTTGGCATGAGATTGGGGTTGTTTGAGCCTACACCATGCCCCAAGGTCGATGATCATCGGCCAAGCGATGAGGATGAGAATGCTTGTTTGAAGAAAGGCATCAAGTTTGGTTCTTTGCAAGAGTTCAAGATATGGTTGTGTGACTACGCCATTAGGAACCATAGGCCGTTTTTTGTTGGTCATTACAACCAAGAGGTGCGCTAAACCATCAAATGTGACAAAGAAGGTTGTCGTTGGAAGGTCCATGGAAGAAAAATTCAAGAAACCAGGCAATGGGTGTTCAAGAGCTGTGTTGCCACTCACACGTGCATATCGCCAGACAATGCCGACCGAAGCAAGGGACACAATAAACTCACGTCTGAGTTTCTAGGCTACAAATTGTTGAATCAGATAACACATGATCCAATCGTTAAGGTGAAGTTTTTGATGACTTTGGTGGAGGAACGATTCGGGTACCCGGTGAAGTATGGGAAGGTATGGATGGGCAAGGAAAATTCTATTAGGATGTTGCATGGTGATCATGAGGTTGCATATAACATCCTCCCCAAGATATTGGGAGCCATTTCTCATCGGAACCCCGGCATGTGCCATCGGGTTGAGTCAATTGGTAGAGTGTTTCACCGTGACTTCTGGAACTTTGGCCAATGCATCGAGGAATTTACGTATTGTCACACGGTCTTGTCTATAGATGGTACATTCTTGACCGGCAAATACAAGGGCACATTGACGGTGGCAATGGGCCATTCGTCACAACATGTTGCCGGTGGCATTTGCCTTGGTGCCTTCCGAACACGGTGACAATTGGGAGTGGTTCATGGAGCACGTGAGGACAAAGGTGATTGGCAAGAGAGAGGTGTGCATTATATCGAATCGCCATCATGGAGTTCTCAAAGTAATAGACGTTGATATTTCAGGTCTTCCAAAGCTTCAACACCGTCGGTGCATGAGACACTTTGTGGCAAACTTTTATCGTGCATGCAGGAGCAAGGAGTTTTGCAAAGACCTTACCCATGTTTGCATGGCATTCAACACCGACACATTCAAAAGCCGATACGACAAACTCCTCAAGGCATTGGAGAAAAACAAAGGTGGGAAAGTGTTCTTCACAAGGAATTTTCCGAAGAAGAATAAGTGGTCATGGGATTACGACGGTTGAGGTATGAGATATGGGGACATGACAAGCAACATGGTGGAATGCTTCAACAATGTGCTCAAGGTTGTCCGTTCCTTGCTGGTCGCCGCAATAGTGAAATACACTTTCATCAAGCTCAATGAGTACTTCCTAAGCCATTCCCAAATCACCGCCAAATGGATTTCCGAAAAGATGGACTATCCATTCAAGGTTCATGATTGGTTGTTGCATCAAGCACACAAGGCTTCTCATAAAAAAAATCATAAAATACAATGAAAAATAAATGATCTATCAAATCGATGAGCCGGGTGGGATAACAAGAGACGGTGTGACTTATGGTGGACGTACGAGGTGCACATCAAAAAATGGTGGTGCTAGTGTGAGAGGCCACACAAGTATCATTGGCCTTTGTCGCATTTGATGATAGTGACACGTGCGAGAAACTTGCCCGTATCCAATGGTAGAGCGGTGCGGTTGGATGAGTTCACATTGGAACAAACAAGGTCGATGTGGGCGCCTCGGTTTAATCTGTTTCTTCATCCATCACAGTGGCATGAGTATGCTGGTCCACACCTTGTGCCAGATCCCACACTCATGGTGCCTAAAAAGGTAAGAAGAAGAAGAAAGAAGAGGTTCAGGAGTGACATGGATGATCTAGCTATATACACCGGAATGGAACAATTGGTAGTGGTCATTTCATGGAGACACCGGACACCAACAATTGTGGAGAATGCAATGACACGGGACACAATGTTAGGATATGCACAAAAAGGACAAGATCCAACGCGAACAGTAATCAGACGGGTGGCAGTAGAGGAGTTTCCGCTCACACATGAGGAGGTAGGAGTGTTGGAACGAGCCATGGAGGACGGACTAGTCTTAGAGGAGGACGTGGAGGACGGAATAGTCTTAAAGGTGGCTGTGGTGGTCATGGATCCAATGGTACTAGGACACGAAGGGTTGATAGAGGAAGGCCTATTGACATTTTACTTAATCTGGCTAGGTGACATGATAATAAAAGGTACTTTTTGTGTTGTTAAATTCGTTGATACTTATTGTTTTATTCCCTCTATGCAAGTTTATTTATTTCACTAACAACCATTTTCATTTTCTAGGCATGCCTTCATCCGGTTCGATTGCGAGGCCGCCGTGTGCTAACCGGGACGACATGCTGAACAAGTGGCGGGAAGCAACTTTCACTAGTAGATAAATGGCTAGCCACAACTTTAATTAGTGGCACCTCATTTTATCCCATGCCATCACTATTTTTTAAATAGTGGTGGCGTTGGCATATCTGGTACGTCACCGGGAATAGGTTACTGGTGGCATGTTGCCTAAAATCCACACCACCAGTATTTGGGATCCAACAGTCTGACCCAACGCAAGTTATTGATGGCGTGTGAAGACATGCCACACAATTGTTACTATAAGTTGTGGTGGCGTGTGTGAATATTGCGATGCCACCAGCAATCAAACCAGTCTGTTTAAGTTTTGATTTTTTAGCCAGTTACTAGTGGCGTGGCTGAATAATGCTAATAATAAAATCCATGCAATTTCTGTCCACACCACCAATATAATTCTACCTTCTCTCTCTCTCTCTCTCTCGTTCGCTCTCATATCTCTGTCCCGATTGAACTCTCTGTTGCCAACTCCCAAAATCACTGCCACCACCTCGATCTCTATGCACATCGCATTCCTCTCCAGCTTGTTGTCTGTCAGCCCACTTTCCTGTTGGGGAACGTCGCATGGGAAACAAAATTTTCCTACGCACACGCAAACCTATCCATGGTGATGAGCATCTACGAGAGGGAGAGTGGATCTACATACCCTTGTAGATCGCTAAGCGGGAAGCGTTAAGAAACGCGGTTGGTGTAGTCGAACATCTTCGCGATCCAAATCGCCGAGCGTCCCGCGATCTCATCACGATCCGTCCCGCGATCCCATCACGATCCGTCCCGCGATCTCATCATGATCCATCTCACGATCTTGATCACGATCTGTCCCGCGAACTCATCACGATCCGTTCCGCGATCTCATCACGAACCGTCTCGCGATCTCGATCACGGTCCTTCCGATCTAGCACCGAACGGACGGCACCTCCGCGTTCAGCACACGTGCAGCTTGATGACGATCTCAACCGTCTTGATCCAGCAAGAGGAGGTGGAGAGGAGAGAGAGTTCACCGGCAGCGTGACGACGCTCCGGTGATGGTGGTGGAGCAATTCCGGCAGGGCTTCGCCTAAGCGCTGCAGAAAACCGATCTAGAGGAGAAACTATGCACCGGTGGAACGGGTAGCACGTGGCCGGAAATTCTGTCTAAAAACCACCCAATACACTAGTATATATAGGAGGAGAGGATAGGAGAGGCAGCCAAGGCCTTTGGGTCGGCCGAAATAGGAGGTGGGAGCAATCCTACTTCACCTCCAATCCTAGTTGGAGTAGGATTGCCTCCTATTGGCTGATTTTCCACTTTTTGCTTTAGGACTTTCTCTCCTGCGCCATGGGCCTTTGTGGCTGTTTTCCCAGCCCACTAAGGGCTGGTTATTATTCTCCCACATCCCATGGACCTCTTGGGGTCGAAATACCCCTCCCGGAGGTCCCCCGGTACACTACCGGCACTCCCGGTACACTACCGATACTCCCGTTACACTATCGATGAGCCCGAAACTTTTCCGGAAACCAAACTGGGACTTCCTATATATGAATCTTTACCTCCGGACCATTCCAGAGCTCCTATTGACGTCCGGGATCTCATCCGGGACTCCGAACAACCTTCGGTCACCACCATACATAACTCTACACTACCGAAACGTCACCGAACCTTAAGTGTGCAGACCCTGCGGGTTCGAGAACTATGTAGACATGACCGAGACACCTCTACAGTCAATAACCAATGGCGGGACCTGGACGTCCACATTGGTTCCTACATATTCTACGAAGATCTTTATCGGTCGAACCTCTATGTCAAGGATTTAGTTAATCCCGTATAACGTTCCCTTTGTTCTTCGGTATGTTACTTGCCCGAGATTCGATCGTTGGTATCTCCATACCTAGTTCAACCTCGTTACCGGCAAGTCTCTTTACTCGTTTCATAATACAAGATCCCGCAACTAACAATTAGTCACATTGCTTGCAAGGCTCATTGTGATGTTGTATTACCGAGTGGGCCCTGAGATACCTCTCCGTCACACGGAGTAATAAATCCCAGTCTCAATCCATGCCAACTCAACAAACACCATCGGAGCTACCTGTAGAGCACCTTTATAGTCACCCAGTTACGTTGCGACGTTTGATACACACAAGGCACTCCTCCGATATCCGTGAGTTGCATAGGAACATATACTTGACATGCAGAAAACAGTAGCAATAAACTGACACGATCATATGCTATGTTTGTAGTTTGGGTCTTATCCATCACATCATTCTCCTAATGATGTGATCCCGTTATCAAATGACATCTCATGTACATGGCTAGGAAACCTTAACCATCCTTTGATCAACGAGCTAGTCCATTAGAGGCATACTAGGGACATGGTTTTGTCTATGTATCCACACATGCATTTAACTCTCCGATCAATACAATTATAGCATGGATAATAAACGATTATCATGAACAAGGAAATATGATAATAACTAATTTATTATTGCCTCTAGGGCATATTTCCAACAGTCTCCCACTTGCACTAGAGTCAATAATCTAGTTCACATCACCATGTGATTCGCATTGTTATGAATCTAACACCCAATGAGTTTTGGGGCTCGATCATGCTTTGCATGTGAGAGAGGTCTTATAGTCAACGGGTCTGCGATATTCAGATCTGTGTGTACTTTGCAAATTTCTATGTCAAACCGAAAACACTGCTACCACACTCCACTTGGTACTATTCCAAATGTCTGCTCCACTATACGTATCCAGATTGCTACTACGAGTCATCCGGATTGGTGTTAAAGCTTGCATCGACGTAACTCTTTACGACGAACTCTTTATCACCTCCATAATCAAGAAACATTTCCTTAGTCCTCTGGTTACTAAGGATAATTCCGATCGCTATCCAGTGATCCACTCCTGGACCACACTTGTACCCCTTGACAGACTCATGGCAAGGCACACACAGGTGCGGTACACAACATGGCATAGTATAGAGCCTATGGCTAAGGCATAGGGGACGACATTCGTCCTTTCTCTTTCTTCTGCCGTTGTCGAGCTTTGAGTCTCACTCAACTTCACACCTTACAAATCAGACGAGAACTATTTCTCTGGCTGATCCATTTTGAACTCTTTCAAAATCTTGTCAAGGTATGCACTCATTGAAAGTCTCATCAAGCATCTTGATCTATCTCTATAGATTTTGATGCTCAACAATTAGGTAGCTTTATCCAGGTCTTCCTTTGAAAAACACTTTTCAAACAACCTTTTATGCCTTCCAGAAATTCTACATTATTTCCGATCAACAATATGTCAACCACATATACTTATCAGAAACTCTACAGTGCTCCCACTCACTTTATTGCAAATACAAGTTTCTCGTAAACTTTGTATAAACATCAAAAACTTTGATCAACTCATCAAAGCGTATATTCCAACTCCGAGATGCTTGCTTCAGTCCATGGAAGGATCACCAAAGCTTGCACACCTTTTAGCATCCTTAGGACTGACAAAACCTTCTGGTTGTATCACATACAACCTTTCCTCAAGTAAACCGTTAAGGAAACGATGTTTTGACATCCATCTGCCAGATTTCATAATTGAAAACACAACAACTGCTAACATAATTCCAACAGACTTTAGCACCACTACGAATGAGAAAGTATCATCGTAGTCAACTCCTTGAACTTGCCACAAACATCTTTACAACAAGTCGAGCTTTACAAATAGTGACATTCACCATCAGTGTCTGTCTTCATTTTAAAGGTCCATTTGTACTCAACGACCTGCCGTCTAACGAGCAAGTCTACCAAAGTCTACACTTGGTTTTCATACATGGATCCTATCTCGGATTTCATGGCCTCCAACCATTTGTCGGAATCCGGGCCCATCATCGCTTCTCCATAGCTCGTAGGTTCATCGTTGTCCAACAACATGATCTCCAAGACAGAGTTGTCGTACCACTTAGGAGCAGTACACATCCTTGTCGACCTACGAAGTTCGATAGTAACTTGATCCTGAAGCTTCATGATCATCATCATTAACTTCCTCTTCAACTAACGTAGGCTTCACAGAAACATCTTTCTACGCTGCGCTACTCTCTGGTTGAACAAAGGTTTAACAACCTCATCAAGTTCTATCTTCCTCCCACTCAATTCTTTCGAGAGAAACTTTTCCTCGAGAAAGGATCCGTTTTAGTAACAAACACTTTGCACTTGGATCTAAGATAGAAGGTTCACCCAACTGATCTTAGGGTATTCTATGAAGATGCATTTGTCCGCCTTGGGTTCGACCTCATTAGGTGAAATTTTTTTCCACACAAGTGTCGCAGCCCCAAGTATTAAGAAATGACAGCTTAGGTTTCTATCAAACCATAATTCACACGGTGTCATCTCAACGGATTTAGATGGTGCCCTATTTAAAGTGAATGTAGTTGTCTCTAATGCATAACCCCAAAATTATAGTAGTAAAACGATAAGAGACATCATAGCACACACCATATCCAATAGAGCATAACTATGATGTTCGGACACACCATCACACCATGGTGTTCCAGGTAGCGTTAGTTGTGAAACAAATTTCACATTGTCTTAAGTTGTATGCCAAACTCGTGACTCAGATATTCACCTCCACGATCATATCGCAGTCATTTTTATCTTCTTGTCACGATGATCTTTAAACTTCACTCTGAATTTGCTTGAACCTTTCAAACGATTCAGACTTGTGTTTCATTAAGTAAATATACACTATATCTACTCAAATCATCAGTGAAGGTAAGAAAATAACGATATCCACTGCACGCTACAAGACTCACTAGATTGCATACATCAACATGTATCATTTCCAATGAATCACTTGCCCGCTCCATCCAACGGGGTCCTTTAGTCATCTTGCCCAAGAGGCATGGTTCGCATGTCTCAACCGATTCGAAATCGAATGAGTCCAAATATCCATCACCATGGAGTTTCTTCATGCGCTTTGTACCAATATGACATTTTGCGGCAGTGCCACAAGTATGTGGTACTATCATTATTTAACTTTGTATCTTTTGACATCAATGTTATGAACATGTGTATTACTACGATCAAGGTTTCAACAAACCATTCTCACTGGGTGCATGACCATTGAAGGTATTACTCATGTAACCAGAATAACTATTATTCTCTGACTTAAATGAATAACCGTATTGCAACAAACATGATCTAATCATGTTCATGCTCAACGCAAAACACCAAATAACATTTATTTAGGTTCGTCACTAATCCTGAAGGTAGAGAGAGCGTGCGATGTTGATCACATCAACCTTGGAAACACTTCCAACACATATCGTCACCTCACCCTTAGCTAGTTCTCCGTTTATTCCGTAGCTTTTATTTCGAGTTACTAACATTTAGCAACCGAACCGGTATCCAATACCCAGGTGCTACTAAGAGTACTAGCAAGGTACACATTAATAACTCGTATATCAAATATACTTCTATCGATTTTGCCAGCCTTCTTATCTATCAAGTATCTAGGGTTGTTCCGCTTCAGCGACCGCTCACCTCATAACAGAAGCACTTAGTCTCGGGTTTGAGTTCAACTTCGGGTTGCTTCACTGGAGTAGCAACTGACTTGCTATCCATGAAGTTTCCCTCCTTGCTCTTGCCCTTCTCGAAACTAGTGGTTTGATTAACCATCAACACTTGACGCTCCTTCTTGATTTCTACCTTCGCGGTGTCAAACATCGCGAACAGCTCAGGAATCATTATTTCTATCCCTAGCAATTTATAGTTCATCACTAAGTTCTAGTAGCTTTAGTGACAGTGACTTGGAGAACTATATCAATCACTATCTTATCTGGAAGATCAACTCCCACTTGATTCAAGCGATTGTAGTACCCAGACAATCTGAGTACATGCTCAACGATTGAGCTATTCTCCTTCATCTTACAGGCAAAGAATCTTGTTGGAGATCTCATATCTCGCAACACAGGCACGAGCCTGAGATCACAATCTCTGCTCCTAGAACATCTCATATGTTCCGTGACGTTCAAAACGTTTCAGAGCCTCAATTTCTAAGCTGTAATGCATGACGCACTAAACTATCAAGTAGTCATCGAAACGTGCCTGTTAGATGTTCACAACATCAATAGACGACACTAGAGGGGGTGGCGCACCGAGCGGTGCATTAAGGACATAAGACTTCTGTGCAGCAATGAGGACAATCCTTAGATCACGGACCCAGTCCGCAATATTGCTACCAACATCTTTCAACTCTATTTCTCTAGGAACATATAAAAATACAAGGGAGCTACAGCGCGAGCTAGTGATCTACAACATAATTTGCAAAGACACTTTGACTATGTTCATGATAATGAGTTCAATTAATCATATTACTTAAGAACTCCCACTCAAATTGACATCCCTCCGATCATTCGAGTGATACATGATCCAAATTCACCAACTCAAGTCCGATCATCACGTGAGTTGAGGTGAATGGAATGGTGAACATCATCATATTGATCATATCTACTATATGACTCATGTTCGACCTTTCGGTCTCTTGTGTTCCGAGGCCATGTCTGTACATGCTAGGCTCGTCAAGTTTAACCCGAGTGTTCTGCGCGTGCAACACTGGCTTGCACCCGTTGTATGTGAACGTAGAGTCTATCACACCCGATCATCACGTGGTGTCTCAACACGACGAACTTTCGCAACGGTGCACACTCGGGGAGAACACAATTTTATCTTGAAATTTAAGTGAGGGATCACCTTATAATGCTACCGTCGTACTAAGCATAACAAGGTGCATAAAAGGATTAACATCACATGCAATTCATAAGTGACATGATATGGCCATGAACTTGTGCTTTAGATCTCCATCTTGAAAGCACCGGCATGATCTTCATCATCACCGGCATGATCTTCATCGTCACCGGCACGACACCATGATCTCCATCATCTTGATCTCCATCAACGTGTCGCCATCGAGGTTGTCACGCCCTGCATGCTTCTACTACTATTGCTACCGTTTAGCGATAAAGTAAAGCATTACATAGCGCTTAATAATTGACACGCAGGTCATACAATAATTAAAGACAACCCTATGGCTCCTGCCGGTTGCCGTATTCATCGACATGCAAGTCGTGAAATTCTATACATCACATGATCATCTCATACATCACATATATCACATCATGTAATTGGCCATATCACATCACAACATACCCTGCAAAAACAAGTTAGACGTCCTCTAATTGTTGTTGCAAGTTTTACGTGGCTGCTACGGGTATCTAGCAAGAACGATTCTCACCTACGCATAAACCACAACGGTGATACATAGATTGCTTTTTAACCTTCTCAAGGACCGCCTTTGTCGGATCCGATCCAACTAAAGTGAGAGAAACTGTCACCCGCAAGCCATCTAAGCGTACGAGTAATGTTGGTCCGGGCCGCTTCATCTCACAATCCCGCTGAACCAAAATCCGACCAAGGGAGGAAGCAATCTAAGCATCAACGCCCACAAACCTTTTGTGTTCTACTCGAGATCTCATCGAACCATCAACCTAGCTCATGATGCCACTGTTGGGGAACGTCGCATGGGAAACAAAATTTTCCTACGCACACGCAAACCTATCCATGGTGATGAGCATCTACGAGAGGGAGAGTGGATCTACATACCCTTGTAGATCGCTAAGCGGGAAGCGTTAAGAAACGCGATTGGTGTAGTCGAACATCTTCGCGATCCAAATCGCCGAGCGTCCCGCGATCTCATCACGACCCGTCCCGCGATCCCATCACGATCCGTCCCGCGATCTCATCACGATCCATCTCACGATCTTGATCACGATCTGTCCCGCGAACTCATCACGATCTGTTCCGCGATCTCATCACGAACCGTCTCGCGATCTCGATCACGGTCCTTCCGATCTAGCACCGAACGGACGGCACCTCCGCGTTCAGCACACGTGCAGCTTGATGACGATCTCAACCGTCTTGATCTAGCAAGAGGAGGTGGAGAGGAGAGAGAGTTCACCGGCAGCGTGACGGCGCTCCGGTGATGGTGGTGGAGCAATTCCGGCAGGGCTTCGCCTAAGCGCTGCAGAAAACCGATCTAGAGGAGAAACTATGCACCGGTGGAACGGGTAGCACGTGGCCGGAAATTCTGTCTAAAAACCACCCAATCCACTAGTATATATAGGAGGAGAGGAGAGGATAGGCAGCCAAGGCCTTTGGGTCGGCCGAAATAGGAGGTGGGAGCAATCCTACTTCACCTCCAATCCTAGTTGGAGTAGGATTGCCTCCTATTGGCTGATTTTCCACTTTTTGCTTTAGGACTTTCTCTCCTGCGCCATGGGCCTTTGTGGCTGTTTTCCCAGCCCAATAAGGGCTGGTTATTATTCTCCCACAGCCCATGGACCTCTTGGGGTCGAAATACCCCTCCCGGAGGTCCCCCGGTACACTACCGGCACTCCCGGTACACTACCGATACTCCCGGTACACTACCGATGAGCCCGAAACTTTTCCGGAAACCAAACTGGGACTTCCTATATATGAATCTTTACCTCCGGACCATTCCGGAGCTCCTCGTGACGTCCAGGATCTCATCCGGGACTCCGAACAACCTTCGGTCACCACCATACATAACTCTACACTACCGAAACGTCACCGAACCTTAAGTGTGCAGACCCTGCGGGTTCGAGAACTATGTAGACATGACCGAGACACCTCTACAGTCAATAACCAATGGCGGGACCTGGACGTCCACATTGGTTCCTACATATTCTACGAAGATCTTTATCGGTCGAACCTCTATGTCAAGGATTTAGTTAATCCCGTATAACGTTCCCTTTGTTCTTCGGTATGTTACTTGCCCGAGATTCGATCGTCGGTATCTCCATACCTAGTTCAACCTCGTTACCGGCAAGTCTCTTTACTCGTTTCATAATACAAGATCCCGCAACTAACAATTAGTCACATTGCTTGCAAGGCTCATTGTGATGTTGTATTACCGAGTGGGCCCTGAGATACCTCTCCGTCACACGGAGTAACAAATCCCAGTCTCAATCCATGCCAACTCAACAAACACCATCGGAGATACCTGTAGAGCACCTTTATAGTCACCCAGTTACGTTGCGACGTTTTATACACACAAGGCACTCCTCCGATATCCGTGAGTTGCATGATCTCATGGTCATAGGAACATATACTTGACATGCAGAAAACAGTAGCAATAAACCGACACGAGCATATGCTATGTTTGTAGTTTGGGTCTTATCCATCACATCATTCTCCTAATGATGTGATCCCGTTATCAAATGACATCTCATGTACATGGCTAGGAAACCTTAACCATCCTTTGATCAACGAGCTAGTCCATTAGAGGCATACTAGGGACATGGTTTTGTCTATGTATCCACACATGCATTTAAGTCTCCGATCAATACAATTATAGCATGGATAATAAACGATTATCATGAACAAGGAAATATGATAATAACTAATTTATTATTGCCTCTAGGGCATATTTCCAACATTTCCTTGCCTACCGCACCAAAAGCCGTCCAAGCCATCCACACCAAGAACCTCACCCAACCATCTCCTTGCGAGCCTTCTCTATCTCTCCTGCAACACCTTGCTGCAGCCACCAAGACCGGCCGATTCCGAAGAGCCTCGAGGACTATGGCCGGCGTGCAGCTCGGCGCGAACCTCGCCTGCCTTGATGTGTCCTTGCCTACGGCTAGATCCATCGAGCACATCCTCATGTGCTCGTGCCCAACCCCTCAATGCAGCTAGGATTTCAGGCATGGCATTGCCTTCGTCGTCGGCTTGGCTTTGGTGTCCCTGGCGGCTCCTCTATGATACGTCCATTTTGCATCATGATTTTAAATTGATATTTATTGCATTATGTGCTGTTATTACACGTTATGGTACAATACTTATACCTTTTCTCTCTTATTTTACAAGATTTACATGAAGAGGGAGAACGCCGACAACTGGAATTCTAGACTGGGAAAGGAGAAAATCTGAGATACCTATTCTGCACAACTCCAAAAGTCATGAAAATTTACAGAGAATTATTTTGGAATATATAAAAAATATTGGGCGAAACAGATACCGGAGGGGTCCACCAGGAGGTGGCAAGCCTGCCAGGCGCGGCCACACCCTAGCCGCGCCTAGCAGGCTTGTGACCCACCTGGCAGGTCCCCGACGCCCATCTTCTGCTATATGGAGGATTTTGACCTGGAAAAAATCACAAGGAAGCTTTCGGGACGAAGCGCCGCCGTCTCGAGGTGGAACTTGGACAGAACCAATCTAGAGCTCTGGCAGGGTTGTTCTGCCGGGGAAACCTCCCTCCCGGAGGGGGAAATCGAAGCCATCGTCATCACGAACGATCCTCTCATCGAGCGGGGGTCAATCTCCATCGACATCTTCACCAGCACCATCTCCTCTCCAAACCATTGTTCATCTCTTGTATCCGATCTTTGTCTCAAACCTCAGATTGGTACCTGTGGGTTGCTAGTAGTGTTGATTACTCCTTGTAGTTGATGCTAGTTGGTTTACTTGGTGGAATATCATATGTTCAGATCCTTTATGATAATTAATACTCCTATGATTATGAACATGAACATGCTTTGTGAGTAGTTACGTTTGTTCCTGGGGACATGAGAGAAGTCTTGTTATAAGTAATCATGTGAATTTGGTATTCGTTCGATATTTTGATGAGATGTATGTTGTCTCTCCTCTAGTGGTGTTACGTGAACGTCGACTAGATAACACTTCACCATTATTTGGGCCTTGGGGAAGGCATTGGGAAGTCATAAGTAGATGATGGGTTGCTAGAGTGAAAGAAGCTTAAACCCTAGTTTATGCGTTGCTTCGTAAGGGGCTTATTGTTGGGGAACGTTGCATGGGAAACAAAAAATTTCCTACGCACACGCAAGATCTATCCATGGTGATGAGCATCTACAAGTGGGAGAGTGGATCTACATACCCTTGTAGATTGCTAAGCGGGAAGCGTTAAGAAGCGCGGTTGATGTAGTTGAACGTCTTCGTGATCCAAATCGCTAAGCGTCCCGCGATCCCATCACGATCCGCCCCGCGATCTCATCACGATCCGTCCCGCGATCCAATCACGAATAGTCTCGCGATCTTGATCAGGGTCCTTCTGATCTAGCGCCGAACGGCCGACACCTTCGGGTTCAGCACACGTACAACTCGATGACGATCTCTGCCTTCTTGATCCAGCAAGAGGGAGCGGAGAGGTAAACGAGTTCTCCAGCAGCGCGACTGAGTTGAGGCGATGGTGGTGGAGTAATTCCAGCAGGGCTTCATCTAAGCACCGCTGAAACCGATCTAGAGGAGAAACTATGAACCAGAGGAGAGGCAACACGTGGCTTAGGGTTTCTTGAAGTGTCCCAAGTTCTAGCCCTGCCCCTTTATTTATATGCTGAGCCCTGGGGTCGAAACTTGGAGAAAAATCCTCCTCAAGGTTGGTTTGCCCGCAAGGCAAGAGTACTCCTCGGACTCGACGACCAGACGCCAAGGTCCTCGGCGTCTAGCCCCAGACGCCAGGGTCCCTGGCGTTTGGCCTCTGGCCTCCACAAAACATCTTTTGCACCTTCCTAAAGCCTCATGGGCTTTACCCCTTGGCCCAAATAAATGTCCTTGTACCCCGAACATTTTGGGAAACATCTGAAACTCTTCCGGTGAATTCCGGAACCCTTCCGGAGACCAAACACTATTATCCCATATATCAATCTTTACCTCCAAAACATTTCGGAGCTCCTCGCGACGTCCAGGATCTCATCCGGGACTCCAAACAACCTTCGGTCACCACTATACATAACTCTATACTACCGAAACGTCACCGAACCTTAAGTGTGTAGATCCTGCGGGTTCGAGAACTATGTAGACATGACCGAGACACCTCTATAGTCAATAATCAATAGCGGGACCTGGATGCCCATGTTGGTTCCTACATATTATACTAAGATCTTTATCGGTCGAACCTCTATGTCAAGGATTCAGTTAATCCCGTATGATGTTCCCTTTGTTCTTCGGTATGTTACTTGCCCGAGATTCGATCGTCGCTATATCTATACCTAGTTCAATCTCATTACCGGCAAGTCTCTTTACTCGTTCTGTAATACAAGATCCCGTGGCTAACACTTAGTTACATTGCTTGCAAGGCTTATTGTGATGTTGTATTACCGAGTGGGCCCTGAGATACCTCGCCGTCACACGGAGTAACAAATCCTAGTCTTGATCCATGCCAACCCAACAGACACCCTCGGAGATACCTATAGAGCACCTTTATAGTCACCCAGTTACGTTGTGACGTTTGATACACACAAGGTACTCCTTTGGTGTGAGTGAGTTGCATGATCTCATGGTCATAGGAATAGATACTTGACATGCAGAAAACAGTAGCAATAAACTGACACGATCATATGCTATGTTTGTAGTTTGGGTCTTGTCCATCACATCATTCTCCTAATGATGTGATCCCATTATCAAATGACATCTCATGTCCATGGCTAGGAAACCTTGACCATCTTTGATCAACAAGCTAGTCTATTAGAGGCATACTAGGAACATAGTGTTGTCTATATACCCACACATGTATTTAGCTTCCAATCAATACAATTATAGCATGGATAATAAACGATTATCATGAACAAGGAAATATGATAATAACTAATTTATTATTGCCTCTAGGGCATATTTCCAACAGTCTCCCACTTGCACTAGAGTCAATAATCTAGTTCACATCACCATGTGATTCGCATTGTTATGAATCTAACACCCAATGAGTTTTGGGGCTCTATCATGCTTTGCATGTGAGAGAGGTATTTTAGTCAACGGGTCTACGTCATTCAGATCCGTGTGTACTTTGCAAATCTCTATGTCATACTGTAGACACTCCTACCACACTTCACTTGGAGCTATTCAAAATGGCTGCTCCACTATACGTATCCGGATTGCTACTAAGAGTCATCTGGATTAGTGTTAAAGCTTGCATCGACGTAACTCTTTACGACAAACTCTTTATCACCTTCATAATCGAGAAATATTTCCTTAGTCTTTTAGTTACTAAGGATAATCTTGACCGTTGTCCAGTGATCCACTCCTGGATCACTCTTGTACCCCTTGATAGACTCATGGCAAGGCACACACAGGCCCGGTACACAGCATGGCATACTATATAGAGCCTATGGCTAAGGCATAGTGGACGGCCTTCATCCTTTCTCTTCCTTCTTCCGTGGTCGAGCTTTGAGTCTCACTCAACTCCACACCTTACAAATCAGGCATGAACTCTTTCTTTGACTGATCCATTTTGAACTTTTTCAAAATCTTTTCAAGGTATGTACTCATTGAAAGTTTTATGAGACGTCTTTATCTATCTATATAGATCTCGATGCCTAACGATTAAGTAGCTTTATCTAGGTCTTCCTTTGAAAAACTCTTTTCAAACAACCGTTTAATCTTCCAGAAATTCTACATCATTTTCGATCAATAATATGTCAACCACATATGCTCATAAAAAATTCTATAGTGCTCCCACTCACTTTATTGTAAATACAAGTTTCTCATAAACTTTGTATAGTCTCAAAAAATTTGATCACCTCATCAAAGCGTATATTCCAACTCCGAGATGCTTGCTCAAGTCCATAGAAGGATCACTAGGGATTGCGCAACTTTTAGCATCCTTAGGACTGACAAAACCTTCTAGTTGTATCTCATACGACCTTTCCTCAAGGAAGGAAACGATGTTTTGACATCCATCTGCCAGATTTCATAATTGAAAAATGCAGTAACTGCTAACATAATTCTAACAGACTTTTAGCATCGCTACGGGTGAGAAGGTCTCATCGTAGTCAACTCCTTGAACTTCGCGTAAACTTCTTTACAACAAGTCGAGCTTTACAAATGGTGTCATTTACCATCACCGTCTGTCTTCATCTCAAAGGTCCATTTGTACTCGATGACCTGCCGTCCAACGAGCAAGTCTACCAAAGTCTACACTTGGTTTTCATACATGGATCGTTTCTCAGATTTCATGGCCTCTAACCATTTGTCGGAATCCGGGCCCATCATCGCTTCTCCATTGCTCGTAGGTTCATCGTTGTCCAACAACATGACCTCTAAGACAGGGTTGTCATACCATTCAGGAGCAGTACGCGTCCTTGTTGACCTACGAGGTTTGATAGTAACTTGATCCGAAGCTTCATGATCATCATCATTAACTTCCTCTTCAACTGACGTAGGCTCCACAGAAACATCTTTATGCGCTGCGCTACTCTCTAGTTGAAACAAAGGTTTAACAACCTCATCAAGTTCTATCTTCCTCCCACTCAATTCTTTCGAGAGAAACTTTTTCTCGAGAAAGGACCCAGTTTTAGCAACAAACACTTTATGCTTGGATCTGAGATAGAAGGTTCACCCAACTGTTCTTAGGGTATTCTATGAAGATGCATTTGTCCGCTTTGGGTTCAAGCTTATTAGGTGAAAACATTTTTCACACAAGCATGGCAGCCCCAAACATTAAGAAATGACAGCTTAGGTTTCTATCAAACCATAATTCACACGGTGTCGTCTCAACGGATTTAGATGGTGCCCTATTAAAAGTGAATGTTGTTGTCTCTAATGCATAACCCCAAAACTATAGTAGCAAAACGATAAGAGACATCATAGCACGCACCATATCCAATAGAGCATGACTATGATGTTCGGACACACCATCACACTATGGTGTTCCAGGTGGCGTGAGTTGTGAAACAACTTTCACATTGTCTTAAGTTGTATACCAAACTCGTAACTTAGATATTCACCTCCACTATCATATCGTAGATATCTTATCTTCTCGTCACGATGATCTTAAACTTCACTCTGAATTTGCTTGAACTTTTCAAACGATTCATACTTGTGTTTCATTAAGTAAATATACACTATTATATACTCAAATCATCAGTGAAGGTAAGTAAATAACGATATCCACCTCATGCTACAAGACTCATTCGAATGCATACATCAACATGTATCATTTCCAATAAATCACTTGCCCGCTCCATCAAACTGGAAAACGGGGTCCTTAGACATCTTGCCCAAGAGGCATGGTTCACATGTCTCAACCGATTCGAAATTGAATGAGTCCAAAGATCCATCAGCATGGAGTTTCTTCATGCGATTTATACCAATATGACATTTAGTGGCAGTGCCACAAGTATGTGGTACTATCATTATTAACTTTCTATATTTTGGCATCAATGTTATGAACGTGTGTATTATTACGATCAAGATTCAACAAACCATTCTCACTGGGTGCATGACCATTGAAGGTATTATTCATAAAAGCCGAATAACCTTTATTCTCTGACTTAAATGAATAACCGTATTGCAATAAACACGATCTAATCACGTTCATGCTCAACGCAAACACCAAATAACATTTATTTAGGTTCGTCACTAATCCCAAAGAAAGAGCATGCGATGTTGATCACATCAACCTTGGAAACATTTCCAACACACATCGTCACCTCACCCTTAGCTAGTTCTCCGTTTATTCCGTAGCTTTTATTTCGAGTTACTAACATTTAGCAACCGAACCGGTATCCAATACCCAGGTGCTACTAGGAGTACTAGCAAGGTACACATCAATAACACGTATATCAAATATACTTCTGTCGATGTTGCCAGCCTTCTTATCTACCAAGTATCTAGGGTTGTTCCGCTTCAGCGACCGCTCTCCTAATAATAGAAGCACTTAGTCTCGGGTTTGGGTTCAACTTTGGGTTGCTTCATTGGAGCAGCAACTGACTTGCCATCCATGAAGTTTCCCTCCTTTCCCTTTCCCTTCTCGAAACTAGTGGTTTTACTAACCATCAAAACTTGATGCTCCTTCTTGATTTCTACCTTCGCGGTGTCAAACATCGCAAACAGCTCAGGGATCATCATTTCCATCCCTGGCATAATTATAGTTCATCACGAAGTTCTAGTAGCTTAGTGATAGTGACTCAGAGAACTATATCAATCAATATCTTATCTGGAAGATCAACTCCCACTCGATTCAAGCGATTGTAGCACCCAGACAATCTGAGCACATGATCAACGATTGAGCTATTCTCCTTCATCTTGTAGGCAAATAATTTTGTTGGAGA
Source organism: Hordeum marinum (assembly GCA_022496015.1). NCBI lineage: Eukaryota > Viridiplantae > Streptophyta > Magnoliopsida > Poales > Poaceae > Hordeum > Hordeum marinum. Next base: position 367,258,262 of record CM039676.1, on the reverse strand, counting down.
TCTCATATCTCACAACACGGGCACGATCCTGAGATCCCAATTTCAGCTCTTAGCACATCTCATATGTTCCATGACGTTTAAAATGTTTTGGAGCCTCAATTCTAAGCCGTAATGCATGACGCACTAAACTATCAAGTAGTCATCAGAATGTGCCTGTTAGACGTTCACAACATCTAAAGACGACGCCAGAGGGGGTGGTGCACCGAGCGATGAGGACAATCCTCAGATCACAGACCCAGTCTACAATATTGCTACCATCATCTTTCAACTCTATTTCTCTAGGAACATATAAAAATTCAAGGGAGCTACAACGTGAGCTACAACATAATTTGCAAAGACACTACTGACTATGTTCATGTTAATGAGTTTAGTTAATCATATTACTTAAGAACTCCCACTCAAATTCACATCCCTCCGGTCATTTGAGTGATACATGATCAAAATTCACCAACTCAAGTCCGCTCATCACGTGAGTTGAGGTGGTTTCAATGGTGAACATCATCATGTTGATCATATCTACTATATGACTCATGTTCGACCTTTCGGTCTCTTGTGTTCTAAGGCCATGTCTGTACATGCTAGACTCGTCAAGTTTAACCCGAGTGTTCTGTTGGGGAACGTCGCATGGGAAACAAAAAATTTCCTACGCACACACAAACCTATCCATGGTGATGAGCATCTACAAGAGGGAGAGTGGATCTACGTACCCTTGTAGATCGCTAAGCGGGAAGCGTTAAGAAACGCGGTTGGTGTAGTCGAACTTCTTCGCGATCCAAATCGCCGAGCGTCCCGCGATCCAATCACGAACCGTCCCGCGAACACATCATGATCCGTCCCGCGAACTCATCATGATCCGTCTCACGATCTTGATCACGATCTGTCCCGCGAACGCATCACGATCCGTTCCGTGATCACATCACGAACCATCTCGCGATCTCGATCACGGTCCTTCCGATCTAGCACCGAACGGACGGCACCTCCGCGTTCAGCACACGTGCAGCTTGATGACGATCTCCACCGTCTCAATCCAGCGAGAGGAGGTGGAGAGGAGAGAGAGTTCACCGGCAGCGTGACGGTGCTCCGGTGATGGTGGTGGAGCAATTTCGGCAGGGCTTCGCCTAAGCGCTGCAGAAAACCGATCTAGAGGAGAAACTATGCACCGGTGTAACGGGTAGCACGTGGCCGGAAATTCTGTCCAAAAACCACCCAATCCACTAGTATATATAGGAGGAGAGGAGAGGAGAGGCAGCCAAGGCCTTTGGGTCGGCCGAAATAGGAGGTGGGAAGCAATCCTACTTCACCTCCAATCCTAGTTGGAGTAGGATTGCCTCCGATTGGCTGATTTTCCACTTTTTGCTTTAAGACTTTCTCTCCTGCGCCATGGGCCTTTGTTGCTGTTTTCCCAGCCCACTAAAGGCTGGTTATTATTCTCCCACAGCCCATGGAACTCTTGGGGTCGAAATACCCCTCCCGGAGGCCTCCCGGTACACTCCCGGCACTCCCGGTACACTACCAGCACTCCCAGTACACTACCGATGAGCCCGAAACTTTTCCGGAAACCAAACCGGGACTTCCTATATATGAATCTTTACCTACGGACCATTCCGGAGCTCCTCGTGACATCCGGGATCTCATCCGGGACTCCGAACAAACTTCGGTCACCACCATACATAACTCTACACTACCGAAACGTCACCGAACCTTAAGTGTGCAGACCTTGCGGGTTCGAGAACTATGTAGACATGACCGAGACACCTCTACGGTCAATAACCAATGGCGGGACCTGGACGTCCACATTGGTTCCTACATATTCTACGAAGATCTTTATCGGTCGAACCTCTATGTCAAGGATTTAGTTAATCCCGTATAACGTTCCCTTTGTTCTTCGGTATGTTACTTGCCCGAGATTCGATCGTCGGTATCTCCATACCTAGTTCAACCTCGTTACCGGCAAGTCTCTTTACTCGTTCCGTAATATAAGATCCCGCAACTAACAATTAGTCATATTGCTTGCAAGGCTTATTGTGATGTTGCATTACCGAGTGGGCCCCGAGATACCTCTCCGTCACACGGAGTAACAAATCCCAGTCTCGATCCATGCCAACTCAACAGACACCATCGGAGATACCTGTAGAGCACCTTTATAGTCACCCAGTTACGTTGCGATGTTTGATACACACAGGGCACTCCTCCGATATCTGTGAGTTGCATGATCTCATGGTCATAGGAACATATACTTGACATGCAGAAAACAGTAGCAATAAACTGACACGATCATATGCTATGTTTGTAGTTTGGGTCTTATCCATCACATCATCTCCTAATGATGTGATTCCGTTATCAAATGACATCTCATGTCCATGGCTAGGAAACCTTAACCATCCTTTGATCAACGAGCTAGTCCATTAGAGGCATACTAGGGACATGGTTTTGTCTATGTATCCATACATGCATTTAAGTCTCCGATCAATACAATTATAGCATGGATAATAAACGATTATCATGAACAAGGAAATATGATAATAACTAATTTATTATTGCCTCTAGGGCATATTTCCAACAGTCTCCCACTTGCACTAGAGTCAATAATCTAGTTCACATCACCATGTGATTCACATTGTTATGAATCTAACACCCAATGAGTTCTGGGGCTCGATCATGCTTTGCATGTGAGAGAGGTCTTATAGTCAACGGGTCTGCGATATTCAGATCCGTGTGTACTTTGCAAATCTCTATGTCAAACCGTAAACACTGCTACCACACTCCACTTGGTACTATTTCCAAATGGCTGCTCCACTATACGTATCCAGATTGCTACTACGAGTCATCCGGATTAGTGTTAAAGCTTGTATCGACGTAACTCCTTACGACGAACTCTTTATCACCTTCATAATCGAGAAACATCTCCTCAGTCTCTTAGTTACTGAGGATAATCTTGACCGCTGTCCAGTGATCCACTCCTGGTTCACTCTTGTACCCGCTGACAGACTCATGGCAAGGCACACACAGGTGCGATACACAACATGGCATAATATAGAGCCTATGGCTAAGGCATAGGGGACGACGTTCGTCCTTTCTCTTTCTTCTGCCGTTGTCGAGCTTTGAGTCTCACTCAACTTTCACACCTTACAAATCAGGCGAGAACTCTTTCTCTGACTGATCCATTTTGAGCTCTTTCAAAATCTTGTCAAGGTATGCACTCATTGAAAGTCTCATCGAGCATCTTGATCTATCTCCATAGATTTTGATGCTCAACAATTAGGTAGCTTCATCCAGGTCTTCCTTTGAAAAACACTTTCCAAATGACCGTTTTATGCTTTCCAGAAACTCTACATTATTTCTGATCAACAATATGTCATCCACATATACTTATCAGAAATTCTATAGTGCTCCCACTCACTTTATTGCAAATACAAGTTTCTCGTAAACTTTGTATAAACATCAAAACTTTGATCACCTCATCAAAGCGTATGTTCCAACTGCGAGATGCTTTCTTCAGTCCATGGAAGGATCACCAAAGCTTGCACACCTTTTAGCATTCTTAGGCCTGACAAAACCTTCTGGTTGTATCACATACAACCTTTCCTCAAGTAAACCGTTAAGGAAACGATGTTTTGACATCCATCTGCCAGATTTCATAATTGAAAACACAACAACTGCTAACATAATTCCAACAGACTTGAGCACCACTACGAATGAGAAAGTCCCATCATAGTCAACTCCTTGAACTTGTCACAAACATCTTTGCAATAAGTCGAGCTTTACAAATAGTGACATTCACCATCAGTGTCTGTCTTCATTTTAAAGATCCATTTATACTCAACGACCTGCCGTCCAACGAGCAAGTCTACCAAAGTCTACACTTGGTTTTCATACATGGATCCTATCTCGGATTTCATGGCCTCCAACCATTTGTCGGAATCCGGGCCCATCATCGCTTCTCCATAGCTCGTAGGTTAATCGTTTGTCCAACAATATGACCTCCAAGACAGGGTTGTCGTACCGCTTAGGAGAATTACACATCCTTGTCGACCTACGAAGTTCGATAGTAACTTGATCCTGAAGCTTCATGATCATCATCATTAACTTCCTCTTCAACTAACGTAGGCTTCACAGAAACAACATCCTGCGCTGCGCTACTCTCTGGTTGAACAAAGTTTAAACAAACTCATCAAGTTCTATCTTCCTCCCACTTAATTCTTTCGAGAGAAACTTTTCCTCGAGAAAGGATCCATTTTAGTAACAAACACTTTGCACTTGGATCTGAGATAGAAGGTTCACCCAACTGATCTTAGGGTATTCTATGAAGATGCATTTGTCCGCCTTGGGTTCGACCTCATTAGGTGAAAACATTTTCCACACAAGTGTCGCAGCCCCAAGTATTAAGAAACGACAACTTAGGTTTCTATCAAACCATAATTAACATGGTGTCATCTCAATGGATTTAGATTGTGCCCTATTTAAAGTGAATGTAGTTGTCTCTAATGCATAACCCCAAAATTATAGTAGTAAAACGACAAGAGACATCATAGCACGCACCATGTCTAATAGAGCATAACTATGATGTTCGGACACACCATCACACTATGGTGTTCCAGGTGGCGTTTAGTTGTGAAACAACTTTCACATTGTCTTAAGTTGTATGCCAAACTCGTGACTCAGATATTCACCTCCACGATCATATCGCAGTCATTTTTATCTTCTTGTCACGATGATCTTTAAACTGCACTCTGAATTTGCTTGAACCTTTCAAACGATTCAGACTTGTGTTTCATTAAGTAAATATACACTATATCTACTCAAATCATCAGTAAAGGTAAGAAAATAACGATATCCACTGCACGCTACAAGACTCACTAGATTGCATACATCAACATGTATCATTTCCAATGAATCACTTGCCCGCTCCATCCAACGGGGTCCTTTAGTCATCTTGCCCAAGAGGCATGGTTCACATGTGTCAACCGATTCGAAATCGAATGAGTCCAAATATCCATCACCATGGAGTTTCTTCATGCGCTTTATACCAATATGACATTTTGCGGCAGTGCCACAAGTATGTGGTACTATCATTATTTAACTTTGTATCTTTTGACATCAATGTTATGAACATGTGTATTACTACGATCAAGATTTCAACAAACCATTCTCACTGGGTGCATGACCATTGAAGGTATTATTCATGTAAATAGAATAACTATTATTCTCTGACTTAAATGAATAACCGTATTGCAACAAACATGATCTAATCATGTTCATTCTCAATGCAAAACACCAAATAACATTTATTTAGGTTCGTCACTAATCCTGAAGGTAGAGAGAGCGTGCGATGTTGATCACATCAACCTTGGAAACATTTCCAACACACATCGTCACCTCACCCTTAGCTAGTTCTCCGTTTATTCCGTAGCTTTTATTTCGAGTTACTAACATTTAGGAACCGAACCGATATCCAATACCCAGGTGCTACTAGGAGTACTAGCAAGGTACACATCAATAACTCGTATATCAAATATACTTCTGTCGATGTTGCCAGCCTTCTTATGTACCAAGTATCTAGGGTTGTTCCGCTTTAGCGACCTCTCACCTCATAATAGAAGCACTTAGTCTCGGGTTTGAGTTCAACTTTGGGTTGCTTCACTGGAGCAGCAACTGACTTGCTATCCATGAAGTTTCCCTCCTTGCTCTTGCCCTTTTCGAAACTAGTGGTTTGATTAACCATCAACACTTGACGCTCCTTCGTGAGTTCTACCTTCGTGGTGTCAAACATCACGAACAGCTCAGGGATCAATACTTCTATCCCTCGTGTATTATAGTTCATCACTAAGTTCTAGTAGCTTTAGTGATGGTGACTTGGAGAACTATATCAATCACTATCTTATCTGGAAGATCAACTCCCACTTGATTCTTGCGATTGTAGTACCCAGGCAATCTGAGTACATGCTCAACGATTGAGCTATTCTCCTTCATCTTACAGGCAAAGAACCTGTTGGAGATCTCATATCTCGCAACACAGGCACGAGCCTGAGATCACAATCTCTTGTCCTAGAACATCTCATATGTTTCGTGACGTTCAAAACATTTCGGAGCCTCAATTCTAAGCCGTAATGCATGACGCACGAAACTATCAAGTAGTCATCGAAACGTGCCTGTTAGATGTTCACAACATCTATAGACGATGCTAGAGGGGGTGGCGCACCGAGAGGTGCATTAAGGACATAAGCCTTCTGTGCAGCAATGAGGACAATCCTCAGATCACGGACCCAGTCCGCAATATTGCTACCAACATCTTTCAACTCTATTTCTCTAGGAACATATAAAAATTTAAGGGAGCTACAACGCGAGCTAGTAATCTACAACATAATTTGCAAAGACACTTTGACTATGTTCATGATAATGAGTTCAATTAATCATATTACTTAAGAACTCCCACTCAAATTGACATCCCTCCGATCATTCGAGTGTTACATGATACATCCCTCCACTCATATTATTTAAGGGCGCCAGCCATGCTTCTACTTCTATTGCTACCGCTTAGCGATAAAGTAAAGCATTACATAGCGCTTAATGATTGACACACAGGTCATACAATAATTAAAGACAACCCTATGGCTCCCGTCGGTTGCCGTACTCAACGACATGCAAGTCGTGAAATTCTATACATCACATGATCATCTCATACATCACATATATCTCATCATGTAATTGGCCATATCACATCACAACATACCCTGCAAAAACAAGTTAGACGTCCTCTAATTTTTGTTGCATGTTTTACGTGGCTGCTACGGGTACCTAGCAAGAACGATTCTCACCTACGCATAGACCACAACGGTGATACATAGATTGCTTTTCAACCTTCTCAAGGACCGCCTTTGTTGGATCCGATCCAACTAAAGTGAGAGAAACTGTCACCCGCAAGCCATCTAAGCAACAAGTTGCGTCGAGGGAACCGGTCTCTCGTAAGTGTACGAGTAATGTTGGTCCGGGCCGCTTCATCTCACAATCCCGCTGAACCAAATTCCGACCAAGGGAGGAAGCAATCTAAGCATCAACTCCCACAAACCTTTTGTGTTCTACTCGAGATCTCATCGAACCATCAACCTAGCTCATGATGCCACTGTTGGGGAACGTCGCATGGGAAACAAAAAATTTCCTACGCACACGCAAACCTATCCATGGTGATGAGCATCTACGAGAGGGAGAGTGGATCTACTCACCCTTGTAGATGCTAAGAGGGAAGCATTAAGAAACGCGGTTGGTGTAGTCGAACTTCTTCGCGATCCAAATCGTCGAGCGTCCCGCGATCCAATCACGAACCGTCCCGCGAACACATCATGATCCGTCCCGCGAACTCATCACGATCCATCTCACGACATTGATCACGATCTGTCCCACGAACTCATCACGATCCATTCCGTGATCACATCACGAACCGTCTCGCGATCTCGATCACGGTCCTTCCGATCTAGCGCCGAACGGACGACACCTCCGTGTTCAGCACACGTGCAGCTTGATGACGATCTCCACCATCTCGATCCAGCGAGAGGAGGTGGAGAGGAGAGAGAGTTCACCGGCAGCATGACGGCGCTCCGGTGATGGTGGTGGAGCAATTCCGGCAGGGCTTCGCCTAAGCGCCGCAGAAAACCGATCTAGAGGAGAAACTATGCACCGGTGTAACGGGTAGCACGTGGCCAGAAATTCTGTCCAAAAACCACCCAATCCACTAGTATATATAGGAGGAGAGGAGAGGAGAGGCAGCCAAGGCCTTTGGGTCGGCCGAAATAGGAGGTGGGAAGCAATCCTACTTCACCTCCAATCCTAGTTGGAGTAGGATTGCCTCCGATTGGCTGATTTTCCACTTTTTGCTTTAGGACTTTCTCTCCTGTGCCATGGGCCTTTGTGGCTGTTTTCCCAGCCCACTAAGGGATGGTTATTATTCTCCCACAGCCCATGGACCTCTTGGTGTCGAAATACCCCTCCCGGAGGCCTCCCGGTACACTACCGGCACTCCCGGTACACTACCGATGAGCCCGAAACTTTTCCGAAAACCAAACTGGGACTTCCTATATATGAATCTTTACCTCCGGACCATTCCAAAGCTCCTAGTGACGTCCGGGATCTCATCCGGGACTCCGAACAAACTTCGTTCACCACCATACATAACTCTACACTACCGAAACGTCACCGAACCTTAAGTGTGCAGACCCTGCGGGTTTGAGAACATATAGTTGACATGCAGAAAACAGTAGCAATAAACTGACACGATCATATGCTATGTTTGTAGTTTGGGTCTTATCCATCACATCATTCTCCTAATGATGTGATCCCGTTATCAAATGACATCTCATGTCCATGGCTAGGAAGCCTTAACCATCCTTTGATCAATGAGCTAGTCCATTAGAGGCATACTAGGGACATGGTTTTGTCTATGTATCCACACATGCATTTAAGTCTCCGATCAATAAAATTATAGCATGGATAATAAACGATTATCATGAACAAGGAAATATGATAATAACTAATTTATTATTGCCTCTAGGGCATATTTCCAACATGTTCTGCATGTGCAACACTGGTTTGCACCCGTTGTATGTGAACGTAGAGTCTATCACACCCGATCATCACGTGGTGTCTCGACACGACAAACTTTCACAATAGTGCACACTCAGGGAGAACACAATTTATCTTGAAATTAAGTGAGGGATCACCTTATAATGCTACCGTCGTCCTAAGCAAAACAAGGTGCAGAAAAGGATTAACATCACATGCAAATCATAAGTGACATGATATGGCCATGTACTTGTGCTTTTGATCTCCATCCTTAAAAGCACCGGCATGATCTCCATCGTCATCGGCATGACACCATGGTCTCCATCATCTTGATCTCCATCAACGTGTCTCCATCGGGGTTGTCGCGCCCACCATGCTTCTACTACTATTGCTACTGTTTAGCGATAAAGTAAAGCATTACATAGCTCTTAATGATTGACACGTAGGTCATACAATAATTAAAGACAACCCTATGGCTCCTGTCAGTTGCCGTACTCATCGACATGCAAGTCGTGATATTCTATACAACACATGATCATCTCATACATCACATATATCTCATCATGTAATTGGCCATATCACATCACAACATACCTTGCAAAAACAAGTTAGACGTCCTCTAATTGTTGTTGCATGTTTTACGTGGCTGCTACGGGTATCTAGCAACAACAATTCTCACCTATGCAAAAACCACAATGGTGATACACAAATTTCTATTCAACCTTCTCAAGGACCGCCTTTAACTAATCCGATCCAACTAGAGTAGGAGAAACAGACACCAGCCAGCCATCTTTGTGCAACAAGGTTACACGTCAGTTGATGGAACCGGTCTCTCATAACCATACGAGTAAGGTTGGTCCGGGCCGCTTCATCCCACAATACCTCTGAACCAAAACACGACCAAGGGAGGAAGCAATCTAAGCATCAAGGCCCACAAACTCTTTGTGTTCTACTCAAGATATCATCTACACATAGACCTAGCTCATGATGCCACTGTTGGGGAACATTGCATGGGAAACAAAAAATTTCCTACACACACGCAAGATCTATCCATGGTGATGAGCATCTAGAAGAGGGAGAGTGGATCTACATACCCTTGTAGATTGCTAAGCGTGAAGCGTTAAGAAACGCGGTTGATGTAGTCAAACGTCTTCGCGATCCAAATCGCTGAGCGTCCCGCAATCCCATCACGATCCGTACTGCGATCCAATCACGATCCATCCCGCGATCTCATCATGATCCGCCCCACGATCCAATCACGAATCGTCTCGCGATCTTGATCACGGTCCTTCCGATCTAGCGCTAAATGGACGGCACCTCCACGTTCAGCACACGTATAGCTCGATGACGATCTCCGCCTTCTTAATCCAACAAGAGGGAGCAGAGAGGTAGACGACTTCTCCGGCAGCGCGACGGAGTTGCGGCAATGGTGGTGGAGTAATTCTAGCAGGGTTCGCCTAAGCACCGCTGAAACCGATCTAGAGGAGAAACTACGAACTAGAGGAGAGGCAGCACATGGCTTAGGGTTTCTTGATGTGTCCCAAGTGCTATCCCTGCCCCTTTATTTATATGCTGAGCCTTGGGGTCAAAACTTGGAGAAAATCCTCCTCAAGGTCGGTTTGCCCGCAAGGCAAGAGTCCTCCTCGGACTCCAGGACCAGACGCCAAGGTCCTCGGCGTCTGGCCCCAGACGCCAGGGTCCCTGGCGTATGGCATCTGGCCTCCGCAAAACATCTTTTGCACCTTCCTAAAGCCTCATGGGCTTTACCCCTTGGCCCAAATAAAGTGTCCTTGTACCCCGAACATTTCGGGAAACATGTGAAACTCTTCCGGTGAATTCCGAAACCCTTCCGAAGGCCAAACACTATTATCCCATATATCAATCTTTACCTCCGAACAATTCCGGAGCTCCTCGTGACGTCCGGGATCTCATTCGGGACTCCTAACAACCTTCGGTAACCACTATACATAACTCTATACTATCGAAATGTCACCGAACCTTAAGTGTGCAGACCCTGCGGGTTCGAGAACTATGTAGACATGACCGAGACACCTGTACAGTCAATAATAAATAGCGGGACCTATATGCCGATATTGGTTCCTACATATTCTACGAAGATCTTTATCGGTCGAACCTCTATGTCAAGGATTCAGTTAATCCCGTATGATGTTCCCTTTGTTGTTTGGTATGTTACTTGCCCGAGATTCGATCATCGGTATCTCTATACCTAGTTCAATCTCGTTACCAGCAAGTCTCTTTACTCATTCCATAATACAAGATCCCGTGGCTAACACTTAGTCACATTGCTTGCAATGCTTATTATGATGTTGTATTACCGAGTGGGCCCTGAGATACCTCGCCGTCACATGGAGTAACAAATCCTAGTCTTGATCCATGCCAACCCAACAGACACCCTCGGAGATACCTGTAGAGCACCTTTATAGTCACCCAGTTACGTTGTGATATTTGATACACACAAGGTACTCGTTCGGTGTCAGTGAGTTGCATGATCTCATGATCATAGGAACAGATACTTGACATGCAGAAAACAGTAGCAATAAACTGACATGATCATATGCTACGTTTGTAGTTTGGGTCTTGTCCATCACATAATTCTCCTAATGATGTGATCCCATTATCAAATGACATCTCATGTCCATGGCTAGGAAAACTTGACCATCTTTGATCAACAAGCTAGTCTATTAGAGGCATACTAGGGACACAATGTTGTCTATATACCCACACATGTATTTAGTTTCCAATCAATACAATTATAGCATGGAGAATAAACGATTATCATGACCAAGGAAATATGATAATAACTAATTTATTATTGCCTCTAGGGCATATTTCCAACACTTATTTGGATCCATATGTTTCATGCTATGGTTAGATTTATCTTAATTCTTCTTTCATAGTAACTTATTCTTGCGAGAGGGGTTAATCATAAGTGGGAGGTTTATCCAAGTAAGGGCAGCACCCAAGCATCGGTCCACCCACATATCAAATTCTAAAAGTAACGAACGCGAATCAAATGAGCATGATGAAAACTAGCTTGACAGAAATTCCCATGTGTCCTTGGGTGCGCTTTGCTTTATATAAGAGTTTCTCCAGGCCTGTCCTTTGCTACAAAAAGGATTGGGCTACCTTGCGGCACCTTTGCTACACTTGTTACTTGTTACTTGTTACAAATTATCTTACCACAAAACTATCTGTTACCGATAATTTCAGTGCTTGCAGAGAATAACTTATTGGAAACCACTTGTCATTTCCTTCTGCTCCTCGTTGGGTTCGACACTCTTACTTATTGAAAGGACTATGATAGATCCCCTATACTTGTGTGTCATCAAGACTCTTTTCTGGCGCCATTGCCGGGGAGTGAAGCTCCTTTGGTAAGTGGAATCTGGTAAGGAAAAATTTAAATAGTGTGCTGAAATTTACTATCACTTGTTACTATGGAAAGTAATCTTTTGAGGGGCTTGTTCGGGGTATCTTCACTCGACTGGAAATACAAAGAGTTGTCCCTCAACCTACTGAACCTACTGAAAACATTTATTATGAAATTCCTTCGGGTATGATAGAGAAACTGTTGGCTAATCCTTATGCAGGAGATGGAACACTACATCCTGATTTGCATCTAATCTATGTGGATGAAGTTTGTGGATTATTTAAGTTTGCAGGTCTGCCCGAGGACCACGTAAATAAGAAGGCCTTTCCTTTATCTTTGAGTGAGAAGGCATTGACAAGGTATAGGCTATGTGATGATATTGGATCATGGAGCTACAACCGATTGAAAATGGAATTTCACCAGAAGTTCTATCCTATGCATCTAGTTCATCATGATCGGAATTATATCTATAATTTTTGGCCTCATGAAGGAGAAATAATCGCTCAAGCTTGGTGAGGCTTAAGTCAATGTTATATTCATGCCCCAATCATAAGCTCTCGAGAGAAATTATCACTCAGAATTTTTATGCTCGACTTTCTCGTAATGATCAATCCATGCTCGATACTTTTTGTGCTGGTTCCTATATGAAGAAAGATATTGACTTCAAATGGGATTTATTGTAAAGAATTAAACACAACTCCGAAGATAGGGAACTCGAGAAGGTAAAGAGTCAGGTATGAACCTTAATTTTGATTATTTTCAATCCTTCGTAGACATCGATGCTTTTCATGAATTTAGCACTAAATATGGACTTGACTCTGAGATAGTAGCTTCTTTTTGTGAATCTTTTATTGCTCATGTTGATCTCCCAAAGGAGAAGTGGTTTAAATATCATCCTCCCATTGAGGTGAAAGTAGTTGAACCTATTAAAGTTGAAGATAAAACTATTACTTATAATGTTGATCCTGTTATTCCTGCTGCTTATATTGAGAAACCACCTTTCACTGTTCGAATAAAGGAACATGCTAAAGCTTCAACTATGGTTCATAAGAGCTGTGCTAGAACACTTACACCTCCCGAGAAAATTAAAGTTGAACCTAGTATTTCTATGGTTAAAGATCTCTTGGTTGATAATATTGATGGGCATGTTATTCAATTTTGTGATGAAGCTGCTAGAATTGCTAACCCTGAGGCTAAAGATAAACATAGACCCATTGTTGGCATGCCTGTTATTTCTGTTAAAATAGGATATCATTGTTATCATGGATTATGTGATATGGGTGCTAGTGTGAGTGCAATTCCCTTTACCTTACATAAAGAGATTATGAATGATATTGCACCAGCTGAGTTAGAGGAAATCGATGTTACAATTAAGCTTGCTAATAGAGATACCATATCACCAGTTGGGATTATTAGAGATGTTGAAGTCTTGTGTGGGAAAATAAAATATCCTACTGATTTTCTTGTTCTTGGATCCCCACAAGATGATTTTTGTCCCCTTATATTTGGTAGACCCTTCTTGAATACCATTAATGCCATGATAGATTGTGAGAAGGAAACTGTTACCGTAAGTTGTGTGGATACATCTCATGAGTTTAATTTCTCTAAATTTCATAGACAACCCCATGATAAATAATTGTCTAGTAAGAATGAAATTATTGGTCTTGCTTCTATTGCTGTACCTCCTACTGATCCTTTAGAACAATATTTGTTGGACCATGAAAATGATATGCATATGAATGAAAGGAATGAAATAGATAAGATTTTATTTGATCAACATCCTATTCTGAAACACAACTTGCCTGTTGAAATGCTAGGGGATCCTCCTCCACCCAAGGGTGATCCCGTGTTTGAGCTTAAACAATTACCGGATACTCTGAAATATGCTTATCTTGATAAAAAGAAGATATATCCTGTTATTATTAGTGCTAAACTTTCAGAGCATGAAGAACAAAGATTATTGAAAACTCCGAGGAAGCACCGTGCTGCTATTGGATATACTCTTGATGATCTTAAGGGCATTAGTCCCATTCTATGTCAACATAAAATTAAAATGGACCCCGATGCTAAACCAGTTTTTGATCACCAACAATGGTTAAATCGTAAAATGAAGGAAGTGGTAAGAAATGAAATATTAAAGCAGATGGGTTAGTCCCGTTCATTGTGTCCCTAAGAAAGGATGTATTATCGTAGTTCCTAATGATAAAAATGACTTGATCCCGTAGAGAATTGTTACAGGATATATAATGGTAATTTATTTTAGGAAATTAAATAAAGATACTAGAAAAGATCATTACCCTCTACCGTTTATTGATCAAATGCTAGAAAGACTATCCAAACACACACATTTCTGTTTTCTAGATGGTTATTCTGGTTTCTCTCAAATACCTGTGTCAAAAGAGGACCAAGAGAAGACCACTTTTACCGGCCCTTTTGGTACCTTTGCTTATAGACGTATGTGTTTTAGTTTATGCAATGCACCTTCTACCTTTCAAAGATGTATGACTTCTATATTCTCTGATTTTTGTGAATGGATTGTTGAAGTTTTCATGGATGATTTTTCCGTTTACGGAACTTCTTTTGATGATTGTTTGAGAAACCTTGATTGAGTTTTGTAGAGATGCGAAGAAACTAATGTTGTCTTGAATTGGGGGAAGTGCCACCTTATGGTGAATGAAGGTATTGTCTTGGTACATAAAATTTCCGAAAGAGGTATTGAAGTTGACAAAGCTAAAGTTGATGCTATTGAAACAATGCCGTATCCTACGAATATTAGAGGTATAAGAAGTTTCCTTGGTCATGCTGGTTTCTATATGAGATTTATAAAGACTTCTCTAAGATTTCTAGGCCGCTCACTAATCTCTTGCAAAAAGATGTTCCATTCGTTTTTGATGATGAGTGTGTAGAAGCTTTTGAAGTTCTTAAGAATGGCTTGATTTCTACACCTGTTGTTCAACCACCTGATTGGAACCTACCCTTTGAAATTATGTGTGATGCTAGTAATAATGTAGTTGGTGCTATTCTAGGACAAAGAGTTGATAAGAAATTAATGTTATTCATTATGCTAGCAAAAATCTATACAGTGCTCAAAGAAACTATGCTACCGCTGAAAAAGAATTTTTAGCAGTTCTGTTCGCTTGTGATAATAGACCCTATATTGTTGATTCTAAAGTTACTGTTCACACTAATCATGCTGCTATTAAATATATTATGGAAAAGAAAGATGTTAAACCTAGACTTATCAGGTGGGTTCTTCTGCTACAAGGATTTGATTTGCATATTGTTGATAGAAAGGGTGCCGATAACCCCGTAGCAGATAACTTGTCTAGGTTAGAGAATGTTCTTGATGACCCAATACCTATTAATGATAGCTTTCCTTATGAATAATTAGCTGTCATAAATGCTTCTCGTAATGCTCCTTGGTATGCTGATTATGCTAATTACATTGTCGCTAAATTTATACCGCCTAGTTTCACATAACAACAAAAGAGAAAGTTCTTCTATGATTTAAGACATTACTTCTGGGATGACCCACACCTTTATAAAGAAGGAGTAGATGGTGTTATTAGACGTTGTGTTCCTAAGCATGAATAGGAACAGATCCTACACAAGTGTCATTCCGAGGCCTACGGAGGAAACCACGCCGGAGATAGAAGTGCACATAAGGTATTACAATCTGGTTTTTATTGGCCTACTCTCTTCAAGGATGCTCGTATGTTTGTATTTTCATGTGATTAATGTCAAAGAATTGGCAATATTAGTAGACGTCAGGAAATGCCTATGAATTACTCTCTTGTTATTGAACCATTTGATGTTTGGGGTTTTGATTATATGGGACCTTTTCCAGCGTCCAACGGGTATACTCATATGTTAGTTGCTGTTTACTATGTTACTAAGTGGGTAGAAGCTATTCCAACTAGTAGTGCTGATCATAACACCTCTATTAAGATGCTTAAAGAAGTTATTTTCCCTAGATTTGGAGTCCCCAGATATTTAATTACTGATGGTGGTTCACATTTTATTCATGGTGCTTTCCGTAAATTGCTTGCTAAGTATGATGTTAATCATAGAATTGCATCTCCTTATCATCCTCAGTCTAGTGGTCAAGTAGAATTAATCAATAGAGAAATTAAATTGATCTTACAAAAGACGGTTAATAGATCTAGGAAGAATTGGTCTAAGAAACTTGACGATGCATTATGGGCTTATAGAACTGCTTATAAGAACCCTATGGGTATGTTTCCGTATAAAATGGTTTATGGTAAAGCATGTCACTTATCTCTAGAGCTAGAGCATAAAGCTTATTGCGAAATCAAAGAGATCAGTTATGATTTCAAACCTACTAATGAGAAGAGGTTATTTGACATTGTCTCACTTGATGAATGGAGAACCTAGGCCTATGAGAATGCCAAGTTGCTTAAAGAGAAAGTTAAGAGATGGCATGATAAAAGGATACAAAAGTGTGAATTCAATGTAGGTGATCATGTCTTGCTATACAATTCTCGGTTAAGATTTTTTGCAGGAAAACTTTTCTCTAAATGGGAAGGGCCTTACATTGTCGAGCAAGTATATCGTTCCAGTGCCATCAAGATCAACAACGCCGAAGGCACAAATCTGAAGGTGGTAAACAGGCAAAGAATCAAACATTATATCTTAGTTTCTCCCATAAATGTTGAAACCAATGTTATCAATACCATAACTCCAGAAGAGTATATTAGGGAGACATACCAAAACGTTTCAGACTCCGAATTAGAATAGGTATGTGGTACGATAAGTAAACCGACACCAAAACTTTCCCAATAGAAATTTTACTCAGTTTTGGAATATTTAAAAATTTAGGAAAATCAAAGTAGTCCGAAAGACGCACGAGGAGGTGACAAGCCTGCTAGGCGCGGGCACTACCCCTGGCCATTCCTAGAGGGCTTGTCACAACCCCGTGCACTCTCCAGACTCCGTTTTCTTGTGGTACACTCCTTCAGGTCAGCAAAAATTCATTATATAATCTCCTGACGGTTTGCACTTTCATATCACGACAATACCTCCTGTTTTCATTTTGAGGTGTTCCTGCAGCAGATTTAGAGGAGGATGTCGTCCCAAGAGTCTGACGGGGAGAGCTATATATCGCATTATCTTGCCTATCCCGACTTCTATGGGGACCTAGATCCTTATGGATTATTCTCGGAGGAGGAACAAGAAGACAAGTACAGGGAGGAAAGCTCAGATGAAGAGGGGACTCCTCTGCCTCAACTGGGAGATATGCACGTGGAGTTCAGGAAATCAAGCCTCCCAAACACAAGAAGAAAACCTAGAGTTATATTTATCCCTTCTCGTTTTCTGCAGGAGAGCAAGGAAGAGTTATGTCAAAAGATATTAAAGGTCGAGCAGGAAGTAGATGACCCAAGGGAACACAATTTGATGCTTAAGAGGAAACTAGACAAGCTTCCAACCTCATCAACAACTCCTCCACCATCACCTCCGAAGAAGGACGTCTAACAATATGGGTATGGGCACTCCCCTTGGCTTATGCCAAGCTTGGGGGAGGTGCCCCGGTATCGTATCACCATCACATCTTTTTTCCTTTTCCCTTCCTCTTGTTTTTCTTAGTTAGATCCTTTTTGATTTTGTTTTGATCTAGTAGAATAAAATTTTAGTATGATCTAGCTTTGAGTTTTGCTTTTTTCTCCCCTTATGTAAGCAAGTCCGAGAGTTATATAATAAAGAGTAGTTTTAATTTGAGGGCTCTGCTAGCTTATTATGCTCTTGAGAGTAAGAATTAAAAGAAGAATAGAATAAAAGGAAAGAGTATACATAATGTTCTTATGGGGAGTGATGACTTCACATATAAGAAGTATGTCGATTGAAATTTGTTGGGAGTTAACAAACATAGTGATTGGTCATCGGTGCAATTGAAAAGGAAGTGATAAAGAAAGAGAGATTCACATATAAATATATTATCTTGGACATCTTTTATGATTGTGACCACTGATTAAAATATTACATGCTAAGAAGTTGATGTTGGACAAGGAAGACAACATAATGGGTTATGTTTGCTTGCTTCCGAATAGAAGTTATATGGTTTTAGATCCTCCAATATGTAGTGCTTGCTTCCACCTCATATTAGCCAAAACTTCCGCACCAAGTAGAGATACTACTTGTGCATCCAAACACCTCAACCCAGTTTTGCCATCAGAGTCCACCATACCTACCTATGGATTGAGTAACATCCTTCAAGTAAGTTGTCATCGGTGCAAAAAGAAATAAGAATTGCTCCTAAATATGTGTGATCTTTTCATTGTAAGAGAAATAACCGTTGTATGAACTTGTGATAGTAAAGAAATAAAAGCAACAGATTGCATAATAAAGGTTGCTATCACAAAGGGCAATACAACACAACGTTCCTTTGCACTAAGGATTTGTACATCCCAAAAACAAAAAGCGCATGACAACCTCTGCTTCCCTCTACGAAGGGCCTATCTGTTACTTTTACTTTTAACTACTTAACTTTATGCAAGAGTCACGGTGATCCTCACCACTTCCTATATTTCGCCTCTCTCTTGGCAAGAATTATGTGTTGGGGAATGATCTAGACACATATATCCACTCGGATGTGGGTGATCAAGAGTTATTATTGTTGACATCACCCTTGAGGTGAATAGTTCAGAGGCAAAACTATGAGACCTATCTTTCTCTGTGTCTGATTGAAGCGTTGATCTCATGAGTACCGCATGAGTGTTAGCAATTATGAAAGACTAAAAGATGATTGAGTATGTGGGTTTTCTTTACAAGCTCTTATATTGACTCTTTCCGGTGTTATGATAAATTGCCAATTTCTTCAATGACTAAGATCATAGTTTGTTTGTTGTCAATAGAGTTATTGGTTCATACTTTATCTTGTGAATGAATTGTTACTCTAGGATAAGAAATATTATACAATAAGTATTGTTGTTCTAAAGATGTTCATGATGCCCTCATGTTCGTATTGTATTTTATCGACACCTCTATCTATGAGCATGTGGACATATTTACCGATCTCGGCTTTCGCTTGAGGGCAAGCGAGGTCTAAGATTGGGGGAGTTGATATGTCCGTTTTGCATCATGCTTTTATATTGATATTTATTGCATTATGAGATTTATTACATGTTATGGTACAATACTTATGCCTTTTCTCTCTTAGTTTACAAGGTGTACATGAAGAGGGAGAAATCCGACAGCTGGAATTCTGGACTGGAAAAGGAGCAAATCTAAGATGCCTATTCTGCAGAACTCCAAAAGTCCTGAAAATTTACGGAGAATTATTTTGGAATATAAAAAAATAATGGGCGAAAGAGATATCAGAGGGGGCCCACCAGGAGGTGGCAAGCCTGCCAGGCGTGGCCACCCACTAGCCGCACCTAGCAGGCTTGTGACCCACCTGGCAGGTCCCCGATGCCTATCTTCTACTATATGGAGGGTTTTGACCTGGAAAAACCCCATAATGAAGCTTTCGAGATGAAGCACCGCCGTCTCGAAGTGGAACTTGGACAGAACCAATCTAGAGCTCCGGCAGGGCTGTTCTGGCAGGGAAACTTCCCTCCCGGAGGGGGACATCGAAGCCATCATCATCACCAACGATGCTCTTATAGAGAGGGGGTCTATCTCCATCAACATATTCACCAGCACCATCTCCTCTCCAAACCCTTGTTCATCTCTTGTATCCAATCTTTGTCTCAAACCTCAGATTGGTACCTGTGGGTTGCTAGTAGTGTTGATTACTCCTTGTAGTTGATGCTAGTTTGTTTACTTGGTGGAAGATCATATGTTCAGATCCTTTATGATAATTAATACTCCTCTGATTAGGAACATGAACATGTTTTGTGAGTAGTTACGTTTGTTCCTGAGGACATGGGAGAAGTCTTTTTATAAGTAATCATGTGATTTCGGTATTCGTTCGATATTTTGATGAGATGTATGTTGTCTGTCCTCTAGTGGTGTTATGTGAACATAGACTACATAAAACTTCACCATTATTTTGGCCTAGGGGAAGGCATTGGGAAGTAATAAGTAGATGATGGGTTGCTAGAGTGACAGAAGCTTAAACCCTAGTTTATGCGTTGCTTCGTAAGGGGATGATTTGGATCCATATGTTTCATGCTATGGTTAGATTTATCTTAATTCTTCTTTCGTAGTTGCGGATGCTTGTGAGAGGGGTTAATCATAAGTGGGAGGTTTGTCCAAGTAAGGGCAGAACCCAAGCACCGGTCCACCCACATATCAAATTATCAAAGTAACGAACGTGAATCAAATGAGCATGATGAAAACTAGCTTGATAGAAATTCCCATGTGTCCTCGGGAGCACTTTGCTTTATATAAGAGTTTGTCCAGGCCTGTCCTTTGCTACAAAAAGGATTGGGCTACCTTGCTGCACCTTTGCTACACTTGTTACTTGTTACTCGTTACAAATTATCTTATCACAAAACTATGTGTTATCGATAATTTCAGTGCTTGCAGAGAATACCTTATTGGAAACCGATTGTCATTTCCTTCTGTTCCTTGTTGGGTTTGACACTCTTACTTATCAAAAGGACTACAATAGATCCCCCATACTTGTCGGTCATCACTCTCCGACGGTGGCTGTGCACGACATCTACTAAAAATTGCCATGGTGAGCTCCTCTCTTTCCTTCGTCTTCCAGTAGTGTGTGTATACCATGTAGATCTCCTCATTGTCATCTAGATGTTCATGTAGGTGTAGATGTGTGTACACCGTATCAAAATAAAATCATCTTCCTTCCTTCGTTCCTCAACAGTGTGTGTACACCATATGCATGAATGTATGAATTATATAACTGATATATATATGCATATAGGGATGAATGTATACATATTTAGATGTAGGAGTAAATTGTATAACTAATTTTTAAAAAATCCATAAATACATAGTGGTGGCATTGGTTGGTTTTGCTCACGTCACTACTAGTAGTTAATAGTACCGGCGTGCATAAATGTGAACGCCACTGCTATTTTAAATAGTGGTGGCGTGAGTGAATAGTGCCACGTCACTAGTATGCAAAATAAAGATGGTGTGGTGGCTCAACGCCACCACTATTTTTTAACTGTGGCACCATATTAGTGGCGTTGGGTGTCCACGCCAGCAAGGCCATTTTTGCCACGTCATAGCTAGGCTTTTCTGCACTAGTGTTTGGACAAGAATAAGGAGAAATATGTGAAAATTCCAACATGTTGGTGTGGAGATGTTTGCATTGTCAAGGTGTCCACTGACCATAAGAAGTCATGGACAGAAGGAAGGAGGTTCTTTTGTGTCCCAACTATGCACATGATCGTGCACGTCCAACTAACGCCTATGATCTCCCACCGGTAAAATACTAAATCATTCATTCCGTGTAATATGGTCAATTTCCTCATATAACATCATGTTATAACACTTATTTTGCCTTTCAATGTAGTAACCGCCTCCTCTGTGCAAGTACTTCACATGGATAGATCATGAAGTGACACAACACGTTCAGGAGGATCCGTATAAAGATTGTCTTAGGAGGCAACGTTTTTTTGAAGAATCGCTGCAACAAGCTGAATATGAGGCACGTCGTGAGAAGGAGAGAAATGAGTGAAAGAAGCTTGAGGAGGAGAGGGCACGTAGAGAGAAGGCTGCTCGTGATGAAGAGAGGGCAAGAAAACTTGCAAGGGCCCGCGAAGCGCAGCAGGAGGACGAGGCACATGACAAGAAAGGGAAGTGACCTCGTGTTACGCAATAAATTTGTGACATGTTGAATTTGTGGTCTTCGAACCATGTCCTCGAACAAATTTGTGCTTTGTATTCGAATGAATTTATGCTTTGTATTCAAACGAATTTGTGCTATGTCCTCGGACAATGTTGAATGAACTTGAGACTATCAATATTTTTTATGTAGGAATATGTCTATTTATCAATGTCAATAATTGAAATATGTGCTATGGGACAACAAAAAATAGAGCATTACTCCATTTTTCAAGCCTGCCTGGTGGTAGGATGTATAACCCTACCGCCAAGGACCATGGCGGTAAGGTTTGGGGATTTAGTTGAATCTCTCTGGCATCTTGAGTGTGGGTTTATATTACGATAGGGTGTCAAAAACTACCACCAAGTCTTGCGGGGGTAAGGTCTGGGGATTTTAGTTCCCGGTTCTGTGACCATAGTTGACGATTTACATACGGTAGGGTTAGGCACCCTACCGCCACGGGCACTGGCGGTAAGGTGAGTCAAATCTCTCTGGCATGTTGAGTGTGGGTTTATTTTATGACAGAGTGTCAAAACCTGTCGCTAACGTGTGTGGCGGTAAGGTCTAGGGATTTTAGTTTTCCGGTTCTGTGGCTGCAGCTGACGGTTTACTTACGGTAGGGTTAGGCACCGTACCGGCGACTTTCGTACTGCCGAGGTCCCCAGCAGTAAGTTCTAGGGATTTTCCATTTTGGTACTATAACCGGAAAACACAAAATGCTACCATAGCTTTTTTGCACTTTTCACTCTGTTTTTGCAACAAATGACCAAACATAAAACTAAACAATCAAAAAATGAACATTCAAGCAATAAAATAACTCCGACATAATTCATTACCTTGACAAATAGCATAAGTATGAATTTATTTATTACAATCTTGTTTTACACTAGGAAGTAGGCTCTAAATTTTTTAATATGTTCAATTTATTCATCATGTTTATGACTAGGCTTCATTTGAAACTAGGCGGATCCTGACAAATGAAGAAGCACATATTTTACGGCGTGGACAAGCCGCATTGAGCATGCTGGTTTGGATCCTCCGACACACCTTGTTTGATTGTCTGTATGATGACCTGTCCGGTTCTTGACAAGTCCAGCTCCTAGAATTCTTCTTTGCTGGCTGAGACGTCTCCAACATATCTATAATTTATGATGTATTCATGCCAAATTCACCTATGATTACAATACATTTATATGGTTTTGATGCACTTTATATGATTTGTTTAGAACTAACCCGGACGGATGCTGTTTTCATAGAATTACCGTGGTGTTGTTTTTTTGTGTAGAAAATGAAAGTTCTCAAAATTGCCAGAATTTTTTTTATAATTTTTTCTGGAGGAAATAAGCAATATTAGAGCAAAGAACTACCGAACGGGTGCCGCCTGTGGGCCACAAGCCATCAGGGCGCGCCCCTACGTCGTGTCATGATATGTGATGGGGCCCACATGGCCCCGTTGCACGTGATTCCATCGCTGAAAAGTCCTATAAATCCTAGAAACCCTAGAAATGAACATAGACTCCTCGCTCCACCGCCATAACCCTCTGTATCAACGAAAAACCAATCTAGAGCCATTCCAATACCCTACCGGAGAGGGTAAACCATCACTCGTGGCTATCTTCATCATCCCGGCGGAGGCCATGACGAGGAGGGAGTAGTTCACCGTTTGGGGCTAATGGTATGTACCAGTAGCTATGTGTTCAATCTCTCTCTCTCTCTCTCATGTTCTTGAAATGATACGATCTTGATGTATCACGGGATTTGTTAATATAGTTCGATCATATGGGGTTCTCCCATATCTATCTTGTTGTGATAGATTGAATCTTTCTCTTTGAGATCTCGTTATGTTGGATTGAATATTTTGTTTGAGAACACTTGATGTAGGTGACATCGGGATATTCTATTGATTCACTTGATATATGTTAAGGCATTAACTTGAGGATTCCGGTGACCTTGGAGATCTATGCATAGGGGTTGATTGCACATTTTTATACCATGTTCTCCGATAGTAATCTTGGGGTGATCCTTGAAGTTCCTTGTGTCGAATTGAATATGATAGATCTGAAACTGCTTGATGCATGTCGCATAATTTACCCACGGATACTTGAGGCGACATTGAAGTATCTAGGTGACATTAGGGTTGATTGATGTGTATCATAGGTGTTATTCTAGGATGAACTCTAGGGCTGTTTGTGACACTTATAGGAATACCCCAAAAGATTGATCAAAAATAATAACTTTGAGGTGGTTCTACTACCTACACCAATTTCATCTTATTGTTCACCACTAGATAGGAACTTTGGAGTGATTCTTTGTTGCACGTTGATGGATGATCATATGATTCAACTATGTTAGCATTGTTGGGAGATTGCACTAGTGAAAGTATGAACCCCAGGCCTTATTGCCAAGCATTTATGCAACATTTTGCTCGCCATTTTACACTTGGTACCTTGCAGTTTTTATATTTTCTGATTAGAAAAACCTATATCTACCATCCATATTGCACTTGTATCACCATCTCTTCGCCGAACTAGTGCACCTATACAATTTGCCATTATATTTGGTGTGTTGGGGACACAAGATATTTCTTGTATTTGATTGTAGGGTTGTTTGAGAGAGACCATCTTCATCCTACACCTCCCACAGATTGATAAACCTTAGGTCATCCACTTGATGGAAAATTGCTACTATCCTACAAAACTCTGTGCTTGGAGGCCCAACATAGTCTACAAGAATAAAGTTGCCTAGCAGACGTCACTGACAGGGAACCCTATCTCCATTGCCAAACAATGTATTAAATAATCTTCCTTCTCCTACAACTCATGAAGTATCTTCTCTTTTTCTTTCACAACTTTCTTATTCTTGCAAATGTGATACTTGTTGATATCCATCATAACGACATTTTCCTCCTCACAACTCTTTATCCATGCTTTAAGCTCCCACATCATACAACAGTGTCACTGCTCTACAACCTCTCATATGCTATATGTGGACACATAGCTGCAAGGTCCATCCCTTACAATTCCATCCTACATGAATATTACGGTTTCAAAGATTACTTCAAATGGCATACAACCAAACACAACTTAAACGACATATAGAACATCAAGTTACTGAATATGACATACAACACCAAGTTCTTCAGGAGTTCAAATGATAAGGGTACAAGTCACAATAGTTCAAATGACAATACGGTAAGCAAATGGGTACATGTCATTATATTGAGCTTTGTTTTTATAATGTCTTACGTGAAAATGATGGTTTGGAAAATTGTGCCCAATTGTTAGAGGAAGAATCTATGAAAATTCTTAATGTTAAATCCTTCAATGATGCGCATGATGGCAATATTATCTTGGACATCTTTTATGATTGTGAATACCCATCAATTATTTTCAACCTTGATCAAATAGTTGAAGTTGGACAAGGAAGACAATGTAATGGTTATGTTTTGGTATAGTTGCATAGAAGTTATATTGTTATGGATCCTCCAGCGTGTGGTGCTTGTTTAGAACCTATTGCTAGCTAAAACTTTGTACTAAGTAGAAATACTACTTCTGCATCCAAATACTTGATCCAAGTTTCTTCCATGCAAGTCCACCTTACCCACCTATATATGGTATTTCATTACCATTCCAAGTAAATTGGCATGTGCCACCTCTAAAACCTTCAAATAAACATATGTTTTGTGTGCTCGTACCGCTCATGGAGCGACGGGGCGATCATTATCTTCCATGCTAAGTCGGTTATTCTCAAGATGAGTGTTTATTTACTTTTCATTGCACGAGAGAGGTTGGTAAAAAGGATGTATAGTCCTGCATAATTGAAAACTTTGTTGTGAGGGATGATTATTTTGAGGGCAACCGAAGGTTCAACCAGCCATGGAATGTGTTTTAGTGGTGGAGGGGGAGTAGAAATTTCAATTCTGTTTGGGAACTGCCACTAATATGATTAGCATGGAAGATATTGAAAACTCTGTTGTGATGTTGACAAGAAAAGTACACCACTCAAAATTACATATTCATCTATGTTTTTAAACAATGAGCTCTGGCACCTTTATAAATCCCTGCTTCCCTCTACAAAGGACAATCTATTTACTTTCATGGTATTTACTTTTCATGTTGAGTCAACTTATGATTCTGACTTTAGTCTGTTAGTTGGCAAACAACATATGGTGGGGGAAAGATCCAAACATATATATCCAGTCAATTATATTTGATCATGATTCATTATTGTTGACAATTATCTTTATGATAAGTTTGTTGGGAGGCAAAACTTTAAGCCCCTACCTTTCTCTGTGTTCGATGAATGTTGTTTGTTCTAAAAATATGCCTTGAGTATTAGCAATCATAGACGACTATATGATAATTGAGTATGTGGAGCTCGTACTTAGACTTGATGATGCATGGAAATTGTTTGATGACTAAGAACATGGATTGTTAAGTTTTAAGAGAATGCATTGTTTGAACCATAACACGTGAATTGATTGCTACTAAACCATGATGATTTTTATGAAAGAGCTGCTGGTTATGATGCTAGAAAAAGTAATTGGAATTATCATTGATCAAACTTATATACTATGATAGCACTCATAAATTATTTCTTTTATCATTTACCTACTCGAGGATGATTAGGAATTAAGCTTTGGGATGCTGATACCTCTCCAACATATCTATAATTTATGAAGTATTCATCTATGGTTACAATACTTTTATACGGTTTTGATGCACTTTATATGATTTATTTAGAACTAACCTGGACTGACGCTGTTTTCAGCAGAATTACCGTGGTGTTGTTTTTTGTGCAGAAAATGAAAGTTCTCAGAATCGCCCAAAACTTTTTTATAATTTTTTATGGAGGAAATAAGAAATATTGGAGCGAAGAACTACCGAAGGGGAGCCACTTGTGGGCCACAAGCCATCAGGGCGCGCCTCTTAGGCCGCAACCTAATATGTGGTGGGGCCCATGTGGCTCCGTTACGTGATTCCAACGCGGAAAAATCCTATAACTCCCATAAAACCCAAAAATAAACAGAGACTCCTTGCTCCACCGCCGAAACTCTTTGTATCCACAAAAAATGAATCTGGAGATGTTTAGGTACCCTAACGGAGAGGGTAAACCATCACCGGTGGCCATCTTCATCATCTCGGCGAAGGCCATGACGAGGAGGGAGTAGTTCACCCTCGGGGCTGGGGGTATGTACCAGTAGCTATGTATTCAATCTCTCTCTCGTGTTCTTGACACGATCTTGATGTATCATGGGCTTTGTTAATATAGTTGGATCATATGGGGTTCTCCCCTCTCTATTTGTTGTGATGAATTGAATCTTTCCCTTTGAGATCTCGTTATGTTGGATTGAATATTTTGGTTTGAGAACACTTGATGTAGGTCTTGCGTGGGATACTTGTAGTGACATTGGGGATTCTATTGATACACTTGATATATGTTAAGGCATTAACTTGTGGATCCCGGTGACCTTGGGGATCTATGCATAGGGGTTGCTTGCACAATTTCATATCACGTTCTCCGATAGTAATCTTAGGGTGATCCATGAAGTTCTTTGTGTTGGATTGAATATGATAGATCTGAATTTGTTTGATGCATGCTGCATAATTTACCCACGGATACTTGAGATGACATTGGAGTATCTAGGTGACATTAGGGTTGATTGATGTGTATCATAGGTGTTATTCTAGTATGAACTCTAGGGCTGTTTGTGACACTTATAGGAATACCCCAAAAGATTGATCAGAAATAATAACTTTGAGGTGGTTCTACTACCTACACCAATTTCATCTTATTGTTCACCACTAGATAGGAACTTTGGAGTGATTCTTTGTTGCACGTTGAGGGATGATCATATGATTCAACTATGTTAGCATTGTTGGGAGATTGCACTAGTGAAAGTCTGAACCCGAGGCCTTACTTCCAAGAATTTATACAACGTTTTGCTCGCTGTTTTAAACTTGTTACCTTGCTGTTTTTATATTTTCAGATTACAAAAAACTATATCTACCATCCATATTGCACTTGTATCACCATCTCTTTGCCAAACTAGTGCACCTATACAATTTGCCATTGTATTGGGTGTATTGGGGACACAAGTGATTTCTTGTATTTAATTGCAGGGTTGTTTGAGTTGTTTGATAGAGACCATCTTCATCCTACACCTCCCACGGATTTATAAACCTTAGGTCATCCGCTTGAGGGAAAATTTCTACTATCTTACCAAACTCCGCGGTTGGAGGCCCAACATAGTCTACAAGAATAAAGTTGTGTAGTAGACATCAAGTTGTTTTCTGGCGCCGTTGCTAGGGATGTGAGTGCTTGAAGTTATATCTTTAGATGTTGCAATTTAATCTTTTAGTTTCTTGTTTTTTACTAGTTTGGTTTTATAATCGAAAACTATAAAAAATGGTGTTTAGGTTGCCTCATTTGCTTCGTCTTTATAATGACTTTCGTGAAAATGATGGTTCGGAAAATGTTGCTCAATTGTTAGAGGAAGAATTTATGAAAATGCTTAATGTTAAATCCTTCAAGTACGAGCATGATATTAATATTGTTAGTATGAATTCTCTGAATATCCAAGATGCTAATGATGATTGTGTTGGAAATATGCCCTAGAGGCAATAATAAATTGGTTATTATTATATTTCCTTGTTCTTGATAATCATTTATTATCCATGCTATAATTGTATTGATTGGAAACTCAAATACATGTGTGGGTGTATAGACAACACTCTGTCCCTAGTATGCCTCTAGTAGACTAGCTCGTTGATCAAAGGTGGTCGAGGTTTCCTAACCATAGACATGAGATGTCATTTGATAACGAGATCACATCATTAGGAGAATGATGTGATGGACAAGACCCAAACTATAAACATAGCATATGATCATGTCAGTTTATTGCTATAGTTTTCTGCATGTCAAGTATCTGTTCCTATGACCATGAGATCATGGAACTCATCGACACCGGATGTATACCTTTTGTGTATAAAACGTCACAACATAACTTGGTGACTATAAAGATGCTCTACAGGTATCTTCGAGGTTGTCTATTGAGTGGGCATGGATCAAGACTGCGATTTGTTACTCCGTGTGGCAGAGAGGTATCTCAGGGCCCACTCGATAATACAACATCATAATAAGCCCTGCAAGCAATGTGACTAAGTGTTAGCCACGAGATCTTGTATTATAGAACGTGTAAAGAGACTTTCCAGTAACGAGATTGAACTAGGTATAGAGATACCGACGATCGAATCTCGGGCAAGTAACATACCGTAGAACAAAGGGAAAACCATACGGGATTAACTGGATCCATGACATAGAGGTTCAACCGATAGAGATCTCGGTAGAATATGTAGGAACCAATATGGGCATCCAGGTCCCGCTATTAGTTAATGACCGTGGAGGTGTCCAGGTCATGTCTACATAGTTCTCGAACCCGTAGGGTCTGCACACTTAAGGTTCGATGACCTTTCAGTATAGTAGAGTTATGTATGGTGGTGACCGAAGGTTGTTCGTAGTCCTAGATGAGATCTTGGACGTCACGAGGAGCTCCGGAATGGTCCGGAGGTAAAGATTGATATATAGGAAGTCCTATTTTGGTCGCCAGAAAAGTTTCGGGTATTTCAGTATTGTACCGGGAGTGCCGGGAGGGTACCAGGGGCCATCGGGAGGGGTGTCTTGACCTAAAGGACCTCAAGGGCTGTGGGAGGAGTCAAACCAACCCCTAGTGGGATGTCCGAACCCCCCACTAAGGCCCATGTGGCTAGGGGTGGGAAAAAACGCAAAGGTGGAAAGGTGGAAAGGGTTTCCAAGTGGAGAGGAGGAATCCTACTCCTAGTAGGATTGGAGTAGGACTCCTCCACCTCCAATTTCGGCCAACCCTTGAGGGTTTGAAGCTGGATCCTTCCCTCCCTCCCTCATATATATACTATAGGATTTAGAGGGGAGAGCTAACCCTAATTGCCACATGCTCCCTCTACTTCATCTAGATCGTTTTCACATCTAGGCTAGTTCGGCGGTGCTTAGGCGAATCCCTGCCAAAATAGTTCCACCACCATCGCCGCCATGTCGTCGCGCTGCAGGAGAACTCATATACCTCTCTGCTCCCTCTTGCCGGATCAAGAAGGCAGAGCTCGTCATCGAGCTGTACGTGTGCTGAACGCGGAGGCGCCGTCCGTTCGGCCCTAGATCGTAAGGACCGTGATCAGGATCGTGAGACGATTCGAGATTTGATCGCGGGACGGATCATGGTGTGATCACGGGACGGATTATGATTGGATAGCGAGAAAGATTGTGATGGGATCTTGGGATGCTTGGCGATATGGATCATGAAGACGTTCGACTACATCAACCGCGTTTCTTAACGCTTCCCGCTTGGCGATCTACAAGGGTATGTTGATCCACTCTCCCTCTCATAGATGTTCATCACGATAGATATATCTTGCATGTGCATAGGAATTTTTTTGTTTCCCATGCAACGTCCCCCAACAATGGCATCATGAGCTAGGTCTATGTGTAGATGAGATCACGAGTAAAACACAAAGGAGTTTGTGGACATTGATGCTCAGATTGATTCCTCCCTTGGTCGTATTTTGATTCAGCGTTGTTGTGGGATGAAGCGGCCTGGACCAACATTACTCGTATGCTTACGAGAGACTGGTTCCATCGACTGACGTGTAACTTTGTAGCACAAAGATGGCTGGCGGGTGTCTGTCTCTCCTACTCTAGTTGGATCGGATTCGACAAAGGCGGTCCTTGAGAAGGTTGAATAGCAATTTGTGTATCACCGTTGTGGTTTTTGCGTATGTGAGAATTGTTCTTGCTAGATACCCGTAGTAGACACGTAAAACATGTAACAACAATTAGAGGATGTCTAACTTGTTTTTGCAGGGTATGCTGTGATATGATATGGACAATTACATGATGAGATATATGTGATGTATGAGATGATCATGTTTTGTATAGAATATCACGACTTGCATGTCAATGAGTACGGCAACCGAGAGAAGCCATAGGGCTGTCTTTAATTACTTTCGCCATTTTTGCTTTACTTTATTGCTATGAGTTAGCAATAGTCGTGGAAAGCAACAGTCTGCATGATAACCCCGATGGCGACACGTTGATGGAGGTCAAGATGATGGAGATCATGGTGTCATGCCGGTGATGATGGAGATCATGCCGGTGCTTTGGAGATGGAGATCAAAAGCACAAGTTCATGGCCATATCATGTCACTTATGATTTGCATGTGATGTTAATCCTTTTATGCATCTTATTTTGCTTAGAACGACAGTAGCATTATAAGGTGATCCCTCACTTAAATTTCAAGATAAAATTGTGTTCTCCCCGAGTGTGCACTGTTGCGAAAGTTCATCATTTTGAGACACCACGTGATGATCGAGTGTGATAGACTCTACATTCGCATACAATGGTTGCAAGCCAGTCCTGCACGTGCGGAACAGCCTGGTTAAACTTAACGAGCCTAGCATTTACAGACATGGCCTCGGAACACAAGAGACCGAAAGGTCGAACATGAGTCATATAGTAGATATGATCAACATGAAAATGTTCCCATCGAAACCACCTCAACTCACATGATGATCGGACTTGAGTTGGTGGATTTGCATCATGTGACACTCGAATGTCGAGAGGGATGTCAATTTGAGTGGTTTTTTTAAGTAATATGATTAACTAAACTCATTATCATGAACATAGTCAAAATATCTTTGCAAATTATGTTGTAGATTACTAGCTCGTGCTGTAGCTCCCTTGAATTTTTTATATGTTGAAAGATGATGGTAGCCATAATGCGGACAGAGTCCGTGATCTGAGGATTGACCTCATTGCTGCACCGAAGGCTTATGTCCTTAATGCAATGCTTGGTGCGCCACCCTCTCAAGCATCGTCTGTAGATGTTTTGAACATCTGACATGCACATTCTGATGACTGCTTGATAGTTCAGTGCGCCATGCATTATGTCATAGAATTGAGGCTCCAAAATGTTTTGAATGTCACAGAACATATGAGATGTTCTAAGAGCTATAATTGGGATCTTGGGCTTGTGCCCGTGTTAAGAGGTATGAGACCGCCAACAAGATTCTTTGCCTGTAAGATGAAGGAGAATAGCTCAATCGATGAGCATGTGCTCAGTTTGTCTCGGTACTACAATGCTTGAATCGAGTGATAGTTGATCTTCCAGATAAGATAGTGCTTGATATAGTTCTCCAAGTCACTGTCACTAAGCTACTAGAGCTTCGTGATGAACTATAAAATGCCAGGGATGGAAATAATGATCCCTGAGCTATTCGCGATATTTCACACCGCGAAGGTAGAAATCAAGAAGGAGCATCAAGTGTTGATGGTTAGTGAAACCACTAGTTTCGAGAAGGGCAAGGGCTAGGAGGGAAACTTCATGGATGGGAAGTCAGTTGCTGCTCCAGTGAAGAAACCCAAGGTTGAACCCAAACCCGAGACTAAGTGCTTCTATTATGAGGAGAATGGTCACTGAAGTGGAACAACCCTAGATACTTGGTAGATAAGAAGGCTGGCAGCGTCGACAGAAGTATATTTGATATACGTGTTATTGCTGTGTACCTTGCTAGTACTCCTAGTAGAACCTGGATATTGGATACCAGTTCGGTTGCTGAATGTTAGTAACTCGAAATAAAAGCTATGGAATAAATGGAGGCTAGCTAAGGGTGAGGTGACGATGATTGTTGGAAGTATTTCCAAGGTAGATGTGATCACCATCGCATGCTCTCTCTACCTTCGGGACTAGTGACGAACCTAAATAAATGTTATTTGGTGTTTGTGTGGAGCATGAACGTGATTAGATCATGTTTATTGCAATGCGGTTATTCATTTAAGTTAGAGAATAATGGTTATTCTGTTTACATGAATAATACCTTCAATGGTCATGCACCCAATGAGAATGGTTTATTGAATCTTGATCATAGTGATACACATGTTCATAATTATTATGCCAAAAGATACAAAGTTAATAATGATAGTACCACATACTTGTGGCACTACTGCTAAATGTCATGTTGGTGTAAAACGCATGAAGAAATTCCATGCTGATGGATCTATGGACTCATTCGATTGCGAATCGGTTGAGGCATGCAGACCATGCCTTATGGGCAAGATGACTAAGACCCATTTTCTAGTATGGTAGAGCACAAGTAACTTATTGGAAATGATACATGTTGATGTATTCGGTCCAATGAGTGTTGTAGTGTGTGGTGGATATCGTTATTTTCCTACCATCACTAATGATTTGAGTAGATATGGGGATATTTATTTAATGAA
This sequence comes from Hordeum marinum, assembly GCA_022496015.1. Taxonomy (NCBI): domain Eukaryota; kingdom Viridiplantae; phylum Streptophyta; class Magnoliopsida; order Poales; family Poaceae; genus Hordeum; species Hordeum marinum. The sequence goes on along the minus strand of CM039676.1, from coordinate 367,225,259 downwards.
ACACAAGTCTGAAATGTTTGAAAAGTTCAAACAAAATTAGAGTGAAGTTTGAAATCATCGTGACAAAATGCCTACGATATGATCGTGGAGGTAAATACCTAAGTTACGAGTATTGGTATACAATTTAAGACAATGTGGAATTTGTTTCACAACTCACGCCACCTGGAACATGCTACCTCTTGAGCTTGCGTTGGTTTTCCCTTGAAGAGGAAAGGGTGATGCAGCAAAGTAGATAAGTATTTCCCTCAGTTGTTGAGAACCAAGTTATCAATCCAGTAGGAGGAACAAGCATGTAACCAATGGATGCACCTACACAAACAATCAAACTCTTGCACCCAACGCTATAAAGGGGTTATCAATCCCTTCACTGTTATTTGCAAGGATTAGATCCGATAGAGAAAGATGTAAACGAGTGCGCAGAGTAAAAGATAAATAAATTGCAGCAAGGTATTTTTGGTATTTTTGGTTTATAGATCTGAAAGTATATGATGGAAAGTAGACCCGGGAGCCATAGATTTCACTAGAGGCTTCCCTCTTGAAGGAAAATATCTTGGTGGGTAAACAAATTACTATCAAGCAATTGATAGAAAAGCGAATAATCATGTAGTTATCCAAGGCAATGATCATGCATATATGCATCATGTCTATGTCAAGTAGATCAAAACGATTCTGCATCTACTACTATTACTCCACACATCGACCGACTCATGCCTGCATCTAGAGTATTAAGTTCATGAAGAACAGAGTAACGCATTAAGAAAGATGACATGATGTAGAGGGATAAACTCAAGCAATATGATGAATACCCCATCTTGTTACCCTTGATGGCAACAATACAATACGTGCCTCGCTACCCCTACTATGTCACTGGGTGAGGACACCACAAGATTGAACCCAAAACCAAGCACTTCTTCCATTGCAAGAATTACCAATCTAGTTGGCCAAACCAAACAAATAACTCGAAGAGACTTGCAAGGATATGAAATCATGCAAATAAGAATTCAGAGGAGATTCAAAGAAGATTCATGGATAATCTGAACATAAACTCACAATTCATCGGATCTTGACAAACACACCACAAAAGAGGATTACATCGGATAGATCTCCATGAAGATCATGAAGAACATGGTATTAAATATCAAAGAGAGAGAAGAAGCCATCTAGCTACTAGCTATGGACACATAGGTCTGTGGTGGACTACTCACGCATCATCGGAGGGGCAATGGAGTTGATGTAGATGCCCTCCGTGATCGATTCCCCCTCCGACAGATTACCGGAGAATGCCCCAAGATTGGATCTCTCGGGAATAGAGGCTTCCAATGGCAGAAAAGTATTTGCATGGCTCGTTCTGATGTTGGGGGAATATTTTTGGATATTTATAGGCCAAATAATAGGGTTAGGAGACCTGCTAGGGAGCGACAAGCCTGCTAGGCGCGGCTAGGGGGGCCGCGCCTAGCAGGCTTGTGGCGCCCTGGCACCTCCCCTGACATGGACTCCAAGCTTGATCGACTTGTTAGCTTCCAAAAAAATTCCTTCCAAAGGTTTTATTCCATTTGGACTCCGTTTAATATCCCATATCTGCAAAACTCAAAAACAAGGAAAAACAGAAACTGGCACTTGGCTCTAGATTAATAGGTTAGTCCCAAAAATAATATAAAATGGCATATTAATGCATATAACACATCCAAAACATATAGTATAATAGCATGCCATCAAAAAAAATTATAGATACGTTGGAGACGTATCAGCATCCCCAAGCTTAATTCCTGCTTGTCCTCGAGTAGGTAAATGATAAAAACAGAATTTTTGATGTGGAGTGCTACCTAACATATTTATCCATGTAATATTGTTTATTGTGGCATGAATATTCAGATCCGTAAGACTCAAAACAAAAGCTTAATACTTATATAGAAACTATAAAATTTCAAGCATACTAGCAAAGCAATTGTATCTCTTCAAAATATAATGGCAAAAGAAAGTTATCCCTACAATATCATATGGTCTGGCTATGCTCCATCTTCCCCACACAAAGTATTTATATCATGCACAACCCCGATGAAAAGTCAAGCAATTGTTTTCACACCTTTATTTCTCAAAAAAAAATTCAACTCCCACGCAATACATCAGCACGAGCCGTGGACATAGCACTATAGGTGGAATAGAATATGGTGGAGGTTGTCAAGGAAAGGGAGAAGATAGTCTCACATCAACTAGGCGTATCAACGGGCTATGGAGATGCCCATTAATAGATATCAATGTGAGTGAGTAGGGATTGCCATGCAACGGATGCACTAGAGCTATAAGTATATGAAAGCTCAAAAAGGAACTATGTGGACGTGCATCGTGAAGAAAAATTCCACTAGCTATATGAAAGTGACAAAATAGGAGACTCTATCATGAAGATCATGGTGCTACTTTGAAGCACAAGTGTGGAAAAAAGGTAGTAGCAATGTCCCTTCTCTATTTTCTCTCATTTTTTTCATTTTTTTCATTTTTATGTGTGGGTATCTAAGGCCTCTTTTATTCATTTTTTTATTTAGTCCAGAATCTCATCCCCACTTGTGAGAGAATCATAGCTTCCATCATCCTTTCCTCACATGGGACATGCTCTATTAATGATAATCATCACACTTTTATTTACTTACAATTAAAAAGAAAATTACAAATCAATAACTATGACAAAATATGACTCTATATGCAATATGGAAGTGATGGTGCATGTCATAAAAGGAAACGGTGGAAGTTGCATGGCAATATATCTCGGAATGACTATGGAAATGCCATAATAGGTAGGTATGGTGGCTGTTTTGAGGAAAGTATATGGTGGCTGTTTTGAGGAAGGTATATGGTGGATATTTTGAGGAAGGTATATGGTGGCTGTTTTGAGGAAGGTATATGGTATACCGACGAAAGTTTCACGGTAATAGAGAGGCTAGCAAAGGTGAAAGGGTGAGAGTGCGTATAATCCATGGACTCATCATTAGTCATAAAGAACTCGCATACTTATTGCAAAAGTATATTAGTTGTGACACCCTGGAATTATGCTACAGTGGTCATTGTAATTAAGCTATAGTAATGGCCATGTTTAAGCTAACCCCTTTTGCTAAACAGTGCATGATCACAATGGAGTCATATCTCCTTTCAAATTCCACCTCAAAATGCGTTGAATTATATTGTGATAAAATAAAGTTGCAAACAACAAAAAAAAATTGTTGCACATTTGTTATAAATCACAAAACAAATGTTGTTCAGGAACACAACATCATCTTGATATTGGAGTGGACCCCACCATCAATAACAGAGCTTTAAAGCATTTAAATTTGCCCTTAAATTGCATGGAAAATACAAACAATTTCAAATCAACCCAATTATTTTTGAGGCAGTGCTGGTTATTGCCACTTAATTATTGAACTAGGTCTCACATTTTTCAGAGGTGAATGTCTACTATAAATAAAAGGAAATAGAAAAAGGAATAAAAAATAGAAAGAAAAAAGAAATGGAAAAAGAAAAAGAGCTCCTGGGCACTGTGGCCCAAGTGCTACAGGCTGGCCCAGCCCGTTAGGCCGGCCTTTTCCTCCTCCTCGTGCCAACGGAGGAAGGCCATGGCGCTGGCGCCGTCCGAACGGCGATCGGCGCGCTGTCGGCCATCCACGTGCTCCCGCGAGGATAAGAACGACCCCCAGCCACTCTCTCGCACCCCTCAAACCCAGGGACCCATTAGCCTCCTCTCTGTCCCTCTCCTCGCTCACGCTCGAGCTCACCCGAGCGGATCCATGGTCGCGCCTTGGTAAGCACGCGGCCACCGTCCACCTCCTCCCTCACCGACTAGCCCTGGAACTCCGCATCGGCTACGTCGACCTCCCCAAGCACCGGATCGAGCCCCAGGAGCTCCCACGCCATCGCCTTCGATCTTCTTCCTCCTCGGGCCCGAACACCACCGTCGTTGATTCGCTCGTCCCCGTGAACTCTGGCTTCCCCGGGCCTCCACAGCAATGCTAGTGAGCTCCTCTCGCCGTGCCTCTCCCTCTGTGCACTCCCGTAACTCCCTCTAGCTAGCCGCCACCGTGACCGAGCTCTGCCGTTCGCCATTGCTGACGTGCTCGTGCCGTACGTGCGTTTGAGCACCCGTGCGTGCCATGGGCGTGCTCCGGGACGTCCCCTACGTTGATCCCCCTGCTAGGTAGGACGTTTGCATGCTGGCTTGCTCACTGCCATCGACGCCTGAAGTCCGGCGCGCTGCGCTACTCACCGCCGTCGTCTCCGGCCACCTCTAGCCGCGGCACCACCGCCAACCAACTCGCCGTCGCACGGGTCCGGAGAACCCCTGTGGCAAAATCCCGAGTCCCTCCGGTGCCTCCGCCGCGTTTTGGCATCGCCGGCTTTGAGCCGCCAGCCGCCGCCGACATGGCTGGGCTGGGGCCACCCCTAGTGTCCCTGCCAGTAGGCCAGGGCGACCCAATTGACCAGTGGACTTGGTCAACTAGCTGACTAGGCAGTGCCTAGTCACTAACATGTGGGGTCCCAGGCCCCTGTGTCTATGTCACTGGGCCTACCCTGTCAGATAATTAATTTAGTACCTAGATTAATTGAAATAATTAACTTAACCTAATGTGTCCATGACACCTGGGGCCCACTTGCTAAAATAGTCTCTGTTAGTTTAATTTAACACTCATTTAATATGAGCCTATGACATGTGGGCCACACCATGCCCTTTTGACTAGTCAAAGTTGACTTGGTCAATTCAAATTAAAACAAATTAAAATAAAACAAGAAATTTCATTAATTGTTTAAAAAGTTTGAAAATTCATATAAAATAATCCGTAACTCGGATGAAAATAATTTACACATGAAAGTAGTTTAGAAAAATCCCACAAATCCGATTACGCTGTCCGTTAGTGTGTCACGTGCCTCTAGCATAGCAGACATGGAACTTTTCCCCTCCGGATCGTTTGTTCGATAAATTCAAAGACCTGGGAAATATCATCATATATTCTTCTGTTCCGTCTAATACATATAATACTGCGCCAGTGCATACCTAACTCTGCATATTGCCATGTCATGCATCATGGTGCATCTGTGTGCTTTATATTTATTGTTTCCCCCCTCTTCTCTCTAGTACACCCCGAGACTGATGCGGATGCCGGGTACGACTACGCGCCTGACGATCAGGCCTTTGCCGTAGAGCAGCAAGGCAAGCAACCCCCCTTGAGCATTCCGATATCGCCTATTCCTTTCCCTCTTATTCTTGCATTAGATTTTTGCTACTGTATTAGTTAGCTCCTAATCTGATGCATAGCCTGTTTTTGATGAACTGCTACCATACCTGTAATCATATCAACTACTTAGTATAGGTTGATCGATGAATCCCTAGTGACCCCCTTAGTCCCAGTTGCCCCTGCTTCTTCATCGATGACCCAACGACTCGACGACTCGATGACTCGAAGACTCAGCCAACTGACTGACAAGCCAGGCCCTTCACCTCACCGCACTCACCTTAGTTGTACGACTCTACAATGCTACTATCGAGTACCGAGGGTGACACCTCGTGAAGTACTCATGATGTTAGCCCTGTAGTGCTGCTAGTCGGTCGTGATGATCGAGGGTGATTCCTCCTTCACCATTCCCGACGATGTCTCTGTCATGCAACCCCTCAAGTGTGGGACCTTCAAGGGTGATTCCTCTAAGTCCACCTTGACGGTTACATCGAGCGGGGACCATTGAGGGTGATTCCTCAGTTTTTGTCTTGATGTTATATCCGCACAGTTACTATGACCTGGTTAGAGAAACATGTTGGTGATGGGTCGGCCCTGAGGGGTACCCACGGTTTGATGCTGATGAGGCATGGACTGGCGAGAGAGGCCTTTGCCACACATCCTCTAGTCGGGGTGATGGGACCGCATTTATGGGTCACGCTTGCCCCGCATTAATAAAATGCTAATGGGTTGGGTATTTCATCTGAGTTGTTTGTTTGACCTTTTATGCACCAAACGTTCACGTGGGAGAAGTTATGGGTACTCAGCGTCGTTGTATCAGCCGAAGCTCTTCGGATGTCAGCAATGGAGTGGCGTGCGCCGAATTGGGCTGGAGGGTACAACTCCCGGACTAAGTGTACTAGGTCTGCTTTTGGCCGCATTCGCATCGTGCAAGAGTGCAAGGGCAAGTGGGCCCACGAACCTGCGCGCTTAGGATTAGACCGGCGGGCTAGCCTCTTCATTGAGCCTAGGTGGGGCGATGACGTTTTGTATCTCGAGGCCGGGCATTACCCAGGAAAGTGTGTCCGACCGAAGGTGACCAAGCATGTTGGAAATGCGGTGCACCCCTGCAGGGATGAATTCATCTATTCGAATAGCTGTGTCCATGGTAACAGGATGAGCTGGAGTTGTACCTTGACCTTATACAACTAAAACTTTGACTTTAATTTGAAATGAATGTTGGCCCCGGGATTGCTTCCTCGCAGGGAGTCGAGGAAGAATCTCTGGGCATGGTTGCTTAAATTTTTTTTCTACAATAATATGATTATAAGTGATTACATGTCTACTCTCTTCTAATGATGCAAGATGCTGAAGATGCTAGTCTTCGATAGGACTAGGTCTTCCCCCTATTCTTGCTTTCTGCAGTCAGTCCAGATATAACCCCTCCTCTTGATAATGATGCATACTTAGTATAGTTCTGATGTCAGTCTTGCGATTACTTTGGATGAGTAGTCACTGCTGCTTTGCTTCCTCTTTCCCCTTCGATACGATATTGCGTTCAGATGATGGAGCCCCAGAGATGGAGTACGCCAGAGACGACTACTACACCACCACAGGAGCCTACTACTACGTGGAGGTGGCCCCTGACCAGCAGTAGGATAGGAGGTTCCTAGGCAGGAGGCCTCGCCTCTTTCATTCCGTTCTTATGTTTGTGCTAGCCTTCTTAAGGAAAAACTTGTTTAACTTATGTATGTACTCAGATATTATTTGCTTTCGCTGACTCGTGCTTATCGAGCTTTGTATTCGAGCCCTCGAGGTCCCTGGCTTGTAATATGGAGCTCTATGACTTTAATTTGTGTCTAGAGTTGTGTTGTGATATTGATTAGTGAGTCCCTGATCTTGGTCGTACGCATTGCGTGTATGTTTAGCGTACGGTCGAAATTGGGGGCGTCACAAGTTGGTATTAGAGCCGATTGCCTGTAGGTAGCCCCCTTTCCAACTCCTTGGCCGAAGTTGAGTCTAGTACTTGAAAAACTTTTACTAACATTGTTGTGTGGCTTACGGGCCCACATCTCAATCGGGTGGTATTAGGATCTTTTATTCCTCGTCGATACTCTGGGTTCTGATCTCTCTCCTCTTTTGGGTTAAAGATTTTGCTAACTCTAACTCTAGGTTCTCGTAACTACTCCTCCCGAAAAGCCCCTCATTTCAGACGAGGGCTTGATTCATCAAAAGACTCCGAAGATACTCTCCGATGTTCTCTCGAGAACTTTTGCTCATCGCTTTTGCGATTCTCTTCCATCGTCAACCCCTATGGATGACTACATGCAATTGTCGCTCATACTTTCATATCCAGTTGCTCTTGTTATTACAAGGTACATCGAATTATCTTACCGGAGGTTTGTTCTTCCTCGGTGGATCATGTGCTTCACAGAATCCTTTGAAACACTATTCGATCTTCCATACTCCTCCATAGCCTTTTGTTCTTGGCCTTTCTCACCTGCTTGCATTATGGTTAATTCCATATGTCTAGCGATATTAAGTAAATCCTTTGTGGTTTTCATTTGGTTTTATTGATTTAGCATGTGTGTGGATGCACGCAGTCATCAGTTGTTTATCGTAAGTTATCCGTCCGGCTCAGACGTCTTTGCAAACATGAGTTGGTTCCTGACATGTCAACCTTGATTGATTGCCCATCTAAGTCCTTTCATCTTATTTGTATTTGATCGGAACAGCTGTTTCCGATACACAAAATTGGAAATCTTAATTCCTTTGGTTATTTAAACATCAAAATTATTGGATGTTCTATAATCTGATGCCTTTCATTCTTTCTCCCTCTGACAGAATACCGATACTCACATCAGGTCCTTTGTGGACCGTCAAACCATCGTTGGGTTATTATCCGATAGCACCCTTCACGTTCAAAATTCTTGTGATGTTCTTCCGTTGGCACATGAGGTCATTGGTAAACTATGTCTTCTCCCTCTGATAAGTTGTATCATATGCTTTCGTCAGCCATGCTCTGTTTGCAAGCATGTGTTAATTACTCTTGAAGATGGTGGTATAAGTTCCTAAGATGCCCCGATGGGTTGGACCTATGCCTTCCTTAATTCGTGTGAACCCAACAGTTTTCACGAGTCATACTTTTCTGGTGTTTTGCTAGTTAAACTTTCAAAACAACAACCTTATCAAAGACGAGGTGTAAATGTAAGGTGACACATTGATGAAGTGGGATTCGACCTTGAACCTTGTGTTCATGCCCATGGAAACGATGTTGCTCTTATCATACAAGCTTATCCTTTCATAGAATCATTCATGGTATGAGTTGATCTTGTATCTTTGATTTTGTCCTTTGCAAGCGTGGTTCCGATCAGGTTGTTCCACTTTGGTTTCATCCTCAGACAGGTTAAAGTGCTTGTCTTCCATAGATCAATACACTTGTAGCGACCCGACTCAAAAGGAGTCAAGCCTCTGTGTGTTCTGTGCCATCCCTGGATCAGTATGCTGGCACACACAGTACATCAATGTATATATCAAAGTGCAATCACATGTAATAACGTAAAACTGATATATACCTTAAAATAGCAGTGGATACAGTCAACGGGAGTGGAGTCCCAATAACACCAACGACAGGTTGAGTGCGGACCGTAACCCTGAATCGTACTCTTACCCGTCATAGAAGAGTATCTGCAACATAAGATGTTGCAGCCGTGTAGGTCAGTACATTGAATGTACTGGCAAGATCACCATAGTAGAACAGAAGAATAAAGGCTATTCTATATGCAAAGGCTTTGTGGCTCTGTGTCTAAGTTTTTGCGTAAAAGCTGAATTTATTTTCCCTACAACAAAGGAATATCAGGAATTTCACTATGGAATTACCTATCATGACATGGTTCCGTCAACCAATGTCTCAATGCCCACAAGTATCTTAAGTTGCTCACAATTAAGTTATTAGTCTAGTGTTGAGAGTTCAGAGATAGATCCAAGTCTAGAAGCTCAAATTGTCCGTAACCGGGGACAAGACTAATCGATTAGGTTTAACTCTGCAGAGTGTTGTGTACTTTACCCACAAGATTCTTTCCCTCCTGGTAAGTCCTCGCACTGCCTGGTGTTTGAGAACAGGATGAAAGAAACATGGTCTTTCAGAGTGCTTCTCTGACTGTCCGACAGTGCCCATCCAATCCTAACGTCGACTACATCTCGTAGCACTGCCCAGCAGAGTCACAACAAAGATCAACCAAGCCAGAGCCCATAATGACTTGTGGCTACACAGGTAAGCTTCCGGGCATGAAGTATTCATCCTTCTCTTTGAGTCTGGGTGAGGCTTTCCGCAAGATGTCATGGCGCTTCTCCATGCATCCCGGCCACTCACTGGTTTCTCCAGGGTGCCCATCAATTCCATCCTTCACCCAGTAGTGTGTATTGAAAACTTGTCTTCTCGAGTCTCGAAGTCTTGAGGTCTTGAAGATGCAGGTCTTGAAGATGCCCTCATGAAGTTGTTGTCTTGACGTAGAGTCCTTCTTCACACCACTCACGAACACTCATACCAAACCCCGTCTACTTTAGCATAGCATAAAAGTAACTAACGTTCCCGGGGCTTTAGTAACCAGTGGTGGGTTCCTACCTCATGCATTATACTCAACTACAAGAATTTCAATAACACTACGGGAGGGAATTGTTAAGTGATGTCACTACAATGCAAGAAAAACATAGGTATGAAAAGATGGTCAAAGTGAACTTGCCTGTACTGTTGATGAAGAGAAAGATCGCTCTCAGAAATAACTTGATAGACTATTCGTCACTCTCCGATGAAAAATCTATACAAACAAACATTGCATACATATAAGCAATCATACTAGCAATCAATTCTAACAATCACAAGATAACACAAGAAACAAAACAACAAGGTTGATGAAGGAAATACGTAAGACAAAACTCAAAGTCAAGAAAGTTTTCATAAAAGTAACTACGGTAGTTTCCCCTACAAACAATTATTTTCAAATAGTAACAAAACAATAACAAAGTAAAATACAACAAAAGGATTTCTTGTAAATATTTTACTAGCAAAAAGATTTACTTTTGAAGAACAAGTAAAACTATGAAAAGAACATCCTAAACAACATAAGTGTTTGCCTAATGAACTTAACTACAATCACAACCATAAACTAAGAGAAAACAAATTATGAAACAACTAAGTTAATAGAAAATAATTAATAAAATATATTTATTACAAAACATAATTAGATCATCTAAAACTTTGTGAAAATAATCTCTACGAAAACTAAGTTGTTTTATAAAACATTACCTAATGATAGAGAATATAGTTTTCCTATCATAATAGAGCAAAACTAAATTATTTTTATTAACAAAACATTTCTTAACATAAAGGAATTACTACAAATTTTATTTGAAAACATAATCTAATTATATAAAACTTTACTTAAAAGAATTATTACTAACTAATTTGCTTTGTAATAAACTATACCTATTTGAAAAAGGTTATAGGTCCCTTTAATAAAATTTTATAAACTAAACAATTATCATTTGTTAACAGCAAGTAAATTACTAAGGTTTAGAACAACAGAACTAAATGAAAATCTAAAACATAAGTTAAAATCAAATCAGATTTCAAAATAAAACAAAGTAGGTCAAACTAATTAAACTAATAGGAAACTAAACAAATTCTGTTTCTAGTTAAAACCCTCATCAAATTTATTCTAAAAATTCTCAAACTTTACCTACTGATACCTAATATCACTAGTGTCAAGTAGAAAAAAGAATCAATCAAAAATACATTTTAAAACTCAAGATATTCAGAAAACAAAATTTAAATCAAATCTGTTTAAATTCAAATTTAGATGTTCAAACATGGTCAAATTTGGTATCTAAAGAAACTAGAAAAAAATTGTGACCTAATGCAAAAAGAATAAATTAAAAATACTTAAAAACATAAAAGATATAAGCAAAACAAATCAAAAACTATTTTGGAAACAGAATTTAAAACAGAAAAGAAAAACCATTTTCTGACGGACAGGGGGTGACGTGGCAGATCCTGATTGGCTAAAGGGGTGCGCGTGATCTATTGATTCGAGCGGACGGCCGGCTTCTAAAGAAAAACGTTTCGGGTATTAAAACTTCTTATCTAAGCCGACGAGGTGATGTCCGACGAGGTCGTCGTCGACGACGGCGGCTCGGGATCAAAGCGTGCGTCGGCTCTAGGGGGTCTCCGGCGACGACATCGGCTCCGTTCGACGAAGGGGATCACGGCGAAGGCTATGGTGGCATCGGAGGGACCTCGGGGCGACGGTGATGAGCGACGCGTGCTCGGGGCGGTTCGGACTCCGGTGAGGTCGACGGTGTGGCGGCTCTGGGGGTCTCCGAGGCTCGGGCAGGGGATGGGGAGGTGCGGGCGAGCAAGAGGGGCTCGATGGTGCGCTCGGGAGAGGACGGGGAGGTCGGAATGGAGCTAGGCGATGGCAATGGCGCGGCGGCAACCGAAAGCTCCGGCGAGCGATTCTGGCGTCGGGAGGCCGTGGGGTGACGGGCAACGAGGGGTAATGGGAAGAGTGGTGGTGGGCTCTACTTATAGGCGGCTCAGGTGCTTGAGAAGAGGCAGGGGAGAGGATCACGGCGAGGAGATCCGGCGAGGTTTGCTCGGGAGTTGAAAGGAAGGAGGTGATCGACGGGATTTTCGGTCGGGGGTGGGCTCCACTGGTCAGCGAGGGCGGGCGAGCTGTTAGCGCGTCGGTTGACCGTAAAGAAGGAAGGTCGGGGGGGGGGGGAGTTAAGCCGATTGGGCCGACCGGGCTTTAATGCCTTTAAATTTTTTCCATTTTTTTAAATACCAGCGAATCAAAAACATATAAATGGCCATAAATACTTGCCTAAAAATAAAGAATTTTATACCGAAATTATCAACAGAATAAATTCCATTTAGTGGACATTTTTACCTGGCCAAATTAACATTTTTAAAAAAAATCATTTTTCAGAAAAATGCCTTAATTGGCTTTATTTACTTTTGCAAATATTTTTTTATATCACCCCTTGGGTTTTATGATTCAAAACTTCAAAATTAACCCCCTGGCTTTGGAGTGTCCTTTTTCTCCTCTCAAAAATCTTTGCAAGGGGTTTGGATGCATGAAATTTCAAATAGGGAATTCAAATGAAATTGAAACTCCATATGAGAAATTCTCAAATAGTTTTCAAATTCCCTTTTTCAAATCTTTGGTTTAACTTCCAACTCATATTTCATATAATTTGAAGAAGTCATATTATCCTCTCTCATGAAAATCATTGAGTTGCATAAAGTTTCTGAATTTGAAATATTTTCAAATGGGAATTCAAACCATTTTCAAATCCCTTTTCATTTCTTTAAATGGAAGAAGTCATGTCATCTTCACTTTGGGTTTTGTGATGAAAAGAATTTGAATTCCTGGTGATCAAAATGCAGAATGAAAGTTTTGGTAAAGTCATTTCATTCCCTCTCATTAAACTTTCAAAAGTTTCAAGTTTCAAAAAGTTTCAAATTTCACTCACTTTCAATCACTCAAGCAAACAAACAATCATTCTAAATATTATTATAACATTCCAAAGTTTGGGATGTTACAACACTAGTCTAAACTCTATTTTGATCTACCTCCAGGTATTATCTCTGGTATCTTGATAAAAATCACGGGGCTTTATAACTTCTTATGAGCTCCTCATCAACTATGATATTTCACTCACTCAAGTTTCCCCGTGTTCTGATTTGTTGGACAATCAAGGACACTGATAATTGAATTGAGTCTGCATTGCGATTCAACAACTCTTAGTAATCTTCTTTGCTTATGAGTTTATACTCGACCATGCCATTCCAAGCTGTTAGGCTATATCATCATCGCCATGTTAAAGCTTGGCCATGCTATCTACGGCCTACCTCCCTGAAGCACCATTCCAAAAGTGCATTAATATTACATCAAGCTTTCAACGTCATGTTGGTTGTCTTGAAAGGCTATTTCTATTTTGATCTAGCACCCTCATCTATGGTTCCGCAAATTTTCGCTTTTCCATTTCTTTGCTTGATGTCACCGCTGATCGTTTACATCTTCCAGAGACTTCTCGACAAACATGTCATAATCCTCATCAGCATTCTGGACTCTTTCATCAATTAAATTCATGATGAGATGTAGCATCCTTGCATTGGTAAATTGGTATTGTCTTTGACGACACCTTTGGTTTCTTTCCAAATGAAGGCTTGGTCTTGTTTTGGTTGAACCTTAAGTTCCTTGTTAGCCATCTTGTGTTATATTCTATCTTGGAGTATTACCATATTTTTGTTGAGAATGGCATGAGAATTGCACACATCTTAAGAATTCTTGATATTGTGATACTCCGTGCCATCACCTTCCATTTCTTGGCCCCCGTGTTGTTTCTAACCGGAATACCGACAAATGGGTTGTGATGTGTAAATTCAACACTTATGGCATAACAACTCTATTACCTTGAAGTAAATGAACAATAAGCCCTTTTCTTACCGTGTTGGCTGTTGAATCAACATTCTATCATTGGTCGTGCTACTTAGTCCGGGCTTTGGTTGCATCTTTTGATTAATTTTTAATTGTGGATGTTTTCCCTTGGGCATACCTCAATATATCATCTGGTTTGACCAATGCTATCACCTTGTTCACCCAATTGTGGAAATCCATCTTTGTGGAAATCTGGACAAGTTGATGCAGAGCCCATCAGCCACATCCTCATCTTCTTTGTGGTTCATGATGAACCTTTTGTTGGGGAACGTTGCATGGGAAACAAAAAATTTCCTACGCACACGCAAGATCTATCCATGGTGATGAGCATCTACGAGAGGGAGAGTGGATCTACATACCCTTGTAGATCGCTAAGCGGAAGCGTTGAGAAACGCGGTTGATGTAGTCAAATGTCTTCGCGATCCAAATCGCCGAGCGTCCCGCGATCCAATCACGACCCGTCCCGATCTAGTACCGAACGGATGACACCTCTACGTTCAGCACACGTATGGCTTGATGATGATCTCCGCCTTCTCGATCCAGCAAGAGGGGCGGAGAGGTGGAAGAGTTCTCCGGCAGCGTGACGGCACTCCGGCGATGGTGGTGGAGCTGTTCCGGCAGAGCTTCGCATAAGCACTGCAGAAAACCGATCTAGAGGAGAAACTATGGACTAGAGGAGAGGGCAGCACGTGGCAAAAATATTGTGAAAACCCCTCAAAACCACTAGTATATATAGGAGGAGGGGAGGAGGAGGCTTGGCCCTCAAGGGGCCATACCTAGGCTTCGGCTGAACCAAGGAGGGAGGAGTCTTCCTCCTCCACTCCTAGTAGGATTAGGACGCCTTCCTTATTTGTTCCTTTTTGCCTTTTTCCAACTTTTCCTTTTGGGCTTTTCTTCCTAGCCACATGGGCCCTGTGTCGAACTTCCACCAGCCCACTAAGGGATGGTATTCACCTTCCCACAGCCCATGTAGCCTCTTGGGTCGAAATACCCCTCCCGATGGTCCCTCGGTACACTATCGGCACTCCCGGTACACTACCGATGAGCCCGAAACTTTTCCGGTGACCAAAACAGAACTTCCTATATATCAATCTTTACCTCCGGACCATTCCGGAGCTCCTCGTGACGTCCGGGATCTCATCCGGGACTCCGAAGAACCTTCGGTCACCACCATGTATAACTCTATACTACCGAAACGTCACCAAACCTTAAGTGTGCAGACCCTGCGGGTTCGAGAACTATGTAGACATGACCGAGACACCTCTACGGTCAATAACCAATAGTGGGACCTGGATGCCCATATTGGTTCCTACATATTCGACGAAGATCTTTATCGGTCGAACCTCTATGTCAAGGATTCAGTTAATCCCGTATGATGTTCCCTTTGTTCTTCGGTATGTTACTTGCCCGAGATTCGATCATCGGTATCTCCATACCTAGTTCAACCTCATTACTGGCAAGTCTCTTTACTCGTTCCGTAATACCAGATCCCGTGTCTAACACTTAGTCACACTGCTTGCAAGGCTTATTGCGATGTTGTATTACCGAGTGGGCCCTGAGATACCTCTCCGTCACACGGAGTACCAAATCCCAGTCTTGATCCATGCCAACCCAATAGACACCCTCGGAGATACCTGTAATGCACCTTTATAGTCACCCAGTTACGTTGCGATGTTTGATACACATAAGGCACTCCTCCGGTGTCCGTGAGTTGCATGATCTCATGGTCATAGGAACATATACTTGACATGCAGAAAACAGTAGCAATAAACTGACACAATCATATGCTACGTTTGTAGTTTGGGTCTCGTCCATCACATCATTCTGCTAATGATGTGATCCAGTTATCAACTGACATCACATGTCAATGGCTAGGAAACCTTGACCATCTTTGATTAACGAGCTAGTTCACTAGAGGCATACTAGGGACCTAGTGTTGTCTATTAACCCACACATGTAATGTGTTTGCAATCAATACAATTATAGCATGGATAATAAACAATTATCATGAAGAAGGAATATAATAATAAACACTTTATTTATTGCCTCTAGGGCATATTTCCAACAATCTCCCACTTGCACTATAGTCAATAACCTAGTTCACATCACTATGTGATTTACATTGTAATGAATCGAACACCCATGCAGTTCTGGTGTTGATCATGTTTAGCCCTTGGAAGAGCTTTAGTCAAAGGGTCTGCAACATTCAGATCCGTGTGCACTTTGCAAATATTTATGTCCTTCTCCTCGATGCAATCGCGGATGGAGTTGAAGCATCACTTTATGTGTCTAGTCCTCTTGTGAAACCTTGGTTCCTTGGACAGAGCAATGGCACCAGTGTTGTCACATAACAGGTTCATTGGATTCAGTGCACTGGGCACTACTCCAAGATCTGTCATGAACTGCTTCATCCAGACACCTTCCTTCGCCGCCTCCGAGGCTGCGATGTACTCCGCTTCGCATGTAGAATCGGCTACCATGCTTTGCTTGGAACTGCATGAGCTTACCGCTCCCCCGTTGAGAATAAATACGTATCCGGTTTGTGACTTAGAGTTATCCGGATCAGTGTCAAAGCTTGCATCGACGTAACCCTTTATGACGAGCTCTTCATCACCTCCATAAACGAGAAACATTTCCTTAGTCCTGTTCAGGTACTTAAGGATATTCTTGACCGCCGCCCAGTGCTCCATTCCAGGATCACTTTGAAACCTTCCAGCCATACTTATGGCAAGGCTGACATCGGGTCTTGTGCACAACATTGCATACATGATAGAGCCTATGGCTGAAGCATAGGGGATGACACTCATCTTTTCTCTATCTTCTGCAGTCACTCGGCTTTGAGTCTTACTCAACTTCACACCTTGTAACACAGGCAAGAACCCCTTCTTGGCCTGATCCATTTTGAACTTCTTCAAAACTTTATCAAGGTATGTGCTCTGTGAAAGTGCTATTAAGTGTCTCGATCTATCTCTATAGATCTTAATGCCTAATATGAAAGCAGCTTCTCCTAGGTCCTTCATTGAAAAACTCTTGGTTCAAATATTCCTTCACGCTTTCTAGCATTTCTATATTGTTTCCAATTAGCAATATGTCATCCACATATAATACTAGAAACTCTATAGAGCTCCCACTCACTTTCTTGTAAATACAAGCTTCTCCATAAACTTGTATAAACTCAAACGCTTTGATCACCTCATAAAAGCACTTGTTCCAACTCCGAGATGCTTTCACCAGCCCATAAATGGATCGCTAGAGTTTGCAAACTTTGTCAGCATTCTCTAGATCGACAAAACCTTCTGGTTGCATCATATACAACTCTTCCTCAAGAAAACCATTGAGGAACGCTGTTTTGACATCCATCCGCCAAATTTCATAGTCGAAATAAGCAGCTATTGCTAACATGATTCTGATGGACTTAAGCATCGCTATGGGTGAGAAGGTCTCATCGTAGTCAACTCCTTGAACTTGTGAAAAACCCTTTGCCACAAGTCGATCTTTATAGACGGTGACATTACCGTCTGCGTCCGTCTTCTTCTTAAAGATCCATTTGTTCTGAATGGCATTTCGCCCTTCAGGTAATACTTCCAAAGTCCACACTTTGTTTTCATACATGGAACCCATCTCGGATTTCATGGCCTCTAACCATTTCTCAGAATCCAGGCCCATCACTACTCCTCCATAGCTCGTAGGTTCATTGTTGTCCAACAACATGACCTCCAAGATAGGGTTGCCGTACCACTCAGGAGTAGTACACGCCCTTGTCGACCTACGAGGTTCAATAGTAGCTTGATCCGAAGCTTCATGATCATCATCATTAACTTCTTCTTCTACCATCGTAGGTTCCACAGAAACATCTTTCTGCGCTGCACTACTTTGTGGTTGAAGTATAGGTTCAATAACCTCATCAAGCTCTATTTTCCTCCCACTCAATTCTTTCGAGAGAAACTCTTTCTCAAGAAATGTTCCGTTCTTAGCAACAAACACTTTGCCTTCGGATCTGAGATAGAAGATATACCCGACTGTCTCTTTCGGGTATCCTATGAAGACGCATTTCTCCGCTTTGGGTTCCAGCTTTTCAGGCTAAAGCTTTTTCACATAAGCATCACATCCCCAAACTTTTAAAAACGACAACTTTGGCCTCTTGCCAAACCATTGCTCATATGGCGTCGTCTCAATGGATTTTGATGGTGCCCTATTAAAAGTGAATGCAGTTGTCTGTAATGCATAACCCCAAAACGATAGTGGCAAATCAGCAAGAGACATCATAGATCGCACCATATCTAATAAGGTTTGATTACGACGTTCGGACACACCATTACGCTGTGGTGTTCCGGGCAGCGTCAACTGTGAAACAATTCCACACTGTCTTAAGTGACTGCCAAACTCATAACTCAGATATTCACCTCCTCGATCAGATCACATGAATTTAATCTTCTTGTTACGATGATTCTCAACTTCACTCTAAAATTGCTTGAACTTTTCAAACGTTTCAGACTTGTGTTTCATTAAGTAAATATATCCATATCTACTTAAGTCATCATTGAAGGTGAGAAAATAACGATATCCACCACGCTCTATAACATTCAGTGGACCGCACACATCAGTATGTATGATTTCCAATAAGTCCCTTGCCCGTTCCATTATTCTGGAGAACGGCGTTTTAGTCATCTTTCCCATGAGGCATGGTTCAAATGTGTCTAGTGATTCAAAATCAAGTGACTCCAAAAGCCCATCAGTATGGAGCTTCCTCATGCATTTTACACCAATATGACCTAAATGGCAGTGCCACAAGAAAGTGGTACTATCATTATCAACTCTACATCTTTTGGCATCAATGTTATGAACATGTGTATCATCACTATCAAGATTCAACATGAATAAACCCCTCACATTGGGTGCATGACCATAAAAGATATTACTCATATAAATAGAACAACCATTATTCTCTGATTTAAATGAGTAACCGTCTCGCAAGAAACAAGATCCAGATATAGTGTTCATGCTTAACGCAGGCACTAAATAACAATTATTTAGGTTCATCACTAATCCCGATGGTAATCGAAGAGAGAGCGTGCCGACGGCGATCACATCAACCTTGGAACCATTTCCAATGCGCATCGTCACTTAGTCCTTTGCCAGCCTTCGCTTATTTCGTAGTTCCTGTTTTGAGTTGCAAATGTGAGCAACCGAACCGGTATGAAATACCCAGGCACTACAACGAGAGCTAGTAAGGTACACATCAATAACAAGTATATCATATATACCTTGTTTGTAGTTGGCTGCCTTCTTGTCAGCCAGGTACTTGGGGCAGTTTCGCTTCCAGTGACCAGTTCCCTTGCAATGAAAGCACTCATTTTCTGGCTTGGGTCCATGCTTGGGCTTCTTTACAGGAGTAGCAACTGCTTTGCCATCCTTCTTGGTTTTATCCTTCTTGCCCTTTCCCTTGCCCTTGCCATTCTTCTTGAAACTAGTGGTTTTATTGACCATCAACACTTGATGTTCTTTCTGGATTTCAGACTCAGCGACTTTTAGCATCGCAAACAGCTCGACGACTGACTTGTTCATCCCGTGCATGTTATAGTTCACCACAAAGCTCTTGTAACTAGGTGGCAGTGATTGAAGAACTCTGTCAGTGATCGCCTCTGGCGGAAGGGCAATTTCCAACTCTGCCAGATGAATCGAGTACCCAGACATTCTGAGTATATGTTCACTGATAGGCCCATTCTCCTCCATTTTGCAAGCGTAGAACTTATCTGAGGTCTCATACCTCTCGATCTGGGCATTCTTCTGAAAGATGAACTTCAACTCTTGGAACATCTCATATGCTCCATGACGTTCAAAACGTCTTTGAAGTCCCGCTTCTAAGCCATAAAATATTGCACACTGAACTATTGAGTAATCTCGAGAACGTGCCTCCCAAGCGTTCTTAACGTCTTCGGGTTGGTCACCAAGTGGTGCATCAAGGACATATGATTTCGGGGAAGCCGTGAGGATAATCCTCAGATTACGGGCCCAGTCAACAAAGTTACTTCCATCATCTTTCAACTTAGCTTTCTCTAGGAAC
Organism: Hordeum marinum; assembly: GCA_022496015.1. Taxonomy (NCBI): domain Eukaryota; kingdom Viridiplantae; phylum Streptophyta; class Magnoliopsida; order Poales; family Poaceae; genus Hordeum; species Hordeum marinum. The sequence goes on along the minus strand of CM039676.1, from coordinate 367,205,499 downwards.
GCATTAAAATTCAGGGGTGCTACTGCGCGAGCCATTGATCTACAACATAAATATGCAAAGGTTGCTTAGACTATTGTTCAAGATAATGAGTTTAGTTAATCAGATTACTAAAGCTCCCACTCAAATTGACATCCCTCAGGTCATCTGAGTGTGACATGATCCAAATTCACCAACTCAAGTCCGATCATCACGTGAGTTGAGGTGGTTTCAATGGTGAACATCATCATGTTGATCATATCTACTATATGACTCATGTTTGACCTTTCGGTCTCTTGTGTTCCGAGGCCATGTCTGTACATGCTAGGCTCGTCAAGTTTAACCCGAGTGTTCTGCATGTGCAATACTGGCTTGCACCCATTGTATGTGAACGTAGAGTCTATCACACCCGATCATCACGTGGTGTCTCGACACAACGAACTTTCGCAACGGTGCACACTCGGGGAGAACACAATTCATCTTGAAATTTTAGTGAGGGATCACCTTATAATGCTACCGTCATCCTAAGCAAAACAAGGTGCATAAAAGGATTAAGATCACACGCAAATCATAAGTGACATGATATGGCCATGAACTTGTGCTTTTGATCTCCATCTTGAAAGCACCGGCATGATCTCCATCGTCACCGGCACGACACCATGATCTCCATCATCTTGATCTCCATCAACGTGTAGCCACTGGGGTTGTCGCGCCCACCATGCTTATACTACTATTGCTACCATTTAGCGATAAAGTAAAGCATTACATAGCGCTTAATGATTGACACGCAAGTCATACAATAATTAAAGACAACCCTATGGATCCTGCCGGTTGCCGTACTCATCGACATGCAAGTCGTGATAATCTATACATCACATGATCATCTCATACATCACATATATCACATCATATAATTGGCCATATCACATCACAACATACCCTGCAAAAACAAGTTAGATGTCCTCTAATTGTTGTTGCATGTTTTACGTGGCTGCCACGGGTATCTAGCAAGAACAATTCTCACCTACGCATAAACCACAATGGTGATACATAAGTTGCTTTTCAACCTTCTCAAGGACCACCTTTGTCGAATCCGATCCAACTAAAGTAGGAGAAACAGACACCCGCCAGCCATCTTTGTGCAACGAAGTTACACGTCAGTCGATGGAACCGGTCTCTCGTAAGCGTACGAGTAATGTTGGTCCGGGCCGCTTCGTCCCACAATACCGCTGAACCAAAACACGACCAAGGGAGGAAGCAATCTAAGCATCAACACCCACAAACTCTTTGTGTTCTACTCGAGATCTCATCTACACATAGACCTAGCTCATGATGCCAATGTTGGGGAACGTTGCCTGGGAAACGAAAATTTTCCTACGCACACGCAAGATCTATCCATGGTGATGAGCATCTACGAGAGGGAGAGTGGATCGACATACCCTTGTAGATCGCTAAGCGGGAAGCGTTGAGAAATGTGGTTGATGTAGTCGAACGTCTTCGTGATCCAAATCGCCGAGCGTCCCGCGATCCAATCACGATTTGTCCCGATCTAGTACCGAACGGACGACACCTCCACGTTCAGCACACGTATGGCTTGATGATGATCTCCGCCTTATTGATCCAGCAAGAGGGGGTGTAGAGGTGGAAGAGTTCTCTAGCAGCGTGACGACACTCCGACGATGGTGGTGGAGCTGTTCCGGTAGGGCTTCGCCTAAGCATTGAAGAAAACCAATCTAGAGGAGAAACTATGCACTAGAGGAGAGGGTAGCACGTGGCAAAAATATTGTGCAAAACCCCTCAAAACCACTAGTATATATAGGAGGAAGGGAGGAGGAGGCTTGGACCTCAAGGGTCCAGCCCTAGGCTTCGGCCGAACCAAGGAGGGAGGAGTCCTCCTCCTCCACTCCTAGTAGGATTAGGACTCCTTCCTTATTTGTTCCTTTTTGCCTTTTCCCACCTTTTTCCTTTTGGGATTTTCTTCCCAGCCACATGGTCCTTGTGTGGGACTTCCACCAGACCACTAAGGGCTGGTATTGACCTTCCCATAGCCCATGTAGCCTCTTGGGTCGAAATACCCCTCCCGATGGTCCCCCGGTACACTATCGGCACTCCCGGTACACTACCGATGAGCCCGAAACTTTTCCGGCGACCAAAACAGGACTTCCTATATATCAATCTTTACCTCCGGACCATTCCGGATCTCCTCGTGATGTTCAGGATCTCATCTGGTACTCCGAACAACCTTCGGTAACCACCATGCATAACTCTATACTACCGAAACGTCACCAAACCTTAAGTGTGCACACCCTGGGGGTTCGAGAACTATATAGACATGAACGAGACACCTCTACGGTCAATAACCAATAGCGGGACCTAGATGCCCATATTGGTTCCTACATATTCTACCAAGATCTTTATCGGTCGAATCTCGATGTCAAGTATTCAGTTAATCCCGTATGATGTTCCCTTTGTTCTTCGGTATGTTACTTGCTCGAGATTCCATCGTCAGTATCTCCATACCTAGTTCAATCTCGTTACCGGAAATTCTCTTTACTCGTTCCGTAATACAAGATTTCGTGGCTAACACTTAGTCACATTGCTTGCAAGGCTTATTGTGATGTTGTATTACCGAGTGGGCCCTAAGATACCTCTCCATCACACGGAGTACCAAATCCCAGTCTTGATCCATGCCAACCCAACAGACACCCTTAGAGATACCTGTAATGCACCTTTATAGTCACCCAGTTATGTTGCGACGTTTGATACACACAAGGCACTCCTCGGTGTCCGTGAGTTGCATGATCTCATGGTCATAGGAACATATACTTGACATGCAGAAAACAGTAGCAATAAACTGACACGATCATATGCTACGTTTGTAGTTTGGGTCTCATCCATCACATCGTTCTTCTAATGATGTGATCCCGTTATCAAATGGCATCACATGTCAATGGCTAGGAAACTATGACCATCTTTGATTAACAAGCTAGTTCACTAGAGGCATACTAGGGACCAAGTGTTGTCTATTTACCCACACATGTAATGTGTTTCCAATCAATACAATTATAGCATGGATAATAAAGAATTATCAAGAACAAGCAAATATAATAGTAAACACTTTATTTATTGCCTCTAGGGCATATTTCCAACACCTTTAAGATAGTGTTGTAAACTTTTGAAGGCTTTATCTTCGTAACTAGCTCATGAAGAATATATTTGGTAAAGAGGTGTTTTTCTCTAAGTTGACGTGCATCTTATCATCGTGATTATGAGAAAAATTTGTTTCGCTTCCTCCGGAATCGTTCCAATTCATTCATGCATGTGCAAAGTATTCTATGGTTTGATAGGTTTGCTACCTTCACTCCATATGTATTTCCTAGCACGTCAAGCCACTAATTGATTTGATCTGGGGAAAAGAAGTTCTTCGTAAGAGCTATCCGGTCTTATACACGGAACTTTGATATCCTATATGATGGTTCCCAACCAAAGCTTGATTGCATTCCATCCTAAAAACTTCCATGTGGACACAAATGTCTTCACATTGTGTTCATATGTCTTGCATTCCAACTCATGATTCAGGGCTTGCTTCCGTCGTTCATTCCGAGATTCTTACAAATCATCTCATAGTTCTATGTTGCATACTTTTCTTCTCAGGCCTTCTATGTCTGAAGTATCCTAACACCAACAAGATCTGGACCTCAGCGGATATGATGGTTGGAACCCTTCCCAAGAATTATAACGTTGGTCTCTATGTTACTCGGTAGGTGATGTGGCTAACACACCTGCCCGGAAGACCTATTGTTATAGTATCTTGTTCAGCAAGATTCGTCTTTTCTCACATGAGGAAATTGTAAGACTTATTTTATAAGTTGTTCCTGATGGATCCTTTGAGTTCTTGAAGTCTGACCTTTATATAATGACCATGTTGATGCTTCCCCGAAGCACAGTTGTGATACTCCAATCACCAACAAGAACATTGGAAGCGCAATGCTAAATGTTTCTTGATCAATTATCCAAACGACATTGTATGGGTAATATCATGCATTCCCCCTTACCTAAATGGTTATGTACTTGATGTCCTGTCACGCGTATCGTGCTCTGATTATCTTTGGGGAAAGGTATACTCAAGATAACTCCTTAATTTGCTTCTTGATTTCCAACAAATCATTTGCGGGCATCCGATAGGGTCTCTTGGAAATTGGGGCTGTCCCTGGCTGTAGCTCTATTAAGAACTCAATCTCCCTATCTGGTGGCATTCCTGGTAATTCTTTCGGAAATACATCTGGAAATTCTTTTACCACAGGTACTTCCTCCTGAACAACTCCCATGAGAGTGTTTAACCTAGCACTCATACATGTGCGTCGGGATGCATACTTAATCCTCTTGTTCTCTGGGGTGGTGAGTGAAACAGACTTGCTAGGGCAATCAAGATTTCCTTCATACTTGGTCATCCAATCCATGCCTAGGATTACATCCAATCCTTGTGACTCTAAGACGATGAGGTCGGTGGGAAAAACATGGTTTCCTATATTGAGTTTCAAGGCATGGCATCCTATCCCTGCCATCATCATACCTCCTGGGGAACTGACCTTAATGGGCTGACTAAGGGTTTTGGTGGGCAAACCATACTTATCCACAACTACCCTTGATATGAATGAATGAGTTGCACCGGAATCAAAAAGTACTGTAACTGAACGTGAATGCAATAAAAACTTACCAACCACAGTCTCGGGCTGATCATAGACTTCTTCCACGTCAATGTGATTCACTTGAGCACGGGGAAACGGATTGGGTTTCTTAACTGCTGCATTGCCGTTGTTGTTGCCGTTCCCACTGCCTTGCTTGCTCTGGGGACACTCAGTAGCATAGTGCCCTGTCTTCTGGCACTTGAAACAGGTAATGTGACTCAGATCCTTCTGAGCAGGAACTTGACGGTGCTGGTTGTTGTTCCCATTCCCATTGTCAGTCTTGAAGTTACCATGGTTGGGACGGTTGTTCCCATTTCCTCCATGATGGTGGCCTCCATGGTTATGCACAGTATGAGTGTGCCTTCCAAACTTACTGTTTCCTGATCCGGTATTCCCGGAGTACGGGGAGTAACGAGGCTTCTGATGAGCTCCAGAGTTGAACTTCCCCTGAGTGTACTTCCTCTTGCGGTTCTCAATCTGCTGCTGTTTACCTTCCAGAATAAGTGCCTTATCCACCAGCTCTTGGTAGTTGTTGAAATTAGCCACTACCAGCTGTATGCTCAACTCATCATTGAGTCCTTCCAGAAACTTTTCTTGCTTGGCCGCATCATCGGCCACATCTCCTGGGGCATAACGGGCCAACATGCTGAACTCTTCCACATATTGGGCCACAGAGCGATTACCCTGGCGCAAGTTGCGAAACTCGCGCTTCTTTAGACTCATGGCTCCAGCTGAAACATGAGCGGTGCGGAAAGCAAGCTTGAACTGCTCCCAAGTCACATCTGCAATAGGATAAGTGGTGGTGTAATTCTCCCACCATGATGCTGCTGGTCCTTCCAGTTGATGTGCGGCAAATCGCACTTTCTCAGCGTCAGTGCATCCAGCGGTGACAAGTTCTCTCTCCATCTTACGGAGCCAGTCATCTGCCACAATGGGTTCAGTGCTGCTGGAGAAAGTTGGAGGGTTCAACCTCAGAAAACGGGTGAGATTGTCAGTCTGAGGTGGATGGTGGTTGTTGTTGTTGTTCTGGTTGTTGGTCTGATTCTGAATCAATAGTTGCATCAGTGCATTCTGTTGCTGAAGGAGTTGGGTGAGTTCCGGTGGGAAAGTGAAATCGGTCTCACGTCGTGGAGGCATCTTGGTGTTTTCAGAGGGATGAGAATTAGAATAGAACAAGGGTCTAGAAGAAATTCACTACCCATATGCAATGCAACAAACATATCACACCAAACACTCATTCATTTATTCAATCAATGTCAAACAACGGAAATACAATCTCAGACAAACTAAACATCGACCTACGCTTTAACGACTAAAATAAAAGATACATGGAGGGCATAACTAATGTTTTTCCTCAGAAGTGCATAGTCGTAGGTCCTCCGGTGGTGCTTTCCTCATAGTCTTCATCGTCGCTGATGAAGGGTGCCATGTCTCCTTCGGGGTGAAGGTTTTCTCCCATGTCTAGATGCTCCTCCAGAGTGGCGATGCGTGCATTCTGCTCATCAATCCTCTCTAGGAAGTCCTTCACTTCATGCTCGTGTTCATAGTTGGCCTCTCGCAGATCAGCTTCAAGGTCCAGCTCGCGGTTCATCAGATTCTTGATTGTCTTTGTATCAGCACGAACTCGAAGCTCCAGAGTCCTGATGTGAGTCTCCAAGGTCTGGATATAAGAGATAGTGGTGTCTGCAGTGGGATTGGTGATGATGTTGCCATGGGCATCTCTGCGGCAAACCATGTTGAGTCCTGGTGAAATGGTTCCACCTCTGTATTCCTCCTGAATACGTCCAAGGGCACGATCAATGGCCATGTCTCTCCCAAGTATTCAACTGGGTGCCACGAACTTGAGGTCGATGGGTTCCTTCCGGTTTCCAAAAGTCTTCCCTGGAATATGCACCTCGATCCTGTAGCGTCCATCTTGGGGAAATGACATGATAGGAATCCCGGTGATGCTCGGCAAAGCAATCCTTACGTCCTTGACGATCCTCATCAGCTCCTTACCAAAGGGCATCGTTGCGTCAGGCTGGCAAAACTCTGTGATCAACACTGGGATGAAGGTGGCCATCTATAAATTTTGAAATAATCGGAGAGGAGTCAGAAACGAATAGATGAGAGTATAAGATATTTAAAGACAAAGAGAAACAATCCTAAGGCTTTCCAATCCTAGAGGTTACGTCCTATGGTCAGCGTGTGCTCTGATACCATTTCTGTAGCGACTCGACCTAAAAGGTCAAGTCTCCGGTGTTTCCGTACCATCCCAAGATCATGCTGGTACACACACGGTACATCAATGTATATATCAAAGGGAAATCACACAGCATTATATTAATCGAAATCTCATATCGAGTCCTTTATTACAATAAAAATTACAATAAAGTGGCTAAAAGCCAACTCATGAGAATATCTAAATCTTGCGGAAGCGTCGAAGGTAGATGAGTCCATCTGACTCCAAGGGCATCTCACTGAGCGTAGAACGTGTCCTCACTCCTGGTCGGAAAAATATTCTGCAACATGATACGTTGCAGCCGTGTAGGTCAGCATATGGAATATGCCGGCAAAGTCACAAGAGAAGGGTAAAAAGGTAGTCATCTAGTCTATATGCATATATGGCAGGTGGGGTGGTAAGTTTTGCATAAAGCCAATTTTTTCCTACATCAAGAAAAGGGGCTAAGCAAAATATTACTAAGTTGGTTGATTAATGAGATGGTTCCACCAACCAATTCTCATACCTAAAATTATTAAATTCCCACATCATCATATTATTTGTGTTGAGAGTTCCGGAAGTTCCAATTCCTTTGGCTCAAGTCGTCCATGACCGTGGACACGGCTAATCGATTAGGTTTGAGTACTCTGCAGAGTTTTGCACACGTTCCCCACAAGATTTGGTCGCCTCCGTTTGATTTCTCGCACTTCAGGGTGTTTGAGAAACGGATGACCAAAACATGGTCTTCCAAAGGGTTTCCCTGCGACTCTGACGGTGCCCATCCTTTCCTACCGTTCTTCTACCTCTCGTAGCACCGCCTGTCCAGAGTCACCACGATATCCAACCAAGCCAGAGCCCATAATGACTTGTGGCTGTGCAGGTAAGCCTTGGGTCTTGAAGCACCCATCCATCCCTTTGTGCCTGGGTGGACCTTTCCGCGTGAATACTGGCCATCTCCAGCATCACCTAGGCTAACCACTGGTTTCTCCAGGGCGCCGTTCAACCATCATCCACCCAGAGGTATGTTGAAAACTTGGAGTCTTGAAATCTTGCTCATTATGTAGGTCTTGAAATTATTAACTCTCTCAACTCCCATGAATCACACAACCAACCCCGTCTACTATTAGCATAGCAAAAGTAAAACAACGTTTCCCGGGGCCAATGTTGTCAAAGAGGGTTGAGAGGGGTATCTACCACATGATACTACTACAATGTAACCAAGTTTCCAACTAACCTATCTTGCATGCAACTGGGGAGATGGTAGAACTAATGCATATAAAACATGGGTAAAACATGATCAAAGTGACTTGCCTGATTGATGATCTTCGTACGTGAGTGACTCTAAATAACAAGCTTCGCACTCCGGATAATCTAACGAAACAAACAATGCACTCAAATAAGCATACAACCAAAATAAGTACTCATAACATTCAGCAAAGAAGTACTAAACAAACAAGGCAAACAATGCACAAAAGTCTCTAGCAAGAAAAACACACAAAGTTTTGTTTTCCAAAAGGTGAGGGATGAAAACACTACTGACATAATAAAACTATTTTGAAATAACAAGACAATTGTTGTCAGCAAAGAAACAATAGAATATTTTATTAATAAACAGAATATAATCAATTTAAGTTTGTTGGGAAAACTTTAGTAGAGTTTATACAAGTTTATGATAAACACTATATGAATCAACTATAGTTATATTAACAAAAGAATGAAAACTAAACTTATTATTTATTAGCAAAACATGTTCTTGATAGGAAATAATTTACAAATAAACTTGTTTTAGGAAAACAGAATAAACTATGTAAAACTTTGTTGAAAACAAAACTATTACTAGTTAGTTGTTTTAATCAAATTATGCCTATTTGAAAAGAAGTTGTGATTCCTATGTTAAATGAAATTAAACTAGGCAAATTTATATTTTTTTATTAACAGTGAGTGAAAACACTAAATGTTTACTAACAGAGCCTAATAAACAAATAAAACTAATTCTAAACCAAACTAATCAAAATTGAGTTTATAAAACTATATTATAATACTAAGCAGATTCTGTTTTTGGTTAAAAACATTAATCTAATATATCCTGAAAATCCTCAAACTAAACATGAAGGTAGTCCTAACTAATACCAAACAGTAGCAAAAAGATTCATATAAAAATCTATTTTCAAACTCTAGTTATTCAGATTTGAAGATTTTGAGCAAATTTGATTAAATTCAAATTTTATAGTTCAAATTTGAAATTTAAAAGTACAGGATGAACTACATGAAAATTGTGAGCTATTGCAAAAAGAATCAACTCAAAACTCTAAACAGATTAAAAGATATAGCTAAAGCAAATTTGGAATACATTCTGTTTTCTGAAAAACAAAACTGAAAAGAGAAACTAACTAACGGTCGACTAGGGTGACGTGGCGACCCGTGAGTGGCTGAGGTGGGTGTCCGAGCGGGGTTACGGGCGGTCGGCCGATCCTAAGAGGATACCGATTCGAGTAATAATAATGTTCTAATCTGGATCGTAAGATCCAGATCGAACGGTTGTGGAAGCTCACGGTGTAAAGGTCGCCGGCGTGGGGATCTCCGGCGAGTCCGGAAGTGGTGAACGTGACGGCGAGGCGCTCCGGTGGTCGGGGAAGACGGGGAAGTGGTCCGGGCGACGGCGACGGTCCTCCGGAGTCGATTGGTGGCGACGGTGGGGCGAACGGGGGTCGGAGACGGTGGCTACGCTCGACGGCGAGATCCGGTGGTGGTGGAACTCCGGCGACGAATTGCGGCAGCTCCTCGACGAGGTAGGAGGGGGACTCGGGGTGAAAGGATGTGGGGGAGTGGTCTGCTACTTATAGGGCGCTCGAGGGGTGCGGGGGAGGAGAGAGGAGAGAGATCCGGCGAGGGGGAAACGGTCGGCGTCGGGATCTCCGGCGCGTGCGGGGGAAGGGGATGACCGAGCGAGGGTAACGGTCGGTCGGGGGGTGGGGTCCAGCGTCAGTGAGAGAGAGACGTGTCCGTTGCGCGCGGTCGGCCGGCTCGTAGTAAAAGCGCGAAATAACTGCCGTGGGCCGGCCCGTTTAATACCGGAAACGGTTACCGTTACTGTTTTTCTAATTTTCCAGAGACATTCAAATACATTTAAAGCATTCAAATCGACTCTAAATATAGGGGTATTATATATCAAAATTAACAGAATAATAAATTCTATTTAATGAACATTTCTATTCTGTCATTTGAACACTTTGAAAAAAATATTATTTTCAGAAATTGTCTAATTGTTTTTAAACCCTTTTTGCAAATATTTTCAAAATAACCCCTGGTTATTATTGTTCAAATATATCACCAATTAGTCCCTTGTGTGGAGTGTCATGTTCCTCCTCTCTTATTTGAACTTTTAACCAAAATTTCAAATAGGTGAAAGCAAATATAGGAAAAGATAGAAAGAACTTTCAGAAAGTCAGAAAAGACATTTCAACTATTACATACAATCAAGCAATGATGATGATAGATGCATAACTATATCATAACATTCCAAAATGAAATTTTGGGATGTTACACTCCCACGCCATCGCCATCGACCTTCTTCCTCCTCGGGACCGAACGCTACCGTCGTTGATTCCCTCCTCCCCATGAACTCCGGCTTCCCGGGCCTCCCTAGCAATGCTAGTGAGCTCCTCTCGCCAAGCCTCTCCCTCTGTGCACTCCCATAACGCCCTCTAGCTAGCCGCCATCGTGACCGAGCTCTGTCGTTCGCCATTGCCGACGTGCTCGTGTTGTACATGCGTTTGAGCACCCATGCGTGCCACGGGCGTGCTCCGGGACGTCGCCTACGTCGATCCCCCATGCTAGGTAGGACATTTGTGTGCTGGCTTGCTCACTGCCATCGACACCCAAAGTCCAGCGTAGCCGTGCTTCTCATCGTCGTTGTCTCCGGCAACCTCTAGTCGCGGCACCACTGCCAACCAACACGCCTAGACTCCATCTTTTGAACGCGTCGTCGCATGGGTCCGAAGAACCCCTGTGGCCAAATCCCGAGCCCCTCCCATGCCTTCGCAGCATTTGGTGTCGCCGGCGTTGAGTCGTCGGCCGCCGCCGACGTGGTTGGGCTGGGGCCACCCACAGTGTCCCTGCCAGTGGGCCAGGGCGACCCAGTTGACCAGCGGACTTGGTCAACTGGCTGAGTGGGCAGTGCCCAGTCATTGACATGTGGGGTCCCAGGCCCCTGTGTCTATCATAGTGGGCCTCCACTGTCAGCTAATTAATTTAGTAACTAGATTAATTGAAATAATTAACTTAACCTAATGTGTCCATGACACCTGGGCCCCACTTGCTAAAACAGTCTCTGTTAGTTTAATTTAACACTGATTTAATATGAGCCTATGACATGTGGGCCACACCATGCCCTTTTGACTAGTCAAAGCTAACTTGGTCAATTCGGATTAAAACAAACTAAAATAAAACTAGAAATTTCAGTAATTGTTTAAAAACTTTGAAAATTCATATAAAATAATCCATAACTCGGATGAAAATAATTTATACATGAAAGTTGTTCAGAAAAATCCCACGGATCCAATTACTCCTTCTGTTAGTCTGTCACGTGCCTCTAGCATAGCAGACATGGAACTTTTCCCCTCCAGATCGTTTGTCCGATAAATCGAAAGACCTGGGAAATATAGTCAGATATTCGCCCGTTCCGTCTGATACGTATAATACTGCGTTAGTGCATACCTAACTCTGCATATTGCCATGTCATGCATTGTGGTGCATTTGTTTGCTTTATATTTATTGTTTCTCCTCCCTCTTCTGTCCGGTAGACCCCGAGACTAACGCGGCTGCTGGGTACGACTACGCGCCTGATGGTCAGGCCTTTGCCACAGAGCAGCAAGGCAAGCAACCCCCCTTGAGCATTCCGATATCGCCTATTCCTTTCCCTCTTATTCTTGCATTAGATTTTTGCTATTGTATTAGTTAGCTCCAAATCTAATGCATATCCTATTTTTGATGTACTGCTACCATACCTGCAATCATATCAACTGCTTAGTATAGGTTGATCGATGAATCCCCAGTGACCCCCTTAGTCCCAGTTGCCCTTGCTTCTTCATTGAGGACCCGACGACTCGAAGACTCGAAGACTCGAAGACTCGATCAACTGACCGACAAGCCAGGCCCTTCACCTCACCGCACTCCCCTTAGTTGTACGACTCTGCAGTGCTACTATCGAGTACCGAGGGTGACACCTCGTGAAGTACTCATGATGTTAGTCCTCTATTGCAGCTAGTCGGTCGTGATGATCGAGGGTGATTCCTCCTTCATCATTCCCGATGATGTCTATGTCGTGCAACCCCTCAAGTCTGGGAACTTCGAGGGTGATTCCTGTAAGTCCACCTTGACGGTTACATCGAGCGGGGACCATTGAGGGTGATTCCTTAGTTTCCGTCTTGATGTTATATCCACACAGTTACTACTACCTGGTTATAGAAACATGTTAGTGATGGGTCGGCCCTGAGGGGTACCCATGGTTTGATGCTAATGAGGTGTGGACTGGCGAGAGAGGCCTTTGCCACACATCCTCGAGTCAAGGTGATGGGACCGCGCTTTATGGGTCACGCTTGCCCCACATTAATAAAATGCTAATGGGATCGATATTTGATCTGAGTTGGTCGTTTGACATTTTATGCACCAAACCTTCACGTGAGAGAAATTATGGGTACTCAGCATCGTTGTATCAGCCGAAGCTCTTCGGATGTCAGCAATGGAGTGGCACGCGCCAGATTGGGCTAGAAGGTACAACTCTCGGACTGAGTGTACTAGGTCTGCTCTCGGCCGCGTTCGCATCGTGCAGGAGTGCAAGGGCAAGTGGGCCCATGATCCCACATGCTTAGGATTTAGACCGGCGGGCTGGCCTCTTCGGTTAGCCTAGGTGGGGAGACGACATTTTGGATCCCGAGGCCGGGCATTACCCAGGAAAGTGTGTCCGGCCGGAGGTGATCAAGCGTGTTGGAAATGCGATGCACCCCTGCAGGGATGAATTCATCTATTCGAATAGTCGTGTACACGGTAACAGGACGAGTTGGAGTTGTACCTTGACCTTATACAATTAAAATTGTGACTTTAATTTGAAATGAATGTTGGCTCTGTATTGCTTCCTCGCTGGGAGTCGAGGAAGAATCTCTCGGCGTGGTTGCTTAATAATTTTTTTACAATAATATGACTATAAGTGATTACCTGTCTACTCTCTTCTAATGCTGCAAGATGTTGAAGATGCTAGTCTTCGATAGGACTAGGTATTCCCCCTATTCTTGCTTTTTGAAGTCAGTCCAGATATAACCCCTCCTCTTGATAATGATGCATACTTAGTATAGTTCTGATGTCAGTCTTGCGAGTACTTTGGATGAGTACTCACTGCTGCTTTGCTTCCTCTTTCCCCTTCGATACGATACTGCGTTCAGTAGATGGAGCCCCGGAGATCGAGTACGATGGAGACGACTACTACACTACCGCGGGAGCCTACTACTACGTGGAGGTGGCCCCGACCAGCAGTAGGATAGGAGGTTCCCAGGCAGGAGGCCTCGCCTCTTTCGTTCCGTTGTTATGTTTGTGCTAGCCTTCTTAAGGAAAAACTTGTTTAACTTATGTTTGTACTCAGATATTATTTGCTTCTGCTGACTCATGCTTGTTTATCTTTGTATTCGAGCCCTCAAGGCCCCTGGCTTGTAAGATGGAGTTGTATGACTTTAATTTGTGTCTAGAGTTGTGTTGTGATATTGAGTAGTGAGTCCTTGATCTTGGCCATATGCATTGCGTGTATGTTTAGCATATGGTCGAAATTGGGGGCGTCACATTAGTCTTTGAAATAGCATTAAACACATGCTCCTAGGGGGGAGGTTGGTAGGAGTTAACCATCGCGTGCTCCCGACCCTCACAAAAAGGTCGACAATCTATAAACAACTCATGCTCCGACTTCCTTACATAATGGTTCACAATACATGCATGCTACGGGAATCAAAAACCTTTACACAAGTATTTTTACCAAATCACAGTTACTTCCTAACATGTCTTTTAACATTACCATCTTTATATCTCAAAACTTTATGCAAGGAATCAAACTTTTCATAAGTACTCAATGCACTTAATATGGAATTTTTTATTATATCCCTTTTGGATGCCTATCATATTAGGACTAAATTCGTAACCTAGACCAATTACCATGCTGTTTTAGAAAATCTCAAAATAATATAAGTGAGGCATGAGAGCTTAGTTATTTCTATAATAAGATATAAGTGAATTAAATAGAGCAAAATTTCCCAACTCAAAAGATATAAGTGAAGCACATAGAGTATTCTAACAAATTCACGATTCAGCGTGTCTCTCTCAAAATATGTGTGCAGCAAGGATGATTGTGGCAAACTAAAAAGCAAATACTCATATCATACAAGACGCTCCAAGCAAGATACATATCATCTTGTGAATAAAAATATAGCCTCAAGTAAATTTACTGATCGATTGAAGACGAAAGAGGGAATGCGTTCTGGGGCATCCCCAAGATTAGCTCTTTGGCATACTTGAATATTACTTGAGGTGCCTTGGGAATCGCCAAGCTTAGGATCTTGCCACCCCTTATTCCATAGTCCATCAAATCCTTACCCACAACTTGAAATTTCACAACACAAAAGTTAACAGAAAACTCGTGAGATCCGTTAGTATAAGAAAGTAAATCACCACTTTAGGTACTGTTGTGAACTCATTCTTTATTTATATTGGTGTTATAACTACTGTAATATAACTTCTCCATGGCTCATACCACATGATACAACCCATAGGTTCATCAAAATAGGCAAACAACTCAAAGAAAACAGAATCTGTCAAAAACAGAAGAAGCCCGTAGAAAACTGAAAACTTTGTATACTTCTGTAACTCAAAAAATTCTGATACATTAGGAAACCATGGGAAATTTATATTTAAATCTTTTGTAAAAATGTCAGATCAATTCTACGCTCTGAAAAAATTGTAAAATTCCTGGACTGAGCGCAAAAGTTTCTATTTTTCAACAAGATCAAATCAACAACTACCATAGATCACCCGAAAGGTTTTACTTGGCTCAAACACTAATTAAAACACCAAAACACAATCACTACATAAGTAATAATGTGGGAAACACTAAAAAATAGAAGCAAAAAAAGAACAAAAAAATAAAATTGGGTTACCTCCCAACAAGCGCTATTGTTTAGCACCCATAGCTAGGCAAAACGCAATAGATCTAGGTATTGTCATATTTGGTATTGAATCCAAAAGTAGATCGCATAATAGATTCATAAGGCAATCTTATGTTCTTTCTAGGTAAGTTTTCTCCGCCTTTCCTTAATGGAAATTGGAATCTAATGTTTCCTTCTTTCATGTCAATAATTGCACCAATCGTTCTAAGGGAAGGTCTACCAAGAATAATAGGACATGTAGGATTGCAATCTATATCAAGAGCAATGAAATCTACAGGCACATAATTCCTATTTGCAATAATAATGACATCATTAATCCTTCCCATAGGTTTCTTAATAGTGGAATCCGCAAGATGAAAATTTAGAGAGCAATCATCAAGATCATGGTAACCTAGCACATCACATAAAGTTTTCGGAATCATGGAAACACTAGCACCCAAATCACACAAAGCATGGAACACATAATATTTGATTTTAATCTTAATAGTAGGTTTCCACTCATCATGAAGCTTTCTAGGAATAGAAACTTCTAGCTCAAGTTTTTCTTCAAAAGATTTCATCATAGCATCAGCTATATGTTTAGTAAAAGCCTTATTTTCACTATAAGCATGAGGAGAATTCATCATGGATTTCTACAAGGAAATACAAACAATCAAAGAGCAACTATCATAATTAAAGTCCTTGAAATCCAAAAGAGTGGGTTCATTGCTATTTAAAGTTTTGACCTCTTCAATCCCACTTTTATCAATCTTAGCATTAAGATCTATAGACTCCGAATCATTGAGACGCCTTTTAACTAAAGTTGACTTATCTCCAGTCCCATCATTATCAAGATTTATATTGGAAAACAAAGATTCAATAGGGAGTCCCATCAATCACTTTAAGATCTTCACCATTATTATCGCGAGAAAACACTTTTTCAAGCCATTCACGCTTAGCACGAATTCTAGCGGTTCTTTCCTTACTTTCATCAATAGAAATTCTCACAAATTTTAAATACTCATTAATATCATTATTGGGTGGAGTATATCTAACTTTCAAAGAATCAATCTCAAGAGAAATTCTATCAACGTTCCAAACCAAATCGTTAATCTTGAGCACTTTTTCTTCAGTAGAAGCATTAAAAAGCTTTTGTTTACCAATAAAATCTTTAACAATATTCTCAAGATCAGAGGGCATCTTATTATAATTTCCATAGGAACTGTTGTAGGAATTTCCATAATTAATAGAGCAATTACTAAGAAACGGCCTAGGGTTGAAATTACCTCTATACGCGTTATTACCAAAATTGTTCCTACCAACAAAATTCACATCCATAGATTTATTATTATTTCCAATCAAATAATACAAAGGCATATTATTAGGATCAATAGGAGCACTCTTACTAGCAAACAATTTCATCAATTCATCCATATTTTTACTCAAAGTATTTATTTCTCAATGGCATGCACTTTTTTACTAGTAGGAGATCTTTCGGTATGCCATTGAGAGTAGTTTGTCATGATATTATCTAAGAGTTTAGTAGCTTCTCCTAACATGATTTCTATAAAAGTACCAATGTCGGCTCAATCTAAAAGATTTCTGGATGCAAAATTCAACCCCACATAGAAAATTTGTATAATCATCCATAAACTCAAACCATGTGCGGGACAATTCCTAATCACTAATTTCATCCTCTCCCAACATTGTGCCACATGCGCATGATCAATTTGCTTAAAATTCATTATATCGTTCCTGTGGGAGATGATCCTAGCAGGCAGAAAGTACTTGGAAATAAAAGCATCTTTACACTTATTACATGAATCAACACTATTTTTAGGCAAAGATGAAAACCAAGTTTTGGCACGATCTCATAGCGAGAACAAAAATAGCTTCAATTTAAAAATATCATTATCCACATATTTTTGTGTTTGCATATCACACAACTCAATGAAAGTATTTAGATGGGATGCGATATCTTCACTAGGAAGGCCAGAAAATTGTTCTTTCATAACAAGATTTAGCAAGGCAACATTTATTTCATAAGATTCCGCACTAGTGGCGGGAGCAATAGGAGTACTAATAAAATCATTATCATTAGTATTGGAAAAGTCACATAACTAGGTATTCTTAGACATCTTGACAAAGCAAGCAATCAAGCACACAACCAAACGAAAGAAGGGCGAACAAAAAGGAAAATCTTTTTGGTATTTTCTAAAATTCATTTTAGAAGTGGGGGAGAGAAAAACGAGAGGCAAATGGCAAATAATGTAAATGCAAGAGATGAGTTTGTGATGGGTACTTGGTAGGGTTGATGTGTATCCTCCCCGGCAACGACACCAAAAATCCTTCTTGCTACCTCTTGAGCTTGCGTTAGTTTTCCCTAGAAGAGGAAAGGGTGATGCAGAGAAGTAGATAAGTATTTCTCTATGATGGAAAGTAGACACGGGGCCCATAGATTTCACTAGAGGCTTCTCTCTTGAAGGCAAATATCATGGTGGTTAAACAAATTACTGTCAAGCAATTGATAGAAAAGCGAATAATCATGTAGTTATCCAAGGCAATGATCATGCGTATAGGCATCATGTCCGTGTCAAGTAGACCGAAACGATTCTGCATCTACTACTATTACTCCACACATCGACCGACTCCTGCCTGCATCTAGAGTATTAAGTTCATGAAGAACAGAGTAACGCATTAAGAAAGATGACATGCTCTAGAGGGATAAACTCAAGAAATATGATGAAAACCCCATCTTGTTACCCTTGATGGCAACAATACAATACGTGCCTTGCTACCCCTACTATGTCACTCGGTGACGACACCGCAAGATTGAACCCAAAACCAAGCACTTCTCCCATTGCAAGAATTACCAATCTAGTTGACCAAACCAAACAAATAACTCAAAGAGACTTGCAAGGATATGAAATCATGCAAATAAGAATTCAGAGGAGATTCAAATAAGATTCATGGATAATCTGAACATAAACTCACAATTCATCGGATCTTGACAAACACACCACAACAGAGGATTACATCGGATAGATCTCCATGAAGATCATGAAGAACATGGTATTGAAGATCAAAGAGAGATAACAAGCCATCTAGCTACTAGCTATGGACCCGTAGGACTGTGGTGGACTACTCACGCATCATCAGAGGGGCAATCGAGTTGATCTAGATGCCCTCCGTGATCGCTTGCCCCTTCGATAGATTACCGAAGAAGGACCCAAGATTGGATCTCTCGAGAACGGAGGCTTCCTGCGGCGGATTAGTATTTGCGTGGCTCGTTCTGATGTTGAGGAATATTTTGGTATTTATAGGCCAAATAATAGGGATAGGAGACCTGCCAGGGAGCGACAAGCCTGCTAGGCATAGCCAGGGGGCCCGCGCCTAGCAGGCTTGTGGCCCCCTGGCACCTCCCCTGACATGCACTCCAAGCTTGATCGACTTGATTCCTTCCAAAAAAATTCCTTTCAAAGATTTCATGCCATTTGGACTCGGTTTAATATCCCATATCTGCAAAACTCAAAAACAAGGAAAAAACATAATCTGGCACTTGGCTCTAGATTAATAGGTTAGTCCCAAAAATAATATAAAATAGCATATTAGTGCATATAACACATCCAAAATAGATAATATAATAACATGCCATCATCAAAAATTATAGATATGTTGGAGACGTATCACAACACCATAGTATGATGGTGTGTCCAAACGTTGTAGTCGTGTTGTATTGGATATGGTGCAAACTATGATGTCTCTTGTCGATTTGCCACTATTGTTTTGGGGTTACGCATTAGAGACAACTACATTCACTTTAAAAGGGGCACCACCTAAATCTGTTTAGATGACACCCTATGAATTTTGGTTTGGCGGAAACCTAAGCTGTCATTTCTTAATGTTTGGGGTTGGGACGCTAATGTGAAAAAGACTTTTCACCTAATGAGCTCGAAACCAAAGAGGACAAATGCATGTTCACAGAATAACCTAACGTAAGAGTTGGATAAACCTTCTATCTTAGCTCCAAGCACAAAGTGTTTGTTGCTAAAACGGGTCCTTTCTCGAGAAAGAGTTTCTCTCGAGTGGGAGGAAGATAGGACTTGATGAGGTTGTTGAACCTTTGTTTCAACCAGAGAGTAGCGCAGCGTAGAAAGTTGTTTTTGTGGAGCCTACATTAGGTGAAGATAAAGTTCATGATGATGATCATGAAGCTTCGGATCAAGTTACTATCCAACCTCGTAGGTCGACAAGGACGTGTACTGCTCCTGAGTGGTACGACAACCATGTCTTAGAGGTCATGTTGTTGGACAACGATGTACCTACGAGCTATGGAGAAGAGATGATGGGCCCGGATTCCGAGAAATGGTTAGAGGCCATGCAATCTAAGATGTGATCCATGTAAGAAAACAAAGTATGGGCTTTGGAAGTATTACCTAAAGGGCGAAAGGCCATTCAGAACAAATGGACCTTTAAAAGGAAGACGGGCGCGGACGGTAATGTCACCGTCTATAAATCTCGACTTGTGGCAAAGTGTATTGCACAAGTTCAAGGAGTTGACTACGATGACACTTTCTCACCCATAGCGATGCTAATGTCCATTGGAATTATTTTAGCAGCTACTGCATTTTTCGATTATGAAATGTGACATATGGATGTCAAAACATCATTTCCTTAACGGTATCTATCGTGGATTTTTCACAGCATATGTCCGGGTGAACGGACTTTAGGTTCGGGGCGCAACTATGTGGCAGCTTGAAGGGGTTGGTCAGAATCGAGAGAGGCGAGATTACCCAGGCTCGGCCCCTCCAATGGAGGTAAAATCCTATGTCCTGCTTGTCTGGTATTGATGATCAAGAAGATCTCTCAGTTACAAGGGTGTATTTTTGGTACCTCTAATCACGAGAGTCTCTAATCTCTTGTCTATCTAAGACCTGTCTATTGAGACGTCTCAAAACTTGACCCCCTCGGGGTGACCCGCCCCTCCTTATATAAGTTGAAGGGGCGCCTTACATGTAGAGTCTAAGTCGGATTGAGACTTAACTTATTATGACTTCCTATTGCAGGCTTCTCTTCATGGGCTTCTGAGTCCCGGGCTTCATATCTAAGACGGTCAGCTTACACCAGACGGCTTACGCCAGGCGGCTTACAACTGGACAGCTTACAACCGGGCAGCTTAGAACCGGGCGGCTTAGAACTGGGCGGCTTAGAATTGGGCGGCTTAGAGCCAGGCATCTTAGAACCGGGTGACTTAAAGCCAGGCGGCATAGAACCAGGCAGTTTACAACAGGGTAGCTTAGAACTAGGGACTCATCTAAAGGGACTCATCTTCAGGGACTTACAACCAGGGCTTATCTTCAAGACTCATCTTCAGGGACTAATCTTCAGGGACTTATAACCAGGGCTTATCTTCAAGACTCGTCTTCAGGGACTCATCTACAGCCTGGTCATAACTGTCACCGGGTTATAACTGTCTCCCGGGTCATACCGCGGGGTACATCCCCGACATTAGCCCCTAGGTTAGCTTGAATTTATTCATGGTAACCTCCTGAAATATGAATAGTAAATATGTTGAGTGTCCAGCTTGCTCCTTTGGCCGGCTTATGAAGTGGCCCCTCAGAAAGCCGGGTCTTTCCTATATATGAATGAGTCGTCTTGAAAATCGTCTTGCTTGGTAGTGTCCTTTGAAAAATATTGGGAATAAAATACCCATATGCCATTGAGTCGGCTTCCAATACTTTGGTCTAATGAAAAATCTTGAAAATAAGAAATCCTCATGACGTAGATCTGGACTTCCATTGTTGTGACGCAGGGCGGCTTATAAAAACTCTAGCGGGTTATGATCTTTTGATAACGTCGGGTCATGAATGTTGGTGACGCCGGGTCTAACAACTGAACTCCATAATTAACATCTTGAAAATTCTCCTCAAAGTTTTTGATATGTCCATATTACCTGTAGCCCCCAAGCTCCGAGATTATCGATGATAACTTGGCGCTTTGCAATAATATATTGGACTGTGTAGCCCCTAAGTGTCGGGTTGTCCTGCTTGCAGCAACCTGGGACTTATAACTGTCTTATAACTTATGAAACTTCAACAGGTGTAGCCCCCAAGGGCCGGCTCATCAGAATGCGATGCGCCGGGTCTTCAATTTGAACCTCATAATTTGCTTGAACAACTGAATACTGTAGCCCCCTAGTGCCGGGTCGCATGCCTGCAGCGACTTGGGACTTAGAAAATTTGATCTGAGCGGTGTAGCCCCCAAGGGCCAGGTCAGTAAAAAATACTAGGCTGGGACTTTAGAAGAATATAGAAAAGCTGGCCCATCTTCTTGAGATAATATGATCTTGATGACAATGTAATGATTTGAAAACCGGCTTGCATTAGCCCCCAAGTGTCGTGGTGCGTGCTTGCAGCGACATGGGACTTGCATATTTGATATAAACTCGACTTGAATAGTGTGGCCCCCAAGTGTCAGGTCGCCTGCCTTTATCCTTGACATGAAATACCGGTCAATTAGAAGACACGGCATTATATCTGATAGGCGGCTCTTGAAAAATAACCAATTTCCAAGCTGGCTTGAAAACTCCAATCATTTAGTACTGGTTATGACAAACCATGATGAAGATCCAGCCAGGTTGGCTATTAAAGATCCATTTGTTCTTGCAGAAGTTTTTCATCCTACTTAACGACGGCTCATCTTAAGAGATAAGACCTGCAAAAATAAACAAGACAGAATATATTCTGCATTGCCTTGTTTCTTCTTTCATAATCTAATTCTGACCCGGTTTGGAAAACCGGCATGATATGTATGCATGATGCAATGCATGATGTAATGTATGATGCAATATGTAATGCATGATAGTCTTGCTTTTTCGAAAACTCATATGCCGGTTCTTCTGGGTGGACTCGCTACTAGAACTCTTTAACAGTACATGGTCTGTATCGAGATTGGCCGTCAATTTCTTTGAACAGCTCAGGGTCTCTAAGCGAGATTAACTAATAGGAGCATAACATCCCAGAAAGAGACGCGGCAAGGCATGAGTACCCTGGTAGCCCATAAACTGCCTCTCATGTGATGTAAATCTGTCGTTTTAACCTTAAGCAGTGCAGGGTCTTTAAAAGATTAACTGTCTAAGAGTACGAAACGGGCCACATAGCAGAGAGTCGGTAGTACATGAGAGAGTTTATCCTCGCTTTCCGTAAGCTGACCCTCACGTGACAAGAGCCGCCGATTTAACCTTAACCACTACAGGGTCTTTATCGAGATTGGCCGTCAACCTCTTTGAACCGGCTCAGGGTCTCCAAGCAAGATTAACCGGTAAGAGTTCGGCGGGTCACCTAGCGGAGTAGCATTAGTTTACATGTAGGTTTAACCCGAGTGGCTTAAGAGCCGATCAAAGGGTATGTAAGCTAAACCCAGTGGGTTGGAAACCCCCAAATGACCTTTGTTGACGGAGTCAACTGTTTGGCTTAAGAGCCGATCGATAGGGTCTGATAAGCTAAACCCGGTGGATTAGAAGCCCCCTAGACGACCATGTTGACGGAGTCAACTATTTTCCTTAAGAGCCGATCGACAGGGTCTGATAAGCTAAACTCGTCGGGTTAGAAGCCCCCTAGACGACCATGTTGACGGAGTCAACTATTTGGCTTAAGAACCAATCAATAGGGTCGAATAAGCTAAACCCGGAGGGTTGGAAGCCCCCTAGTAACCTTGTTGATGATATCAACTTGTGCTCCATCTTGTAAGTCGCCATCTTGTATGAAGCAACGTCAGAAGCCAACAAGTGACTTTATGACGATCCAATAAATCCGGGAACCCTTGTCTAAATGGTATATCTCGGCGGTTCATCCTCTTGGGCAACTTTTTAGTTCTTCTGCCAATGATGTGGCAGCCCCCATGATCAGGTTATTTTTTCTTGCGATGACTTAGGGTTCTTGTTTAGAAAGTGATCAAATGCGCCGATCTATGTTTGTAGCCCTTGAGTCTTAAGTTGACTCGAACAGGCGGCTTGCGAGTCTCCACCGAAGGTTGAATGTTGATCATGGCGGGTTATAGACGATCCCGTATGAATTGTTTCAATGATCCGGTCGATGGTTCATTCTGGCTAGTTGTTGAAGTTAACCAAACTGCAGCGGTGGCGACTTGTGCGCCTGTCCATTTGGGCGGCTCGTATAGACGAACGTTGCCCGATATGCTGACGTAGATTAGACTGTGAGCGGCGTCTTGCATGCGTCCGTTGGGCGGCTCGTACAGGCAAGCACTTCACCGATATGTTGATGTAGATAAGACCGTAGGGCGGTGACTCATAAGCGTCCGTTGGGTGGCTTGTACTGATGTATGCAGCCACTGCCGTGTTGATGTAGACGTAGAAACCATCTGCGGCATTATAAGTCGGTGCTGTTGTGAAAGACGCCACGGCGTTGTAAGCCGTCGCGAAAGGCGATAGTCAGCTGCGGCATTGTAAGCCGGCGCAATTGGTGAGTCGCCCGTGGTGTCGGAAACAAGTATGGATGGTAAGTCGTCGTGGCATCGTAAATCGGTGCAGTGCTACACAGATGGACATCAGTCCAGAATAATGTTGGTGTGCCTCCATCTCTATGGTATAACACCCCTTTGGCAATGAATAGTGGTCCTGCGCAAAAAACATAACTGGCCAGAGTAATTGTACTCGGAAGAAATAAAATGTATCAATAAAGTTTGACCGGTTGGATTTCACCTGATTCAGCCGGACGACAGAAAAGTTGTACATAACGTCCCTGGATCACCTCCAGTAATTTCAATGGAAATTTAGCCGCTCTCTAGAGGTCGCAACGGAGATGGCGGGCCATAACTGCGAAAATGGCTCGAGACGAGACCGTGGATGGTGAGGTAGAGGCTCGGAAGAAAAACCGACCGGGGGTGACTCAGCATGCAGTGTCGATGACGGAGATAGTGGTTTGAAATGCGACCGCAGCAAAGCCAAAGCTGGGCGGCTCAGAACCCTCCGAGTCACTTTTACTAACCCACGCGGGAGAGCCGGAGGCCGCGACAGGAACCGGTGGCACGGAGGCTGGCCACCACTTAGGCTAACACGACGAGTCGGACGCCGCGTGAGAGCCGATGATGCGGAGGCAGACCACCACTGAAGCTGATGGGGGCGAGCCGAAGGCCGCGTGAGAATCGGCGGCAAGAAGGCTGACCACCACTGAAGCTGACACGGGCCAGCCGGAGGCCGCGTGAGAGCCGGTGGCGCGGAGGCTGGCCACCACTAAAGCTGACGCGGGCGAGCCGGAGGCCGCGTGAGAGCCGGCGGCACGGAGGCTGCCACCACTAAGGCGGGCGTGGGCGCAACTCTATGGCGGAGGCGAGGCGCCACGGCAAGGGGAGGAGCAGGTCTGGTGCATGGCGTCTCAATGCGGCGAGGCGACGGCGGCTGCGAATGGGCCGGTGCATGGCATCTCAATGTAGTGGAGACCGTGGGGAGATGGCCGGTGTGAAGCGGAGAGCCGGCCGGCGGATCATGCGGCGCCGGGGGAGCAGTCATCGCGGGATGCTGGGTCGTAGGTAGAGGCAGGCGAAGGCAAGACCGACTTGGGATAACTAGAAGCCGCGGAAGGAGCCGGAGCACGGAGGCGAGGCACGACCAGAGTGGAGCTGTCAGAAGCGGAGCAAGTCCGAGACGGGGCCGACGGCTTGGCAGCTCCGTGGAGAGCTAGTGGGCGCTGCGGCTCACGACGGCTTGTTGCGGAGCGGCGAGCCGGCCGGCGGCTTGAGGCAACGGAAATCAGGGCAGCGCCGTGGAGGGCCAGCAGGCACATCGGCTCACAGCGTCTTGTTGCGGAGCGGCGAGCCGGCCGGCGGCTCAAGGCGAGGGAGGCTACGCGCCTGAACGGGAGCACGCCCGGCGTAGCACGTGGAGGTGCAAGGAGTGGTGAACCAGCATCAAAACAAGCGGGTCGCGCGGAGCCAACATGTGGAGTAGGCGTGGTCGGCGACTTGAAGTTGAGGCCCCTGACCGTAGAGACGGGGAGCGGGTCATGGCGTCGAGGTGAGCCGGTAGAAGCCGATGTGGCGGAGGCGACGACGGGCAGAGGGGCTAGAGAGGGTGGCGAGCAGTGCAAGCCGCCGATGGTGGCCCGACACAGAGCAGGCGCGATGTACCACAGAGCTGGGGCCAACTCGGAGTGGTACAAGTGTTGGAAATATGCCCTAGAGGCAATAACAAATTAGTTATTATCATATTTCCTTGTTCATGATAATAGTTTATTATCCATGCTATAATTGTATTGATCGGAGACTTAGATGCATGTGTGGATATATAGACAAAATAGGTCCCTAGTATGCCTCTAATAGACTAGCTCGTTGATCAAAGATGGTTAAGGTTTCCTAGCCATTGACATGAGATGTCATTTGATAACGGGATCACGTCATTAGGAGAATGATGGGATGGACAAGACTCAAACTACAAACATAGCATATGATCGTGTCAGTTTATTGCTACTGTTTTCTGCATGTCAAGTATATGTTCCTATGACCATGAGATCATGCAACTCACGGATATCGGAGGAGTGCCTTGTGTGTATCAAATGTCCCAACGTAACTGGACGACTATAAAGGTGGTCTACAGGTATCTTCGATGGTGTCTGTTGAGTTGGCATGGATCAAGACTTGGATTTGTTACTCCATGTGACGGAGAGGTATCTCAGGGCCCACTCGGTAATACAACATCACAACAAGCCTTGCAAGCAATGTGACTAAGTGTTAGTCACGGGATCTTGTGTTACGGAACGAGTAAAGAGACTTTCCGGTAACGAGGTAGAACTAGGTATGGAGATACCGACGATCGAATCTCGGGCAAGTAACATACCGAAGAACAAAGGGAACATCATACGGGATTAACTGAATCCTTGACATAGAGTTTCGACCAATAAAGATCTTTGTAGCATATGTAGGAACCAATATGGGCATCCAGGTCCCGCTATTGGTTATTGACCGTAGAGGTGTCTCGGTCATGTCTACATAGTTCTCAAACCCGCAAGGTCTACACACTTAAGGTTTGGTGACGTTTCGGTAGTATAGAGTAATGTATGGTGGTGACCAAAGTTTGTTCGGAGTCCCGGATGAGATCCTAGACGTCACGAAGATCTCCGGAATGGTCCGGATATAAAGATTCATATATAGTAAGTCCTATTTTCGTCGCCGAAAAAGTTTTGGGCTCATCAGTAGTGTACCGGGAGTGCCGGTAGTGTACCGGGAGACCATCGGGAGGGGTATTTCGACCCAAGAGGCTACATGGGCTGTGGGAGAGTAAATACCAGCCCTTAGTGGGCTGGTAGAAATCCCACATAAGGCCCATGAGGCTGGGAAGAAAAGCCCAAAGAGAAAAAGGTGGAAAAAGGCAAAAAAATAGGGTGAATCCTAGTCCTACTAGGATTGGAGGTGGATTCCACCTCTCCCACTTGATTTGGCCGACCCAATTGCTGTTCCTTTGAGGGCCAAGCCTCCTCCTCTCTTCCTCTTATATATACTAGAGGTTTTAGGGTTTTTTGGCACCAGATTTCAGCCACGTGCAAACCCTAATCTCTAGTGCATAGTTTCTCCTCTAGATCGGTTTTCTGCAGTGCTTAGGCGAAGCCCTGCCGGAATTGCTCCACCACCATCGCCGGAGCACCGTCAGGCTGCTGGATAACTCTTCTTCCTCTCCACTCCTTCTTTCTGGACCAAGATGGTGGAGATCGTCATCAAGCTGTACGTGTGCTGAACGCGGAGGTGCCGTCCGTTCGGTGCTAGATCGGTAGGATCGTGATCAAGTTCGTGAGACGGATCGTGATCAAGTTCGTGGGTCGGATTGTGATCGGATCGCGGGACGGATTGTGATTGGATCGCGGGACAGATCATGATTGGATCGTGGGACGCACGGCGATTTGGATCGCGAAGATGTTCGACTACACCAACCGTGTTTCTTAACGCTTCCCGCTTAGCGATCTACAAGGGCACGTAGATCCACTCTCCCTCTCGTAGATGCTCATCACCATGGATAGATCTTCGTGTGCGTAGGAATTTTTTTGTTTCCCATGCATCATTCCCGAACAGTGGCATCATGAGCTAGGTCTATGTGTAGATGAGATTTCGAGTAGAACACAAAGAGATTGTGGGCGTTGATGCTTAGATTGGTTCCTCCCTTGGTCGGATTTTGGTTCAGAGGTATTGTGAGATGAAGCGGCCCGGACCAACGTTACTCGTACGCTTACGAGAGACCGGTTCCCTCGACCGCAACTTGTTGCATAGATGGCTTGCGGGTGCCAGTTTCTCTCACTTTAGTTGGATCGAATTCGACAAAGGCAGTCCTTGAGAAGGTTGAAAAGCAAATTATGTATCACCGTTGTGGTTTATGCGTAGGTGAGAATCGTTCTTGCTAGAAACCCATAGCAGGCACGTGAAACATGCAACAACAATTAGAGGACATCTAACTTGTTTTTGCAGGGTATGTTGTGATATGATATGGCCAATTACATGATGTGATATATGTGATGTATGGGATGATCATGTGATGTATAGATTTTCAGGACTTGCATGTCGATGAGTACGGAAACCGGCAGGAGCCATAGGGTTGTCTTTAATTATTGTATGACCTGCGTGTCAATCATTAAGCGCTATGTAATGCTTTAATTTATCGCTACGGTAGCAATAGTAGTAGAAGCATGTTGGGCGCGACAACCCCGATGGCGACACGTTGATGGAGATCATGGTGTCGTGCCGGTGACGATGGAGATCATGCCGGTGCATTCATGATGGAGATCAAAAGCACAAGTTCATGGCCATATCATGTCACTTATGATTTGCATGTGATGTTAATCCTTTTATGCACCTTGTTTTGCTTAGGACGATGGTAGCATTATAAGGTGATCCCTCACTTAATTTCAAGATAAATTGTGTTCTCCCCGAGTGTGCACCGTTGCGAAAGTTCTTCGTGTCGAGACACCACGTGATGATCGGGTGTGATAGACTCTACGTTCACATACAATGGGTGCAAGCCAGTGTTGCACGCGCAGAACACTCGGGTTAAACTTGACGAGCCTAGCATGTACAGACATCGCCTCGAAACACAAGAGACCAAAAGGTCGAACATGAGTCATATAGTAGATATGATCAACATGATGATGTTCACCATTGCAGCCACCTCAACTCACGTGATGATCGGACTTGAGTTGGTGAATTTGGATCATGTATCACTCGGATGACCTGAGGGATGTCAATTTGAGTGGGAGTTCTTAAGTAATATGATTAATTGAACTCATTATCATGAGCATGGTCAGTAGTTTCTTTGCAAAATTATGTTGTAGATTACTAGCTCATGTTGTAGCTCCCTTGAAATTTCTATGTGTTCCTAGAGAAATAGAGTTGAAAGATGATGGTAGCAATATTGCGGCTGGCTCCGTGATCTGAGGATTGTCCTCATTGCTGCACAGAAGGCTTATGTCCTTAATGCACCGCTCGGTGCGCCAACCCCTCTAGCGTCATTTGTAGATGTTGTGAACATCTGACAAGCACGTTCTGATGACTACTTGATAGTTTAGTGCGTAATGCATTACGGCTTAGAATTGAGGCTCCGAAACATTTTGAACGTCACGGAACATATGAGATGTTCTAAGAGCTGAAATTAGGATCTGAGGCTCGTGCCCGTGTTGCGAGATATGAGATCTCCAACAAGGTTCTTTGCCTGCAAGATGAAGGAGAATAGCTCAATCGTTGAGCATGTCCTCAGATTGTCTAGGTGCTACAATCGCTTGAATCGAGTGGGAGTTGACCTTCCGGATAAGTTAGTGATTGATATAGTTCTCCAAATCACTGTCACTAAGCTACTAGAACTTGGTGATGAACTATAAAATGCCAGGGATAGAAATAATGATCCCTGAGCTGTTCGCGGTGTTTGACACCACGAAGGTAGAAATCAAGAAGGAGCGTCAAGTCTTGATGCTTAGTCAAACCACTAGTTTCGAGAAGGGCAAGAGCAAGGAGGGAAACTTCATGGATAGCAAGTCAGTTGCTGCTCCAGTGAAGCAACCCAAAGTTGAACTCAAAACCGAGACTAAGTGCTTCGATTATGAGGAGAGCGTTCGCTGAAGCGGAACAACCCTAGATACTTGGTCGATAAGAAGGCTGGCAATGTCAACAGAAGTATATTTGATATACGTGTTATTGATGTGTACCTTGCTAGTTGTAGCGACCCGACCTGAAAGGTCGAATCTCCGGTGTTTCCATACCATCCCAAGATCATGCTGGTACACACACGGTACATCAATGTATATATCAAAGGGAAATCACACAGCATTATATTAATCGAAATCTCATATCGAGTCCTTTATTACAATAAAAAGTACAATAAAGTGGCTGAAAGCCAACTCATGAGAATGTCTAAATCTTGCGGAAGCGTCGAAGGTAGATGAGTCCATCTCACTCCAAGGGCATCTCACCGAGCGTAGAACGTGTCCTCACTCCTGGTCGGAAAAGTACTCTGCAACATGATACGTTGCAGCCGTGTAGGTCAGCATATGGAATATGCCGGCAAGGTCACAAAAGAGGGGTGAAAAGATAGTCATCTAGTCTACATTCTTATATGGCATGTGGGGTGGTAAGTTTTTGCGTAAAGCCAATTTTTCCTACATCAAGAGAGGGCTAAGCAAAAAAAAATACTAAGTTGGTTGATTAATGAGATGGTTCCACCAACCAATTCTCATACCCAATTGTTAAATACCCACATCATCATATTACTTGTGTTGAGAATTCCGAATGTTTCAGTTCCTTTGGCTCAAGTCGTCCATGACCGTGGACACGGCTAATCGATTAGGTTTGAGTACTCTGTAGGGTTTTGTACATGTTCCCCACAAGATTTGGTCGCCTCCGTTTAATTTCTCGCACTTCAGGGTGTTTGAGAAACGGATGACCAAAACATGGTCTTCCAAAGGGTTTTCGTGCGACTCTGACGGTGCCCATCCTTTCCTACCGTTCTTCTACATCTCGTATCACTGCCTGTCCAGGGTCACCACGATATCCAACCAAGCCAGAGCCCATAATGACTTGTGGCTGTGCAGGTAAGCCTTGGGTCTTGAAGCACCCATCCATCTCTTTGTGCCTGGGTGGATCTTTCCGCGTGAATACTGGCCATCTCCAGCATCACCTAGGCAATTCCACTAGTTTCTCCAGGGTGCCGTTCAACCATCATCCACCCAGAGGTAAGTTGAAAACTCGGAGTCTTGAAGTCTTGATCGTTATGTAGGTCTTGAAATTATTAACTCTCTCAACTCACATGAATCACACAACCAACCCCGTCTACTAATAGCATAGCAAAAGTAAAACAACGTTTCCCGGGGCCAATGTTGTCAAGGGGGTTGAGGGGGTACCTACCACATGATACTACTACAAAGTAACCAAGTTTCCAACTAACCTATCTTGCATGCAACTGGGGAAGATGGTAGAACTAATACATATAAAACATGGGTAAACATGGTCAAAGTGACTTGCCTGATTGATGATCTTCGTACGCGAGTGACTCTAAGTAACAAGCTTCGCACTCCGGATAATCTAACGAAGCAAACAAGAGCACTCAAATAAGCATACAACAAAATATTGTAACTCACAACCATCAACCAAGAACTAGTAAACAATCAAGACAAAACAATGCACAAAAGTTTTGTTTTCTAAAAGATGATTGATAAAACACTACTAACATAATGAAACTATTGGTATTAACCAAAACAATAGTTGACAGCAAGAAAACAATAAAATATTTTATTAATAAACAGAATAAAACCACATTAAGTTTGTTGGGAAAACTTTTAGTAAAGTTTTTTGAAAGTTTTGATAAACACTATATGAAACAACTATAGTTTTACTAACAAAAGAGCAAAACAAAACTTATTACTTATTAGCAAAACATGTTCTTAACAGAAAAGAATTTTACAAATAAACTTGTCTTAGAAAACAGAATTAGATTATATAAAACTTTGTTTGAAAGCAAAACTATTACTAACTAGTTGTTTAAATCAAAATAAACCTATTTAAAAAGAAGTTGTGATTCCTATATTAACAAAGAAAATAAACTAATCAATTTTATATTTTTATTACCAATAAGTAGAACAATAAATGTTTAATTAACAGAACCTACTAAACAAATTAAAACTAAATCTAAGTTAAACTAACTAAAACTAAGTAAATAAGACTATACTTTAATACTAGGCAGATTCTGTTTATAGCTAAAACACTAACAATAATCATTCTAAAAATTCTCAAACTAAACATGGAGGTAGTCCTAACTAATACCAAATAGTAGCAAAAAGATTCATGTCAAAATCTATTTTCAAACTCTAGTTATTCAGATTTGAATATTTTGAGAAAATTTGATTCAATTCAAATTTTAGGGTTCAAATTTAAAATTTAAAAGTACAGGGTGAAACTACATGAAAAATGTGAGCTATTGCAAAAATAATCAACTCCAAACATTAAACAGAACAAAAGATATTCACAAAACAAAATCATAACAGGTTCTGTTTTCTAAACAAAATCAGAAAAAGTGAAATATCTACCGGACGGCCAGGGGGTGACGTGGCATGATCCTATTGGTTGGCTAGCGCGTGTGTTGGATGGTTTCGAGCGGGCGACCGATCTCTAATGGAAAACGTTTTGGGGTTTAAAATCAATCTAATCGGGACCGTTGAGTGGGGATCCGATGGATGGGGTGAGCTCGAAGACTTTACCGGAGAGGGTGGTGGAACTCCGGCGATGGTGGCGGTGGCCGGTGGTCAAGGACGTCGCCGGAGGGGTCTCTGGTGGTCGAGGGAGGCAGCGAAGGGGTTCAGACGGTTGTGATGGACGTCCTGCGTCGAATGGTGAGGTCGGAGGGGCGAGGGGAAGAGTGGAGCGACGGGCACGAGCAATGGGAGCTCCGGTGGTGGCAGGGGCTCCGGCGAGAGATTTGGCAGCGTCTAGGCGAGGGAGAGAAGGGCTCGGGGGGGGGGAATGGATGCGGAGAGTGGCTGGCTTATATGGGGGCGCTAGGGAGTGCGGGGGAAGAGAGGGGAGAGAGATCTGGGGGAGTAACTGCCGGCGACGAGGTCGGGCGAGAGGAAGGAGGCGACCGCGTGGGCGAAATGGTCGGTCGAGGTGGGGCCCGATGTCAGTGGGAGAGGGGGCGTCCGTTGCGCGTCGGTCGGCCGGTCGGTAGTAAATCCCCGAGTAACTGCCCGTGGGCCGGCCCGTTTAATACAGAAACCCTTACCGTTTTCACTTAATGATTTTCCAGCGCTTTTCAAAAACATTTAAAGCATTCAAATCTTTTCTAAATATAGGAGTATTATATATCAAAATTAACAGGATAATAAATGCCATTTATTGAACATTTTTATTCTGTCATTTGAACAGTTTGAAAAAAAAATATTTTTAGAAATTGCCTAATTGTTTTTAAATTCTTTTTGCAAATATTTTCAAAATAACCCCTGGTTATTTTTGTTCAAATAGATCACCAAATGGGTCCTGGTGTGGAGTGTCATGTTCCTCCTCTCTTATTTGAACTTTTTACCAAGATTTCAAATAGGTGAAAGCAACACATTGAAAATAGAAAGGGCTTTCAGAAATTTAGAAAGAACATTTCAACTATTACATGTATTCAAGAAATGATGATGATGGATGCATAGCTATATTTCCTAACATTCCAAAATGAAATTTTGGGATGTTACACTAGTACTCCTAGGAGCACCTGGGTATTGGATACCGGTTCGGTTGCTAAATGTTAGTAACTCGAAATAAAAGCTACGGAATAAACGGAGACCTAGCTAAGGGTGAGGTGACGATGTGTATTGGAAGTGTTTCCAAGGTTGATGTGATCGACATCACACGCTCTCTCTACCTTCGGGATTAGTAACAAACCTAAATAAGTGTTATTTGGTGTTTTGCGTTGAGCATGAACGTGATTAGATCGTGTTTATTGCTATGGTCATTCATTTAAGTTAGAGAATAATGGTTATTCTGTTTACATGAATAATACCTTCAATGGTCATGCACCCAGTGAGAATGGTTTGTTGAATCTTGATCATAGTAATACACATGTTCATAACATTGATGCCAAAAGATGCAAAGTTAATAATGATAGTACCACATACTTGTGGCACTGCCGCTAAATGTCATATTGGTATAAAACGCATGAAGAAACTCCATGCCGATGGATCTTTGGACTCTTTCAATTTCGAATCGGTTGAGACATGCAAACCATGCCTCTTGGTCAAAGATGACTAAGGACCCCGTTTTCTGGTTTGACGGAGCGGGCAAGTGATTTATTGGAAATGATACATGTTGATGTATGCAATCTAATGAGTCTTGTAGCGTGCGGTGGATATCGTTATTTTCTTACCTTCACTGATGATTTGGGTAGATATAGTGTATGTTTACTTAACGAAACACAAGTCTGAATCGTTTGAAAAGTTCAAGCAAATTCAGAGTGAAGTTTAAGATCATTGTGACAAGAAGATAAAAATATCTGCGATATGATCGTGGAGGTGAATATCTGAGTTACAAGTTTGGCATACAACTTTAGACAATGTGAAATTTGTTTCACAACACACGCCACCTGGAACACCATAGTGTGATGGTATGTTCGAACGTCATAGTCATGCTCTATTGGATATGGTGCATGTTATGATGTCTCTTACCGTTTTGCTACTATAATTTTGGGGTTGTGCATTAGAGACAACTACATTCACTTTAAATAGGGCACCATCTAAATCCGCTGAGATGACACCGTGTGAATTATGGTTTGATACAAACCTAAGCTGTCATTTCTTGATGTTTGGGGCTGCGACGCTTGTGTGGAAAATGTTTTCACCTAATGAGCTCGAACCCAAAGCGGACAAATGCATCTTCGTAGAAAAACCTAAGAATAGTTGGGTGAACCTTCTATCTCAGATCCAAGCATAAAGTGTTTGTTGCTGAAACGTCCCGAGAAAAGGTTTCTCTAGAAAGAATTGAGTGGGAGGAAGATAGAACTTGATGAGGTTGTTGAACCTTTGTTTCAACCAGAGAGTAGCGCAGCACAGAAAGATGTTTCTGTGAATCCTACGTTAGTTGAAGAGGAAGTCAATGATGATGATCATGAAGCTTCGGATCAAGTTACTATCAAACCTCGTAGGTCGACAAGGACGTGTCCTGCTCCTGAGCGGTACGACAACCCTGTCTTGGAGGTCATGTTGTTGGACAACGATGAACCTACGAACTATGGAGAAGCGATGATGGGCCCGGATTCCGATAAATGGTTAGAGGCCATGAAATCCGAGAAAGGATCCATATATGAAAACCAAGTATAGACTTTGGTAGACTTGCTCGTCGGACGGCAGGTCATTGAGTACAAATGGATCTTTAAAATGAAGACAGACGCTAATGGTGAATGTCACAATTTATAAAGCTCGACTTGTCGCAAAGAAGTTTCCAGCAAGTTCAAGGAGTTGACTGTGATGAGACTTTCTCACTCGTAGCGATGCTAAAGTCTGTTAGAATTATGTTAGCAGTTGCTGCATTTTTCAATTATGAAATCTGGTAGATGGATGGCAAAACATCGTTTCCTTTCTTGAGGAAAGGTTGTATGTGATACAACCAGAAGGTTTTGTCAGTCCTAAGGATGCTAAAAGGTGTGCAAGCTTCAGTGATCCTTCTATGAACTGAAGCAAGCATCTCGGAGTTGGAATATACACTTTGATGAGGTGATCAAAGTTTTTGAAATTTATACAAAGTTTACGAGAAACTTGTATTTACAATAAAGTGAGTGGGAGCACTATAGAATTTCTGATAAGTATATGTGGATGACATATTGTTGATCGGAAATAACGTAGAATTTCTGGAAAGCATAAACGGTTGTTTGAAAAGTGTTTTTCAAAGTAAGACCTGGATAAAACTACCTAATTGTTGAGCATCAAGATCTATAGAGATAGATCAAGATACGTGATGAGACTTTCAATGAGTACATACCTTGATAAGATTTTGAAAGAGTTCAAAATGGATCAGTCAGAGAAAGAGTTCTTGCCTAATTTGTAAGGTATAAAGTTGAGTAAGACTCAATGCCCAGTGACTGCAGAAGATAGAGAAAAGATGAGTGTCATCCCCTATGCTTCAGCCATAGGCTCTATCATGTATGCAATGCTATGCACAAGACCCGATGTCAGCCTTGCCATAAGTTTGGCCAGAAGGTTTCAAAGTAATCCTGGAATGAAGCACTGGACAGCGGTCAAGATTATCCTTAGTAACTAAAAGACTAAGGAGATGTTTCTCGATTATTGAGGTGATATAGAGTTCGTCGTAAAGAGTTATGTCGATGCAAGCTTTAACACCAATCCGGATGACTCTTAGTAGCAATCCGGATACGTATAGTGGAGCAGCCATTTGAAATAGGTCCAACTGGAGTATGGTAGCAGTATTTACAGTTTAACATAAAGATTTGCAAAGTACACACGGATCAGAATGTCACAGACCCGTTGACTATAAGACCTCTCTCACATGCAAAGCATGATCGAGCCCCAGAACTCATTGGGTGTTAGATTAATAACAATGCGAATCACATGGTGATGTGAACTAGATTATTGACTCTAGTGCAAGTGGGAGACTGTTGGAAATATGCCCTAGAGGCAATAACAAATTAGTTATTATCATATTTCCTTGTTCATGATAATCGTTTATTATCCATGGTATAATTGTATTGATCAGAGACTTAGATGCATGTGTGGATACATAGACAAAACATGTCCCTAGTATGCCTGGGAGGCTACGCGCCTGGACGGGAGCACGCCCGACGTAGCACGTGGAGGCGCAAGGAGTGGTGAACCAGCGTGAAAACAAGCGGGTCGCGCGGAGCGAACATGTGGAGTAGGCGTCGTCGGCGACTTGAAGTTGAGGCCCCTTACCGTAGAGACGGGGGGCAGGTCATGGCGTCGAGGTGAGCCGGTAGAAGCCGATGTGGCGGAGGCGACGACGGGCACTGGGGCTAGAGAGGGTGGCGAGCAGTGCAAGCGCGATCTACCACAGAGTTGGGGCTGGCTCGGAATGGTACAAGTGTTGGAAATATGCCCTAGAGGCAATAACAAATTAGTTATTATCATATTTCCTTTCATGATAATCGTTTATTATCCATGCTATAATTGTATTGATCGGAGACTTAGATGCATGTGTGGATACATAGACAAAACATGTCCCTAGTATGCCTCTAATAGACTAGCTCATTGATCAAAGATGGTTAAGGTTTCCTAGCCATTGACATGAGATGTGATTTGATAACGGGATCACATCATTAGGAGAATGATGGGATGGACAAGACCCAAACTACAAACATAGCATATGACCGTTTCAGTTTATTGCTACTGTTTTCTGCATGTCAAGTATATGTTCCTATGACCATGAGATCATGCAACTCACGGATATCAGAGGAGTGCCTTGTGTGTATCAAACATCGCAATGTTACTGGGTGACTATAGAGGTGCTCTACAGGTATCTTCGATGGTGTCTATTGAGTTGGCATGGATCAAGACTGGGATTTGTTACTCCGTGTGACGGAGAGGTATCTTAGGACCCACTCGGTAATACAACATCACAACAAGCCTTTCAAGCAATGTGACTAAGTGTTAGTCACGGGATCTTGTGTTATGGAACGAGTAAAGATACGTGGCGGTAACGAGGTAGAACTAGGTATGGAGATACCGACGATCGAATCTCGGGCAAGTAACATACCGAAGAACAAAGGGAACATCATACGGGATTAACTGAATCCTTGACATAGAGGTTCGACCGATAAAGATCTTCGTAGAATATGTAGGAACCAATATGGGCATCCAGGTCCCGCTATTGGTTATTGACCGTAGAGGTGTCTCGGTCATGCCTACATAGTTCTCGAACCCGTAGGGTCTACACACTTAAGGTTTGGTGACGTTTCGGTAGTATAGAGTTATGTATGGTGGTGACCGAAGTTTGTTCGAAGTCCCGAATGATATCCTAGACATCACGAGGAGCTCCAGAATGGTCTGGAGGTAAAGATTCATATATAGGAAGTCCTATTTTGGTCGCCGGAAAAGTTTTGGGCTCATCGGTAGTGTACGGGGAGTGTCGGTAGTGTATCGGGAGACCATTGGGAGGGGTATTTCGACCCAAGAGGCTACATAGGCTGTGGGAGAGTAAATACCAGCCCTTAGTGGGCTGGTAGAAATCCCACACAAGGCCCATGAGGCTGGGAAGAAAAGCCCAAAGAGAAAAAGGTGGAAAAAGGCAAAAAAAATAGGGTGAATCCTAGTCCTACTAGGATTGGAGGTCGATTCCACCTCTCCCACTTGATTTGGCTGACCCAATTTCTGGTCCTTTGAGGGCCAAGCCTCCTCCTATTTTCCTATTATATATACTAGAGGTTTTGGGGTCTTTTGGCACCAGATTTTAGCCACGTGCAAACCCTAATCTCTAGTGCATAGTTTCTCCTCTAGATCGGTTTTCTGCAGTGCTTAGGCGAAGCCCTGCCGAAATTGCTCCACCACCATCGCCGGATCGCTGTCAGGCTGCCGAAGAACTCTTCTTCCTCTCCACTCCTTCTTGCTGGATCAAGACGGTGGAGATCGTCATCAAGCTGTACGTGTGCTGAACGCGGAGGTGCCGTCCGTCGGTGCTAGATCGGTAGGATCGTGATCAAGTTCGTGAGACGGATCGTGATCAAGTTCGTGGGACGGATCATGATCGGATCGCGGGACGGATCGTGATTGGATCGTGGGACGCACGGTGATTTGGATCGCGAAGACGTTCGACTACACCAACCGCGTTTCTTAACGCTTCCCGCTTAGCGATCTACAAGGGTACGTAGATCCACTCTCCCTCTCGTAGATGCTCATCAGCATGGATAGATCTTCGTGTGCGTAGCAAACTTTTTGTTTCCCATGCATCGTTCCCCAACAACAAGGCGGCTGCAGGTGCGGAACGAGGCAGAGCTGGCCTGCTGACGTGGCCACGTTGCCTGATCCGGTGAACTCCAGTCGGAGTTGTTTGACCCCTTTCACAATGTTTGCTTTCCATCGTAGACCACATGGACTACCAGCAATTTCAATTGTTTTCGATCTCCGAAGCACACACGGGCTGGGACCTCCATCGGGGTTTGAGTCGTACTGATTTTGTTCTTCGGTCTTGAGCCGCCCGAAATTGTTAATCTGGATTAATGATCTTGAAGCTGATGCAGATACTTAAAAATCGGTTCTTCATCTCAAAAATTGCAAAACCTCTCGATCCCTCGGAGAGATCCCTCCAAGAACTCATCACCACCATGCGGAGGCCACATGGTGGGCACCAACTGTCGTGGATTTGTCACGACAGATGTCCGGGTGAACGGAGTTTAGGTTCGGCCCCTCCAATGGAGGTATAAGAATACGTCCTACTTGTGTGGTATTGATGATCAAGAAGATCTCTCGGTTACAGGGGTGTTGTTTTGCTACCTTTAATCACGAGAGTCTCTAATCTCTTGTCTATCTAAGACCTGTCTATTGAGACGTCTAAAAACTTGACCCCCTCGGGGTGACCCACCCCTCCTTATATAAGTTGAAGGGGCGCCTTACATGTAGAGCCTATGTCGGATTGAGACTTAACTTATTATGACTTCCTATTGTGGGCTTATCTTCATGGGCTTCTGAGTCCCGGGCTTCTTATCTAAGATGGGCGGCTTACACCGGGCGACTTACAACTGCGCAGCTTACAACCGGGCAGCTTAGAACCGGGCGGCTTAGAACCAGGCAGCTTACAACAGGGCAGCTTAGAACTAGGGAATCATCGTCAGGGAATCATCTTCAAGGACTTACAACCAGGGCTTATCTTCAAGAATCATCTTCAGGGACTCATCTTCAGGGACTTACAACCATGGCTTATCTCCAAGACTCATCTTAAGGGACTCATCTTCAGCCGGATCATAACTGTTACCGGGTTATAACTGTCTCCCGGGTCATACCGCGGGGTATATCCCCGACAGTATCCGTGAGGAATGGTTGTATGTGATACAACTAGAAGGTTTTGTTAGTTCTAAGGATGCTGAAATATATGCAAGCTCGAGCGGTCCTTGTATGGACTGCAGCAAGCATCTCGGTGTTGGAATATACGCTTTGATGAGGTGATCAAAGTTTTTGAATATATACAAAGTTTATGAGAAACTTGTATTTACAATAAAGTGAGTGGGAGCACTATAGATTTTCTGATAAGTATATGTGGATGACATATTGTTGATTGGAAATGATGTAGAGTTTCTAAAAAGCATAAAGGGTTGTTTGAAAAGGAGATTTTCAAACGAAAACCTGGAATGAAGCTACTTAAATATTGGGCATCTTGATCTATAGAGGTAGGTCAAGACGTCTGATAAAAGTTTCAATGAGTACATACCTTGACAAGATTTTGAAAGAGTTCAAAATGGATCAGTCAAAGAAAGAGTTCTTGCCTGATTTGTAAGGTGTGGATTTGAGTGAGACTCAAAGCTCGATCACGGTAGAAGAAAGAGAAAAGACGAAGGTTGTCCCATATGCCATATCCATAGGCTCTGTATAGTATGTCATGTTGTGTACCGCACCTGTGTGTGCCTTGCCATGAGTGTGTCAAGGGGTACAAGAGTGATCCAGGAGTGGATCATTGGACAATGGTCAAGAAAATCCTTAGTAACTAGCGGACTAAGGAAATATTTCTCGATTATGGAGGTGATAAAGAGTTTGTCGTAAAGGGTTACGTCGATGGAAGATTTAACACCAATTCGGATGACTATAAGTAGCAATCCGGATACGTATAGTGGAGCTGCCATTTGGAATAGCTCCAAGTGGAGTGTGGTAGCAATGTCTATAGTATGACGTGGATATTTGCAAAGTACACACGGATCTGAATGTCGCAGACCCGTTGACTGAATACCTCTCTCACTTGCAAAGCATTATCAAACCCCAGAACTCATTGGGTGTTAGATTAATAACAATGTAAATCACATGGTGATGGGAACTAGATTATTGACTCTAGTGGAAGTGGGAGACTGTAGTAAATATGACCTAGAGGAAATAATAATTTGGTTATTATTATATTTCCTAGTTCGTGATAATCGTTTATTATCCATGCTATAATTGTATTGATTGGAAGCTCAAATACATGTGTGGGTACATAGACAACACTATGTCCCTAGTATGCCTCTAGTTAACTAGTTCGTTGATCAAAGATGGTCAAGGTTTCCTAGGCATAGACATCAGATGTCATTTGACAACGAGATCACATCATTAGGGGAATGATGTGATGGACAAGACCCAAACTATAAACATAGCATATGATCGTGTCAGTTTTTTGCTATAGTTTTTTGCATGTCAAGTATCTGTTCCTATGACCATGAGATCATGCAACTCACTGACACCAGATGAATACCTTGTGTGTATCAAATGTTAGAACATAACTGGGTGACTATAAAGATGCTCTATAGGTATCTACGAGGGTGTGTGTTGAGTGGGCATGGATCAAGACTGAGGTTTG
Source organism: Hordeum marinum (assembly GCA_022496015.1). Taxonomy (NCBI): domain Eukaryota; kingdom Viridiplantae; phylum Streptophyta; class Magnoliopsida; order Poales; family Poaceae; genus Hordeum; species Hordeum marinum. The sequence continues at coordinate 367,164,937 of CM039676.1, read as the reverse complement.
TTACTCCGTGTGACGGAGAGGTGTCTCAGGGCCCACTCGGTAATACAACATCACAATAAGCCTTGCAAGCAATGCGACTAAGTGTGAGCCACGGTATCTTGTATTACAGAATGACTAAAGAGACTTGCCAGTAACGAGATTGAACTAGGTATAGAGATACCGATGATCGAATCTTGGGCAAGGAACATACTGAAGAACAAAGGGGACAGCATACGTGATTAACTGTATCCTTGACATAGAGGTTCAACCAATAAAGATCTTCGTAGAATATGTAGGAACCAATATGGCCATCTAGGTCCTGCTATTTGTTATTGACCGTGGAGGTGTCTCGGTCATGTCTACACAGTTCTTGAACCCGTAGGGCCTGCACACTTAAGGTTCGATGACGTTTCGGTATAGTAGAATTATTTATGGTGGTGACCGAAGGTCCTTTGGAGTCCCGGATGACATCCTAGATGTCACGTGGAGCTCCGAAATGGTCCAAAGGTAAATATTAATATATAGGAAGTCCTGTTTTGGTCACCAGAAATGTTTCGGGTACTTCGGTAGTGTATCGGGAGTGCCGGGAGGGGTGTCTCGACCCATCGACCCAAAAGACATCATGGGTTGTGGGAGGAGTCAAACCATACCCTAGTGGTCTGGCCTAACTCCCCACTAAGTCCCATGTGGCTAGGGGTGGGAAAACCCAAAGGTGGAAAGGTGGAAATGGTTCCAAAGTGGAGAGGCGAAATCCTACTCCTAGTAGGATTGGAGTAGGACTCCTCCACCTCCAATTTCGGCCAACCCCTAAGGGTTTGAGGCTTCCTCCTCCTCTCCATCCCTCCTATATATACTAGAGGATTTATAGGGGAGAGCTAACCCTAATTGCCACATGCTCCCTCTACTTCATCTAGATCGTTTTCTCCTCTAGTCTAGTTCGGCGGTGCTTAGGCGAAGCCCTGTCGGAATAGTTCCACCACCATCGCCGCCACACCTTCGTGCTACTGAAGAACTCATCTACCTCTCCACTCCCTCTTCGCTGCCAGCTCCGGAATGGTTCGGAGGTAAAGATTGATATATGGGATAATAGTGTTTGGCCTTTAGAAGGGTTTCGGAATTCATCGGAAGAGTTTCACAGGTTGCCCGAAATGTTCGGGGTACAAGGACACTTTATTTGGGCCAAGGGGTAAATCCCATGAGGCTTTAGGAAGGTGCAAAAGATGTTTTGCGGAGGCCAGATGCCATACGCTAGGGACCCTGGCGTTTGGGGCCAGACGCCGAGGACCTTGGCGTCTGGTCCTGGAGTCCGAGGAGGACTCTTGCCTTGCGGGCAAACCGACCTTGAGGAGGATTTTCTCCAAGTTTTGACCCTAGAGCTCAGCATATAAATAAAGGGTCAGGGATAGCACTTGGGACACATCAAGAAACCCTAAGCCATGTGCTACCTCTCCTCTGGTTCGTAGTTTCTCCTCTAGATCGGTTTCAGCGGTGCTTAGGCAAACCCTGCTGGAATTACTCCACCACCATTGCCGCAACTCCATCGCGCTGCCGGAGAACTTGTCTACCTCTCCGCTCCCTCTTGTTGGATCAAGAAGGCGGAGATCATCATCGAGGGGTACGTGTGCAGAACACGAAGGCGTCGTCTGTTCAGCGCGAGATCGAAAGGACCGTTATCAGGATCACGATATGATTCGTGATTTAATCGCGGGACGGATCGTGATGGGATCGTGGGACGGATCGTGATTGGATTGCGAGAACGATCGTGATGGGATCACGGGACGCTCGGAGATTTGGATCAGGAAGACGTTCGACTACATCAACCGCGTTTCTTAACTGTTCCCGCTTAGCGATCTACAAGGGTATGTAGATCCATTCTCCCTCTCGTAGGTGCTCATCACCATGGATAGATCTTGCGTGTGCGTAGAATTTTTTGTTTCCCATCCAACGTTCCCCAACAAATTACACTAGTCATGATAAAAATATTTCCTATAAGCACGTCAATTTTTGTGGAGTGAACAACATTTGCAAAGCATGCCATATAGGGATGATAGATTTTGTAAGAAGGATAAACATGATCAAACTAATTGGTGGCTTAAAGTGATAGATGATTGTGCCAAAAGATCTCTTCATCCCATTACTTGTGAACTTTCCAATAGAGTTGGTCATCTTAATTTCCAATGCATGTTTTTTCATGACCGAACTATTTCCAAATTTTGTGATAACTAGATCTCTTATGAACCCTATAATGAAGTTTGCTTATTTTTGGGGTGTGAAGAATCAACTCATAAAAATGATTTGTTTGATATATTCATTGTCACAAATGATAATGAAACTAATCTACAAGAAATCTATGTGCTTTGCGTAGTGAATTTCAGTGAGAATGCTTATATAGCCAACTATAGAAATAATGAGAACCCGATAGAATATAAAAGAAATACAAATGAAAGGGTAAAGGTCTCCCAGTACCCTCCTATTGTTTCTGGTGATGAATCATGTTGCAAGAAGAGCTTTCCATTGAACCAATCTGTTCAATAAGAAGCTTAGAAAAACTACTTAAACCCACACAAAATGTGGTAAAGGATAAGAATAAGAGAAGAAAATGTAAAGGTAAAAAGGCAGCCTCCCAAATAATGTTGCTCCTATAATCGTTGAGAATGAATACGAAAGTAGTGTGGACGATGATACACTTGATGATTATTTTGCTATGCCTACTACTTGTTGTGATGAGGATGATTGGGAAGATAATGATACTCCTTGTAATATTGAAAATCTTTCTCGCACCAACTTGGAAAATCATGATGATAATAATTGTTACACTATTGGTTCTATTCATGCTATTGATGATTATCCTAATAATATGCAAACCCACAAGCTTGGGGATGTTATGTTTGATGAGAATGACATATTTGAGAATATATTTGCTGCAATTGATGTGTGTTCCAAGCTTGGTGATGCTCCGAACAATGAAGATGATATTCTTAGTTCCCCTACTTCGAATGATCAAATTTGTTATGATGATTACATGACTCCTATTTATGATGATTATTGTGATGATACTTATGTTATGAAAAGTAGTGATGATTATTATTATACAACTTGTCACAATTATGAATACCCTTTCTCTGAACATTATTTTTTTGATGTGGAAACAATTATAATATTCAAGTCTCCTATGATACTCCCACTACTTTGTATGAGAAGTTTGCTTGTGGGGAGAGTAATAAAGTTTCTATGCTTGCGAATCATAAAAAAGATGCTTTATGCTATAGTTATATCGTGAAATTCCTTCATGATGCTACTGAAAATTATTATGATGGAGTAACATATGCTTGTAGTAATTGCAATAATATCAAGTTTCCTCTCTATGTGTTGAAAATCTTTAAGATATGCTCGTTTTGCCTTCCTTTAGTTGATTATTGCTCGCATAAATTATTTGCTCACAAAATCCCTATGCATAGGAAGTGGGTTAGACTTAAATGTGCTTGCCATGTGATTCCAGATGCTCTCTTGCATATTTAAATTACTATTCTTATGTGAGCATCATTGAAATCATCATGCCTAGTTAAAGGCATAAAGGAAAACGCTTGTTGGGAGACAACCCAACACTTCTCCTTTTTGTTTTTGTGTGTTCACATGATTAAGCTACTTTACTAATCATGTTTAATAACTTTTATTTCAATAAAGAGCCAAGTAAAATCTTTGGGACGGTGTGGATTCTTGCTAGTTTGATTCTTTGCAAAAACAGAAACTTTTACGTCCAGTGTAGAATTTCTCTGATTTTACTGGTGCGTCAAAAAATTCTGAAATTTCATGAGAAACAATTCCATGCAAATCATCTATGTTTTCCTAATTTTTCAGAATTTTGAGAGACAGGGAAATGCAAACTTCACAGACTCATCTATTTTTGACAAATTCTGTTTTGCATGCATAGTTTGCTTGTTTTACTGTTTCCATAGCTTATATTTAGTAATATTAATTATGGTAATGTTAGAATACAATAGTTATTATCTGAGAACAATTTTAAATCTTGTGTTTATAGTACCTAAGTGGATGATCTATCTTTATTACACTAAACTTTCTCATCAAGTTCCGTTAAGTTTTGTGTGATTGAAGTTTTCAAGTTTTGCGTCAGATACCAATATGGGGTAAATAAGGAGAAGCAAGAACCTAATAATGGGGATGCCCAAGGAACGCCCATGGTAATATCCAAGGAAGTCTCAAGCGTCTAAGCTTGGGGACGCCCCGGAAGGCATCCCCGCTTTCGTATTCAATACTATCGGTATATCTTACTTAGAGCTATATTTTTATTCATCACATGATATGTGTTTTTCTTGGAGTGTAATTTAGTTTTGTTGTTCTCTGTTATATGTTATTTATAATCCTTTTTTTCAATAAAAAATTCTAGGAATTGCCTTAAGATGCCTCTATGGCATGTTTTGATGTGTCCTATGTAAAAACAGAAACTTTTGTTGTAGTGTTTGAATTTTCATATTTTACTGGAATGTGGAAAGTTTCTGCAATTTTTTCACAATATATTCGTATAAATTCTTTATCATGTACTGAGTTTTCATATTTTTTGAGATACAGAAGTGCACTTTGTAAATTAATTCATACAGATTGTCCTTTTTAGACAGATTGTTGCCATAGTTTTGTTATTTACTTATCCTATAGTTTTCATGACTTATATTGGTAGATATAAATTTTGTAAATGATAGTATACAGTAGATGATGTTTGAAAATTATTATGCAACTTGTCTTGGCAGTACACAAAGAGTTGATTTATTAGTATGTGCACTAACCTATCTCACGAGTTCTTTTCACACAAATTGTAGATGGAATTTTTGAGACTTAGGTGAAACCGGGATATGAGAGGATTGAACGAGATACAAAAGATCAAGCTTGGGGATTACCAAGTCACCCCAAGTAAATATTTCATAATTCTCAATCATCTAAGCTTGGGTATGCTACCCACCCCACCTCTCTTCATCGAACAAATATCGGTTAGCCAATGTTGAGCCTAATGATCCTATCTTACCTAATCAGCGTTTAGACTTTGAGGCCATGAAACTCTATAAGTTCCTTAAGAATAGTAATTTAAATATGCAAGTGAGCATCATGAATCACATGGCAAGCACATTTAAGTCTAACCCACTTCCTATGCATAGGGATTTTGTGAGCAAACAATTTATGGGAGCAAGAATCAACTAACATAGGAAGGCAAAACGACCATATCTTAAAGATTTTCAACACATAGAGAGGAAACTTGATATTATTTCAATTACTACAAGCATATGTTAGTTCCAAGCTTGGGTTTATGGGAGCAAGAATCAACTAACATAGGAAATGCAAACTTCACAGACTAGTCTATTTTTGACAAATTCTGTTTTGCATGCATAGTTTGCTTGTTTTACTGTTTCCATATCTTATATTTAGTGGTAATGTTAGAATACAGTAGTTATTATCTAAGAACAATTTTGAATCTTGTCTTTATAGTACCTAAGTGGATGATCTATCTTTATTACACTAACCCTTCTCACGAAGTTTCGTTATGTTTTGTGTGATTGAAGTTTTCAAGTTTTGTGTCAGATACCGATATGGAGTAAATAAGGAGAAGCAAGAACCTAATAATGGGGATTACCAAGGAACCCCCATGGGAATATCCAAGGAAGTCTCAAACGTCTGAGCTTGGGGATGCCCCGGAAGGCATCCCCTCTTTCGTATACTGTCGGTATATCTTACTTAGAGCTATATTTTTATTCATCACATGATACTTGTTTTTCGTGGAGTGTCATTTAGTTTTTTTTTCTATGTTATATGTTAATTATAATCCTTTTTTGAATAAAAATTTCCAGGAATTGCCTTAAGATGCCTCCATTGCATGTTTTGATGTGTCCTCTATAAAACAGAAACTTTTGCTGTAGTGTTTGAATTTTCATATTTTACAAGAATGTGGAAAGTTTCTGAAATTTTTTCACAGTATTTTTATATAAATTATTTATCATGTACTAATTTTTCATATTTTTTAGAGATACATAAGTGCACTTTGTAAATTAATTCCTACAGATCGTCCTTTTTAGACACATTGTTGCCATAGTTTTGTTATTTAATTCTCCTATAGTTTTCATGACTTATATTGGTAGATATAAATTGTGTAAATTATAGTATACAGTCGATGATGTTTGAAAATTATTATGCAACTTGTCTTGGCAGTAGACAAAGAGTTGATTTATTAGTATGTGCGCTAACCTATCTCACGAGTTCTTTTCAAACAAATGTAGATGGAATTTTTGAGACTTAGGTGAAACCTGGATATGAGAGGATTGAACGAGATACAAAACATCAATCTTGGGGATGACCAAGTCACCCCAAGTAAATATTTCAAGAATTCTCAATCATCTAAGCTAGGGGATGCTACGCATCCCACCTCTATTAATCAAACAAATATCGGTTAGCCTATGTTGAGCCTAAATTTTATTTGTCCACATGATATGTGCTGTTCCTGGAGTGCCATTTTTAATTTGTTTTCTGTTTGAATAAAATAATCACATCTGAAAATATTTATTGGAAGATAGTCCTCACATAGCTACTTAATAGTTTGACTACTCATTGATCTTCACTTATATCTTTTGAGTGTAGTTTGATGTTTACTCTTGTGCTTCACTTATATCCTAAGAGTAAATTGTGAATGAATGAAGTATCATAAATATGAAATTATGAATGTGCTATATCCTTGTAGTAGTTTGACATTTGGTTTATAAAGAAAATCTATTGAAGTTTCACCATCGCAATATTAGTCATACAAGCAATTCATTTATGATTAGTATAAGAAAGAGAACTTTCACATACAAATATATTAACTTGGACATCTTTTATGATTATGAATACCCATAAATTATATTTAACCTTTATCAAATAGTTTATGTTGGACAAGTGAGACAATGTAATGGTTATGTTTTGGTATATTTGCATCGAAGTTATATTGTTATGGATCCTCCACCATGTGATGCTTGTTTAGAACCTTTTGCTAGCCAAAACTTCGTACTAAGTAGAAATACTACTTGTGTGCTCGTACCACTCATTTGGTATTTACTCAAATACCTACCTATATTTGGTATTTCACTTCCATTCCAAGTAAATCTGCATGTGCCACCTCTAAAACCTTCAAATAAACATCCGTTTTGTGTGCTCGTACCGCTCATGGAGCGACGGGGTGGTCATTATCTTCCATGCTAAGTGGGTTATTCTCAAGATGAGTGTTTATTCACTTGTCATTGCACGAGAGAGGTTCGTAAAAATGATGCCCAGTCCTGCATAATACAAAAATAAATAAATAAAAACTCCCCCTGGAAAGTTGATTGTTTGGAGGGCAACCGTGGATTCGGCCAACCATGGAATGTGTTTGAATGGTGGAGGTGGAGTAAAAATTTCAAAATTGTTTGGGAACCGCCAGTAATGTGATTAGCACAAAAGATATTGAAAACTCTGTTGTAACATTGACAGGAAAAGTACACCACTCAAAATTACATATTCATCTCTGTTTTCAAACAATGAGCTCTGGCACCTATGTAAATCCTTGCTTCCCTCTACGAAGGGACAATCTATTTACTTTCATGGTATTTACTTTTCATGTTGAGTCAACTTCTTATTCCAACTTTAGTCTATTAGTTGTCAAGCAACATATGGTGGGGAAATATCCAAACATATATATCTAGTCAAATATATTTGATCATGATTCATTATTTTTGACTATTATCTTTAAGATAAGTATGTTGGGAGGCAAAACTTTAAGCCCCTATCTTTCTCTGTGTATGATGGATGTTGTTTGTTCTAAAAATATGCCTTGAGTATTACTAATCATAGAAGACTATATGATAATTGAGTATGTGGAGATCTTACTCGGACTTGATGATGCATTGAATTTTTTTTGATGACTAAGAACATCGGTTGTTATGTTTTAAGACACCTTAGCGTGCCAGCCCCCCGCCCCCAGGCACGCGCCCTGGTGGGTTGTGCTCACCTCATGGCCCCACTAACCCTAATGCAAGCACTATAGGTTCCTATTTTTGGAGAAAAAAATCAAGGAGAAAGTTTTATCGCATTTGACGAGATGGAGCCTCTGCCACCTCCTGTTCTTCATCGAAGGCCAGATCTGGAGTTCGTTTAGGGCTCCGAAGAGGGGAATCTTCGGTCTTCGTAATCATCAACCCTCCTTCATCGCCAATTCCATGATACTCCCCACCGGGAGTGAGTAATTCCTTCCTAGGCTTGCTGGTCGATGACGAATTGGATGAGATTCATCATGTAATTGAGTTAATTTTGTTAGGGCTTGATCCCTAGTATCCATTATGTTCTAAGATTGATGTTGCTATGACTTTTCCATGCTTAATGCTTGTCACTAGGGCTCGAGTGCCATGATTTCAGATCTGAACCGTTTACGTTATCACCATTATATCTATGTTCTTTATCTGATCTTGCCTAGTCATATGCACCTATTACGTGTTATGATCCGTAAACCCCATAGTGACAATATTTGGTATATTTTCCGGTGATGACCGTACTTTTAAGACTTCATGTATTCACGATGTTTTAATGCTTTATTCCGGTTCTCTGTTAAAAAGTAGGCCTTAATATCCCTTGGTTTCCTTATGGACCCCGCTGCCACGGGAGGGTAGGACAAAAGATGCCATACAAGTTCTTTTCCATAAGCACGTGTGACTATTTACGGAATACATGCATACATTACATTCATGAACTGGAGATAGCTATGTGTCACCCTAGGTTATGACGATTACATGATGAATATCATCCAATGAATACACCGATCCAGTGCCTATGAGTTTTCCACATATTGTTCTTGCTAAGTTACTACTGCTCCTGTTACTGTTGCACTTGCTAGAAAATCACTACTGCTATTGTTACCGCTACTGTTACTGCTACTACTGCTATCAAACTATCATATTACTGTGCTACCAATGACTTTGCTGCAGATATTTAATCTCCAGGTATGGTTGAATTGACAATTCATCTGCTAATATTCTCAAATATTCTTTGTCTCCCCTTGTATCGAATCTATAAATTTGGGTTGAATACTCTACCCTCGAAAACTGTTGCGATCCCCTATACTTGTGGGTTATGAAGACCTTTTTCTGGCGCCGTTGTCGGGGAGCATAGCTATATTTGCTGAGTCACTTGTGATTTATATCAATTGATCACTATGAACAATCTGAAGGATACAAGAACCAAGGATTTTCCCTCAAAAACACCTTCGGTTATGAGTAAGGTTGCAACACCACCATATGCCATTAATCCTGATATGTCGCAAGTTATTAATGATGCTACTTCTGCTATGAATAATGCTTATGATGATGCTAGTAGCATGCTTGATGATAATGTGCCACTAGGTGAATGTCTTGATGAACAAATAGCTAGATCTAAAGAGAAGGAAATCATTGAAACTAATGAAACGACTGAAATAGATGAAGTATTTGAAATTGATAATTATGAAACACCTATTAGACCTAGCACTCCTAGATTTGAAATGCCAAAAATACCTGAGGGTTATGTTATGGATGGAGAAATAGCTAGAGAAATCCTTGCTTGTAAGGATAGAAATGATCTTAAGAAATTACTATGCAGGTACAAAGAAAAGACTCTGAATGCTAGAATGAATTGTGATCCTAAGTTTGCTACTTCACCTATCTTTGTTGCCGATAAGGATTATGAATTCTAGGTCGACCCAGAATTAATCACTTTGGTTGAATCTGATCCTTTTCATGGCTATGAAACTAAAATTGTAGTGGCACATCTTACTAAGCTGAATGATATAGCCACCCTATTTGTTCATGATGAGAAGATTCACTACTAGTATATTCTCAATTATTTCTGTTCTCATTAAAAGGTGATGCTAAGACATGGTACAATACTCTTGCTCCTGGTTATGTGCGTACTCCCCAGGATATGATTTACTACTTTTCTAAAAAATATTTTCCTGCTCATAAGAAACAAGCTGCCTTACAGGAAATATTTAACTTTGTGAAATTGAAGAAGAGAGTCTCCCACAATCTTGGGGGAGGCTTCTCCAATTTCTTAATTCTTTGCCTCATCACCCTCTTAAGAAAAATGAAATACTTGATATCTTCTATAATGGACCAACTGATGCTTCTAGGGACTTCCTAGATAGTTGTGATGGTTGTGTTTTCAGAGAAAGAACTATTGAACAAGCTGAGGAACTATTGAATAATATATTGAAGAATTATGATGATTTGACTTTCCCTGAAACACCACTTGAACCCACTCTGAAGAAGAGGGGTATCTTATTTCTCAATCCTGAAGATATGCAGGAGGCAAAGAAATGTATGAAGGAAAAAAGGTATTAAAGCTGAGGATGTTAAGAATTTACCACCTATTGAAGAAATACATGGACTTGACACACCACCACCTCCACACGTGGTAGAGCTAAATTCTTTATTAAAGTTTGATGAAAGGGATATCCCTTACAATAAACATCCGAGGAAGTGATTATATGAGTTTGATAACTACATTAGGAAACAAGATCACTTCAATGTAAATGTTCTGAAACAATTGAAATATAATTCTGATATGATTCCTCACTTGAGTGACTTGTTATTTAGAATCAGTAATGATGTTAGAGGTGTAGGAAAACATGCCTCTATGGTTCAAACTCAGTTAGAACAAGTTGCTAAATCTCAAAGAGAATTGCTTAATGAAATGAATAATAATATGAATGATCATGCTATTAGAGTAGTGACTAGAGGAGGTAGAATGACCCAAGAACCTCTTTATCGTGAAGGTCATCCTAAAAGAATTGAACAATACCCTCAAAGAATTAATACTGATGCACCTAGTCCTTCTAAAAAGAAAAAGAAAAAGAAAAATGATAGGACTTTGCATACCTCTAGTGAACCTAAGATACAAAAATCTCCTAATGATAATGATGATGTCTCTATTTCTGATGCTGAAACTCAATTTGGTAATGAACATTCACCTAGTGATAATGAAAATGATAGTGATGTTCATGAAGATCCTCAACCACACAATAATAAAGAACCAAATAATGACGTAGAAATAGGACCCACTGTTGATCTTGATAACCCACAACCTAAAAATAAACAGTATGATAAAAAATACATTGTGGCTAGAAAACATGGTAAGGAAAGAGAGCCATGGGTTCATAAACCCATGCCTTTTCCACCTAAACCATCTAAGAAAAAGGATGATGAAGAATTTGAACGCTTTGTTGAAATGATTAGGCCAGTCTTTTTGTGTACCCGCTTAACTAATATCTTGAAGATAGCCCCTTATGCTAAGTACATGAAACACATCATCACTAATAAAAGAAAGATACCTGAAGCTAAAATCTCCACCATGCTTGCTAATTATTCTTCTAAGGATGAAGTACCTAAAAACCTTGGAGATCCTGGAATACCAACTATACCTTGCTCCATTAAAAGAAATTATGTCAAAACTGCTTTGTGTAATTTGGGAGATGGTGTTAGTGTTATGCCTTTTTTCCTTATATGAAAGACTTGATTTGAATAAACTCACACCTATTGAAATATCTTTGCAAATGGCTGACAAATCAACTGCAATACCTATCAGTATTTGTGAGGATGTGCCCGTTGTTGTTGCAAATGTTACTATCGTAACAGACTTTGTTATTCTTGAGATGCCCGAGGACGACAACATGTCGATTATCCTAGGTAGACCCTTTTTGAATACTGCAAGGGCTGTTATTTATTGCAATAAAATAAAAGTCACTTTTCATATCAATGGTAATTAGAATACAGGCACTTTCTAAAGAAACAATTCCAAGTGAATGGTCTAAATGTTATTGAAAATTCTCCGACACTCACTATTAGAAGTTTTCATCTACCTCTACCTACTGCCACAAAGAAATATGATATACTTATTGTCGTGGATATGCATATCCCCATTGAGGTAACCTAGTGTTATATGAAAGTTCTTCGGTTTCATGCTAATCAAAGGTGGTTGTTAATAACACTTGATCAACATTATTAATGGATCATTTTTTAGAGGTATGAAGTTGATGAATTTACCGGACGCAAATTTCGGTATCCACCTTTTGTTTTATATTTTTCCTAGTTAAATAAAATAAAATGCCATGTTTATCCCATTTCTGATTTCTCCGTCAATAAAAAATAACCCAAAAATAGAAGTTCTCAGAATGTCCTCAAAATTTAACACGATTTTTTCTGAGTTTTTATGAATTTCTGGTGCAAATAACATCAGAGCGGGGGGGTGCACCTGGTTCCCACAAGACACGAGGGCGCGCCAGCAACCCCAGATGCGCCCTGGTGGGTTGTGGTCCCCACGTGATTCCCCTCACTTAATTCTTTAGCCCATGTCATCTCCTACCTCCAGGAAAAAAAATACCATAGCTTTACCTCTCGTGTTCTTGCTCTCAAACCCTTGCATTTAGATCGCATTGCTCGAAGCTCCATTTCCGAAACTATTTTGGGGGATTGCTTCTTGGTCTTTGACTCCCCCATTGCTCCAATTAGTTTTTGATTTAGAGTTTTATTTTCAGAATAATTAGATACTCTTGGTGTTGTTGTAAATGATCTTGCATGTTGAATTCTTAGAGTTCTAAGTAGTTTGAATGCTTGTTATCAATATGAGTAGTTGCTATCAATCTTGTGATGTTTTGTTATCAAAACTTTGTGTCACGATATTCTTTAGAAATTATTCGCAAATAAAAATGCAATTCTTTAGGAGTTCTTCGAGAAGAAGATCCTCGGGGGCATCGTCAAATGAAAGCTTTGTCCGACAATCTTATGTTGAACCAAGTGCAAGATCGATGCGGGACGCCGAAACCAAATCATGCTTTTGGCCATGTAATACATTTATGGAAGGTGCATGTATTAAGGAATAATTTGAGCAGTATGTTCGCAATGCTGATATCCCTCCCTTCATCGAAGATAAGTGCACCCAACACCTCAATCTCATAGAGACGTTTACTAAGAAATTTAAATATTTTCCTCGTGAGTCTAGAGTTTCATTTAGCCTTTATAATAATGCTTTCACCACGCCCTTGGATGTGTTCGGTGAGGCGTGCAAAATTCCATATTGGGGTTCGCTAGACGAACCACCAAAATCTGAGTATGAGTCATTTTTTATTAATCTTTGCTATGGTGAAGTCAGAGGAGTGACACAAGGTAGAATAAAAACTATCAATTTTCCATTCATAGAATACTTTGCACTCTTTAGTGGAAAATGCATCATAGTCAAACAAGATTGCAGCACACTATGTGCTCCTGACTTGAGTCTTATACACACTGTTATATCATGATATAAATGTTATATTATAGGAGAAATTATTGCATGGAGATTGAATCACGACACTAATATTGGTCACTTCTATTGTGGGATTTATGCCTCCCGTCTAGCTATGGAGCTGGGGGTGTCCCCTTGGCCTAATGATCCTATCTTACCTAATCAGCATTTAGACTTTGAGGCCATGAAACTCTATAAGTTCCTTAAGGGCACAATCACTAATTATACTTACAACTTGAGCTTCGATAATGGTCCCGTTATACCTATCGTATTGCCTGCTCCTACTCTTTGATTATCACAGGAAGGGAAGATACTACGTCCTTGAGAGTGAGGCCCGCACGTACAATGCAGAGGTTGAAGCTGCCAGAAGGGCTGAGGAGGCTGCACCAAAAGCCTCTATGGGCTATCACTCACACTATTATCCAAGCTACGAATGGTGATTACCAAGCTAGGCCAAAAGCCTAAGCTTGGGGAGTACGTATTTCCACTGACATTATATTCATGTTTACACATTTCATTCCAGTTGTCGATGTTCACCTTTTTTCATTGTATTATCCATCTTAGATTTATTTTCTTGCTTTCTTTTTGTGTGTTTGAAATACTTTGAGAAAATCCAAAAATATTTCTTACATGTTTTGGTTTTTCTTCTTAGGTTAATTAGTTGTAGTGTTAAAAGGAAACCCAAAAATATTTCTTGTTTCTTCTTTTACTTGTTCGGAGTTCTCACGTGTCAATAGTTTTTCTCGTTTTTGTTTTTACTTCTTTAATTTGCTTTCTTCAAGAAAAACTAAAAAATCTAAAAATATTCTAGTGTGTTTCTATGAAATTTTCTTCCTGTATTGAGTCGTACCAAGGAGAAGACCACGAACAAAATGTTGAGTGGCTCTCATATGCACTCCCATCGATCTAAGAAAGAGCCTATATTACGTTGTCTTCTCCTTTTTGAATAAAATGCTTGCAGATTCCAGCTTAGTTCACGACACTCTTGCACTATTATTATTTTCATATCATTTGGTCGTGCAAGTAAAAGGCAATAATGAATATATTTGATGAAGTGACGGTGGTAGAGAGAAGCGGGTATGAACTCAACTTGTTTTTGTTTTTGTAAATATGTTTAACATAGTATCCATAATTTAGCATATTATGATCAAAGATGTCTGCAATGACAATTAGAGATTATAGTTGTTCATGCCATGCTTAAGTAGTTAGGAGTGGATAATGATTTATCTTGGATGTCAACATGCATTAAAATGGTTGTGATGTAGTATGATGATATGGTATCCTCCTTTGAATGTGTCAAGTGGCTTGACTTGGCACATGTTCATGCATGTAGTTGAATCAAAACCAACATAGCCTTCATGATGTTTATGTCCATGGTATCCATATCCTACTCATGATATCATTCAATGTTTAATATTCATAATGCATGTTCATGACCGTGTTTGCTCTCTAGATGTACGCTTCTCAACCTATTTGCTAGCCATCACATGTACTAAGCGGGAATACTTCTTGTGCATCAAAATCCTTAAACAAAAGCTATTCCAGATGAGTCCACTATATCTACCTATATGCGGTATTACCCTACCGTTCCAAGTAAATTTGCATGTGCCACCTCTAAAATTTCGAATGAACGTCTATTTCATGTGCCTGGATTACTCATGGAGCGACAGGGGGTGGTCAGTATCTTCCATCTTAAGCGGTTATTCTCATGATGAGTGTTTATTCACTCGTCCTTGCACAATAGGGGAGGTAATAGGGATTCCCAGTCCCAAAATCAAAAGAAATGCAAATAATTAAATAAAAATCCCCCAGGAATGTTGTTGGTATGAACGATACACGTGGATTCGGCTAGCCGTGGAGTGTGTTTGTTGGTGGAGGGGGAGTAATCCTTTACTTTTACCGCTTGGGAACCACCGCCAATGTGTTCAACATTGAAGATATTGATAACTCTTGGTCATGATGTGATCCCGTTATCAAATGACATCACATGTCTATGGTTAGGAAACCTCGACCATCTTTGATCAACGACCTAGTCTACTAGAGGCATTCTAGGGACACAGTGTTGTCTATATACTCACACATGTATTTGAGTTTCCAATCAATACAATTATAGCATGGATAATAAACTATTATCATGAACAAGGAAATATAATAACAACCATTTTATTATGGGCCATTTGCATTTCTATCCCTAACTCGAACCACCTACTCATATATGCCCCTAATTTCAAAGCATGTTCAAATTTGCCCCTCCGCCGTTAGGTGCCCTTACAGAAATGCCCTTCTGCTTCGTTACCATCCGGTCAAAGAGCTTTGACCGTCCTGAAAAAATAGCAAAAAAATCTTAAAAAACTAAAATTGTGTGAGATCGAAAATACTCATGTGCGTAAGGTGCGTGCAAATTTTCGTGCTATTTGGACATTCCAGGAGCTCGTGGCGAGGAAAAACAGTTAATCTGTACTCTTGTGAATAATAAATTTGAAATAAAATAGAA
Source organism: Hordeum marinum (assembly GCA_022496015.1). Classification (NCBI taxonomy): domain Eukaryota; kingdom Viridiplantae; phylum Streptophyta; class Magnoliopsida; order Poales; family Poaceae; genus Hordeum; species Hordeum marinum. The sequence goes on along the minus strand of CM039676.1, from coordinate 367,149,150 downwards.
AGAAAATTCAAAAAAATATGAAATTTTTTGGCATCAAAGAGGCTTGGATGCACAAGGTGCTTGCCAGTTTTTGTGATCAAATGACATGCGAGGAGCTCTATCAAAAAAACAAAAAACTCATTTTTTCCATAGTTTTTCCCGAGCAAATTTTGTTTTTTCTCCACGAACTCCTACAGTGTCCAAACACAACCAAAATTTGCACACAACTTGCAGACCCAAGCCTCTTTGATGCCAAAATATTTCATATTTTTTTGAATTTTCTTGCATTTGTTTTGAATTTATTGTTCACAAGCGTACATATTTAATGTTTTTTCTTTTCCACGATCTCCTGGAATGTCCAAACACCACGAAAATTTGCACGCATCTTTTGAACATGAATACCTTTGATCCCACAAAATTTCAGATTTTTTAGATTTTTTTTCTATTTTTTCAGGACGGTCAAAGCCCTTTGACCGGACGGTAACGATGCATAAGGCATTTCTGTAAGGGCACCTAACGGCGGAGGGGCAAATTTGAGTAGGCTTTGAAATTAGGGGCAAATATGAGTAGTGGGTTCCAGTTAGGGACACATATGTAAAAGACTCTTTTCTTATTGCCTCTAGGGAATATTTCCAATAGTCTCCCACTTGCACTAGAGTCAATAATCTAGTTCACATCACCATGTGATTTACATTGTTATGAATCTAACACCCAATGAGTTCTGGGGTTCGATCATGTTTTGTATGTGAGAGAGGTTTTAGTCAACGGTCTACAACATTCAGATTCGTGTGTTCTTTGCAAATCTCTATGTCACACTCTAGATGTTGCTACCACGCTCCACTTGGAGCTATCCCAAATGACTGCTCCACTATACGTATCTGGATTACTACTCATAGTCATCTGGATTGGTGTTTAAAGGTTTGGATTGATGTAACTCCTTACGATGAACTCTTTATCACCTCCATAATCGAGAGACATTTCCTTAGTCCTCTAGTTACTAAGGATAATTTTCACCGTTGTCCAGTGGTCCACTCCTGGATCACTCTTGTACCCCTTCACAGACTCATGGCAAGGCACGCACTAGGTGCGGTACACAACATGGCATACTATATAGAGCATATGGATAAGGCATAGGAGACGACCTTCATCCTTTCTCTTTCTTCTGCCGTGGTCGAGCTTTTTAGTCTTACTCAACTTCACACCTTCAAAATCAGGCTAGAACTCCTTCTTGGACTGATCCATTATGAACTCTTTCAAAATCTTGTCAAGGTATGTACTCATTGAAAAATCTTACTGGGCGTCATAATCTATCTCCATAGATCTTGATGCCCAATATTTAAGTAGCTTTATCCTGGTGTTCCTTTGAAAAAAATCCTTTCAAACAACTGTTTATGCTTTCTATAAATTCTACATCATTTCCGATCAACAATATGTCAACCACATATACTTATTAGAAATTCTATAGTGCTCCCACTAACTTTCTTGCAAATACAAGTTTCTCATAAACTTTGTATAAACCCAAAAGCTTTGATCACCTCATCAAAGCATATATTCCAACTCTGAGATGCTTTCTCTAGTCCATAGAAGGATCACTGGAGCTTGCATACCTTTTAGCATCCTTAGGACCGAAAAAACCTTCCGGTTGTATCACATACAACCTTTCCTTAAGGAAACCATTAAGGAAACGATGTTTATATATCCATCTCCCAGATTTATAATCGAAAAAATACAGCAACTACTAACATAATTCCAACAAACTTCAACATCGCTACGGGTGAGAGAGTCCCATTGTAGTCAACTCCTTGAACTCATCAGAAACTTCTTTGCGACAAGTCGAGCTTTATAAATGGTGACATTTACCATTAGTGTTTGTCTTCTTGTTAAAGATCCATTGTACTTAACGGCTTGCCGTTCATCGGGCAAGACTACCAAAGTCCATACTTTGTTTTCATACATGGATCCTTTCTCAGATTTCATGGCTCCTAGCCATTTATTGGAATCCAGGCCCACCATCATTTCTTCATAGCTCCTAGGTTCATTGTTTTCTAACAAAATGACCTCCAAGACAGGATTGTCGTACTAGTCAGGGGTGGAACGAGTCCTTGTCGACCTACGAGATTTGGTAGTGACTTGATACGAAGCTTCATGATCATCATCATTTGATTCCTCTTCACTTGGTGTAGGCACCGCAAAAACATCTTTCTGCATCGTGCTACTCTCCAACTAAAATGACGGTTCAACAACCTCATCAAGTTTTACTTTCTTCCCACTCAATTATTTCGAGAGAAACTCTTTCTCGAGATAGGACCCGTTTTTATCAACAAACACTTTGCCCTCGGATCTGAGATAGAAGGGATACCCCAACTGTTCCTTAGGGTATCCTCTGAAGATGCACTTTTCCGCTTCAGGATTGAGCTTATCACACATAAATGCCGCATTCCCAAACTCTAAGAAATACAGCATAGGTTTCTGCCAAACCACAATTCATACGGTGTCATCTCAACGGATTTATATGGTGCCCTATTAAAGTGAATGTAGTTGTCTCTAATGCATAACCCCAAAACGATAGTTCAAACCTGACGCGCATGGGGGCGTCAGCGCGCCGGCCTGGCTGGCCACTGGGCCGGCCCAGCAGCTGGCTGGCTCTGGCCCAGGGCACAGTGCCCATTTTCTTTTTCCTTTTTCTCCTTGTTTTCCAAAAATCCCATAGGGAAAAAATAAGTCCAATGCCCAATATTTTTCCACCATAAATCCTAAAATATTCCAAAGAATTTAATAGTGCCATTTGTGAAAAATGTTGAAAACTTTTTATGCACTAATTTAATTTAAAACCTGATTGTGGCACCTTTTTGCCTCTGTTTATGAGTTTTCAAAAATGTTTGCACAGCAAAACCTTAGACAAATATTTTTTATTATAGTTTTTAGTATTTATCAGAATAGGGTAGCATTTTAATAGTTGCTTTGTGTGCTCTGTTTTTTTGTGATGCTTATTATTATCGTTATTTACCATGGCGATAGATTGCGTTGTTGACGAGGAAGTTGGACCCGAAGACTTCGAAGACCCCGAAGACTTTGTTGAGCCAGGCAAGCAGCCCTTTGACCATGTTAATAAACCATTTTTATTGCATGTCATATAGCACTTTACTCTCGTTATATTTGATCATGTGGAGTAGTGACCACTTTAGTGGGTTGCATCGTGCATGACCCTACCATCCTTATGAGGGTTGTGCGGGTGGGAGTAGATAGGATGCTAGTAGATGCTACGCAAGTGGGATCAGGATTATGCATGGTGATGGAAGCAAAGAAATGGTTTCAAAGACTTTTCAAAAACCCCGTCGGGTGCCACTAATGCCCGAGGGAGATGATGATGTGTTGGGTGACCACTTGAGAAAGAAGTGGTGTACCAGAGGAAGTGAGTGTGTGTGTTTTCGAAAACGGAGGGTTTAAGATTTGTCGACCATCCCAACCTTACATGGGCGACCATGATAACCCTTATGGGACGGGGCTTTGTTGATTGCTATGGTTGATACTAGCAGGGAGCCCACATTACTATTGGCGAGGGTGAAGTGGTCACTCTCGAGACGGGTGTTCCTTATGCCACGTCCAGATGTTTTCACAAACTTGGTGTGTGTGTTGGAAATATGCCATAGAGGCAATAAATAAAGTGTTTATTATTATATTTCCTTGTTCATGATAATTGTTTATTATCCATGCTATAATTGTATTGATTGGAAACACATTACATGTGTGGATAAGTAGACAACACTTTGTCCCTAGTATGCCTCTAGTAGACTAGCTCGTTGATCAAAGATGGTAAAGGTTTCCTAGCCATTGACATAAGATGTCATTTGATAACAGGATCACATCATTAGGAGAATGATGGGATGGACAAGACCCAAACTATAAACATAACATATGATCGTGTCAGTTTATTGCTACAGTTTTCTGCATGTCAAGTATATGTTCCTACGACCATGAGATCATGCAACTCACGGACACCGGAGGAGTGCCTTGTGTGTATCAAACATCGCAATGTAACTGGGTGACTATAAAGGTACTCTACAGGTATCATCGAGGGTGTCTGTTGAGTTGGCATGGATCAAGACTGGGATTTGTTAGTCCGTGTAACAGAGAGGTATCTCAGGTCCCACTCGGTAATACAACATCACAACAAGCCTTGCAAGCAATGTGACTAAGTGTTAGTCACGGGATCTTGTATTATGGAATGAGTAAAGAGACTTGTCGGTAACGAGGTTGAACTAGGTATGGAGATACCGACGATCGAATCTCGGGCAAGTAACATACCGTAGAACAAAGGGAACATCATATGGGATTAACTAAATCCTTGACATAGAGGTTCGACCGATAAAGATCTTCATATAATATGTAGGAACCAATATGGCATCCAGGTCCTGCTATTGGTTATTGACCGTAGAGGTGTCTCGGTCATGTCTACATAGTTCTCGAACCCGCAGGGTCTGCACACTTAAGGTTTGGTGACGTTTCGGTAGTATAGAGCTATGCATGGTGGTGACCGAAGGTTGTTCGAAGTCCCGGATGAGATCCCAGAAAACACGAGGAGCTCCGGAATGGTCCGGAGGTAAAGAATGATATATAGGAATTCCTGTTTTGGTCGTCGGAAAAGTTTCGGGCTCATCGGTAGTGTACCGGGAGTGCCGGTAGTGTACCGGGGGACCATCGGGAGGGGTATTTCGACCCAAGAGGATACATGGGCTGTGGGAGGGTGAATACCAGCCCTTAGTGGGCTGGTGGAAGTCCCACACAAGGCCCATGCCATGGATAGATCTTAACGCTTCCCGCTTAGCGATCTACAAGGGTACGTAGATCCACTCTCCCTCTCGTAGATGCTCATCACCATGGATAGATCTTGCGTGTGCGTAGGAAATTTTTTGTTTCCCATGCAATGTTCCCCAACATCATGGATGACACAGAAGTTCCCCGAGTCTTGTGGGTAAAGCGCGCAACCTCTGTAGAGTGTATAACTATTTGAATAGCCATGTTCACGGTCAAGGACAGTTGGGTGGTGCTGCTTATGCCACGTCTAGATGTTTTCACAAACTTGGGGTGTGTGTGTGTGTGTGCGGATGACAGAAGGATAATACTTGAGACAAGTCTGAAGACTTGATGTGACGAATGAACATGAGATGTTCAACCCCCTGCTTATGATGATATTTGTAACTTCTTCATATGGATATCTGCCAACTGTGGATGCATGCTTATACATAGTTGCTCGATCATGTCATTGCACTCAAAATTGGCTTTCTGCAAAATACCTACTTAGTGCTATATCATGCATTGTTATACTTTGTTCAACAACATGGGTTGCTTGTGAGTACATTCAAAGTACTCATTGGCTTGCCACTGGTTATTTAATTGGCCAAGCATGGAACAACAGGAGTACGGTGAAGAGTTCGTTGGTGATGCTCATGCAAACTAGGACGCTTCCCAGTCAGAATGCCTGTAGGTTTAAGGCAGATGGCAATGGATTTTTTATTATAGTTTTTAGTATTTATCAGAATAAGGTAGCATTTTAATAGTAGCTTTGTGTGCTCTGTTTTTGTGTGATGCTTATTATTATCGTTATTTACCATGGCGATAGATTGCGTTGTTGACGAGGAAGTTGGACCCAAAGACTTCGAAGACCTTGAAGACTTTGTTGAGCCAGGCAAGCGGCCCTTTGACCATGTTAAGAAACTATTTTATTGCATGTCATATAGCACTTTACTCTCGTTATATTTGATCATTTGGAGTAGTGACCATTTCGGTGGGTTGCTTCCGATACTTTTACCGTTGACACTTGCATCGTGGATGACCCTACCATCCTTATGAGGGTTGTGCGGGTGGGAGTAGATAGGATGCTAGTAGATGCTACGCAAGTGGGATCGGGATTATGCATGGTGATGGAAGCAAAGAAATGGTTTCAAAGACTTTTCGAAAACCCCATCGGGTGCCACTAATGCCCGAGGGAGATGATGATGAGTTGGGTGACCACATGAGAAAGAAGTGGTGTACTGGAGGAAGTGAGTGTGTGTGTTTTCGAAAACGGAGGGTTTCAGATTTGTCGACCGTCCCTGTTGGAAATATGCCCTAGAAGCAATAATAAATTAGTTATTATCATATTTCCTTGTTTGTGATAATCGTTTTTTATCCATGCTATAATTGTATTGATTGGAAACTAAATACATGTGTGGATACATAGACAACACCATGTCCCTAGTATACCTCTAATAGATTAGCTCGTTGATCAAAGATGGTTAAGGTTTCCTAGCCATGGACATGAGATGTAATTTGATAACGGGATCACATCATTAGGAGAATGATGTGATGGACAAGACCCAAACTATAAACGTACCATATGATTGTGTTAGTTTATTGCTACAGTTTTCTGCATACCAAGTATCTGTTCCTATGACCATGAGATCATGCAACTCACTGACGCCGGAGGAGTACCTTGTGTGTATCAAACGTCGCAACATAACTGGGTGACTATAAAGGTGCTCTACAGGTATCTCTGAGGGTGTCTGTTGGGTTGGCATGGATCAAGACTGGGATTTGTTACTCTGTGTGATGGAGAGGTATCTCAGGGCCCACTCGGTAATACAACATCACAACAAGCCTTGCAAGCAATGTGACTAAGTGTTAGCCACGGGATCTTGTATTACAGAACGAGTAAATAAACTTGCCGGTAACGAGATTGAACTAGGAATAGAGATACCGAAGATCGAATCCCGGGCAAGTATTATACCGGAGAACAAAGGGAACAACATACGGGGTTAACTGAATCCTTGAAATAGAGGTTCAACCGATAAAGATCTTCATACAATATGTAGGAACCAATATGGGAATCTAGGGCCCGCTATTGGTTATTGACCGTAGAGGTGTCTCGGTCATGTCTACATAGTTCTTGAACCCTTAGGGTCTGCACACTTAAGGTTCGGTGACATTTCGGTAGTATAGAGTTATGTATGGTTGTGACTGAAGGTTGTTCGGAGTCCTGGATGAGATCCCGGATATCACAAGGAGCTCCAGAATGGTCCGGAGGTAAAGATTGATATATCGGAAGTCCTGTTTTGGTCGCCGGAAAAGTTTTGGGCTCATCCGTAGTGTACCGGGAGTGCTGGGAGGGTACCGAGAACCATCGGGAGGGTTGTCTCGATCCAAGAGGCTACATGGGCTGTGGGAGGAGGTAAACCAGCCCCTGGTGAGCTGGTTGAAGCCTCCTCTATGGGCCCATGCGGCTAGGAAAGAGTGGGAAAGGAAAAAACCCAAAGAACGGAGGAAAATCCAAATTAGGCAGGAGTCCTAATAGGATCCCACCTCCCTTGTGGGAGGTGGATTCCCTCCCTTGTTTGGTTTGGCCGAACCTACTTGGAGTAGGGTCCAAGGCTGCCTACTCTCCCCTTCCTCCTATATATATTGAGGGATTTTGAGGGTAGCCCCTAACCCTAATTGCCACGTGTTGCCCTCTTCTTCCTCTAGATCTGTTTCTCCTCTAGATTGATTCCATAGTGCTTGGCAAAGCCTTGCCAGATCAGCTCCACCACCACCGCTGCCGCGCCGTCGCACTACTGGAGAACTCATCTACCTCTCCGCTCCCTCTTGCTGGATCAAGAAGGAAGAGATCGTCATCGAGCTGTACGTGTAGTGAACACGGAGGTGTCGTCCGTTCGGCACTAGATCGGAAGGACCACGATGGGATCGTGGGACGGCTCGTGATGAGATCGCAGGACGGATTGTGATTGGATCGTAAATACATTCGACTACATCAACCACGTTTCTTAACGCTTCCGCTTAGCGATCTACAAGGGTATGTAGATTCACTCTCCCTCTCGTAGATGCTCATCACCATGGATAGATCTTGCGTGTGCGTAGGAATTTTTTTTGTTTCCCATGCAATGTTCCCCAATAGTGGAATCATGAGCTAGGTCTATGTGTAGATGAGATCTTGAGTAGAACACAAAGATTTTGTGGGCATTGATGCTTAGCTTGCTTCCTCCCTTGGTCGTGTTTTGGTTCAGCGGTATTGTGTGATGAAGCCGCCCAGACCAACCTTACTCGTATGCTTACAAGAGACCGGTTCCATTGACTGACGTGTAACTTCGTTGCACAAAGATGGCTGACAGGTGTCTATTTATCCTACTTTAGTTGGATCGGATTCGACAAAGGCGGTCCTTGAGAAGGTTGAAAAGCAATTTATGTATCACCGTTTTGGTTTTGCGTAGGTGAGAATTCTTCTTGCTACATACCCGTAGCAGCCATGTAAAACTTTCAACAACAATTAGAGGACATCTAACTTGTTTTTGTAGGGTATGTTGTGATGTGATATGGCCAATTACATGATGAGATATATGTGATCTATGAGATGATCATGTATTGTATAGAATATCATGACTTGCATGTCGATGAGTACGGCAACCGGCAAGAGCCGTAGGGTTGTCTTTAATTATTGTATGACCTACGTGTCAATCATTAAGCGCTATGTAATGCTTTACTTTATCGCTAAGTAGTAGCAAAAGTAGTAGAAGCCTGGTGGGCGCAACAACCCCGATGGTGACATGTTGATGGAGATCAAGATGATGGAGATCATGGTGTCATGCCGGTGACGATGGAGATCATGCCGGTGCTTTAAGGATGGAGATCAAAAGCACAAGTTCATGGCCATATCATGTCACTTATGATTTGCATGTGATATTAATCTTTTTATGCACCTTGTTTTGCTTAGGACGACGGTAGCATTATAAGGTGATCCCTCATTAATTTCAAGATCAATTGTGTTCTCCCCGAGTGAGCACCATTGCGAAAGTTCGTCGTGTCGAGACACCACGTGATGATCGGGTGTGATAGACTCTATGTTCACATACAACGGGTGCCAGCCAGTGTTGCACATGCAGAACACTCAGGTTAAACTTGACAAGCCTAGCATGTATAGACATGGCCTCGGAACACAAGAGACCAAAAGGTCGAACTTGAGTCATATAGTAGATATGATGAACATGATGATGTTCACCATTGAAACCACCTCAACTCACGTGATGATCGGACTTGAGTTGGTGAATTTGGATCAAGTATCACTCGAATGACCGGAGGGATGTCAATTTGAGTGGGAGTTCTTAAGTAATATAATTAATTGAACTCATTATCATGAACATAGTCAGTAGTGTCTTTGCAAATTATGTTGAAGATTACTAGCTCACTCTGTAGCTCCCTTGAATTTTTATATGTTCCTAGAGAATTAGAGTTGAAAGATGCTGGTGGCAATATTGCGGACTGGGTCCGTGATCCGAGGATTGTCCTCATTGCTGCACAGAAGGCTTATGTCCTTAATGCACCGCTCGGTGTGCCACCCCCTCTAGTGTCGTCTGTAGATGTTGTGAACATCTGACAGGCACGTTCTGACGAATACTTGATAGTTTAGTGTGTCATGCTTTACGGCTTAGAATTGAGGCTCCAAAAATGTTTTGAACGTCACGGAACATATGAGATGTTCTAAGAGCTGAAATTGGGATCTCAGGCTCGTGCCCGTGTTGTGAGATATGAGATCCCCAACAAGATTATTTGCCTGCAAGATGAAGGAGAATAGCTCAATCGTTGAGCATGTGCTTGGATTGTCTGGGTGCTACAATCACTTGAATCGAGTGGGAGTTGATCTTCCAGATAAGATAGTGATTGATATAGTTCTCCAAGTCACTATCACTAAGCTACTAGAGCTTCGTGATGAACTATAAAATGCCAGGGATGGAAATAATGATCCCTGAGCTATTCACAATGTTTGACACCGCGAAGGTAGAAATCAAGAAGGAGCATCAAGTGTTGATGGTTAGTAAAACCACTAGTTTCGAGAAGGGCAAGGGCAAGGAGGGAAACTTCATGGATGGCAAGTCAATTGCTGCTCCAGTGAAGCAACCCAAAGTTGAACCCAAACCCGAGACTAAGTGCTTCTATTATGAGGAGAGCTATCGCTGAAGCGGAACAACCCTAGATACTTGGTAGATAAGAAGGCTGGCAACGTCGACAGAAGTATATTTGATATACGTGTTATTGATGTGTACCTTGCTAGTACTCCTAGTAGCACCTGGGTATTGGATACCGGTTCGGTTGCTAAATGTAAGTAACTCGAAGTAAAAGCTACGGAATAAATGGAGACTAGCTAAGTGTGAGGTGACGATGTGTGTTGGAAATGTTTCCAAGGTTGATGTGATCAACATCGCACGCTCTCTCTACCTTCGGGATTAGTGACGAACCTAAATAAATGTTATTTGGTGTTTAGGTTGAGCATGAATGTGATTAGATCATGTTTATTGCAATACGGTTATTCATTTAAGTCAGAGAATAATGGTTATTCTGCTTACATGAATAATACCTTTAATGGTCATGCACCCAATGAATGGTTTGTTGAATCTTGATCGTAGTAGTACACATGTTCATAACATAGATGCCAAAAGATACAAAGTTAATAATGATAGTACCACATACATGTGGCACTGCCGTTAAATGTCATATTGGTATAAATCGCATGAAGAAACTCCATGATGATGGATCTTTAGACTCATTCGGTTTCGAATCGGTTGAGACATGCGGACCATGCCTCTTGGGCAAGATGACTAAAGACCCCATTTTCAGTATGATGAAGCGGGCTAGTAACTTATTGGAAATGATACATATTGATGTATACGGTCCAATGAGTGTTGTAGCGTGCGGTGGATATTGTTATTTTCTTACCTTCACTGATGATTTGAGTAGATATAGTGTATATTTACTTAATGAAACACAAGTCTAAAGCGTTTGAAAAGTTCAAGCAGAATCAGAGTGAAGTTTGAGATCATCGTGATGAGAAGATAAAATGCCTACGATATGATCGTGGAGGTGAATATCTGAGTTACGAGTTTGGTATACAACTTAAGATAATGTGAAAGTTGTTTCACAACTCACGTCACCTGGAACACCATAGTGTGATGGTGTGTCCATATGTCGCAGTCGTGCTCTATTATATATGGCGCGAATTATGATGTCTCTTATCGTTTCGCCACTATCATTTTGGGGTTATTCATTAGAGACAACCACATTCACTTTAAATAGGGCACCTTCTAAATCCGTTGAGATGACACTATATGGTTTGGCAGAAACCTAAGCTATCATTTCTTAGAGTTTGGGAATGCGACACTTATGTCTGATAAGCTCGAACCCAAAGCGGAAAAATGCATCTTCATAAGATAACCTAAGAACAGTTGGGTATACCTTCTATCTCAGATCCGAGTACAAAGTGTTTTTTGCTAAAACTGGGTCCTTTCTCGAGAAAAATTTTCTCTCGGAAGAATTGAGTGGGAGGAAGATAGAACTTGATGAGGTTGTTGAACCTTTGTTTCAACCAGAGAGTAGCGCAGCACAGAAAGATGTTTTGTGGAACCTACGTCGATTGAAGAGGAAGTAAATGATGATGATCATGAAGCTTCGGATCAAGTTACTATCGAACCTCGTAGGTCGACAAGGACGCGTACTGCTCCTGAGTGGTACGACAACCCTGTCTTGGAGGTCATGTTGTTGGACAATGATGAACCTATGAGCTATGGAGAAGCGATGATGGGCCCGGATTCCAACAAATGGTTAGAGGCCATGAAATTCGAGAAAGGATCCATGTATGAAAACCAAGTATAGACTTTGGTAGACTTGCTCGTTTGACGGCGGGTCATTGAGTTCAAATGGACCTTTAATATGAAGACATACGCTGATGGTAAATGTCACCATTTATAAAGCTCGACTTGTCGCAAGGAAGTTTCCAACAAGTTCAAGGAGTTGACTGCGATGAGACTTTCTCACTCGTAGCGATGCTAAAGTCTGTTAGAATTATGTTAGCAGTTGCTGCATTTTTCAATTATGAAATCTGGCAGACGGATGTCAAAACATCGTTTCCTTAATGGTTTCCGTGAGGAAAGGTTGTATGTGATACAACCAGAAAGTTTTGTCACTCCTAAGGATGCTAAAAAGGTGTGCAAGCTCCAGCAATCCTTCTATGGGCTGGAGCAAGCATCTCGGAGTTGGAATATACGCTTTGATGAGGTGATCAAAGTTTTTGTGTCTATACAAAGTTTACTAGAAACTTGTATTTACAAGAAAGTGAGTGGGAGCACTATAGAATTTCTAATAAGTATATGTGGATGACATATTGTTGATCGGAAATGATGTATAATTTCTGGAAAGCATAAAGGGTTGTTTGAAAGGTGTCTTTCAAAGGAAGACCTGGATAAAGCTACTTAATTGTTGGGCATCAAGATCTATAGAGATAAATCAAGACGCCTGATGAGACTTTCAATGAGTACATACTTTGACAAGATTTTGAAAGAGTTCAAAATGGATCAGTCAAAGAAAGAGTTCTTGCCTGATTTGTAAGGTGTGAAGTTGAGTGAGACTCAAAGATCGACCACGGCAGAAGAAAGAGAAAGGACGAAGGTCGTCCCCTATGCCTTAGCCATAGGCTCTATATTATGCCATGCTGTCTACCGCACTAGGTGTGTGCCTTGCCATGAGTCTGTCAGGGGGTACAAGAGTGATCCAGGAGTGGATCACTAGACAGCGGTCAAAATTATCCTTAGTAAATAGAGGACTAAGGAGATGTTTCTCTATTATGGAGGTGATAAAGAGTTCATCGTAAAGAGTTACGTTAATGCAAGCTTTAACACCAATCCGGATGACTCTTAGTAGCAATCCGGATACGTATAGTGGAGCAGCCATTTGGAATAGTTCCAAGTGCAGTGTGGTAGAAGTGTTTAAAGTATGACATAGAGATTTGCAAAGTACACACGAATCTGAATATCGCAGACCCGTTGACTAAAAGACCTCTCTCACATGCAAAGCATGATCGAACCGCAAAACTCATTGGTTGTTAGATTCATAACAATGTGAATCACATGGTGATGTGAACTAGATTATTAAACTCTAGTGCAAGTGGGAGACTATTGGAAATATGTCCTAGAGGCAATAATAAATTAGTTATAATCATATTTACTTGTTCGTGATAATCGTTTATTATCCATGCTATAATTGTATTACGGAATAAGTAAAGAGACATGCCGGTAAAGAGATTGAACTAGGTATAGAGATACCGATGTTCGAATCTCGGGCAAGTAACATACCGAAGAACAAAGGGAACAACATACGGGATTAACTGAATCCTTGACATAGAGGTTCAGCCAATAAAGATCTTCATAGAATATGTAGGAACCAATATGGGCATCTAGGTCCCGCTATAGGTTATTGACCATAGAGGTGTCTCGGTCATGTCTACATAGTTCTCGAACCCTCAAGGTCTGCACACTTAAGGTTCGGTGACGTTTCGGTAGTATAGAATTATGTATGGTGGTGACCGAAGGTTGTTCGGAGTCCTGGATGATCCCGGACGTCACGAGGAGCTCCGAAATGGTCCGGAGGTAAATATTGATATATAGGAAGTCCTGTTTTGGTCACCGGAAAAGTTCTCGGGCTCATCGGTAGTGTACTAGGAGTGTAGGGAGGGTACCGGGGAACCATCGGGAGGGGTGTCTCGACCCAAGAGGCTACATGGGCTGTGGGAGGAGGTAAACCAGCCCCTGGTGGTCTGGCCAAAGCCTCCTCTATGGGTCCATGCAGCTAGGAAAGACAGGGAAATGAAAAAACCCAAAGAAGGGAAGGAAAATCCAAATTAGGAAGGAGTCCTAATAGGATCCCCCCTCCCTTGTGGGAGGTGGATTCCCTCCCTTGTTTGGTTCGGCCGAACCTACTTGGAGTAGGGGCCAAGGTTGCCTCCTCTCCCCTTCATCCTATATATATTGAGGGATTTTGAGGGCAGCCCCTAACCCTAATTGCCACGTGCTGCCCTCTTCTTCCTCTAGATCTGTTTCTCCTCTAGATTGATTCTGTAGTGCTTGGCGAAACCCTGTCGGATCAGCTCCACCACCGCCGCCGCCGCGCCGTCACACTGTCGGAGAACTCATCTACCTCTCCACTCCCTCTTGCTGGATCAAGAAGGCGGAGATCGTCATCGAGCTATACGTGTGCTGAACGCGGAGGTGTCGTCCGTTCGGCACTAGATCGGAAGGACCACGTTGGGATCGTGGGACGGCTCGTGATGAGATCGCGGGACAGATCGTGATTGGATCATGAAGACGTTCGACTACATCAACCGCGTTTATTAACGCTTCCGCTTAGCGATCCACAAGGGTATGTAGATTCACTCTCCCTCTCGTAGATGCTCATCACCATGGATAGATCTTGCGTGTGCGTAGGAATTTTTTTGTTTCCCATGCAACATTCCCCAACAGTCCCAACCTTACATGTGCGACCACGATACCCCTTATGGACGGGGCTTTGTTGATTACTATGGCTGGTACTAGCAGGGAGCCCGCATTACTAGTGGCGAGGGTGAAGTGGTCACTCTCGAGCCGGGGTCATCCCGAAAGTGGAAGGCCATGCGCTGTCTTTACAGGCACCGGGCACACCATTGCGTGCCCTCATGGATGATACATGTGATGTATATCATGAGGGATGGCACCAATGAGTCGACTCTTTGTTTAGTATCACCATGGGAAAGGCATTGTTCGGGTGCTTACCTCGGGTATATAAAATACAGCGAGTCATGGACGACACGGAAGTTCCCCGAGTTTTGTGGGTAAAGCGCGCAACTTCTGTAGAGTGTAAAACCATTCGAATAGTCGTGTCCATGGTCAATGATAGTTTGGTGGTGTTGCTTATGCCACGTCCAGATGTTTTCACAAACTTGGTGTGTGTGTGTGCGGATGACAGAAGGATGATACTTGAGACAAGTCTGAAGACTTGATGTGATGAATGAACATGAGATGTTCAACCCCCTGCTTATGATGATATTTGTAACTTCTTCATATGGATATCTGCCAACTGTGGATGCATGCTTATACATAGTTGCTTGATCATGTAATTGCACTCAAAATTGGCTTTCTACAAAATACCTACTTAGTGCTATATCATGCATTGTTATACTTTGTTCCACAACATGGGTTGCTTGCGAGTACATTCAAAGTACTCATTGTCTTGCCACTAGTTATTTAATTGGAGAGGCATGGAAGAACAGGAGTACGGTGAAGAGTTCGTTGGTGACGATCATGCGAACTAGGACGCTTCCCAGTCAGAATGCATGTATGTTTAAGGCAGATGGCAATGGGTTCACGCTTTCGATCAAGATTTCCGTTGTTTGTTCTGTTTAAGTGTTTGGCCCTTGTGGCCCTATCTATGTAAGACTAGACCTGCATGGTCTTTATTTGTGTAAGATGCTAAATGTGGATGTAAGACTCTTGTTATTCAGCTTATGTGTGTTCAATGAGCATTGATCTCTGGGATCACTATACACGTGCATTCCATGATCACGACTTATGAGTCGAGGTCCCCACAGAGCTGGTATCAGAGCCATCCTGACTATAGGAAGCCCTTTGTTAGCATGGACATTAGTTAGGATAAAACCGTTTTCAAAACTACACCTAGCACCTATACTTAGGAATTTTGTACTATTTACCTCTTCTATTCTTCACACAACACTCTGTTGACTCTCCTCCCTTCAAACCTTTGTAGATGGCCATCGTACCCAAAGCCTTCCTGACATTCGGCTTTCCCTTACTCCTTGGGGATAGCCTAGCGAAGTGCCAGTTTCGCCAACCACCCGTTTTCCTCTACCACGAGCACTGGATCGATGTCGTCACGAAGGAGTACCACGTGGATGTGGTCGTGAAGGCAAACGACTCCCCGACCAGTTGGTTCTTCGAAGGACCACAGATGAAGACCATGATGCTCGCAGTCGATTCAGCTGCATGCAAGGCACTCCACCTTCGAGATATCATTCCTGAGATGGCTGACGAGCTAGCTACTCACTACCTGCCCTTCAGAAAGGATGATCTTGGCGAGAGTTGGACGCTGATTCCATCCAAGGAGGATGGCACACCACTCAGGTTCCAGACCTACTTCAGCCTCTCTGCCGATAGTCTAGTTCACAACGTGATTAAGGAGTCCATGAAGCTCCACGAGGAACTTCACCACACCCGAGAGCTACTTCGTCAAGCCAAGACGAAGCCAGACAAGGTCAAGAAGGATGGAGCCCCTGATGGACAACCAGCTGTCGCTTATCGAGGAGGAGTACCCCCCAGCTAGAGATGCACCTACACGTTGTCATCGCATGAGTACGAAGGAGTACCGTGAGCTCTTCACCGACCCACCAACAAAGCGTCATCGGGATGGACCTCCTCGCTCCTCGACCCCTTCGACCAGGAATGATGCCCATTCGGATGATGAACAGGAGGAAGACCCAGAGGAGCGTGACTACGAGACCGAGCACTCCACCACCTGAGTCTGAGAACCCCTAGGGTAGGATCAGTCATGTACCCCTCATGCGAAGTTGAGTCCGTGTAATGGTTCATAAGAAACAATGTGTGCTTGTTGATTGTTTTGATGTCTATGTTCCGATGCAAGTTGCACTTTTGCCTTAGGCAACATGTAAGAAACTCCATCATCTATCTTATCTTAATATATGTGTTGGTCATTCGACCTTTGTTTCACCACACTTGCACTCGACCAACCCCCTTAGGCACGCTTTTCCATTGTTGCTTTTCCTCTCGTCTATCCCAGTTGTTTGACTTGGATGCTCCAAACCGGATGGTGACTGCTACCCGCAACAGCTCCTTTGCCAACCTTGAAGCCGGCAACTCAAGCCAGCAACAGGGAGCTGGTGGGACTGCTCATGTTGGAGGACACTAGGAGAAGCCACAAGGCGACATTCCCCCGCCACCACCTCCACCGGAGAACTTGACCATAGCTCAGTTTCTCCAAGTTCTCCAGAAGGAATGCCAAGCCAACAATGCTGCTATTCAGCAGATGGCTCAGGCCCTTGTGAACAACCAGCAGCAAGGCAGGAGGCAATGGCCGCTCCACTCTGTCCGAGTTCATGAGGAATTCGCCCCCAACCTTCACCAAGACTGCTGAGCCCTTGGATGCTGACGACTGGATCTGCACCATCGAGGACCTCCTTGCACTGGTCAATTGCAATGAGGACCGTGAGAGGGTGCTTTATGCCTCTCATTGCCTCGGAGGTACCGCCCGAGCTTGGTGGGATGGATTCAAGGTCATGCAAGGTGAGCGTGTGATCACTTGGAATGACTTCAAGGAAGGATTCTGCACCGCCCACATTCCTTCTGGGATCATGGCTATCAAGAAGAGAGAATTCCGAGCGCTGAAGCAAGGAAGTGGCTCTGTCAAGGAGTACCTGCAGAAGTTCAACATGTGTCAAGGTATGCACCTGAAGATGTCAACACGGAGGCTACCAAGAAGGAACGCTTCATGGAAGGACTTCAACAGACCCTGTAGTATCAGCTCATCGTCTGTGATTGTCGTACCTTCTTCGACCTGGTGAACAAGGACCTCATACTGGAAGACAAGTGTCGTATCATAGACGACACTCGCAAGCGCAAGATGGTCAGCAAGGGTAGCTCCAGCAACCAGAAGCTTCGCCCCTAGCAGCCAGCCCCAGCCAAGCCGACCTATCAGCCGCAGTAGGCTAGACCTCCTGCGCGTCGTCCGAGCTACCAGCCTCAGTAGTATGCCAATCCTAGGCCAGCTTACAACAACCCCAATAACAACAACGGCGGCAGAAACTACAACAACAACCCTGGGCAAGTCACTTGTTTTGGATGTGGTCAGTCTGGACACATCTCTAAGCTATGCCCCAACAAAAAGCCAGATGCACCGCGCCCCAATGCGCCAACTCAAGGTCAAGGCCGTGGAGCACCACCAAGGAACCCCGCTCCCCGCAACCAGCCCAACAATGGAATGGGTCGTGTGAATCACATCACCGCTGAGGAAACCCAGGAAGACCCGGACGTCATACTGGGTACGTTCCTCGTCAACTCAACCCCAGCAACAGTACTGCTTGATTGTGGAGCTTCGCATTCTTTTGACACCCAAAAGTTTGACCTAGAGAGTGGCATGAAGCCTACACTCCTGGGTAGTCGTATGTTGATACAAACCCTGGGATCAGTTATGAAGTCTGGGATATGTTGTAAAGGAGTGGAGATTAACATCAAAGGGGTAGACTTCCTAGCAGACCTTATAGTTCTGGATTCACCAGGCTTGGACGTCATCCTTGGCATGAATTGGTTGACCAAGCACCAAGGCTTGCTAGACTGTGCCAAGAGGATTGTTACCATGACCAATAGCCAAGGAGTGGAACTCAAGTATGTTCCCAACCCTACCTCCACTCAAGCCCCTTAGGCAAACTGTCTATTGGGAATTGAGTTGGATCAAGTGTCAGTGGTTTGTGAATACCCGGATGTATTTCCTGATGAGCTGCCCGAAATCCTGACCGCGACATTGAGTTCATCATTGAGCTAATGCCCAGATCCAGGCCCATCTATAAGAAGCCCTATAGGATGGGATACGAAGAGTTAGCTGAGTTGAAGAAGCAACTGGCAGAGCAGCTCAGAAAAGGATTCATTCGCCCGAGTGCCTCTCCTTGGGGATCGCCTGTTCTATTTTTGTCAAAGAGGGACGGGACTATCAGACTCTGTGTCGATTACCGTTCTCTCAATGAAGTCACCATAAAGAACAAGTACCCACTCCCCAAGATTGAAGACCTGTTCGATCAGTTGAACGGAGCCAAGGTTTTCTCCAAGATCGACCTCAGGTCTGGGTACTATCAGCTGAAGATTAGACCCCAAGACATTCCGAAGACGGCATTTGTAACCCGGTATGGCATGTATGAATACACGGTCATGTCATTTGGGTTAACCAATGCCCCTGCCTACTTCATGTACCTCATGAATAAAGTCTTCATGGAGTACTTGGACAAGTTCGTTGTCGTCTTCATTCATAACATACTTGTCTTCTCCAAGTCTGAAGAAGAGCATGAGCAACACTTGAGATTGGTCCTAGACAAGCTTCGAGTGCACCAGCTTTACGCCAAATTCAACAAGTGTGAATTCTGGCTGGATGAAGTTGGATTCTTGGGTCATGTGTTGACTGCAGGAGGATTGTCAGTGGATCCTGCCAAGATTGAAGCCATGACTGAATGGCAATCCCCAACCACCGTGAAGGAAGTCAGGAGCTTTCTCGGACTCGCGGGATATTACCACAAGTTCGTGGAAGGGTTGTCGAGCATTGTCTGACCCTTGACCCAGCTTTTGAAGAAGGACAAGAAGTTCGAATGGACAGCTAAGTGCGAGGAAAGCTTCCAGGAGCTCAAGAAGAGATTGACCACAACCCCAGTTTTGACCACCCCTGATATTCACAAGGAGTTTGTGATATATTGTGATGCATCGAGAACCGGGCTTGGAGGTGTTCTGATGCAAGAAGGCAGAGTTGTAGCATATCTATCCAGATAGCTATGTCCTCATGAAGAGAACTATGCTACTCATGATCTCGAGTTGGCAGTCATGGTTCATCCCATGAAGACATGGCGACATTACCTTCTGGGGAAGCGATGTGAGATATACACAGACCACAAGAGTTTGAAGTATATTTTCACTCAGAGGGAATTGAACATGAAGCAACGAAGATGGTTGGAGTTGATTAAGGATTACGACCTTAGTGTTCAATACCACCCTGGAAAGGCTAACGTAGTAGTAGACGCCTTAAGCAGAAAGGCTTGTTCCTTGAATGCCATGATTAAGGAAAGGCTACCCGCCCTTTATGAAGAATTTGAAAGCTTCAACTTGGAACTAGTTGCACCTGGATTCCTCGCCAACCTTGAAGCAAAGCCTACCTTGATGGATAGTATCAAAGAAGCTCAGACGGGACACGAGAGCATTGAAGGCATCAAGAGGAAGACCAAGGCAGGCAAGGCCCCAGGATTCTCAGTGGATGAACAAGGAGTTCTATGGTTTGGGAATCGCATCTGCGTACCCAACAAAGAGGAGCTCAAGAACTTGATCTTGCAAGAAGCTCATGACACTCCGTATTCCATCCATCCTGGAGGAACCAAGATGTACCAAGACCTCAAGGAAAGATTCTGGTGGCATGGCATGAAATGGGAAATAGGCACCTTTGTCGCCAAGTGTGATATATGCCAGAGAGTCAAAGCTGAGCACCAGTGACCCGCTGGGCTACTACAACCTCTCAAAGTGCCTGAATGGAAGTGGGACAAAGTCAGGATGGATTTCATCACCAGATTACCAAGGTTAAGCAAAGGACATGATTATATTTGGGTCATTGTCGACCACCTGACCAAGGTAGCCCATTTCATTCCTGTCAAGACCACCTATGATGGAAGCCAGCTCGTAAACCTCTACATCAACCACATAGTAAGTCTTCACGGAGTTCCAAAGGAAATTGTGTCGGATCGAGGAACCCAGTTCACCTCAAGATTCTGGAAGAAGTTTCAAGAAGTTATGGGAACCAAGCTCTCCTTCAGCACCGCTTTTCACCCCCAGACCGGTGGACAAACAGAACGAGTAAATCAGATACTCGAAGATATGCTCCGCGCTTGTGTCTTGGCTTATGGAGCCAAGTGGGAAGATTGTCTGCTGTTTGCTGAGTTCTCGTACAATAACAGCTATCAGTCGAGTCTTGTGATGGCACCATTTGAGGTGTTGTATGGACACAAGTGTCATACTCCCCTCAACTGGACAGAGACCGGAGAAGGGTTAGTCTTTGGACCAGACATCCTCCGTGAGGTAGAAGAACAAGTTCAACTCGTCCGAGAACGTCTGGAGGCCGCCAAGTCAGGACAGAAGAGTTGCGCGGACTCCCACCACCGAGAAGTGAACTTCTGTGTCGGTGAACATTTCTACCTCCGAGTCACGCCTCTCAAAGGGACCAAGCATTTCCACGTCAGAGGAAAGCTGGCACCAAGGTACATCGGCCCCTACAAGATCACTACAATGCGAGGAGAAGTTGCCTATCACTAGAGCTACCTCCCGAGCTATCAGATGTGCACAACGTCTTTCATGTGTCACAACTCCGGAAGTGACTCCAAGTTCCCAACCGCCCCGACCTCTACAAGGACATCGACCATCAAGCCATCGATCTTCAGCCAGACCTCACTTATTGTGAGAGGCCAGTCCGCATTCTAGATGAGGCAGAACATTGCACCCGAAGCCGCACCATCAAGTACTTCAAGGTCCAATGGAGCAACCACTCTGAAGCCAAAGCAACCTGGGAGTGTGAAGACTATCTTAGATCCGAGTTCCCTTATCTCTTTAGCACTTAGCCTAGGAATCTCGAGGACAAGATTCTTGTAAGGGGGGAAGGTCTGTCACACCCTATGTTTGTATACCTTGTTGTGCTTGGATTTACAAAATTTGGAGCCAATTAAAACTTTTTCGGTGCTTGTGCTTGTTTGAATTGTTGCTTGTTTGCTTGTTTGGTTGTTGTATATGGCACTCTTAGATTCTATCCCTCTCCATATTCATCTTCCTTGACTCAAATCTCTTGCCCAATGATCATGCCATGTGTATAGTGCCCAAAGCTATTTTTATCAAATATTATTTTGACCAAAAAGGATTTATTCAAATTAGGTTTTCAAAAACCCCTCAGATGAGGTTTGCACTGCAAGTCGTCAATTGGGTAGACCCCTTTTTCCCAAAGGCTTTATTTGAATCCTACTATATTTATGACTTCCCAAAACCACCAAATATTAATTTTAAAGATTATTTTAATATTTTATTTAAAGGTTTTTTCTTGAGACCAGAAATGGTTTTTTATAGGGAAAAAATTAGTTTAATGTTTTGAAAATATTTGAGAAAATTTAGGGAAACTCAGTTGACATATATTTTCCATATATATGAGTTTCAACACATGGTCATGTTCAAAATAATGGACAAAACCCCTCAAAACCCTTTCTGTCCAAATCAAGCTTTTGGAATATTTCTGTAAGAAATATTGTCAATAAATTCCAAGAAAATTCAAGCAAGTCAAATTTGTCATAGGTGATAATCTTGCAAAGTTTCATCTCAATCCAATTTGATTTGATTCATCAAGCTATTCCAAAACCCTCCCTGTCCAAATTCAAATTTGAGCAAGTTTACATTGTGAAGTTTCTCCCCTTGACCCCAAACTTTGTGGACATGTTCTAATCACCAAATAATGATGCTACACTAAGTGGTGCATCAAGGGGATTAGTTTAGCATGACTAGATCTATAGAAACCAGATTATGTTGATTTCTAGGGTTTCACAAAGCTACATTGTGAACTTTCTTCAATCAACCTCAAACTTGGTGATCAGGCCTATTTGTAACCACCATTTGACCCTGTCAATTCCTATGGCAAGAAAAGTCCATTTGCTTGCCCTAATATCCATCAAACACCTTCTGGCCATTTCTAAAACCCACTATTTTCACCACTTCTACTCCTTCCCTTTCTCTCAAATTTTTACCACAAACTCTCAGGGTTACCTGCTTCTTCCAGTAAAACTTGTGTGGCCTCATCTCAATAATGGGTGGGGTAAAACCCCCATTTTTACCCTCTGTTTCACCATGGTAGGAGCATTCCAACCCCTCCCCTACTCCATTTCTTCTCCCTTGCCTATCCCCTAGCTCCTTCTAGCTCATGGGCATCTATGGAACCTCCAAGACACTAATGGACACTTGGTGCCCATTTTTTATGTCACTACCGGCCATATGGGCGCTCTGGAGCGCGCTACAATGCTCTCCCGCACTGTAGCCACCCCCATCCCGAGCCCCCCGACCACCTAGGGATGAGGGAGCATGTCCCCAGGCCGCCCCTCGACGTCCGCAAAGCCCTAGGAGGTTGGGCCCCTCCTCCCTCCTCCTCTGTTGTCCCACTTTGCTCGCGCACGGCGCCGCCCGAGCCGGCCAACGGATGAGCTCGCATGCGCGAACTCTAGGGCCCTTCCCCTCTCTCTCTCTCCCTTCCACTGGTCCTAGGCGACGCCCGGGAACACCCTTGACCCATCCCCGCAAGCCCCCGTGGCCTGTAGCCTTGCCTGCAATTGTCGTTGGCACACACGTCCACAGTGGACCGAGGGCTGGCTATTTAGCCACCCCCGAGACCTCTCCTCCCCTCTGCTGACTCCCCTTCTCCACCAAATCAGCCCTGCACCACCAGCTCGTACCCCCTGAGGCCCGTGCACGAGATCAACCGAAGCTTCGCCGCGGCGGCACCACCATCGATCTCCGGGTACATCCCCTCTCCGGCCCCCATTCCTGTCCCATTGGGTTCCCTCAATGCCCTGACCCGTTCCCCTCCTTTTTCCCCTCCGTTTGATGCACAGGGTGACCGGCGCATCCTCCATCCGAAGCTCATCCGTCGCGGGTGCTCGCCGCCGGCGACTCTGGCCACCTCCGACGCTCCTTCGACCTCTAAGGGATCGGCGGCTCGACCCCGCACTCGCCCGTCGTCACCGTGCCCTACACCACCGTCGGTGAGGGCCTCCCCTCTCTATCTCGAGGTGGGAGAAGGATCCGGCAGGGGGGCCACCTGTCGGCCTCTCCCCTCCCCCTCCCGCGCTCTCTCTCTCTCCCTGGCCACTGGGCCCCGCCCGTCAGGTTTGAAACCTGACGCGCGCGGGGGCGCCAGCATGCCGGCCTCGCTGGCCACTAGGCCAGCCCAGCAGCTGGCTGGCTCTGGCCCAAGGCACAGTGCCCATTTTCTTTTTCCTTTTTCTCCCCGTTTTCCAAAAATCCCACAGGGGAAAAAATAAGTCCAATGCCCAATATTTTTCACCATAAATCCTAAAATATTCCATAGGATTTAATAGTGCCATTTGTGAAAAATGTTGAAAACTTTTTATGCACTGATTTAATTTAAAACCTGATTTTGGCACCTTTTTGCCTCTGTTTATTAGTTTTCAAAAATGTTTTCATAGCAAAACCTTAGACAAATATTTTTATTATAGTTTTTAGTATTTATCACAATAGGGTAGCATTTTAATAGTAGCTTTGTGTGCTCTGTTTTTGTGTGATGCTTATTATTATTGTTATTTACCACAGCGATAGATTGCGTTGTTGACGAGGAAGTTGGACCCGAAGACTTTGTTGAGCCAGGCAAGCAGCCCTTTGACCATGCTAAGAAACCATTTTTATTGCATGTCATATAGCACTTTACTCTCATTATATTTGATCATGTGGAGTAGTGACCACTTCAGTGGGTTGCTTCTGATACTTTTATCGTTGACACATGCATCGTGCATGACCCTACCATCCTTATGAGGGTTGTGCGGCTGGGAGTAGATAGGATGCTAGTAGATGCTACGCAAGTGGGATCGGGATTATGCATGTTGATGGAAGCAAAGAAATGGTTTCAAAGACTTTTCGAAAACCCCGTCGGGTGCCACTAATGCCCGAGGGAGATGATGATGAGTTGGGTGACCACTTGAGAAAGAAGTGGTGTACCGGAGGAAGTGAGTGTGTGTGTTTTCGAAAATGGAGGGTTTAAGATTTGTCGACCGTCCCAACCTTACATGTGCGACCACGATATCCCTTATGGGACGGGGCTTTGTTGATTGCTATGGTTGATACTAGCAGGGAGCCCGCATTACTAGTGGCGAGGGTGAAGTGGTCACTCTCGAGACGGGTCGTCCCGGAAGTGGAAGGCCATGCGCTGTCTTTACAGGCACCGGGCACACACTTGCGTGCCCTCATGGATGATACGTGTGATGTATATCATGAGGGATGGCACCAACGAGTGGAATCTTTGTTTAGTATCACCATGGGAAAGGCATTGTTCGGGTGCTTACCTCGGGTATGTAAAATACCGTGAGTTGTTGATGACACGGAAGTTCCCCGAGTCTTGTGGGTAAAGCGCGCAACCTCTGCAGAGTGTAAAACTATTTGAATAGCCGTGTCCACAGTCAAGGACAGTTGGGTGGTGCTGCTTATGCCATGTCCAGATGTTTTCACAAACTTGGTGTGTGTGTGCGGATGAAAGAAGGATGATACTTGAGACAAGTCTGAAGACTTGATGCGATGAATGAACATGCGATGTTCAACCCCCTGCTTATGATGATATCTGTAACTTCTTCATATGGATATCTGCCAACTGTGGATGCATGCTTATACATAGTTGCTTGATCATGTCATTGCACTCAAAATTGGCTTTCTGCAAAATACCTACTTAGTGCTATATCATGCATTGTTATACTTTGTTCCACAACATGGGTTGCTTGCGAGTACATTCAAAGTACTCATTGGCTTGCCACTAGTTATTTAATTGGCCAGGCATGTAAGAATAGGAGTACGGTGAAGAGTACATTGGTGACGATCATGCGAACTAGGACGCTTCCCAGTCAGAATGCATGTAGGTTTAAGGCATATGGCAATGGGTTCATGCTTTCGATCAAGATTTCCGCTATTTGTTCTGTTTAAGTGTTTGTCCCTTGTGGCCCTATCTATGTAAGACTAGACCTTCATGGTCTTTATTTGTGTAAGACGCTAAATGTGGATGTAAGACTCTTGTTATTCAGCTTATATGTGTTCAGTGAGCATTGATCTCTGGTATCATTGTACACATGCATTCGGTGATCATGACTTATGAGTCAGGGTCCCCACACTTTTCTTGCAAGGCTTATTGTCATGTTGCATTACCGAGTGGGCCCTGGGATACCTCTCTATTACACGGAGTAACAAATCTCAGTCTCGATCCATGCCAACTCAATAGACACTGTCGGAGATACCTGTAGAGCATCTTTATAGTCACCTAGTTACATTGCGACATTTGATACACACAAGGCACTCCTACGGTGTCAGTGAGTTGCATGATCTCATGGTCATAGGAACAGATACTTGACATGTAGAAAACTATAGCGATAAACTGACACGATCATATGCTACGTTCATAGTTTGGGTCTTGTCCATCACATCATTCTCCTAATGATGTGATCCCGTTATCAAATGACATCTCATGTCTATGGTCAGGAAACCTCGACCATCTTTGATCAACGAGCTAGTCTACTAGAGGCATACTAGGGACACAGTATTGTCTATATACACACACATGTATTTGAGTTTCCAATCAATACATTATAGCATGGATAATAAACGATTATCATGAACAAGGAAATATAATAATAACCATTTTATTATTGCCTCTAGGGCATATTTCCAACATGAGGCTGCTCAGCTAGCTCCCATAGCCCCCCTGGCGAAGCCATTAGAGCGCATGAGCTCCGGTTTCGACCCCCACGGCCGTCATGTCGCCGCTCTGACCTCAGACGAATTGGCTATGTCGCCGCTCCCTCCTTTCCTTTGAACCTCACTGGACCAACCCAGCAACGCCGCAATCCTCACCCCGCACTCCATTTTCTTTCCCCGCTGGACGGAGGACCGCCGTAGCCGAACCCCCGCTCGCCGTCGGTCACTGTTGTAGCCCCTCACCGTCGGTCTCCGCTATAGCCGAACCCCCGCTCCCTACAACGCTCCTCGGCGGTCATGAGGTACACGGGAGGATGCGCCTAATCCTCCTAACCTCATCCGTCGCAAGGGCATTGTCGGAGACGGCCCGTGGATCCAGCAATCGCTGTCGAGATCCACTCCTCCCTCTCGGTCGGGAGCGAGCCGGAGGTAGACGAGGCTACCTCGACAACCAATAGGGCCCGCATGTCTGTTAGAGGTTGGGCCACTGACGGGTGAGCCTCGCCCATTAAGGTGAGGTGGGAACAACAGGCACGCCTATTCGCCCGGGGAAGGCGTAAACCCCGGGTGCGCCTTCGACGTTGCCCGGCCTCCCGCATGGCTGGATTAATGGGTCGGCCCAGCTCCTATTCGACGCCCTGTGCGCAGTTTAGCCGCATAGGTATAATTTTCTTTCTCTTTTTGTTTTTTCCACAGTTATATTATAATTCATAGTTTAATCATATGGACTCCAAATTTGATGATTCAAGTTTCTACAAATTCCTAAAATCATGACCTGTCCTTATATGTGCATTCCACAATTTTTCCATCTAGCCTATTCTGCTCCACCAATATTTTTGGTTATATCTTGCATTATGGAACAACTTTGCAAAATCCCTAGAGAGCTCAAATCAACTCCAAATGGAGTGATCCAAGTTACTAGGAGCATATTAAATCATTTCTTAGGATGTGAACATTTTTACTTACACTTATTCTGCCATATCAATTATTGGACCATTTCTTCATGTATGATCCACTTTCCAAATCCCTAGCAAATCCACCTCAACTCCAAATCCAGTGAAACCACTTCCTAAAATTTTCTAAAATCATTCCCTAATTGTTGGGTCCATCCACTCATTTTTACAAAAATATTTTCTGTGGACATCTTATAGGATCATCATTTCGTTCATTTCCACCATTCAAGACCCCTTGACCCACATCCAATAATACCTCCTTGGTTATTTTTCTCATGACCACAGGTGTCCAAGAAAAATAAAACTCATATTTATAGAGCAATTTTATTTTCTGCTCGTTGTGTTGCTTATTGTGCTTGTTTATCGACGAAAGTTGACGACATAAACGGAGTGCTCATAGTTGGATGAGAAACGTGTGAAGACCTCGAGGACTTTGCTGAGCCAGACAAGCAGCCCTTTGACCATGACTATGAAACCCTTTTAATGCATGGCATTAGCACTTTATTTCGTGATGTTGATCATGTTGATGTGTTGTCCCCCTTCGGTGGGATGTCTGATACATTACCATTGATATTTGCATCGTGCATGACCCTACCATCCTTATGAGGGTAGTGCGGGTGGGAGTAGATAGGATGCTTAGTTGATGCTACGCAAATGGGACGGGAATATGCATGGTATGGAAAAAAAGTGATTTCAAAGACTTCTCAAAAAAACGTCGGGTGCCACTAATGACCAAGGGAGATGATGTTGTGCTAGGTAACCACTTGAGAAAGAAGTGGTGTACCGGAGCAGGATGTGTGTGTGTTTCGAAAACGGGGAGTTTTAAGATTTGCTGACCGTCCCAACCTTACATGTACATCCACTCTACCCCTATATGGGAAGGGCCTTTGTTGATTACTTTGGTCGGTGCTGACAGAGAGCCCGCATTACTAGTGGCGGGAGTGACGTGGTCACTCTCGAAACAGGGTCGTGCCTGGTAGGGCGACCATGCGCTATCTTTACAAGCACCGGGCACACCATTGTGTTCCTTCTTGGATGGTACTATGTAGAGCAAGGCTCGTGTTTGTACATCATGAAGACGTGGACCAACGAGTGGACTCTTTGTTTAGTATCGTCAGGGGAAAGGCATTGTTCGGGTGCTTACCTCGGGTATGTAATATACCGCGAGTCGTGGATGACACGGAAGTTCTCTGAGTCTTGTGTGTAAGGTGTGCAACCTCCGCGGAGTGTAAAACTATCTGAATAGCCGTGTCCACGGTCATGGACAATTGGAGGTCCTGCTTAAACTATGTTTGATGTTTTCACAAATTGGTGTGTGTATGTGTTGGTGGCAAACATGAAACTTGAACCAAGTCAGAGGACTTGACATGATGACTGAACATGAGATGTTCAACCCCTTGCTTATCATGATATTTGTAACTTGTTCATATGGATATGTGCAACCTGTTGAAGCATGCTTTTACAAGCTGATTGATCATGTCATTGCACTCAAAAATTAGCTTTCTGCAAAATTACCTACTTAGTGCTATATCATGCTCAGTTGAACCTTGTTCCAAACATGGGTTGCTTGCAAGTACATTCAAAGTACTCATTGGCTTGCCACTGGTTATTTTATTGGCTAGGCATGAAAGATCAGGTTATGATGAAGATTACCTTGGTGACGAACGTGCGAGATAGGACGCTTCCTAGTCAGAATGCATGTAGGGTTAAGGCAGATGGCATGGGTTCACGCTATCATTGAAGATTCCCTCTACAAGTTTATGAAGACTTGTCCATAGAGGCCATATTTGAGTAAAACGGTACGTAATGGATGTAAGACTCTTGCTATTCAGTTTTTGTGTGTTTAGTGAGCATTGATCTCTGGGATCACTTTGCACGTATATTCGGTGATCACAACTTATGAGTCAGGATCCCCACAATAGGTTGAGTTTCGGTCTGTCGAGGTTTTCCTTGAAAAGCTCTCATATCTCATGGTGTATATGGTGCACATACTCTCACACTAATATGGTGGTGTATATTGGTGGACACACACTCACACTAATATTTCGACTGTCGGGGATGGTCGCACCTCTTCTTCTCTCCTCGCGCATTATACGAAGGTATGTATCACGAGAAGAGAAGAAGAGGAAGTGACTCCCACGATAATAGTCGGTATTCCTCCATCAAGAGCATACTGAAAGTCACACAAGGAGCTCCGACAGAATGAAAGTCAACCCTATAAGAATTAGTCAATTAACATTACATTTATGGACTAACGACATAAAAATGGCCTATGTTTTGCCGGAATGTCATCTAATTCATATTCTGACAAAATTTGGCATAACCTTTTCTAAAAACAGAACATATCGAGCGCCTGAAATTTGCCGGAACGGAAATGAATCAACATTTCGGCAAAGCATAGGCAACTCAGAGGTTTCATTTTCATTTTCATTTTCATTTTCATATTTTCATTTTCATGTCTTCACATGTTCAAACAGAGTCAAGTTCCTTACATTTTCATTTCAAAAAAAATCCTATATTCACATTTTCATTTCAAAAAAATAAATAAACCTATCCTAGTTCTAACACTAACATCTATCCATCCATCCTAGTTCTAACCCTAGTTACTAAAACTAAATTCAATGTAGGAGGGAGGGAGGGAGGGAGGGAGAGGTTCAGAGGGAGAGGGTGGGAGGGGGAGGGATGAAGGGAGAGGGTAGGAGGGAGGGAGGGAGAAGGGAGGGTGGGAGAGAGAGGGTGGGAGGGAGAAGGGAGGGATGGAAGGAGAGGGTAGGAGGGAGACATACTGGGGGCGACGGCAACGGCGTGTGACAGTGACGGGGGGAGGCATCAGCGGGGGTAGATGCAGAGGAGATTGGAGAGGGAGAATGAGGCCGTCACGTGCTGGAGATAAGGTGGGATTAGCAGTAGCGCGGGTCACCGGCCCGCGCTGTTGCTAAATTTGGTGACGATGGGACCACTTAGCAGTAGCACCGTGCTGCCAGCATTACTACTATATACATACATGTAGCGATGGTGTGTACCTCGCGCTGCTACTAGGTAGCAGTAGCGATGGGTACCTACCCAGCGCTACTGCTAAGGTTCTAACTATAAGCTTTCTCCTAGTGGTGAGACCTGACGATTCTCGTTAGGGTTCTCATTTTAAAACCATCATGCACATTGTTAGCATGTATCCCATAATTCTTGAAGTACTTGATGCTACTGGAAATGATCCCGCACAAAGAGGTGAGTGGATAAGAATATGTGGAGTTACTCATGCCTTTGAATCATTTGACTTTGTTTTCAATCTTCACTTGATGCTAGTTATTCTTGGCTATACAAATGAGTTGTCCAAATCTTTGCAAAAGGGAGATCAAGGTATTGTTAATGGCTTAATGCAATGACACTTGTTAGTTTGGCAAAGAGTAGAATGCAACACATTAGGTCTCATGGTTGGGAAGAATTTCTTGCAAAGATGACCTTATTTTGCAACAAAAATGACATTGAAATTTCTTTGTGGGAGGATACTTATGAGCCTCATGGAAGACCACGTAGGTATTATGAAGTGCTAAAAAATAATGATCATTATAGAAGATGAGTATATCATCAAACCATTCGAGAGCTTGACAATTATTTTGGTGAGGTAAATACGGAGTTTCTTATTTGCATGTCAGCTTTGGATCCCCTCAATTCATTTGCTTCTTATGATAAACTCAGGATAATGAGACTTGCCGAAATCTATCCCATGGACATATCAAGCACGAATTTGATAAGGTTAGAATTTTAGATTGCTAATTTTATTGATTATATGAGACAAGATGATAGGTTTAGAAATGCAAGTAATATTGATGAGCTCTCTATTATGCTTGTTACAACAAGGAAGCATGTTCTTTATGATTTGGTCTACTTACTCATCAAATGGATATTGATTTTACCGGTGGCAACGGGCGGGTGTTGAAAGGGTATTTTCCGCAATGAATCTAGTGAAAAATAAATTGAGGACAAGTATGAGTGATAATCGCTTGAATGATTGCTTCGTGAGATTTATTGAGCAAGATGAGTTCATGAAAGTAAGTGAAGATGATATAGTTGATGCTTGCATGGCAATGACACCAGTGGCAGAGCTACGAAGAAATTGTTGGGCAGGCCAAGCTTAAGGAGAACACTTTTTTTAGTCGAGGATAGCACAATTTTATGTAGAATCATGCTACTTTGACAGAAATCAGTTGTAGATCAAGAGACGAAGATATATAAGTAACATGTTGTTGATTACATGTTGATTGATTCATCTCGTCGTGTTGGAAGTCGAGAGGCGGAGAGGAGCTCGAGAAGCTTCGTCGCAAGATTTCATCCAAAGGGCTGGAGAAAAAACAATGACACGAGAAGAGGACGATCTCTGTGGAAATCAAATAAAGTAACAAGGATGAAGTGCACTGATTTGGATTTTTAGGAGCATGGACCAAAGGGAAATTAGGGAAGCAAGAGAAGGAACGAGAGCAGAGACACAGAAGAAATGTATGAACTAGGATCGGACGGGCACCAATGCATATAGCTTATAGAATAACAGTAAAAAACATGGGCGGACCATGGCCTGGTTTTGCCCCTACATAGCTCCGCCAGTTAATGCAACCACGTAGAATTAGCCAGTTTTGTAATATTCTACTTCTGCTTCTTTCATGTAATTCTTTCATATTGTAACTGAGCACATTTTGGATATATTTTGTAAACTAAATGGTTGTGATATTTGAATTGAGCTATTCATTTTATTCTTGTGTTATATTTTGTTACACTTGGATTAGATAGAAAATAGAGTGTGCACACTCTATTTTTTTTTTCGGGTCCGCCACTGGCCGACGGCACGTCCCAGAGTAGATGCCATGGAACCGTGAGGCCAAACAGGGCTGCAACTGCAAGGGCTTCGATTTATCCCTCGACGGTGATTTTATAGCAGTAGGTCGGTTCGCGGACGCAACTGCCGAAACCGAACCCAACGGTTCCCGCCCAGCCCTGCTCCCGCCCCCGGCGCAGAGTTGAGGACGACGAACAGCGCCGCCGCCCCCAGAGCAGACCGGACAGCGCCGCCGCTCCTCAAGGATTCCCTCCGTACAGAGCCGCGACGCCAGCGCGCACCGAGGACGGGCAGCGCCGCCACCGTCGCCCCAGCGCGGCCCAAGGACGGACAGCGCCGCCACCACCGCTGCCGCCTGCCGCTTCCGCCTCCCCCCACGCCTACGCCGCGGAGGTACATCCTCCCTCCATGCCTTCCGACGAGGCTGCGTCCTCTGATCCGATCCTCCCCTCCTCCTTGTTTTCCAATTGCTTGTTCTTGGTGGGTAGCTTTATAAATCAAGAACGATTCCTAGTTTCGTGCGTCTCGGCAATCAATAGCGCGATCTTCGGGATAATCGACGACGGGACAATTGCGCAGCGCCGCCCGGCTCTTCTTCGCGGGTGGCCGTGTTTCCATGGTCGTTTAAGCCGCCGGCGATGCCAATGCGGCAGGGCAACGCCCAGTCAAGCGTGGATGCATCACTGCTGCTTGTGCCGCAGGTGGTGGCCCTGAAAAATGGTGTACCCTGATGATGGGCCCGTGCGTCGCCGGCGGCCGCGGCCTGCCAGGCATGTATCGATGGAGCGTGGGAGGGGATGGTAAACTCCCCTCCGTATCTACACTCCGTCCGAAATACTTGTCGAAGGAGTGAATCTTGATTGCTTTTTTTTCTCAACCTCGTACATGTCCGATGGTGTAGTGACTAGTGTTCGATTGTACAATGGAGAAAAATTGCTACAGGTTCCCAGCGGGCCAAATGTAGTGACAGAACAGCAGGCTGCCGAACAACAAAGGATCCTCATGCGTATTTTAGTAGTTCAACATTGATTGTTTTAATTACACATCTTTAGGAAATGTCTTAGGTTCAACTCCCTCCGTGCCATAATATATGACGTTTTACCAGTTCATATAAGGTAGTAACATGTTACAGTTACCGCTCTTTATTGTTCTTGTTGTTATATCTTCATGAAGAAAAAATTCAAGCCACACAATAAAATTCTGTAGGAAATAAATGGAAGTGGTAAAACCAACGTTTAAAGAGGAACATTGCACACATAGCATACACGTCATACGTTTACCAGGAGAGTTGGTATACATGAGGCATTGCTTCAGTCAATAGCATATGCAAATACATCAACTCAGAGACTACAGAAAAACTGAACACAGGAAGTAACAAACTGGAGTTGTGACCAATATCAACAATGATTTTCTTTTTTTGATCAGATATCAACAATGATTTTCACTTTAATGACCTCAAAAGTTTCAAGTTCTCATCATCACATCACCATATACTCCCTCTGTCCCGAAATTAATGTCGCGGACGTAGTACATTAGTTGTTTTGCATTTTAGTCCTTCATGAAGCCCCCGTTTCCTTCCTTCCAACTACCTTCACCCGCGTCTCCACGGCCGGCCAGCCGCCCATCACCACGGCCAGCCGTCTCCAGGCGAAGGTTCTGAACCGCCGACGAGCAGGTCATGAGCCCGACGAGCCCGCCCACGAACAGGACCTTCGCTACCCGCCCATGAACAAGTCCGCCGCCTGTCCACGAGGAGGACCTCTGCCGCCCACACATGAGCGGGTCCTCCGCCACCCACCACCCCCGCGCTGGTCCACTTCACCCATGATTCCTTCACTGCCGCGCAGGTCGCTGTGCAGGTCCACTTCAGCTGTCGCGTTGGTCCGCTTTGGCCCGCCGGCTGGTTGTGGTGGCGGACTGGCGGTGGTGGGCGACGCCTCTGCTGCCGGCGCCACTGCTGGTTTGCCAGCCCGACGCCCTGACCCGAGGCCTCCGCCTCTGCCTCTGCCTCTGCTACTCCGCCTCTGATCCTGCAGCTGATACACAGTAAAATTGATATGGAGCTCCCTTTGCCGTGATCGTGTTGATCAGCAGCAGCAGAGATCCAGTAGCAGCTCCCGTCGCCGGTGGAGATCAGCCCGTGTTGCTGCTGCTCCTCTGCCCGTGCACATGACAGTGCTGCTGCTCCTCTGCCCGTGCACATGACAGTGCTGCTGCTCCTCTGCCCTGCTCCTTATGCTGCCGCCAGGGCTCGTGTTCCTAAGGAAGAAAAAGTTCAAATTCAGTTAAAATTTCAGGTTTTCAGCAATGCAGCATTGAGCCTGAACCTTTTTGACAGTACAAGCAACGCAGTTTTGACAGTAAAAAGCAATAATAGTTGATTACTCCCAGAATGTCACCAAAATGTCACAAAAGGGATAGGCTAGAGTTGATTAATCCCCTAGTGGAACAGTTTTGAGCCACTAGCTGGAAACGTTCAGTTTCTGAAAATGTTCAGGTTCTGTAAATTTCTGTAATTCAGAAACAAAGCATGTTAACATCTTGGCTTTTCACTTTTGACAGTCTTGACATGGCTGAAACCGCTGCTGATCATGGATTACGTGTGTGTGAGGCCGCTGACAGTTCATCCATATAAGAACAAATGAAGTTCCACCCATATAACAACATGTGCAAAAAAAATAATGACACGCAATTTAGAGAGTAGAAAATGTGAACATTTCATGCTCTATATTGTTGACAGTATCCAAAATCCTGTGTACTCCAAATTAAAAGTTCAGCAAATTACAACATGTCATAAATATCCTTGAATTTACATTAACTGTCCCTACAGAAAAAGTGCATGAAGAAAAACAAAAAGTACAAACACTACTGCAGTATTGTGTTGAAAGCTGCAAGTTCCAGGTTTTAGTATGACAGATGTTTGTTTACTGGAAAGCAAGTTTGTAGTGCCATGGCAGTAGTGTGTCCAATTAGAGAATATCATCTGGTTCAGTTAGAGAAAAGTTCAGTATCAGTGTATATTGCTCCAAACTGTACTAGTACTCCAAAATTCAGTTTTGTAATAGTACTCCAAACTGTACTTAAATGGTAAGATTTGTAGCTGTACTTAAGGCCAAAATTCAGATTTGTACTAGTACTCCAAAATTCAAATTTGTAATAGTACTTCAAACTGTTTTTAAATGGTCAGATTTGTAACTGTACTTAAGGCCGAAATCCAGATTTGTACCAGTACTCCCAGATTTGTAATGGTACTCAGACTGTACTTAAATGGTAAGATTTGTAGCAGTGACAAAGCATCACAGTGACGAAGCTTATTTTATTTCTATTTCAAATTTTGTTTCTGCAGTACTCCAATTTTACAAACTGAAAATTACTCCAAATGGAAAATACACTTCTCAGTTTCACAATGGAAAATACACTTCTCTGTTTTACAAATTGAAAATTATGACAGTAGTGTAATCCGAAACAGAGGACTGCACAAAGTGATGAATCAGTGGAAGTTCTGATTAACTAAATTTCACAGCTAGTGAACATCGAAACAAAGCAATGTTACAACTCAAGTTCTGGAAATTACCTGGAAATGCAAAGTCTCAGTTTAGAAGCAGATCACCTTGAGAACTTCACAGTAATAGCCAGGATCTTCACGCTATGTTTACAAGCTGATCTCAGTTTCACAAGAAGATCTCAAAATTTCAGTTTTGACAGTCAAGCATCCTCACCTTTGCTCTGTCATCGCGGGAGGCAGCAGCTCTCCTACCAACGCAAGATGGGCGCCGAAGGCGGGGATGATTGCTGCTGCCGTTGGGGGAGAGCTTCTGCCGAGTCTAATGGACAGTGGTGGACGGCGAACTGGACGAGGTTGGCGGCGAGGTGGACAGTGGTGGCCGTTGGGCAGCGAGGCGGGGACCGGATTCGTGGTCGATGGCGGCCAGACGGCAAGGAGGTGGTCAACGAAGGACAGGTCCAGCTTTGGTTCGCCACCCTCGGACGTCGGCGTGGTCACCGTCGGACTAACAGGGCCAAATCGAAAAAAGCAAGTTTTCTCCTCGTCGTGGCTCACCATGGGGAACGAGGAGGGGAACAAGGAGGGGAAGCAGCGGAGGCATGGGGCAGGGGAGGTCTGGCGAGGGAGCCGAGTAGGGGAGCACGGGGGAGCTGCACGAAGGAGCCGAGCAGGGGAGCTCCAATGTAGGGAAGACGAGCGGGGGAGCTCCGACGCAAGGGAGCCGAGCGGGGGAGACGTGGGGAGCGCGGGTTGTGTCGGGAATTATCCGAGGGTTTTTGTGCAAATTTGCCAGTGCGACAAGAATTACGGGACGGAGGGAGTATGTACTAAGGAGTGATGCTCCATAGTTCTTTTCAATGTGATGTGTTCGTTAGCAGACCTCGTGTAGGTATGTCCATGGCCTGTGTTTCTTTTATGTCTTCATGTACCTTCAACGGGGCCATAAATGTTGCCCATGCGTTAGAACGGTAGCATA
Organism: Hordeum marinum; assembly: GCA_022496015.1. Lineage (NCBI taxonomy): Eukaryota > Viridiplantae > Streptophyta > Magnoliopsida > Poales > Poaceae > Hordeum > Hordeum marinum. The sequence goes on along the minus strand of CM039676.1, from coordinate 367,112,819 downwards.
AATATTGCCCAACAGGGGAGAAAAGCTGTCATGCAATTTCACATGGAGAGAGAGGACAGAATTAGCAAATCTAATATAGAGCTACATATTAGATTATTCGAGTGCAGCATCCAGGTGTTCATTCGCTAATAGCGTAACGTGAAACTCCCTCATGCATAAACAAATGAACAAAACCATTAATGCTTTACCTTTGAGACCACAATGCCTCTCGGTCCAGGAGCGATTATATAGTATGTGCCACCTCTCAAAGAGAACAAAGGACCTGCAAGAACAAAAGGGAGAGACCGCAAGTCAGACGGTGATGGAAGTGGCGCTGGCTGAGAGCAGCCGAAAGAGGCAAACGGAAGAAGAGAGAGCAAAATGTGCAATTTCTGAAGAAAATGAACTACTCCATCCAGGGAGGACCAATGGATCAGACGCTCACCTCAACCAGCTTCAAAACTGGCAGTGGCCATCACATCTAGGCTGTAGATGAGGAGAGATCAATGGTGCCCTTGCTGGACCTGGCGGGAGAGGAGTGATAAGGAAATTCTATGAAACAAGTTAATGGGCCACATTCAGACAAAATCCAATTCTCAACATTAATCTAAAATGTACGATACAGTAGGAAGATTCGTGGCCAACATTCAGACAAAATCCAATATTTGAGATTAATCTAAAATGTTCAATACCGTAGGGAGAATATGATGTTAGATGGCACTGACCACACCATGAACTATTACAACTACTGATAAACGACATAATCCAAAAACAAACAATTGAAGCTAGCTCGCCATGGGCAAAATTCAGTTGATGTACTCAGTTATAAAGCTAAATAAGTTGTGTTGAGTAACTGTGCTGGAATATGCATATATATCATCAACTCCTGCAATTACCTATCACCTCACCACCCTCTTGCACAACATAGCAATCATCAGGCTTTAAAATAATCTTGCCCCCAAGAGTTTTCATCTTTATTCTAGATGGAACAACATCTCAAAAACTAATAAAGCATATCTTGATATTTGCATTCCGACTAACTTAGGCCATCTTCAAATGTAGAACTCACAGTTCTGGAAGCCAAGGATATCTTTCATATCTGTGAATGTACAATCAATTAATCTTTGTAGGTACAATTACAAATTACAAATTAGAAAGACTACATGTAGTTGCTGAAGTCTATCTAATACCTAACCAGCAGGGGAGTTATAATAAAGCATTCCTCAGATGTAGGTAAGCATATCAGTGTATGCAGGTCCTATGTGTGATAAAATTATTATAAGAAATTACAAAAAGGAAAGCTTATTAAAATAAGCAAAACAGCTCACCTGCATCATCAATAGAGGAATCGAACAAAGAATTTCAGTTTCTATGTCAAACATTCAAAAGGAATAAACATCACTGGATGCCAATGCACACCATTGCTTGATGAAGTAATAGATTTGCAATAAAATACTACAATTCAGTACATTATTTAGTTGTGAGGAGATTCTGATCAGACGGCCCATATGCTCTGAGCTCTGAGAGAGCTCAGTTTTAGACGTGAATCTAACTATGGGATGTTAGACATAATTTTGTATAAAAGAGCGATGGACTGAAAAATGGCTTCGTGTTCACTACAAAATATGAGCCTGAAAACCATTAGAGTAGCAGGGTTGTGGTTTTTGACATTCAACTCCCCTTAAACATTCTGGTGTTTTTGTTGTGCTAACTGTACATGCTCGGTTTCTGTATCAGTACTTTTACGTGTTCCAAGTATCTCATAAAAAATGTGAATCTGTAGCATGTGACATGCTTTCACTGTTCTGATGTTTCTCCTATCCTCAAGTTTTTAAGTAAATGGCATTTGTACTAATAAACCTAGCAGTCCTAAACAAAATTGAAAGATTAAAAGACACGTGTGAAAATGATCTTATAAAACTTGTTCAAAGTTTTCCTCCTGGCATCATTTTCTTTTAATTCGGTAAAATATGTTTCCAGTTGTACACATATTGTGCCAGCAGTGTGAATACTTTAAGACGGAATGATAAATGATTAGTGCTGCTACATTTTAATCCTACAAAAACAATTCAAGACATGTTTGTACTGAATATGTTAAATGCCAATACCAAGAAGATACACCAATTTATCAAGAAGGGTGATAAATTGTGAGCAGAAACACGCTAGAAAGACAAAGCCTTTAAGATGTCCCTTTGAACATCAGATGCGGGTAGTTTGTATTTATTGAATAGTCTGTCTCCTGCCATTTACCTAACAAAATTATTCAAGTTCCCCAGTTGCATCCAATTTTTTTAAGTAAAGATGTCAGATATCAAGTTATTCACATGGAATACAAATCTGCATCTCAAGCTCAAAGGTGCGGCATACAAGATTTTGTTCACTCACAGTCACACAATTTTTGTGGAGTTCACACAAACAACTGATCGAATGGCAATGGCACTCTCATTGAACGAGGCATTATCAAACACAATCATAAGCACAGAACAAACTCACCTCCATCCTTTTCAAAAAAAATAAAAAAAACTCACCTCCATCTATCTCTCTGAACCAGCAAAGACAACCAAAATCCCACAGCAATTCCACCATACCTTGGCTGTGTCCCGAACCAGCACCTCCTCGCTCTTCACCTCTGGTTCTGGCTGGAGAGAGGTGGGGGGAGGGAGGGAGGTTGCGGTTCTCGTCTGCAGTGGAATAAGCTCGGCCTAAGCAGCAACCATGGATTTCTCGCCTCGTCGGCGTCGGGGGCCTTGAGGAGCTCGGTGTCGGTGGCGGCAGGCAGGGACTCCGGCATGTCGATCGGGTGGCTGGAGGATCTCTGGCGGGTGCTGAGGAAAGCTGGTGGTCGGGTGGGGGGCGCGGAGGGAGGGATTCCGATCAGTGCACCGGCAGGAGATGGGGCTGGTGGCGGCGGCCGGAGATGGGGCTGGTGGCGGCGGCGGCCGGGGAAGGGCACAACCCTAAGCGAGCGACATATTCTTTTGTTTGTTTCGTTCTGCGTTTGGACTGTGGGGTGGGTCCAATCGGTAGGGAATAGGAAGGAAATGGAACCGTGAGAAGGGCGGACGAATAGCACGCGGAACGTTTCATTTTTCTTTTTTCCTCTATATATACTCTATATATACTGTATGTACGTAAAAATAAAACGAAAAATAAGGAGTCACATGCTGTTTTTTCTCACTTTTCTTTACTTTTGCTATATCACCATGCAGATGAGTGCTCTTGAGATGGTTGGGAGGGCTGTCCTCCGTTGGGGACGGAACTCGAAGACAGGGTCCCTGGCTTCCCTCCTCAAAGCCGGCGCTGATATATCAAAGCTGGATCAAGACACAGTCATAGCTCCCCGTCAGCAACTGATGTAAGTATACTGTACTGTACCTCGGTATTCTAATTGCAATGTAGCCTAACCTATTAGATGCCCATCTTTCCCGCAAAAAATAATAATAATATTAGATGCCCATCTCGAGCTACTAGTGGCCCCGTGATTTAATTAAGTGTGTGCGTTTGCATGAATTGCGTTGCAGGTGCAGCACTCCACCGGAGTCCTTGTACTCGCAGCTGATTCCATTGGAAGAATTTGCGCGCAAGCATCCCATGTTTGCCAGCTGGTCGAACATCCTCTTATCCCCAACAAGGAGGCAGCTAGCCTACTCAGTGGTAGGTGGCAGAGGCTGATTCACTCTATGGCAAGGATAGGGCAAGTGAACCTGGCCAAGGGGTGCACGGTGGCCGAGTCGTACCATAAGAGCAACGTGCTGGTGCACGAGAGATTTGATGAGGCGTACCTAGCACGGCCTGTTGGAAGGGGATGCAGGGGAATGTCCGAGGAGAGCAGCAGAATGTTGACGTACGGTGGGCTCGCCCGGTTGCTCGAGGAGATCACGGCCAGTCACCAGCCGACGGCTCGAAGGCCAAAAGATTACGACCTGATGGTGAAGCTCATGCGGTCCTCTGAGTTAACCGAACAACTAGAGGAAGTCGTTGTTTACCACCCGTGCCTTCTGCCGCCAACAACCTACGCTTCATACATATATCACATTGATCACCTGGGGAGGAGGTATCTGTTCAGCATCCAGGATTCAGCCAAGGCTGGAGCAAGGAAGATTGCCTTGAAGGAGATGTCCAAGACGGTGGGTCAGGACGGTCAGCGCTGGCTGGATTCTGTGATGGCCGACCGATTCTTGCACTCTATATTCGTTCACATACTTGGGAACGGCAGTGAGAAGTTGGCACGAAGAATTATGGCTGGCCATGCCCACCATCTCCTTCGGAAGTTTAAGGTTGCCAGAGGTGCTTCCGTCCTCAACGTCGGCCGAAGCCAGCTGGTACATGGATGGACAAGTTCATCAACCCATCGGGGATAAGCTACACCTTGGAGGAGCTCGTGCAGCACCAAAGATGGAGGCTGTCGGGTCTTGCCCATTCTGCAGCAGTTGGCTTTGGGGACACCACAGAGCACGAGGCAACGGGATTGCGCAGTTTTTTCCCTCCTGCTCCCACCTACCACCTTGAGGAGGATGAGTGACGGGAGCATGTGCACGTCGACCCAAGATGTCATCACTCATCACTTGCTAGTTGCTACAGTACTTGTACAGTGGTAGTATTAACGATTCATGATGACTACACAGCGCATTAACGATTCATGATACACTCCTATCGCTTATTCGATTGACGATGAGCATCAAGAGTGACAGGGAAAACCCGGTTGACCAAACATGTTATCACTTCCTAGTCTGTTTCTTCTGTATGTACGCAGCGCGCGCAAGCTTATGAACGCATCACTTTCGTACTATGCTTTTTCTCTACGTATATACAGGGTTATTAACGCAAGACCATCTATTATATGTACTAGTGTTTATTTGTTCAATAGCACTGTATTGTTTTATTCTATTTACAACAAAGACAAGCATCCCTAGAGCAGTAGAGCCTCTACAATACGTTTCAAAACCCCTTTATATGTTTGGACGGACATCCCGGTCATGTCCAGTCAAAAAAGACACACCCAAACGGACGACTCATACCGACTTCAGCCGTCTAGGCTGACCGGCATCCCTCATATCCCGCACAAATCTGGAAAGATCCGGACACGCCCGCTACATCGGAGCTGGCCCACGCTGGTCTATCCTGACTCCACATATATTCGTCCTCATCTGCTTCCCGATCAAGCCCTAGCCACTCTACCCCGCTGCCTAGCTCCCATTCGATATTCTCCGATTTTTTCTGACATGGTGGATAGCGGATTCAAGTCCTCCGTCACCCGATCTGCAGACTGGGACCTCATCCCAACCAAGTCTGTGGAGAGATGGTCATCTATATTGCGCTCCGTCACGTCCGCAGGAGATCGCCTCACAATGGTCGGACTCGATCCAGCGGGAATCCATAGCGTCCGCCCAAATGGTGCTTGGATCCGCTAGGAGACGTGTCGCCGCTACCTCGCCGAAGGCGATGTGGTCCATCTAGTGTTCGAAAGTCGTGGCGGAGACGCACCCCTTTCGTTGGCGCGTTGTCTCAGAGGCCCTATGTGGCCCGTCCGCTGTGGCTATGGCGTGGCGTGCCCGTCGTGCGAGGCAGAGGGCGCGGGAGGTGGAGTTGCACTCTTCTACACCGATACGGGTGGTCTTCATCCCCTGGGGCCGCAACTGCATCGTGGTGGACATGTCCCACGACGGATCCATCGTCGACCTCACATCGACCAGCGACGTGAAGGTCACGGGCTTCAACGAGGAAGGGTTTGGCATGGGAGATGACAGCATCTCGAGTCTCGTGAGCCGATGTGTATCTCATGTCCTATTCTACCTCGTCGGCGACCACACCAACACTCCAAGAGGCATATCCGGCCGTGGATATGGACAGGGCGGAGCCGAACGAGCTTCGCTCAAGATTAGATTTTACATTGCATGTAATTGTATGGATTTTAAAATTTATAATTGAGGTATCTGGTTGTGAAAATGATAATTTAATATGCAATCAGTCATTGTCCACGGAAGTATCCTGGGCGTCCTGGGAGTTTATGGGACCGGATTTTGTGTATTGGGTTTAGATGCTCTTAGGCCAACTCCATGCACGGCCGCAAACGCAAACGGAGGTCTGATTTGTCCGGATTGTGTCCGTTTGGTTTGGCAAGCCGGGCACGAGTGTTCATTTGCGGTCGTCCGCTGGTCGATGCACCCAACGGCCCAACACATTTGGCAAAAACATCCGGATCTAAACTTAAATTCAAATGTAAACAAAAGACATAAAACGCAATTTAAACTAACTATCTATAATATCTAAATAGTTCATCGCATTAACCTATTTCTCTCGATGCAACTTGCTATCTCATCTCAACATGCACCTTGCCATCTTAACACTCATGGCACATCAGCGGATTTTTGAAACACGCACGCATGTTAGTTCAGCTAAAAAAATATGTTGTTTGTCCGCGAATATTCATAGGCATGGACGAGCTCGCGTGGTCTCGTAATCGTGAGACGTCGACTCTTTGTGGGATGCGGGATGTACAGGATTCTAGCGGCTAGGCTGAGGTCGCGGCAGGCCATGGCAAGGTCGAGCTCGTCCAATTTGAACATGTTGCGATCGATTCCTGCGTCCAACTGCCTTTTTCGGTGTGCGGTGATGAATTTCTACGAATTTAGGACGGATTTTGGAAAATTCCACGACGGCGTGTTTGCTACGACGAGGTTTGACCGGTATACATGACCCCCTCGGTTCGGCCTTCCAACCTTCAAATATAAGGGTCTTGGTTGTGGATTTTCGGTGCCCTTTAAAAACATTATCGGTTGGCCCACTTTTACGGTTTATGTTCTGGACACTTTTTTCGTACAAAACATTATAACGCAAAAATTATAAGGGTACGACCACTTATAAAGGGATATGCTAGAGTTGCTCTTAGAGCATCAACTGAACCCCTCATCCCCCCCCCCCTCAAACGATCGGGCAGGCCGCCCGGTCACTGACCGGTCATGAAATTTCGACCCAGTTGGGACTCTCAAACCGGCCTCAAAACGCCCGGGCTGTCTGGCACTCTTCATATCCAGCCCAAATCACAGAAAAGTCTACCTATGGCGTGACAAAATGGGCCTTGCTGGCGTAGGCACCCGACGCCAGCAATATGGTGCCACAGCTAAAACTTAGTGGTGGCGTTGGAACCGACGCCAGCACTATTTAGAATACCTATGGCATAGGGTTATGTTATACGCCGGTATTATGACATGTATCTATGGCGTACACATTATTCCGATGTCACAAATAACCGAAAAACATTGCATGCATTGTACCTTCTCATAACGCCATTACTTAATTTGTAAGTATCTGAAAATCGCCGCCGCCACGACTGCGGGAAAGGGCAACGTTTGCATGGCAGAATAAGGTAACAAATAAAGGCAATTGAAAGACATTTTAGATTCGTAGATATTGCTTAAATAATTAGTTAAGATAGCTAGTAATCAAGTTTTGAAGTACTATAACACAAAACCACACGAACATGTAGTTCATCAAGCTAGAAGTATTGTAGAACCAACAATATAGGTAGTTGACACTATCCTATTACATATCGGCATAAGGATCATTAATGTATTTCTTCGCCAGATCCGTGATAGACACGAGACAATCAGCATCAAGCCCTACTTCCGATGGCGAGCTTTTATCTCCTCCGGGCCGGAAGGTGTGCCGTAGTTGAAAACCACGCAATGGTCGATTACATCCTTGTTGAGGATGGTAACAAACTTCACCTGGATGCGTCTGAATTCATCTCTGTTATTTCTCGGGCTAATTTCCTCCATTTTCTTCCCCCATGCAATGACGTCCGAGTTCTTTTTAAGGCGTTCTCCCTCCTGGATGTACTCCTTCATGTGGTGGGCAACATAGTAGCCGTCTATATCACTGTTTTCTGGCTGCTGCGTGCAACAAAAATCAGTTTTGTTGCCGAAACATACCGCTGAAAACTTGTCAAACTTGCAATATCTGTCTCTGATCACTCCTTCCCATCTGGCATACTCGAAAAGTGCTTCATCCAGGACCTTCTTGATGCCTATGTAGTCTTTTTTCACTTTCCTCGTCGAATCCAAGAAATAAGTTTTGGCAAACTTTGGGGTAATAACGATGAGGACACAATGTTCTCTGCATACAAAGTCGATCGAGTTAATTAATGGTGTTATGTGGAAGCATGCATAACGAGATTGTACAAAATAGTAATCTAGCTAGATAGAATGACTTAATTACTTCGGATAGTAGGGCACGAGAAGGCAGTCTTTGTCCATGTTGATAATCATGAAGTCTATCAAATACTTCTGTATAGCTTGTCGGCGCTCAGGGTGATTGGTGTTGGTCTCGTGCATGAGGTAAGGGTCCGCTACCGCGACATCCTTGTTGAGCTCACATTTGGCATTGTAGGCATCATTGATTGCCCATAGGCGTACTAAGTAAGAACTAAGCTTCATTAGACGAAACATGTTGAAGATGTCTTCGAACGTCACATAGAATATTTTTGCGGGGAAATCGTCACACAAACCAAGATTTGGTTGCACCATCACTGAAAAAACAGGGTGAAACCCACCTCCACCAGAGAATGCATACTTCTCTCTAGTTAGAACGTTGTCATGCTAAATCCTCAATTTTATTTGCAGAAGATCGCTGAGCTCCTTCGGAAGGATGGGATCACTTGGGTAATGTTACCCCCACCATTGAACAACATGCCGAACTTGTTTACTCTTCTGAACCGGCTGGCTGGCAGCATGTGTCTTCGTCTTATTACCAGCTGGTCTCTTTCTCTTTTTCTTGCGTGACGGGTTAGGCTGCCTGGCTATATTGTCTGGCAATGCATTTGTGACCATCGCATTCAGTGTGTTTGGACTCAGAAATGCTTCCCTGTGTGGTGGCACCTGTGTATCTAGTGGTGTGAAGTCCTCATGAAAAGACTCTTCTGGCAAGGAACGACATGTTCCTGTTGAGCAAGCGGAGGCATAGATGAGAATCCAAGAGCAGGACCACCAGACATAGGTCATCAAGATTGCATATGTTGAGAGCTGATTTCTGATATTTGTCAATAAGGAAGTATAGATTGACAAGTAGATTTTCCTCACCGCCGTAATCACCACCATTAACATGGCCCTCACCGCCCAAATCCGGATCCCCACCATTGACATGGTCCGCACTGCCCAAATCACCACCACTGACATGGTCCTCACTGTCGACAATTACCACATTGTCATGGTCCTCACCGACATGCACATTGTCGTTGTTACGAACTTCATGTTGAACCTGACCCAAAGGAGATGGTCCTCACCCACGTGTGCTGTTATTGTTCATATGCTACGGGGTTGGGGAGATTTGGACGTTTCCTAGCTGAATTTGATTCTTCGACCACTACATTCGCCAACCCAAACATTGTGAGAGGGTCAACCGACTATCCGCACCCGGAGGTTGTATCGGAGGAGAAATATCTTCGAAACCCCTTACGACAATAGGCAGATCAACTCTAAAGACCCCCTCGGGCATGGCAACTCTGTGCATCATGGTATCTTTGGGGCGAATGATCGACCCAATTGCAACTTTAACAAGTTCATCATGCACATAAGCTAAGAGACTGCATGGAGTGTCTTCAGTAAGAGCGTTGAGAGCATGCATTGCTGACAGCTTACCAATGGAAGTGACATCATGCTGACTACTATCCTTGGCCGAATTAGTTTGGATCACAACGTTTCCTAGTTTGCCGTTCTTGATCCAATTCTTCACGCTCTCGATTATTGAAGGCAACATGGCTTGGGCTTGGGCATGGCTTTGAATGTTGATGTGTTCTTCGATGTTGGGTGTGGCTGCGGCCGTGGCTTCCATTATTTGTTGTTGAATGCTCCGCTTGTTGGCTCTCCTTCTTTGTCGTTGCAACTCTCGGTCTTTGGGATAATGATAGTTCCATTTGGCACCACATCCAGCACCGTTCACACGACCACCCGCTGGCGGTGCTAATGGTTGGTTGCCAAGGGTAATGTTGATCGACCAGTTAAGAGGAGTGTTCCACCTGGCCGATGACCCTTGCGAGCTATGAGGTTCTACATGCTACCTTGCCAGTTCTTCTTCTAGTTTCCTTGTTTGGTGATTCGTGGTAAATTCCCGTATCTTTTGATCATAATGGTACCGCCCCCTGACATAGTTATATTCAAGGGGGGCCTTGAATTGCGTGAAGTGGTTTGGGAAGCCCTTTGCTGCAAGTGCAGCATCCTGCTTGTCCCATACGGGCTTCCTCCCAACAAAACCACGGCTACCGAGGGTGTGGTTACTTAATGTCTTCGATCGCATTTCCTTCCCCCATGAAAAATGGGTCATCACTGAGTTCTCCTGATCTTGCATCTTGAAAATGTCCCAATCATCTATACTAACGGTAGGCCATTTCTACTGGATCTTGGAGATATCTATGTCGGGTTTCGCTACAATATCTTTTCTTGCTGCAGATTTCCAAGAACTCAAATTCTTCGAGAACTTATGGATTGCATGGTTGTTTGCCTGATTTTTTTGGGTACGATAGGTTGTCATACTCATCAGGAAACTTGAACCTTGCGTGCACCCTTCTTATGAGGAGTTCTTGCAGCGGTGTAACACCTCTCTTCCCTGCTGTAATCTCTACTTAAACATGGTGCTCAACTCCATATATTATTTCCCAATGATATTTGACTATCCTATGATGTTTTAGTACATTTCTTTTGTCCAATGGGTTAATTGTCGTATGATGTTATGAATGTGAGTTGTATGTTGATATGGTGTTGTCCTATGGTTCCCTCCGTGTCGCACAAGCGGAGGGATCCCCACTATAGGGTGTTGCAATATGTTCATGATTTTCCTATGGTGGGTTGCTTGAGTGACAGAAACATAAACCCGAGTAGATGGGTTGTTGCGTATGGGAGTAAAGAGGACTTGACACCTAATGCTATGGTTGGGTTTTACCTTAATGATCTTTAGTAGTTGCGGATGCTTGCTAGAGTTCCAGTCATAAGTGCATATGATCCAAGTAGAGAAAGTATGTTAGCTCATGCCTCTCCCTCATTGCATATAACAAGTATCTATCGTATCATATTCAATTGCCTATGGACAATCTTTCTCTTGTGTTACAAAAAGCTTGTTACTTCACTACTAAGTTTATTTTCTTGCAAAGTACTCGTAGTTTTATTCCCGCCAAGTAGTTTCATTCTAGTTCTAGATAAAGCAAACATTAAGTGTGCATAGAGTTGTATCGGTGGTCGATAGAACTTGAGGGAATATTTGTTCTATCTTTAGCTCCTCGTTGGGATTTGACACTCTTACTTAGAAAAGGCTACAAACGGTCCCCTACACTCATGGGTTATCAGCTGACGCTCACGCCGGCCCTGCTATAGGTCTGCGGTGGCTGACCTTGACCTGTACGAAAGGGGGACGGCTTGAGGATAGTCAGCCTGTGTGGGTGAGGGGATGAGGCGCAGTGGACGACTTAACGGTCATGCCATCCCCACCCTCCCGTCGACTGCTGTGCGCAGTAGCGGCATCTGTGTCTGATGTGCGTGCTTCTGTCTAGTCTACCGAGGGACGCATCTACCTGCTCAGGCGTTGGCTGATATTAGGGTCCCCAGGCATGGACGCTTCCCCGCGCTCTAGCGCGCCGAGCTCGCATGGGCATGTCGGTTCGCCTCATAGCCTTACCTCTTGGCCTTTTGCTTTCTCTTTCTTATTTCTTTTAAATTCTGCAAACGAACAAGAAAAAAAGAGAGATTGAGTTGGGACTTGGGAGGGGACATTTGTATCTGCACACGGCAGAAATATGTCTTGCCAAAATTTCTTGAACCCATCTGTCAGAAGGTGTGCATACACCAGGAAATTTCCTTCTCACAAGATCTTTTGGGTGCCCACAAAATTTCCAAGGATACATCGTCAGAGAAGATGACTTTTGAAGAGATAAGAGCAACTCCAATCGGCCGACCCATTTCGTCCGCCCGCGTTTGTTTGGGTCATCGCAAACAGAAAAGATTGCCCAACGCGCCGACCCAAACAGGCGCGCGTCCGTTTTTTGTCCGCCCGCGACCCATTTGCGGCCCAAATTTGGGCCGCATTTGTGTCGGCACGAACACGAAACGGACATGCACGCCGTCCACCCTTATCCTCCATTTGTCCCGCATGTCGGCAACACAATGCCATTTCCTCTGTCCCCTTTTCGGTCCCCGCCACTAGGCCGCCTCCACCTCCCGCTGCCGCCACCCATTTTTTGCCGCCACCGTTGGCCATCTGTGACCCTCTCTCCTCACACTGTCGCCGCCCCTCCTCCCCACGCCACCGGGAGAGTGGTCATGTCCTACTCTGGAATTACTACTTCGAGACCCGGAGCCCCCTCTACAAACATCACATGTTCCGGTGTCGTTTCCGTATGGCTAGGCATGTGTTCAATCGTATTCGGGAGGGGTGGTGGAATATGACAAGTACTTCGAGTGCAAGACAGATGCACTTGGAAATCTTGGTTTCTCCTCTTACCAGAAATGCACTGCCGCCATTCGGATGCTTGCATACGGAGTTTCCGGTGATCCCATTGATGAGTATGTCCACATGAGTGAGTCCACCTGTCTTGAGTCCATGTACCGTTTTTGCAAGGCTGTCATAGCTGTGTTTGGCCCGAAGTACTTGAGAGAGTGTAACAACCCGGGACCGACACTCCAGAAGATTCCAGAAGGTTCCTCTTTATTTCCATTCTTGTCCGTGTTTCGTTTGGTTGTTGCATTCATCATCGCATCATTCGCATCATCTGCATAGCATGGTCACCCGTTTTCGAAAACTTGCATCCGTTCGTAGTTGCTGGTTCTCTCTGTTTTGTCGTTGACCGTTTCGAGACCAACCACACACGCACGCGCCCGCGACATCGTAAAAAACCGTTTTTAAGGCGCACGAAAAATATTCTCGGATTGGGTTGAAACTTGGTGTGCGGTCTTGTTATAGTGTAGGTAGGCCACGTGCCAAATTTCGTCGCGTTCCGAGTTCGTTTGATACCCCGTCGGTCATCCGTAGCAGTGCGTCATCGGGTTATTCTCGGATGTTTTTGATGTTTTAAAACTCGTGCCACGGGCCAACCTCTCACTCTTTCCTCAGCCCACACCCCCTCTACACGGCCCACTACCACTTTGCTAGCCCCCTCCACTTTCGGACCGTCGAATCCACATCCGATGGTCCGAAAACGGATAATATCTGCTAACCCTAGCCCTAAATGCTATAAATAGACACCCTAGCCTGCCTAATTTGGCCTAAACCCTAATCCCTCCTCGAATCCCCTGCCAAACCTCCCCCCAACCGCCAGCCTCCTCCCTCCAGCCGCAGGGCTCGCCAGGCCCAGATCCAGGCCCACCCGGGACCGAACTAGGCGAGCCGCCGAGCGCCCCAGCTCCTCCCGCAGCGCCGCCGCGCCCCAGCTTCTCCACAGGAGCCAGGGCCTCCGCCGACCCTTGCCGCCGCCCCTCGCCGGACCTGGCCGCCCCGCCGGATCTCCCTTTCCCTTCCTCTTCTTCTTCCTTCCTCTCCCTCTTCCTCTCTCTCACCCCGAGCTCCTCTTCTCCCGCATGTTCCCCTCGCCCCAAGCCGCCGTCGGGGATGGACGGATCCGGGCCGCCGCCCCAGGGATCCGGCCACTACGACCCCCTCCAGCCTCCTCCGACCTCGCCTCGCCGGGGCCTCACGTTGCCACCGCCTCCCGTTGCCTCATGTTCGTGCGAGAGCACGGGGGAGACGAGCGCTCCCACTAGTAGCACCGCAAGGGCCAACAGAGGCGCCAGCCCAGCCACCTAGAAAGCCCAAGCCGGCCCATGGCCGCTAGGTGAGACCCCAGCCTGCTCATGTTGCTCTATGTGCCGCCCTATGCTCATGTTAGCTAAGCTGCGCCCAGTGCCCTATCCAGATTTGGCCCGATAGTGTTTTTTATCCTGCTGCGAATTTTGTAATTAACCTGTGAAATTTAGAATTACAGAAAAACCCATTTTTTAAATTGTTAAAAACTTTTCAACCGTACGTCGGATTAAAGTGTTTTATATATGAAAAATGCTTAGCAAAAGGTGTAGATTAATTATATGCCATTTTCATCCATGTCAAAAGTACTTAAACTTGTTTTTTGCATCATTCCTATAGATGCCATATTTTGCATTGCACATATGTGTTTAACCGTGCCTCGAATTAATCAAACCCTATATGTAAAATTTGTAGAATTTGGTGGAGTTTCATAATATCGCATTTTCATGCATGATAAAAATGTTGGCATGGAGTTTGCATTTATTTTGCATAAATGACCTTGATAATAAATTATGCCATAAACTTGCGTAATTAATGGTGACAAAGTTCCCTACATGAACCTATCATATTATACATGATTTCGGGGTAGAAAAATTCAAAGAATTTATCTGTGCATTTAGTTTTGTGATTTGATCATTTTTGTGTGCATGTCATTTTTTCTGTGATGCTCTTTTGTCTTTTTCGTGTGATTTAATAGATGCATCATAACAAATAATTTTGTACATGAGATATGCCCTTTGATATGTGTCCTAGCCCCTGGAGATTTTGTTTGCCATGATAATGCATGTTTAGGTGTTATTTTCTTGTTGAAAACTTGCTATGAAAATACAGCTGTTTTGAGGGTTCAAAATATTTCTAAGTCTAGAATCTGTAATATTTTGTTGCTGTCTTGCCATGCGTTTTGCTAGTGATCTAGAACCCTTTTGTGGTAGGTGTAATGGAGTTATTTGTAGTTGATAATGTCCTTTAGTATGCTGTTAAGTTTCATGTCGTAATATGCCGTGTAGCATATAGTTTCACTGCTGTCAATATGCCTTCGTGATAAAAACTACACTGTCAAAAACTGCTATTTTCACTAAGTCTGAAACTGTTTTCAAGTAGCCACCTTGTGAGCTTCCTACCATGTGATACATGCATATTTTGAATATGATATGTGAAGATGAAATGAAGTGTGTGTTATATTCTACTGCCCCATGCTTAGTTTGTGCATGTTAGAATCGTGTAGCTTGTTGTTTTCATGCGTGCAAAATGCTAAGTTGCTGTTTTGGGCAGATTTTAACTAAAACTTGTGTTGGTTGTATTTGTTGAACCTTAGCTCCGTTTTGAACATGTTGCATATGAGACTTGCTTATAATCTCATGTAGTTCCATAATAACTTGTTGCATTCATGATTTGAAATGTTTGTGATGATATTTTCCATGCATTTGCATTCATGACATATGCATCTTGTGTTGCTCATATCTTTTAGGCCGTAGCTCCGTTTAAGATGTTCCATATATGTAAATCGACTAGAATGGCATGTAGAATGACATGGTATACTTTATTTTGTTGTTTGACAAATATAAAATATGATTAGTTCAGATCTGCACCAATTTCGAAATTAAGATATGAGGTCATTTCGGAAATACTATAAGTTGTTTCCGACCTCATTTAAGATGCCTAGATAGTGTAGTTTACTTATGCTTCACCTCTTGCCATGCCTAGCAACATTTAACATTGATGTGTATCTAAACGGGAATGAACTAAATAATTCGAACGTGGAGTTTCGTCAATATGCAACTCGTTGCATATTGAACTTCACTTAATGTGTAGTAGTTGTTTGTTGTTCTTGCCATGTCATGCCTTGCATATTAAACCGAACATGCATCATATTTGTTTGCACATCGTGTCATGCATATTTTGTGGTGTATCTTGTGTTGATTGTTTGTTTCGGATTGCTTCTTCTCGATAGAGTTCCGAAAGCGTTTGGAGTGTGAGGATTCGTTCGACTACGTTGGCTCGTCTTCTTCATGGACTCATTCTTCTTCCGAGCAGGATCTCAGGCAAGATGACATATTTCCCTGGATACCATTACTATCATTGCTATGCTAGTTGTCTCTCTATTATCGTTATGTCTCGCTACCTACCACTTGTTTGTCAAGCCTCCCAACATTGCCACGAAAAGCCTCTAACCCTCCACCTTCCCAGCAAACCTTTGTTTGGCTATGTTACCGCTTGCTCAGCTCTTCTTATAGCATTTCTAGCTGCA
Source organism: Hordeum marinum (assembly GCA_022496015.1). Taxonomy (NCBI): domain Eukaryota; kingdom Viridiplantae; phylum Streptophyta; class Magnoliopsida; order Poales; family Poaceae; genus Hordeum; species Hordeum marinum. The sequence goes on along the minus strand of CM039676.1, from coordinate 367,096,813 downwards.
GGTGCAATTGCTTCCATGTGTCAACATGGACACTCTTTTGTTATATCACAATATTGCTGCTATTTAATTTAATGTACATATATACTTGGTAAAGGTGGAAGGCTTGGCCTTTTACTCAGTGTTTTGTTCCACTCTTGCCGTCCCTCGTTACTTGTGAACCGGTGTTATGTTCCATAATTGAGCGCTCCTAACATGCTCGGGGTTGTTATGGGGACCCCCTTGATTTTCTTGTTAGGATAAAGCTTGTCTGGCAAGGCCCAACATTGGTACTACATTTGCCTAATAACTAATAAAATTGCATAGGGACCCGCGAGCACCCGCGGATATTTTAATCAACCCCCGGGCCAGTGCTCCTCATGAGTGTTGGTCCAAACTAGAGCATTGTGCATGGCCAACCCGGGGCAACTCGGGAGATTTCTATCAGGCCACTGTACGCATCGCTCATCTGCCGTGCCGTGAGAACAAGATACGCGGCTCCTATCGGGATTGTCGGCACGTCGGGAGGCCTTGTTGGATTTGTTTTACCTTTCTCGAATGTCTTGAGTGAGGAATTCCGATCTTTCTTCGGGCTATCTCAAGGTGACAGATTTCCTATGGAATTTGTTGGGGAACATTGCATGGGAAACAAAAAATTTCATACGCACACGTAGATTTATCCATGGTGATGAGCATCTACGAGAGGTAGAGTGGATCTACGTACCCTTGTAGATCGCTAAGAGGGAAGCGTTAAGAAACGTGGTTGGTGTATTCGAACGTCTTCGCGATACAAATCGCCGAGCATCCCGTGATCCAATCACGATCCGTCCCGATCAAGCACCGAACGGACGGCACCTCCGCGTTCAGCACACCTACAGCTTGATGACGATCTCCGCCTTCTTGATCTAGCAAGAGGGAGCGGAGAGGTAGAAGAGTTCTCCGGTAGCGTGACGGTGCTCCGGCGATGGTGTTGGAGCTATTTCGGCAGGGCTTCGCCTAAGCATTGCAGAAATCCGATCTAGAGGAGAAACTATGCACTGAAGGAACGGATAGCATGTGGTTGAAAATCTAGTGCAAAAAACCATAAAACCTCCCGTATATATAGGAGGAAGAGAGGAGAAGGCTTGGACCAAGGGCCAAGCCACCAAGGCTTCGGCCAAACCAGGAGGGAGAGGTGGATTCCACCTCCAATCCTAGTAGGACTAGGATTCCTCCCTATTTTTGCCTTTTTGCCATTCTTTTCCGCCTTTTCTCTTTGGGCCTTCTTTCCCTAGCCGCATGGGCCTTGTGTGGGACTTCCACCAGCCCACTAAGGGCTGGTATTCACTCTCCCACAGCCCATGAAGCCTCTTGGGTCGAAATACCCCTCCCGATGGTCTCCCGGTACACTACCGGCACTCCCGGAACTTTTCCGGCAACCAAAATAGGACTTCCTATCCGGACCATTCCGGAGCTCCTCGTGACATACGGGATCTCATCCGGGACTCCGAACAACCTTCAGTCACCACCATGCATAACTATATACTATCGAAACGTCACAAACCTTAAGTGTGCAGACCCTGCGGGTTCGAGAACTATGTAGACATTGTTGGGGAACGTTGCATGGGAAACAAAAAAATTCCTACGCACACGCAAGATCTATCCATGGTGATGAGCATCTACAAGAGGGAGAGTGGATCTACATACCCTTGTAGATCTCTAAGCGGGAAGCGTTAATAAACGCGGTTGGTGTAGTCGAACATCTTCACGATCCAAATCGCCGAACGTCCCGCGATCACATCATGACTCGTCCCGCGATCCAATCACGATCCGTCCCGCGAACTCATCACGATCCGTCCCGCGATCTCATCACGATCCATCCAGTGATCTCATCACGACCCGTCCCGTAAGCTCATCACGACCCGTCTCGCGATCTTGTTCACGGTCCTTCCGATCTAGCGCCGAACAAACGGCACCTCCGCGTTCAGCACACGTGTAGCTTGATGGCGATCTCCACCATATTGATCCAGCAAGAGGAAGTGGAGAGGGAGAAGAGTTCACCGGCAGCATGACGGCGCTCCGGTGATGGTGGTGGAGCAATTCCGGCAGGGCTTCGCCTAAGCACTGCGGATATCCGATCTAGAGGAGCACCGGTGGAACGGGTAGCACGTGGCCGTAAAATCAAGTGCAAAACACCCAATACCTCCATTATAGATAAGAGGGAGGGAGGAGGAGGGCTGGCGCACAAGGCAGCCCTGCCTTGCCTCTTGCGCAAGGAGGAGAGGAGGAATCCTCCTCCAATCCTATTAGGACTAGGATTCCTCCTTTCCTAATTGGAATCTCTTTCCACCTTGGCCTTTTTTCTCTCTTTCCCAAGTTGAGACGCATGGGCCTCTTAGAGGACTTCCACCAGCCCACTAAGGGATGGTTTCCACCCTCCCACAGCCCATGTAGCCTCTTGGGTCGAAATACCTCTCCCGATGGTCCCCCGGTACACTACCGGCACTCCCGGTACACTACCGATGAGCCCGAAACTTTTCCGGCGACCAAAATAGGACTTCCTATATATGAATCTTTACCTCCGGACCATTCCGGAGCTCCTCGTGACGTCCGGGATCTCATCCGGGACTCCGAACAACCTTCGGTCACCACCATACATAACTCTATACTACCGAAACGTCACCAAACCTTAAGTGTGCAGACCCTGCGGGTTCGAGAACTATGTAGACATGAACGAGACACCTCTACGGTCAATAACCAATAGCGGGCCCTGGATGACCATATTGGTTCCTACATATTCTACGAAGATCTTTATCAGTCGAACCTCTATGTCAAGGATTCAGTCAATCCCGTATAGTGTTCCCTTTGTTCTTCGGTATGTTACTTGTCGAGATTCGATCGTCGGTATCTCCATACCTAGTTCAACCTCGTTACCGGCAAGTCTCTTTACTCGTTCCATAATACAAGACCCCGTGGCTAACACTTAGTCACATTTCTTGCAAGGCTTTGTTGTGATGTTGTATTACCGAGTGGGCCCTGAGATACCTCTCTGTCACACGGAGTAACAAATCCCAGTCTTGATCCATGCCAACCCAACAGACACCCTCGGAGATACCTGTAGAGCACCTTTATAGTCACCCAATTACTTTGCGACGTTTGATACACACAAGGTACTCCTCCGATATCTGTGAGTTGCATGATCTCATGGTCATAGGAACATATACTTGACATGCAGAAAACAGTAGCAATAAACTGACACGATCATAAGCTATGTTTGTAGTTTGGGTCTTGTCCATCACATCATTCTCCTAATGATGTGATCCTGTTATCAAATGACATCTCATGTCCATGGCTAGGAAACCTTAACCATCTTTCGATCAACGAGCTAGTTCACTAGAGGCATACTAGGGACATTGTGTTTGTCTATATATCCACACATGTATCCATGTTTCCAATTAATACAATTATAGGATGGATAATAAACGATTATCATGAACAAGGAAATATGATAATAACTAATTTATTATTGACTCTAGGGCATATTTCCAACAGTCTCCCACTTGCACTAGAGTCAATAATCTAGTTCACATCACTATGTGATTTGCATTGTTATGAATCTAACACCCAATGAGTTCTGGGGCTCGATCATGCTTTGCATGTGAGAGAGGTCTTATAGTCAACTATGTGATTTGCATTGTTATGAATCTAACACCCAATGAGTTCTGGGGCTCGATCATGCTTTGCATGTGAGAGAGGTCTTATAGTCAACGGGTCTGCGACATTCAGATCCGTGTGTACTTTGCAAATCTCTATGCCAAACTGTAAACACTGCAACTACACTCCACTTGGTATTATTCCAAATGGCTGCTCCTACTATACGTATCCATATTGCTACTACGGGTTATCCGGATTGGTGTTTAAAGCTTGCATCGACGTAACTCTTTACGACGAACTCTTTATCACCTCCATAATCGAGAAACATCTCCTTAGTCCTTTAGTTACTAAGGATATTCCTGACCGCTGTCCAGTGATCCACTCCTGGATTGCTCTTGTACCCCTTGACGGACTCATGGCAAGGCACACACAGGTGCGGTACACAGCATGGCATATTATACAGAGCCTATGGCTAAGGCATAGGGGACGACATTCGGCCTTTCTCTTTCTTCTACCGTGGTCCAACTTTGAGTCTCACTCAACTTCATACCATACAAAGCAGTCGAGAACACTTCTCTCTGACTAATCCATTTTGAACTCTTTCAAAATCTTGTCAAGGTATGTACTCATTGAAAGTCTTATCAAACATCTTGATCTATCTTTATAGATCTTGATGCTCAACAATTAGGTAGCTTTATCCAGGTCTTCCTTTGAAAAACTCTTTTCAAACAACCGTTTATGCTCTCCAAAAATTCTACATCATTTCCGAATAGCAATATGTCATCCACATACACTTATCAGAAACTCTATAGTGCTCCCACTCACTTTATTGCAAATACAAGTTTCTCGTAAACTTTTGTATAGACTCAAAAACTTTGATCACCTTATCAAAGTGTATATTCCAACTCCGAGATGCTTTCTTCAGTTCATAGAAGAATCACTGAAGCTCGCACACCTTTTAGCATCCTTAGGACTTACAAAACCTTCTGGTTGTATCTCATACAACCTTTCCTTAAGGAAGGAAACGATGTTTCGGCATCCATCTGCCAGATTTCATAATTGAAAAATGCAGCAACTGCTAACATAATTCCAACATACTTTAGCATCGCTACGAGTAAGAAAGTCTCATCGCAGTCAACTCCTTGAACTTGTCGTAAACTACTTTGCAACAAGTCGAGCTTTACAAATGGTAACATTTACCATCAGCGTCTGTCTTTGTTTTAAAGATCCATTTGTACTTAACGACCTGCCGTCCAACGAGCAAGTCCACCAAAGTCTATACTTGGTTTTCATTCATGGATCCTTTCTCGGATTTCATGGCCTCTAACCATTTGTTGGTTTCCGGGCCCATCATCGCTTCTCCATAGTTCGTAGGTTCATCGTTGTCCAACAACATGACCTGCAAGACAGGGTTGTCGTACCGCTCAGTAGCAGTACACGTCCTTGTCGACCTATGAAGTTCGATAGTAACTTGATTCGAAGCTTCATGATCATCATCATTAACTTCCTCTTCGACTGACGTAGGTTTCACAGAAACATCTTTCTGCGCTGCGCCACTTTCTGGTTGAAGTAAAGGTTCAATAACCTCATCGAGTTCTATTTTCCTCGTAGGTCGATAGTAACTTGATCCGAAGCTTCATGATCATCATCATTAACTTCCTCTTCAACTGACGTAGGCTTCACAAAAACATCTTTCTGCGCTGCGCTACTTTCTGGTTGAAGCAGAGGTTCAATAACCTCATCAAGTTCTATCCTCCTCCCACTCAGTTCTTTCAAGAGAAACTTTTCCTCGAGAAACGACCCAGTTTTTAGCAACAAACATTTTATGCTTGGATCTGAGATAGAAGGTTCACCCAATTTGTTCTTAGGGTATTCTATGAAGATGCATTTGTCAGCTTTGGGTTCGAGCTCATTAGGTGAAAACATTTTCCACACAAGCGTCGCAGCCCAAAACATTAAGAAATGACAGCTTAGGTTTCTATTAAACCATAATTCACATGGTGTCATCTCAACGGATTTAGATGGTGCCCTATTTAAAGTGAATGTAGTTGTCTCTAATGCATAACCCCAAAATTATAGTAACAAAACGATAAGAGACATCATAGCATGCACCATATCCAATAGAGTACGACTATGACGTTTGGACACACCATCACACTATGGTGTTCCAGGTGGCGTGAGTTGTGAAACAACTTTCACATTGTCTAAAGTTGTATGCCAAACTCGTAACTCAGATATTCACCTCCAAGATCATATCGCAAACATTTTTATCTTCTTGTCACGATGATCTTAAACTTCACTCTGAATTTGCTTGAACCTTTGAAATGATTCAGACTTGTGTTTCATTAAGTAAATATACACTATATCTACTCAAATCATCAGTGAAGGTAAGAAAATAATGATATTCACCGCACGCTACAAGACTCATTGGATTGCATACATCAACATGTATCATTTCCAATAAATCACTTGCCTGCTCCATCAAACCAGAAAACGGGGTCCTTTAGTTATCTTGCCCAAGAGGCATGGTTCGCATATCTCAACCGATTCAAAGTCGAATGAGTCCAAAGATCCATCAGCATGGAGTTTCTTCATGCGTTTTATACCAATATGACATTTAGCGGCAGTGCCACAAGTATGTGGTACTATTATTATTAACTTTGTATCCTTTTGGCATCAATGTTATGAACATGTGTATTACTACGATCAAGTTTTAACAAACCTTTCTTACAGGGTGCATGACCGTTGAAGGTATTTATTCATGTAAATAGAATAACCATTATTCTCTAATTTAAATGAATAACCGTGTTGCAATGAACATGATCTAATCACATTCATGCTCAACGTAAAAACACCAAATAACATTTAGGTTTGTCACTAATCTCAAAGGTAGAGAGAGCGTGCGATGTTGATCACATCAACCTTGGAAACACTTCCAACACACGTCGTCACCTCACCCTTAGCTAGTTCTCCTTTTATTCCGTAGCTTTTATTTTGAGTTACTAACATTTAGCAACCGAACCGGTATCCAATACCCAGGTGCTACTAGGAGTACTAGCAAGGTACACATCAATAACACGTATATCAAATATACTTCTGTCGACGTTGCCAGCCTTCTTATCTACCAAGTATCCAGGGTTGTTCCGCTTCAACGACCGCTCTCCTCATAATCGAAGCACTTAGTCTCGGGTTTGAGTTCAACTTTGGGTTGCTTCACTGGAGCAACAACTGACTTGCCATCCATGAAGTTTCCCTCCTTGCTCTTCTCGAAACTAGTGGTTTCACTAACCATCAACACTTGACGCTCCTTATTGATTTCTACGTTCGCGGTGTCAAACATCGCGAACAGCTCAGGGATCATTATTTCTATCCCTGGCGTTTTATAGTTCATCACCATGTTCTAGTAGCTCAGTGACAGTGACTAGGAGAACTATATCAATCACTATCTTATCTGGAAGATCGACTCCCACTCGATTCAAGCGATTGTAGTACCAGACAATCTGAGCACATGCTCAACGATTGAGCTATTCTCTTTCATATCACAGACAAATAATCTTGTTGGAGATCTCATATCTCGCAACACGGGCATGAGCCCGAGATCCTAATTTCAGCTCTTAGAACTTCTCATATGTTCCTTGACATTCAAAACGTTTCGGAGCCTCAATTCTAAGCCGTAATGCATGACACACTAAACTATCAAGTAGGCATCAGAACGTGCCTGTGAGATGTTCACAACATCTACAGACGACGCTAGAGGGGTTGGCGCACCGAGCGGTGCATTAAGGACATAATCCTTCTGTGTAGCAACGAGGACAATCCTCAGATCATGGAGCCAGTCCGCAATATTGCTACCATCATCTTTCAACTCTATTTCTCTAGGAACATATAAAAATTCAAGGGAGCTACAGCGCGAGCAAGTAATCCACAACATAATTTGCAAAGACACTACTGACTATGTTCATGATAATGAGTTCAATTAATCATATTACTTAAGAACTCCCACTCAAATTGACATCCCTCCGGTCATCCGAGTGATACATGATCCAAATTCACCAACTCAAGTCCGATCATCACGTGAGTTGAGGTGGTTACAATGGTGAACATCATCATTTTGATCATATCTACTATATGACTCATGTTCGACCTTTCGGTCTCTTGTGTTCCGAGGCCATGTCTGTACATGCTAGGCTTGTCAAGTTTAACCCGAGTGTTCTGCGCGTGCAACACTGGCTTGCACCCGTTGTATGTGAACGTAGAGTCTATAACACCCGATCATCACATGGTGTCTCAACACGACGAACTTTCGCAAGGTGCACACTCGGGGAGAACACAATTTATCTTGAAATTCAAGTGAGGGATCACCTTATAATGATACCATCTCACTAAGAAAAACAAGGTGCATAAAAGGATTAACATCACATGCAATTCATAAGTGACATGGATATGGCCATGAACTTGTGCTTTAGATCTCCATCTTGAGAGCACCAGCATGATCTCCATCGTCACTGGCACGACACCATGATCTCCATCAACGTGTCGCCATTGGGGTTGTCACGCCCTGCATGCTTCTACTACTATTGCTATCGTTTAGCGATAAAGTAAAGCATTACATAGCGCTTAATGATTGACACACATGTCATACAATAATTAAAGACAACCCTATGGCTCCTGCCGGTTGCCATACTCATCGACATGCAAGTCGTGAAATTCTATACATCACATGATCATCTCATACATCACATATATCACATCATGTAATTGGCCATATCACATCACAACATACCCTGCAAAAACAAGTTAGACGTCCTCTAATTGTTATTGCATGTTTTACGTGGCTGCTACGGGTATCTAGCAAGAACAATTCTCATCTACGCAAAAACCACAACAGTGATACACTAGTTGCTTTTCAACCTTCTCAAGGACCGCCTTTGTCGAATCCGATCCAACTAAAGTGAGAGAAACTGCCACCCGCAAGCCATCTAGGCAACAAGTTGCATCGAGGGAACCGGTCTGTCGTAAGCGTACGAGTAATGTTGGTCCGGGCCGCTTCATCTCACAATACCGCTAAACCAAAATCCGACCAAGGGAGGAAGCAATCTAAGCATCAATGCCCACAAACCTTTTGTGTTCTACTCGAGATCTCATCTACACATAGACCTAGCTCATGATGCCACTGTTGGGGAACGTTGCATGGGAAACAAAAAATTTCCTATGCACACGCAAGATCTATCCATGGTGATGAGCATCTACGAGAGGGAGAGTGGATCTACATACCCTTGTAGATCGCTAAGCGGGAAGCGTTAAGAAACGCGGTTGGTGTAGTCGAACATCTTCACGATCCAAATCGTCGAGCGTCCCGCGATCATATCACGATCTGTCCCGCGATCCAATCATGATCCGTCCCACGAACTCATCACGATTCGTCCCGCGATCTCATCACGATCCGTCCAGCGATCTCATCACGATCCGTCCCGTAAACTCATCACGAACCGTCTCGCGATCTTGTTCACGGTCCTTCCGATCTAGCACCGAATAGACGGCACCTCCGCGTTCAGCACATGTGCAGCTTGATGACGATCTCCACCGTCTTGATCCAGCAAGAGGAAGTGGAGAGGGAGAAGAGTTCACCGGCAGCATGACGGCGCTCCGGTGATGGTGGTGGAGCAATTCCGGTAGGGCTTCGCCTAAGCACTGCGGATATCCGATCTAGAGGAGCACCGGTGGAACGGGTCGCACGTGGCCATAAAATCAAGTGCAAAACACCCAATACCTCCAATATATATAAGAGGGAGGTAGGAGGAGGGCTGGCGCACAAGGCAGTCCTGCCTTGCCTCTTGCGCAAGGAGGAGAGGAGGAATCCTCCTCCAATCCTATTAGGACTAGGATTCCTCCTTTCCTAATTGGAATCTCTTTCCACCTTGGCCTTTTTTCTCTCTTTCCCAAGTCCAGACACATGGGCCTCTTAGAGGACTTCCACCAGCCCACTAAGGGATGGTTTCCACCCACCCACAGCCCATGTAGCCTCTTGGGTCGAAATACCTCTCCCGATGGTCCCCCGGTACACTACCGACACTCCCGGTACACTACCGATGAGCCCGAAACTGATCCGGCGACCAAAATAGGACTTCCTATATATGAATATTTACCTCCGTACCATTCCGAAGCTCCTCGTGACATCCAGGATCTCATCCGGGACTCCTAACAACCTTCGGTCACCACCATACATAACTCTATACTACCGAAACGTCACCAAACCTTAAGTGTGCAGGCCCTGCGGGTTCGAGAACAATGAAGACATGACCAAGACACCTCTACGATCAATAACCAATAGCGGGCCCTGGATGACCATATTGGTTCCTACATATTCTATGAAGATCTTTATTGGTCGAACCTCTATGTCAAGGATTCAGTCAATCCCGTATAATGTTCCCTTTGTTCTTCGGTATGTTACTTGCCCGAGATTCGATCGTCGGTATCTCCATACCTAGTTCAACCTCGATACCAGCAAGTCTCTTTACTCGTTCCGTGATACAAGATCCCGTGGCTAACACTTAGTCACATTGCTTGCAAGGCTTTGTTGTGATGTTGTATTACCGAGTGGGCCCTGAGATACCTCTCCGTCACACGGAGTAACAAATCCCAGTCTTGATCCATGCCAACCCAACAGACACCCTCGAAGATACCTGTAGAGCACCTTTATAGTCACCCAGTTATGTTGCGACGTTTGATACACACAAGGTACTCCTCCGATATCCGTGAGTTGCATGATCTCATGGTCATAGGAACATATACTTGACATGCAGAAAACAGTAGCAATAAACTGACACGATCATAAGCTACGTTTGTAGTTTGGGTCTTGTCCATCACATCATTCTCCTAATGATGTGATCCCGTTATCAAATGACATCACATGTCAATGGCTAGGAAACCTTGACCATCTTTGATCAACGAGCTAGTTCACTAGAGGCATACTAGGGACAAAGTGTTGTCTATTTACCCACACATGTAATGTGTTTCCAATCAATACAATTATAGCATGGATAATAAACGATTATCATGAACAAGGAAATATAATAATAAACACTTTATTTATTGCCTCTAGGGCATATTTCCAATAGAATTGTCTAGGAAGATCACGAGACCTGTGGTCGAGGTTATTCCCGCTGCGTGTGGTTAATTTGTGATGGATGAGTTGGAGCACCCCTGCAGGGTTAAATATTTTCGAGAAGCCGTGCCCGCGGTTATCTGGAAAAGTTTGATACTTTGTTTAACACCCGGTCATAGCAAAATTGAAGTAAACTCAAATAAAATACACCAACTCTGTGCGTAACCGTGAGTGTCTCTTCTCGTGAGACCTTATCCGAAAGAGAACACGGTGAGGTTATGTTTGACGTAAGTAGTTGTTTAGGATCAGTTAGTGATCATTCCTAGTTCACGTCCGCTATGCGTAGACCACCATACTTTTCTTTCTGTACTCGTAAGTTAGCCACTCAAATAAATGCTTAGTCGCTTGCTGCAGCCTCACCACTTAACCATACCTCACCTATTAAGCTTTAATAGTCTTGATACCCTTGGAATGAGATTGCTGAGTCCCTGTGGCTCACAGTTTACTACAACAATAGTTGCAGGTACAGGTAATGCGATGATTTGATGTGAGAGCGATGCTTGTTTGATTTGGAGTTCTTGTTCTTGTTCATCATCAATCTAGGATGGGTTCCAGGCGGCAGCCTGGGATAGCAAGGGTGGCTGTCATTTTGTGGTTTGTTTTCGTCCGTATGCAGACCCTGCTCTTCTGTATGATGTTTGAGTATGTTGTATTGATGTGACACTGATGTAGCTTGTGGCGAGTGTAAGCCAATTCCATATACTCATCTCTTTTGTACATGTACTTGTAATGATATCCATTCTTCAACTCGACGAGATGTGCTTCTATCCCTGTCGAGGCCCTCATGCCAAAATAAGGATATGACTGCAGCTTGGGCGTGACAAGTTGGTATCAGAGCCTATACCGACCTAGGAGCCCCCTTGATTGATCGAACTTGGCCGAGTCAAGTATAGAGAGAAAAACTATTTTGACTCTAGTTATATGGGAGAGTAGGTTTATTTTTACTCCTCTTCTATGCTCTGGTGAGGAATTACGACTGAGGAATTGTGATTCTACTTCTCTTCTTGCTCAAAATTTTTTAGGACCACACAGATATTTTGGAAACTATATGATGTCGATGTGATGGAGTTCTGTCTTGGTGCCTCCTGTGTGACTTGATTTCTTCCGAGGAGTTGAGCTCCAGGGAATTCCCGGCACATCGTTATCATTCAGCTTCCTTAGTATCTCAGGACGGAGGGTTTTCGAAATTGCTTCAATACTTGTCGTGGTGAGATAAGGTCGGAGTCACCTAGTACTGGGGAGGCGTCTAGGGTACCACCATGGTTAGTATTGTTGTGCTTTCGAGGATTCGAGTTAGATGGACTTGCAAAAGCCTCTGGTTATGTGTTGAAGGATGGATACAGTTGGGGTGTAGGTTTGCTAGTTGTGTGAGATATTTCCTCCTTGTATCCCCCACACCGGATTGCATAACCAGGAAGTTTTCGGAAGTTCTTAGGTGGGAATTCAAGTACGTACCTAGGATTATCTTTCCAACAAATACATAGTGGGTATGTATTTGTTCTGGCTTGTTTCGTAAGCCTCATCGTTTGTTTTGTTTTGAATATGGTAATTCAAGTTGCTTCGATGTCAAGTGGTGATTTCATATCATTCCTAAATGATGTTTGCATATTTCCATGAGTCTAATCCTTTGGATCAACCGGAGTTGTCATATCAATCCTTTTCCTACCCGTGTGCTTCTCTTCAAGATAATTCTATCATCTCCAATATTTGCAAGATCAATCCTCATATTTTGTTCTGGAGTTCGTATCATCTGTCTCAAGTTGTCTTTATTTTTCCCCACCCTCCCGCCCTTTTTCTTCAATGATTAATTCTCATCCAAGTGCCTTTGTCTTCATTGATGCTTCTGCTATCATTTCTTCTGTATTGTATCCGGTGATTTCTTATTGAGATTCTCAAGAGTTTCAATTTCAAGATCTATCCTCATATTCCTTGTTCTCGTTGTTATTCTTCTCCGGTGGATTCAATTCAAGCTCTCGGTGTTCATCATATCCTTTCTCATTCGTTCAATGATTTCCCATGTTGGAAATTCTTATCCAAGCCTCTCTTGTTTATTCAACTCTATCTATTCTATCCGGAGTGCTGAAGATATCTCATAAGATTCGTGTTTTCTTTCAAATCCTTCCAAATTATTTCGAGGTTCTCACCTCATCAAGTTTTCGTTGTAACGGTGCAATATCTTTTTCTAAGCAATATTTCAACGGTGGTTTCTTTTTAGTGGGCCCATAACCCACAGTTTTTTTCCCAGGATCCTACCTGACTCTTCTAATCTTTCCGGAGATGCCCTCAAGTTCTTTTCAATATGATGTAAGAATGATTTTCATCAGTCATATTCCTCTTCCATGATCGCCTCTAAATAATTTTCATTGTTGGCTCAACCTTTTATTTATTCATTGTTCCGGAGTGTCTCAGTAATTCGTGGTGTTGTTTCTCGTCATGATTCTCTGCATTGAAGACCGAAGGAGAGTTTCTCTTAAATCGTTGTTCGTTCTTGCAAAGATTCTTGGTTTCAGGCTGTTGCTATCATCTCAAATTGTTTTGATCATGAGTTATTTCTCCCATATCTATCCGGTGCATTTGATAATTGTTTTCATTTCTTGATCCTCCGAAGGCTTTCGTTTTAGAAGATTTCTTCGTTCTCAGCTTTCAGCGTTCGTTCTCAAATTCTTCTCAATTGTTGTCCCTTCGTTCGTATCAATTATTCCGGTGCTTCGTTCAAGTTTTCCATTAGGTGGATCGTGATCTCTTCCTTCCCATGTATATTTGTTCAATTGTTGTTTCCTCATTCGTTTGTGAATTATAGCTGGTGTTCTCGTTCAAGACCTCTTCAAGTTTGTGCTCTATCTATCTTTCCTATCATTTCCAGAAGGATAAGTGGTATGCCAAATCCGTTGTTTGTCATCAATTTAACTTGATGAAGGATAGGCATATCACAATTCTTATTCTTGTTTCATCCAAGTGATTCCAATCTTTCTTCTAGAGTTATTCATGATATCAATTCCTTATCCCAATGGTCATCTTTGTTTTTCGGAGTTCCTAGTTTTTCTCAAGTATCTTGTCCAGAAGCCTCATCTAATTCATTGGAAGGCCCCAATCTTGTTCTTTTTCAACCTTCAGTTCTTTTCTATCGTCCTGTCGTTTCAGAGTTCTTCCGGAGGTTCTTCATGGTGGTTCATCAAGATTTCTTTCATTTTCAAGTCTTCTTCTAGATTCTTGTTGGAGGTGCTCAAGTGTTCTTTATCTTGGATTTCTAGTTCAATTCCTTCTCCATTGTCTTTTGAGGTGGTGTTATTAAATTCTTGATTATGAGGAGTCTCGAAGGAAATATTGTCAAGAATGAGATAAGTAAACCCGTCATGTGTTCTCGGAGTTCTCTTGGGTTGGATTTCACCTAAAGAATTTCCTAAGGATTGTTGCTATCATGGTCTCATAAATGATCCAAGTTTTCTCCTCCTCTTCTTGGCAAAAGAAGTTTTTCATATCTTGTTGCTCTCAAGTAATCAAGTGTTTCTGTTGTGGCAGGGTGTCACCTCATAATTTTGAGATGTTTTCCATAAGCCCATAACGAGATATTCTTTTCATTGTTGATTCTTCATCAACTCCATTCAAATCATGCTTTTCAAATTCATTTGTGCTGGAAGTCGTCATTTTCTTATCAGTTCATTTCCTTCCATCAATCCAGTTTCTATTTTCTTGTTACGGAGGCCTTGTGATGTTGCTCTCTTCAATCCAGCGTCTTGTTTATCAAGATCATTTGCTTTCTCGCTTATTCATTTAACCGGAGTGCTGTGAAATCTTTTCATGATCCTTCCATCTTATGAAGTTTTAATTCTAATCCAACCGAAGTTTGGTGTATCTCTTTCAATTTCCTTCCATCATATCAAAATTTTCCTCTCTATCCTACCAAAGTGCTGCCGAAATTTCTTGTGAATTCTTGCTTGTTCCTCATGTCGTTCTTCATCTCGTTCCAACCTTCAATGTTTCATTGGTTTCCCTCGTTTATTAGAGAAGAAACTAAGTTTTACCTCTTGCTCTTTCTCTTCCCCTTCTCATTCCAGATCTCGTGACGAGATCCTCATGTAGTGGAGGAGAGTTGTAACAGCCCGGGACCGACACTCCAGAAGATTCCAGAAGATTCCCCTTTCTTTCCATTCTCGTCCGTGTTTCGTTTGGTTGTTGCATTCATCATCGCATCATTCGCATCAGCTGCATAGCATCGTCACCCGTTTTCGAAAACTTGCATCCGTTCGTAGTTGCCGGTTCTCTCCGTTTTGTCGTTGACCATTTCGAGACCAACCACACACGCACGCGCCTCGCGGCATCGAAAAAAAACCCGTTTTTAAGGCGCGCGAAAAATATTATTGGATTGGGTTGAAACTTGGCATGCGGTCTTGTTATAGTGTAGGTAGGCCGCCTGCCAAATTTTGTGACGTTCCGAGTTCGTTTGATACCCGTCGGTCATCCGTAGCAGTGCGTCATCGGGTTATTCGTCAGATGTTTTTGATGTTTTCAAACTCGTGCCACGGGCCAACCTCTCCCTCTCTCCTCAGCCCACACCCCCTTTACACGGCCCACTACCACCTTGCTAGCCCCCTCCACTTTCGGACCGTCGAATCGACATCTGATGGTCCGAAAACGGATAATATCTGCTAACCCTAACCCCTAAATGCTATAAATAGACACCCTAGCCTGCCTAATTTGGCCTAAACCCTAATCCCTCCTCGAATCCCGTGCCAAACCTCCCCCAGCCGCCAGCCTCCTCCCTCCAGCCGCAGGGCCTGCCAGGCCCAGATCCAGTCCCGCCCGAGACCGAACCAGGCTAGCCGCCGAGCACCCCGGCTCCTCCCGCAGCGCCGCCGCACCCCATCTTCTCCTATAGGAGCCAGGGCCTCCGCCAACCCTTGCCGCCACCCTTTGCCAGACCTGGCTGCCCCACTGGATCTCCTTATCCCTTCCTCTTCTTCTTCCTTCCTCTCCCTCTTCCTCTTTCTCACCCCGAGCTCCTCTTCTCCCACAGGTTCCCCTCGTCCCAAGTCGTCGCCGAGGAGGGACGGATCTGGGCCGCCGCCCTCGGGATCCGGCCACTGCGACCCCCTCGGGCCTCCTCAGGCCTCGCTTCGCCGGGGCCTCGCGTTGCCGCCGCCTCTTGTTGCCTCCTGTCCGTGCGAGAGCACGGGGGAGACGAGCGCTCCTGCTCGTAGCGCCGCAAGGGCCAACAGAGGCGCCAACCCAGCTGCCCCGTCACCCCAAGTCGGCCCATGGCCGCTAGGTGAGACCCCAGCCTGCTCCTGTTAATCTATGTGCCGCCCTATGCGCATGTTAGCTAAGCTGCGCCGAGTGCCCTGTCTAGATTTGGCCCGATAGTGTTTTTTTATCCTACTGCGAATTTTGTAATTAACCTGTGAAATTTAGAATTACAGAAAAAACCCATGTTTTAAATTGTTAATAACTTATCAACCGTACGTCGGATTAAAATGTTTTATATATGAAAAATGCTTAGAAAAAGGTGTAGATTAATGGTATGCCATTTTCATCCATGTCAAAAGTACTTAAACTTGTTGTTTGCATCATTCACATAGATGTCATACTTTGCATTGCACATATATGTTTAACCGTGCCTCGAATTAATAAAACCCTATATGTAAAATGTGTAAAATTTGGTGGAGTTTCATAATATCACATTTTCATGCATGATAAAAATGTTGGCATGGAGTTTGCATTTATTTTTCATAAATGACCTTGATAATAAATTATGCCATAAACTTGCGTAATTAATGGTGACATAGTTCCCTACATGAACCTATCATATTATACATGATTTCGAGGTAGAAAAATCCATAGAATTTATCTGGGCATTTAGTTTTGTCAATTGATCATTTCTGTGTGCATGTCATTTTTGCTGTGATGCCCTTTTGTCTTTTCTGTGTGATTTAATAGATGCATCATAACAAATAATTTTGTACATGAAATATGCCCTTTGATATATGTCCTAGCCCCTGGACATTTTTTTGCCATGATAATGCATGTTTAGGTGTTATTTTCTTGCTGACAACTTGCTATGAAAATACTGCTATTTTGAGGGTCCAAAATATTTCTAAATCTAGAATCTATAATATTTTGTTGCTGTCTTGCCATGTGTTTTGCTAGTGATCTAGAACCTTTTTGTGGAAGGTGTAATGGAGTTATTTGTAGTTGATAATGTCCTTTAGTATGCTGTTAAGTTTCATGCCATAATATGACCTATAGCATATAGTTTTATTGCTTTCAATATGCCTTCGTGATAAAAACTGCACTGTCAAAAACTGCTATTTTCACTAAGTCTGAAACTGTTTTCAAGTAGCCACTTTGTGAGCTTCCTACCGTGTGATCCATGCATGTTTTGAATGTGATATGTGAAGATGAAATGAAGTGTGTGTTATATTATACTGCCCCATGCTTAGTTTGTGCATGTTAGAATCTTGTAGCTTGTTGTTTTCATGCGTGCAAAATGCTAAGTTGCTGTTTTGGGCAGATTTTAACTAAAACTTGTGTTGGTTGTATTTGTTGAACCGTATCTCAGTTTTGAACATGTTGCCTATGAGACTTGCTTAGAATCTCATATAGTTCCATAATAACTTGTTGCATTCATGATTTGAAATGTTTGTGATGATATTTTCCATGCATTTGCATTCATGACATATGCATCTTGTGTTGCTCATATCTTTTAGGCCGTAGCTCCGTTTGAGATGTTCCATATATGTAAATCGACTAGAATGGCATGTAGAATGACATGGTATACTTTATTCTGTTGTTTGAAAATATAAAATATGATTAGTTCAGATCTGGATCAATTTTGAAATTAACATATGAGGTCATTTTGGAAATACTATAAGTTGTTTCCGACCTCATTTAAGATGCCTAGATCGTGCAGTTTACTTATGCTTCACCTCTTGCTATGCCTAACAACATTTAACATTGATGTGTACCTAAACGGGAATGAACTAAATAATTCGAACATGGAGTTTCGTCAATATGCAACTCGTTGCATATTGAACTTCACTTAATGTGTAGTAGTTGTTTGTTGTTCTTGCCCTGTCATGCCTTGCATATTAAACCGAACATGCATCATATTTGTTTGCACATCGTGTCATGCATATGTTATGGTGTATCTTGTGTTGATTGTTTGTTTCGGATTGCTTCTTCTCGATAGAGTTCCGAAAGCGTTTGGAGTGTGAGGATTCGTTCAAGTACGTTGGCTCGTCTTCTTCATAGACTCGTTCTTCTTCCGAGCAGGATCTCAGGCAAGATGACACATTTCCCTGGATACCATTACTATCATTGCTATGCTAGTTGTCTCTCTATTATCGTTATGTCTCGCTACCTACCACTTGTTTGTCAAGCCTCCCAACATTGCCACGAAAAGCCTCTAACCCTCCACCTTCCCAACAAACCTTTGTTTGGCTATGTTACCGCTTGCTCAGCCCTTCTTATAGCGTTTCTAGCTGCAGGTGCAATTTCTTCCATGTGTCAACATGGACACTCTTTTGTTATATCACAATATTGCTGCTATTTAATTTAATGCACATATATACTTGGTAAAGGTACAGGTAATGCGATGATTTGATGTGAGAGCGATGCTTATTTGATTTGGAGTTCTTCTTCTTCTTCTTCTTCTTCTTCTTCTTCTTCTTCTTCATCAATCTAGGATGGGTTCCAGGCGGCAGCCTGGGATAGCAAGGGTGGATGTCATTCCGTCGTTTCTTTTAGTCCATAGTCAGACCCTGCTCTTCTGTATGATGTTTGAGTATGTTGTATTGATGTGACTCTAATGTAGATTGTGGCGAGTGTAAGCCAATTCCATATACTCATCTCTTCTGTACATGTACTTGTAATGATATCCATTCTTGCAACTCGACGAGATGCGCTTCTATCCCTGTCGAGGCCCTCGTGCCAAAATAAGGATAGGACCGCATCTTGGGCGTCACAGAGAGCCAAATGTTGCTGAGACAGAATGGTTGTTGGCCATAAATGCCAGCAGGGGATTTCCTGGGATGCTTGGAGCATAGACTATATGCACCGGTAGTGGAAGAACTGCTGCCTGGCAGGGGCAGTACAAAGGTCATGTCCGAAAATGTACTGTGATACTTGAGGCCGTTGCTTCACAAGATCTCTGGATTTGGCACTCTTTGTTCGGATTGGCTGGATCTCACAATGATATCAATGTGCTCCAACGGTCTCTAGTGTTTGCTAGGATGGCTGAAGGCAATGCCCCGTAGGTCAATATTGAGATCAATGACCACCACTACGACAAGGGATATTATCTAGCTAATGGCATCTATCCAGAGTGGACAACTCTTGTCAAGACAATCTCTAACCCCCAAGGAGAGAAGAAAAAGAGATTTTCCCAAGAGCAAGAGAGTGATAGGAAGGATGTTGAGCGTGACTTCGGTGTTCTGCAATCTTGATGGGGCATTGTCTGATACCCTGCAAGAACTTGGAGCACACAAAAGCTTTGGGAGGTGATGACTGCTTGCGTGATCTTGCACAACATGATCGTAGAGGATGAGTGTCCAGAGCACCTCTGCGACCAGGGGTTTCAGTTTCAGGGTATCAATGTTGAGCCTCAGCATGCCTACCCAGCAACGTTTGCATAGTTCGTGGAGTTTCATCATGAGATGCGTGATTGGTGGACTCACAGGCAGCTGCAAAATGATTTGGTGGAGCACGTGTGGGTTCATGTTGGGAACCAATAGAAGTATCGGTATTCTATTCTTTGAAATGTATTTTGAAACAATTTAATCTTCATTTGGTTTGTAATAACTATGCCATATTTATGTGTTTTTACAACTATTTTGGCGTGGCCACTGGCATGTGTTTGCCGGCCGCTGGCATGTTGCTGGCTCGAACGCTGCCCGGAATGGCATGGCCGCGGGCCCTTTTTATTTGAAAATTGAAAATTGCGGACGCAAAATGGGTCCGCGCGTTGGGAGACCAGCCGAGGCATTTAGAAAGGGGGCGGACAGGCCGACCCAAATGGACAAAAGACGGACAAACCGCACGTCCGTTTGGGTCGCCCGGTTGGAGTTGCTCTAAGATTCAGATTCTACATTGGAACTTTTTCGAATAGATAAGATTTGGAATGTATTTCTCTGAATCTCGGGCTTCGTTCTAGATGAAAAAATAGCTCTGAATCCTATCCATGTGTTGTTTTCCTTGAATGGCAACTGATGAATTTGATTTGCATTTTTCTATGGTGAAGTTTAGATAGGGCATGAGTAGGCACAGGACCTGCTATTGTAGGTGTTGCGCTTCCTCTGCTCGAGTCTCAGGTCGCCAGTCGAACTGTTATTAGATGGTCCATCATAAGTACATTAAAGCGAGCAGCCCTCCATTGTCTGAGAGCTCCAGACTTGTCCCCCATGTCGCCCTCCCTGGCGACATGGGGGTAACCCTAGATCGAGGCCAGCAGACCTCCCTCCCTCCCCTCGGCTCGCTGCCGCTGGATGAGCGGCCGGCAAAGGCCGCGCCAACGTTTGTGAAGGTGGCGGTGGGGCCACTTTCCGTTTTCGCTTGTGGCTGCTGGACGATGACTGTTGCCATGGACGTCGCGAGAGGGGGCCAGATGGTGTGGGTTGCGAGATCCACTCTGAGGAAACGACGGGAGGAGGCGCGGCGACGGTGTGCGTGACAGGAGTACGTGCGGCGAGGGCGTGCCCGACAAGTGGCATGTGCTGTTGTGGTGGCACGTGGGGATGGTCAGATCTGGGGTCTCGGCGCGCTAGGCGTCGCGACTATGCAGGGGCGTGTGATAGGGCGGGCGCGTGCACTACAAGAAATATGCTACCTTGCGACCATCAATATTGGTCACTGAATGGTCATTGTTTTTCATTTACGACCAAAAACAGTTGGTCAAAAGCTGAGCGTCAAGAATGGAAATTAAGAACCTTTTTTATGGATTGGTCGTAGACGTTTACGACCAAAAAAGGTCATAGGTTCTACGACCAATTGTTTTGGTCACTCACAGTTTGCCCAGGCCATGGCCGATCCGACATGGCAAGCTGACGTGGCAAAATTGCGACCAAATAAAAAGGTCGTCGACTAGAATCAGCCCAGTCCAACTCGGTGTTCTACATGGGCCAAGCCCATTAATTCAACCTTTCTACATTTTTTCCTATCAATTTTTAATCGGCTTCATGGGCCAAGCCCAACATTGCATCCTTTTTATTTTTGGGTCGTGGCCTTTTTGTCTCAACAATTTCATTTTTTGTTTTTTATAAAATGGGTCAACTAGTTAGGTGGGTCCCAGTTGTCAGGTTCTGGTAACTGGGTCCCATTTTCCATGTTCTGGTAAGTGGGTCCCATCTATCAGGATCTTTTCATATTTCAACTAGTATTTAAATTGGCAGAGATAGAAAACACACATGATACTTCAAATAAAAGCAACCAGATCATGTAATACAATGGCAATCATAGTACAATATTTTAGAATCTTTACAAGCTCCTTCCATAAAAGTACAAAAGTTTACAAGCTTTACAAGCTCCCACCATGAACAATATGCCAAACTCGTTGGACGACCATATCAGATGGACAACATGCCGGACTAGCTAGACAACCATAGTCAGATGAACAACATGCCGGACTCGCTGGCCAACCATAGTCAGTGTTGGGAACAAACAAAACGGCAACATGCCTTCCTCGATCGCGCTGTTACATGAATCAGCAAAGAAGAATCAGAAAAAACGGTGACAAATATATTACTACCTCCGTCATAGTTTAGAAGGCATGCACGTGTACCTAGGTTGTCAATTTGACCAACTTAATAAGAGGCATGTATTACAAAAAATATATCATTAGAAACTTTAGATGTTCTATTTTCTAATGATATAATTTTTATGTTAAACAATATATTTTATATAAGTTAAATTGACGACCTAGATACACGTGCATGCCTTCTAAACTGTGACGGAGGTAGTATGAACACACCATTCAAGAAAAGGATAGTTATTTAGAATGATAACACAAATTAAGCTAGTACAATGCTTTTTGTTCTCCAGCTAGTTAAAATAAGATACTCTCATACAAGAAAACTGAGAAACAATATGAAAGATAACAGTGGGGATGCCATAGCTGAAATGAGCAAGCTATTTTATATTTAAGAAACAAAGAAAATGCATCAACAATTTTGTTTTTTTAAGATGTGTGGCTAGCAAAGGCATCCAAGAGTCTTCCCAGGTTGGGTTGGTTGTAATCCTATTTCTTCTGACCATTGAAACTATTTCCTTTTGCCTCCAAAAGTAAATAATTTGAGTTGAACATGATGATGCAATAATATTTAGTACTACTAGGTGAGTGATGATTGTACCCTGACCCCGTAGAAGTGAATCATTTTCCTTTTTTCGAGTGCCCAAAATGAGTTTTTTGTGAAGGACCTACCAAATATTCGTTGCAAAATTGGACAAAATCATTTTTATAAAATATTAGGTCATATTTAATGCGCAATTGGCAAATGGTTTGGTGTCAAAATCTTTTGATCCACCTCTCCTTAAAAAGACAAAACTCTACCGATTCAGTTGGAAGGGGGTAAAATCTGAACTAGAGGTGCCTCATAGTTTGCTCTTTATTTTTTCCAAAAATCATTTCTAATTAAATAAGTATCTATTTAATCAGAGATCCAACAAAATTATGGCAAGATTCAACCCCTAGCTATGAACGGGCATGCCCACCGTTTCGACCGCATTTCGAATCAGGCATAAATAATTCAAAAAAATCAAAAATTTGCAAAATCTTTGCGTTGTGTCATCATATGTGACCAAGTTACCAGGAAAAATAATAAACTTATAATACAGTAATTATTTGAAAAAAGTGTTCTCGGAAATGACCTATCATGTGTGAAGATTCATGGCTTTCAAGCCAAATGATCAATGTTATGGCCTCATTCATGGCATAGTTGTTCAAATGATCTCATATTGTCCACAAGGGTGCATGTTGAAATGGCAAACAATGTTGTTGAAGGGTTTTTCATTTTCTTTGCACAAAAAATTCATTTTCCTTTTTTTGAGTGCCCAAAATGATATTTTTTGTGAAGGACCTACCAAATATTCATTGAAAAATTGGAAAAAATCATTTTTATAAAATATTAGGCTATATTTAATGCGCGATTGGTAAATGGTTTGGGTTGCAAAAGTTTTCGATCCACCTCTAGTGAAAAAGACAAAACTCTGCCGATTGAGGTGGAATCGGGTCAAATTTGAACTGCAGTTGTCTTATAGTTTGTTCTTTATTTTTTCCAAAAATCATTTCTAGCTACATAAGTATCTATTTAATCAGAAATACAATGTTTGGTGGCGATACGTCGAGGTTTGGATAGTGGCCGAGTGCCCCAACTCCAGAGCGCGTAAACTCGCATGCCCGCCGCGTGGTCACCATCTGAGCGTGGCGTTGCCATGCATTTTGGGCGGCCTAGGCATGTCTAGTGGGTTGGGCACTCCCCAAGTAGGTGCAAAGTAGATAAGTATTTCTCTCAGTTGTTGAGAACCAAAGTATCAATCCAGTAGGAGGAACAAGCATGTCACCAATGGATGCACCTGCACAAACAATCAAACTCTTGCACCGAACGCTATAAAGGGGTTGTCAATCCCTTCACGGTTATTTGTAAGGATTAGATTTGATAGATATAGATGTAAACAAGTGCGGAAAGTAAAATATAAATAAATTGCAGCAAGGTATAGATCTGAAAATATAAGATGGAAAATAGACCCGGGGGGCCATACGTTTCACTAGAGGCTTCTCTCTTGAAGGAAAATATCATGGTGGGTAAACAATTTACTGTCAAGCAATTGATAGAAAAGCGAATAATCATGTAGTTATCCAAGGCAATGATCATTCATATAGGCATCACGACCATGACAAGTAGACCGAAACGATTTTGCATCTACTACTATTACTCCATACATCGACCGACTCCTGCCTGCATCTAGAGTATTAAGTTCATGAAGAACAGAGTAACGCACTAAGAAATATGACACGATGTAGAGGGATAAACTCAAGCAATATGATGAAAATACCATCTTGTTACCCCTGATGGCAACAATACAATACGTGCATTTCTACCCCTACTATGTGACTGGGTGAGGACACCGCAAGATTGAACCCAAAACCAAGCACTTCTCCCATTGCAAGAATTACCAATCTAGTTGGACAAACCAAACAAATAACTCGAAGAGACTTGCGAGGATATGAAATCATGCAAATAAGAATTTAGAGGACATTCAAATAAATTCATTGATAATCTAAATATAAACTCACAATTTATCGGATCTTGACAAACACACCACAAAAGAGGATTACATCGGATAGATCTCCATGAAGATCATGAAGAACATGGTATTGAATATCAAAGAGAGAGAAGAAGCCATCTAGCTACTAGCTATGGACCCGTAGGTGTGTGGTGGACTACTCACGCATCATCAGAGGGGCAATGGAGTTGATGTAGATGCCCTTCGTGATCGAAACTCCCTCCGGCAGATTACCGGAAAAGGCTTCAAGATCGGATCTCTTGGGAATGGAGACTTCCGGTGGCGGAAAAGCAATCACATACAAAAAAATTTAAGTTCACCATTGATGGGGTTAATGGAGGCAAAACAAGGACAATGACTTTCAGATCTTTATGCACTCGAGTATCACACAAAAACCGTTAGCAACTTTTGGGGTGTTTTTGTACAACTCAAGTGCATTCAAAAATTTCATGTGTTTTTCCATTACTATATCTATAGATTTAAATGATTTTCACAGGCAAGTCGTGCAAAAATTATGAACAACTTGTGTATGATTGTGGGAAACTGTTTCATCCACTCTCCTATAAAACTTCTCATCCCCCGAGACGCAACTTCTCATATGCCCCCACTTATGCAACTAATCAACACCCATGACCTGGCTAGTCAACATCCACACACTCATTAGTATTACGGGGAGAATCCATGAAAAGGAAAGCACAAGGGAACAATCCATGCACACATAGTTTTGAAGTTTGGAATCATGATAGACAACTTAGACCCCACAATTTTTTCTCGAGATTCTAGGAAAATTAGGTCCCTTGATGGAAAACTTAGGTCTCATCTTACCTCACTATGCAACCGGTCCTCACGTTTTGAGCAACTCCTTCTGAAAGGACGTGAATGTCGCCTAGAGGGGGGTGAATAGGCGCTTTAAAATAATTACAGTTTAGGCTTGAACAAATGCGGAATAAACCTAACGTTTAATATGTCAATCACAAAACCAAAAACAACTAGGCTCGCCTATGTGCACCAACAACTTATGGTAAGCAAGATAAACAACAAAGTGATAGCAAGATATATAGCATGAAACAATATGGCTATCGCAAAGTAAAGTGCATAAGTAAAGGGCTCGGGTAAGAGATAACCGAGGCATGTGGAGACGATGATGTATACCGAAGTTCACACCCTCGCAGATGCTAATCTTCGTTTGGAGCGGTGTGGAGGCACAATGCTCCCCAAGAAGCCACTAGGGCCGCTGTAATCTCCTCACGCCCTCGCACAATGCAAGATGTCGTGATTCCACTAAGGGACCGTTGAGGGTGGTCACCAAACCCGTACAAACAAGGTTGGGGCAATCTCCACAACTTAATTGGAGGCTCCCAACGACACCACGAAGCTTCACCAAAATGGATTGTGGCTCGAGGTGACCTCAAATTCTTGGGGAAATCTCCACAACCTAATTGGAGACCCCGACACTATCCTAGAGCTTTGCACCACAATTATTGAGCTTTGAGGCTCCACCAACCGTCTAGGGCACCAAGGCACCCAAGGGGAACAAGCTATAGGGTCCACAAACACTCAAGAGTAATAAGCTTCTCAACTTCTCACTTCCACGTATCACCATGGAGAACTCAAACATATGCACCAAATGCAATGGCAAGGGCACACGGAGTGCCCAGGTCCTTCTCTCCCAAATCCTACCACAACAACCAATGCTATGGAGGAAAAAGAGAGGAAGAACGAAGAAGAACACGGGGAACTCCAAGATCAAGATCCAAGGGTTTCCTCTCTCCACGAGGAGAAAGTGATTGATGGAAATGTGGATCTAGATCTCCTCTCTCTTTTCCATCAAGAACTAGCAAGAACCATTGGAGGGATTGAGAGTTAGCAAGCTCGAAGGAGATAAGCAATGGGGGAAGAACACATGCTCAAGTGATGAAAAACATTGGGGAAGAAGACCCCCTTTTATAGGTGGGGGAAAAATCCAACTGTTACCCACACAAGCCGCATACAAGCGGTAGTACCGCTCAGGGGAGAGGTACTTCCGCTTATACCCGTCCAGGAACAACAGAGCGGTAGTACCGCTCAGGAGGGAGCGGTACTTCCTCTCAAATAATCCTAAAGGCCAGAAGAAAAACTTAGGCGGTAGTAGCCACAGAACCTCAGGCTCTGGGGAGGGCGGTACTTACGTTGAAAAATGGCGAGAGGCCCCCATAGGCACCAGAAGGTAAAAATAAGCGCTAGCTAGTAACTGCGGTATAACATAGCGGTAGTACCACTTGAGCGGTACTACCGTTAGAATAGAGAAAGACTGCCCTGGCACTGAAAGTGCCATAACTTCTGTAAATGAACTCCGAATTGAGCAAACTCAAGCTTGTTGGATTCGGCACGACAAGAAGAGGCAGTATGAAAATGTCAATGATATAGAGATGTGAAATCTCTATGAATGAAGAACCGGCAAAAACTCCAACATAAAAAACATTATTGAAGAAGCATATGGACTCCGTTTTTGATGAACTTGAGCTTGTCATGAAGCTGACCATAAGCTCAAGAACCCACAAAGAGAAAAGCCAACCAAGAACCAAGAAAGATGATGATGCCAAGAATGCAATGGTTTGAGATCTCAATGAACGATATGATCAAGCTACTCATTTGAGAGCCCCCCTTGATAGTACGGCTATCGATCCTATAACCCGGTCTCCCAACTACCACCATCAGACCGGTAAAATAGAAAACCCTACCATGGCCAAACCTTTGCCTTGCGCATAGTCCACTTGGGATAGATGATGACAATCTTGACTTCCTCAATATGGACCACCTTTCTTGATTGCGCCAGCTTGATGAAGATTAGTAGATTGCTCCCCCATACTCCACTATGGGTGAGTCACACTTCGGCAGATCTTCACAAGTCCATTGTCACCATAATGAACGGCAAGCATCAAGCATGATATCTTCGTGATGCTTCCTCTTGATGCAAGCCCATGGAAATATACCTAACCCCACAAAGAACTCTCACGTAGACCATGGGTTAGTACACAAAGCATAATGGATAATGCTTACCATACCATGGGATTACTTGATCCCTCTCGGTACATCTTGTACTCTTTGTGTGTTGATCAACTTGATTAACTCTTTGACTTAGTATTGAGCAACCTTGTGTCTTATCTTATGACCAATCTTCGGATAAACCTTGAATACCACCTTGGTCACAATATAAACTCCTTGAAAACAACACATGTACTTCAAGAAGTGCCTATGGACAAATCCTTAGAATATAACTCAAGGCAACCATTAGTCCATAGGGATTGTCAACAATTACCAAAACCACATATGGAGAAATATGCTCTAACACCTTCTCATCGTGTGGGCAACTCATTCTTATCCTATGAGAAACTCATGTATTCATCAAGCTCTCGACCCCACTCCTCTCCATCCATACTCATCACATGCGTGATAGTTTAAAACACCTGAAAGAACTCTAGCATTACTACTTTAGGCACAAAAGTAGTGAAACGTCATATCATAGAAAGAGTGAAAAATGGCATCATAAAGAACACATTAGGTTATCCAACTTATACTATTTTTGCACACAACTTCGTGCGAGAAAATATGATCAACTTGCATAGATTTGTGGACAAACTGTCTGATATGCCCCCAATGCAACTTCTGATCCCCCTAGCAACTGGATGTCATGCTTTGTGCAACTCCTACTCATCTTGTCTGTATGCAACTATAAACATATGCATATAACAATTGTTCTTGCAAACTCTAAGCAACTGCACCCTGGAAGAAATCCACACAACTGTTCTAGGAAGATCCAAAGCAAGTACTCCTAGCAAAAAATCCAAGCAAATAGAATCAATTGTATTACCAAAACACAATGCAAAATAATTTTTAGCAAAACCAAGCAAATGTATTACTAAACCACAATTCAAAAATGTTCTAGCAAAACCGAGCAACTCTCCTACAAAACCAAGAAACCGCCCTATCCAATCCAAGCAATTATCCTAGCAAAAACAAGCAATTGTATTACCAAAACTCAATCCAAAATTGTTTCTAGAGAAACCAAGAAAATGTATTACCAAACCGCAATGCAAAATTGTTCTAGCAAATCCAAGCAACTCTTCTACAAAACTAAGCATCTGTCCTGTTCCACCCAAGCAATTTCATTGGTAAAAACTATAAAAAAAATTGTCCTGGCAAAACCAAGCAATTGCCCCTAGCATTACTACTTGGATTGTCTATTTTAGGCAGAAAATCCGTATGACCAACTTGATTAGCCTTTGTGGACAATTATCTGAACCTCTCCCCATGCAACTTGTCTATTCTAGCAAAATTACAAAGCAACTTAATTACAAAGAAAACACAAAATAATAAACTATTCTTGCAAGAACCAAGAAACTGATCAAGCAAAAGCAAGCAAACACATTACAAAAAAAACAAATGCAAAAACCTGCTCAAAACGAATCCGAACAACTGCCCCAACAAATCACAAGAACTTAACAATGATAATTAGCTGCCTAACAATGATACACGATTGCTTGTCATCTCTAATTAGTTGTCTACAATACTAGGAGAAGTTGTCTATCGGCGTAGCTCATGTTGTCTATACTCCGAAACATAGTGTAAGCATACTCAATAGTGCGGTAAACAACTTATATGTGAATTTAGTGAACATGATACTCATCGGAGGCAACTTTTAAGGACTTCTTGCTAATAGACAATCATAGCAGGCAAACTAAGAAGAAATTGCTTTCCTATAGCACCAAAGTTGCCTCTTCGGCACCGAAAATTTTCTCTAGAAAAGTTTGTCGAAACATACCCATATGAGATCTAATTTTGAAGAATTCGTCGTGAGAAACCCAACAATGAAAACGAATCTAAATTATGATAATCAAACCAAAAGTTATGGCTTTTTAAATTTTATAAAATCCAAATAAATACATGTACTTTTTCTTTCTTGACCGATCTGTGCAAAGTAGAGGCATTTAAAGGGATGAGGACAAGATGTTTTTCTTTTTTATAGTGTAATGATGACACAGAGTGCTAACTACCCTTAGGTTTGCTCGGATGCACCCCGTGTCATGTGAGTTTTTTTGTCACGTATCACATGCGCATAGAAAGCCCAATTAGTGTAACTGTACTCGTAAGTATTTGGAAAAACTATAATTTTATGATTTTTTTCAAAAAACTATGAAGTTTGACAATTGCTCGATTAGGTATTTTAAAACCTATTTATGATAGGTTGGGCCCACTCGTAAGCGCTGACGTGACAGACTAGCCAAGT
Organism: Hordeum marinum; assembly: GCA_022496015.1. NCBI lineage: Eukaryota > Viridiplantae > Streptophyta > Magnoliopsida > Poales > Poaceae > Hordeum > Hordeum marinum. The sequence goes on along the minus strand of CM039676.1, from coordinate 367,067,501 downwards.
CTGTTAGATTGACCTTTATATTGACTACATGTGAGACCCATATGTCAACTCTATCTACTTCCTTGTAATTTCCCATCTACGCCCGTGTCCACGTCGACATGCCGGCCTCGGTGGCTGGAAGGGACAAGCTCCCGGTGCTGGCGTACTTCCACGACGGCTACTGCCTCGGCTCCTTGTCGTAACAACCTTCCATGAGTTATCCTACATGCGGATGCCGAGCTCTCGACCATCGTGTTGTCCGTGCAGCACCCCCTCGTGCGGTAGAAGCAAGCTCACATCAAGGAGATGTGTTGTAGAAGTTGATTTACCTACCGAACATAATGAAATCGCTGCATGGAGCGAAGAGAAGCTGAATTTGTAGAGTTTTATGAAGTTAGAGGACTTCGAAACAAACCCTTAGTTAGAGCATGTTCGACTGTCCACTGGCTCCGTGGAATCACAGGATCTACGAAGCATTTATTTTCCAACTCCGCTATTTTGGCATATAGCTCCGTCAGCTTCGCGAACTGACTCCGGAGCGGAGAGACTCCGAACACCCTCTTAGTCTCACAACAGTTTGAGTGCTCTTAATGGTGAGCCGTCGGAGCCTGCGGGGTGAGACTTGTGGAATATACAAAAACTATTTTCGTCCTGACCTTCCGAGTGATGTTCATTCGAACTCCAAGTTTTTATGGTGTGTTTACACACGTCTATTCGGAACAACTGAGCATGTATCATTTCACCCCTCTGAGGCCCATCTTTCGGTCGTAGACTCATTCAAAATATCCAAGTAGGATTGGCTCGGGCTTTACACCTTTCGCCTTTGTAGCATTTCAACTGTTCAATTGGGTGTGTGCTGGTGGGTGTATATATATATATATATATGTATATATATATATATATGTATATATATATATATGTATATATATATATGTATGTATATATATATATGTATGTATATATATATGTATATATATATGCCAAGTCATTCAAACGAATAGCTAAAGCTTTCAAATTGTATTAAAACTCTCATGCTTTGAAACTAAATACTCTTCAAAACTAAATATTTGTTCTATGAGAGTTTGAGAGTAGAGTAGATTGCTTTTGGGCACGTCCGCACAAACAAAGGATTCTAAGTGAGTCTATGTGATGCTTAGTTTATGTTCGTACCATTGATCTAAAATTCATCATGTCGATTAGTTGTTCTAACATGTTTACTTGTATCTCTCTCGATAATTTATTTTACGCATATCTCAGAGTATGTAAGTCATGTCACACACATGGATACATGTGCACATGCGCGCATACAATGAACACGGACGCGTGTCTTTAATTACTCAATGCCATATCACACTCACTACTGAGCCAACTAATACATTTTTTTGCTCCACCAATGTTGACCACTACAAGCTCTCCTTTGTTTTCTCCATAACCAACAAACTTTGATGTGCTCCAGGGAAAATAAAGTGGAACCTAGATTTGTGCTACCACAAGTCAATCTTGAATCTCCCTTGAGGTCTTTGTGCTACTTGTTACTCTTATGTTTATGGGGAACCAGTGGCGGAGCTAGCACCGGATCATTGGGGGGGGGGGGGGGGGGGGGGGGGGCAATGGCAAAATATGGACTCATGAAGGGGCAAAATCACTATTTTTCTTAATCTATGTAACCACACAAAAAAAGAATCTTCACAAAAGATCACAGGCTTGGGGGGGGGGGGGGGGGGGCAAACCCCCCCAAGCCATACACATAGCTCCGCCGGTGTGGGAAACCCTAGGTGGTTGGAGCTCTCAGAAGCTTCCAAGCTTGTAGGTTTTCTCCAGATGTTTGTGAAGATTGGAAGACAACTCAAGGTCTACAACTTAGTTATTGAGCTCAGGATTCGTGTGTCAAATCTCATTTAGAAGATGAGACATTTGTTGTCGATGTGAAGTGAGTTCAATTTGCTTTCCCTTGAAAGTTTGGCCTTTGATATGATTCATGTCGAATATTTTAGTTGAATGCTTTTTTCACCTCTGTTCGAATTTCAAGACACTTGATTGTGTACCGTGATGGCTCTATCATTTCACCTTCTTTGTAATTTATATTTTTTTTGTATGTTACACCAACACATTCTTTTTTGTAATTAACTTATGTTACCATAGAAATTATTTCCATGTTACCCTTAAATATTGATGATTTTATTCTTCTTCTCCTAGAATTACTTATAACTAGATTTACAATTTGGACCCCGATATTCATCGGACGTGTGGCCGGGCGGGGGGGGGGGGGGGGGGGAGGTGGGGGAAGGCGAGCGCCCCATGACCACAGATTACGTCACGTCACCGCATGCATGCATAAGTGAGAAACTGATGATGTCAGCGAAAATCTTTAGGGTTTCCAGTTTTTAAAATGGTTTATGTCTTCAATGAAAAATCTAATTGAAAAACCATTTTCACTATTAAATACGTCGTGGCGAGATCTTCGAAACTAGATCCATATTGTTATGTTTTGACAAAAACAAGGTTAAAAGTTACCATGCCTAGTGCATATAAATTGCGATGGTGTTTACACTCAAGTTGACATGATATATTTTAACTAATTTTTCGTCTACGTTTAAAATAAATTTTAACATGTTATAAAAAGGGGAATTAAGAAACTAAACTTACCATGGTGAATTACAAAAATTTGTCATGATCCATAAAATAATTTTGGCACGGCTCAAAATTAAAAAGAAATTCGTCGTCAATTACTTTTAAATGCATAGTTAATTTCTCGAATTTTCCATGAACCATCAACTAACATTGTCAAGGTGAATTACTTCAATTTTCCATGGTTCATACAAAATATTAAAATTTCCATGATCTATGCCATGATTTATAAACTAAATTTGCCATGATGAATTACTAAAAATTGCCATGATCCATGAATTAAATTTGCCATGGTTAATTACTTAAAAATATCATGGTCAATTAATAATATTTGCCATGAAAATTAGTAGAAAATATAATGGTAGGTTTAAATCTAGAAGAAGAAAAAAAAGATAAAACATATCATGTCAACTTTAGTGTAAATTCTATGTCAACTTCAGTGTAAACATCATGGCAACTTTTGGCCAAAACAAGTTGTCAAAACATATCAACACGAGATCTAGCTTTGAAGATCTTGTCAAGACGGATTTGATGATGAAAATGGATTGTTTTATTTAGATATAAAACATTTTTAAGCTTGAAAACTAAAAAGATTACGCTGAAGTCATCTATGTTGCTTCGTGCCACACGTGTGACACTCATTTACGTATAATTTATGATTGATCTATAAAATTTGATGTTTGAACGATGATTCATTATTTATCTCCCAGAATTAATTGGGTTCATAATCGCCTACTAATTTCTCTTTTTGAATAGTCAATCCATTTTAAATTAAACTCCGAGTCTCTGCAAAATAAAAACAAAAAATCACAAGGTCGAGTCATTAGTTGGGTGGCTATTTGAGAGATATAGTGAGTGAGGCGTTTTGGTGCCTAGACTCGTCTGCACCCGTTCAGTGAAAAAATCAAAACAAATACTAAAAAAATTCAAAAAATTCCAAAAAAATTGGGTGTAAGATAATTTCATGCGTGAGGTTCGCTCCAATTTTTTTATCATTTGAACATCTTCACAGCTCTTTGCAAAAAAAAAAAGAAATCGGGTCAAAACAATGCGTGAACAGTAACTTTTTTAGAGATCCTAAATTTGTCTTTTTTGCCGAGAGCTGCTCAGGTGTTCAAATGATACAAAAATTGAAGCAAACCTCACGCATAAAATTATGTACCATCCAAAAAATTTGGAATTTTTTAAATTTTTGTAGTATTTATTTTGATTTTTTACTCAGTGGGATGCAGATGAGCCCGGACTCATAAATGGATTTTCGAAATATAGTCCAGTTTCTAATAATACACGTCGTGTAATGTGTCTTGTTGTTTTGTAGGATCAAGCACATGCCCAGCGAAGACGACCGCACCGGACATCTCCTCGATCACAAAGAAGGCAAACGGATGGTCAGCGATGAAATCGACTGGCTCTGGCTCCGACTCCCAGTCGGCCCCTTCATCGTCCTCATCACATACGGTTACAGCGGCCGCCTCCGTGCCTTCCTCGTTCACCTCGACAACCGTCCAGTGGAAAACGTCCTTGAGCACCAGCCGGTTTAGTTCTCCAGAGCGATCCACGAAGTCGGGAGCCATGTCAGTCAGGTCGGCCTTGTCAGCGTTGAACGCGGCCTTGAGCCCCATATCCCTGAGGGCACCAGACAGCTTCCCGTTGAAGGAGACCTTGAACTTGGGCAGCCGGAACTTGTCGACCTCAACCGTCTCGTCCGGCAGGTGGTCGCACAGGAAGCTCGGGCTGGACGCGATCTTGCCGACGAGGTCCCACAGGCCGTCGCGCGCGTCCGGCAGGAAGACGCAAATGGAATACCGCGGTAGTGGTGGTGGTGCAGGATCGTCGCCGGACGAGGTGCCGCGTAGCCGCTTCTTGGAGGCGCCGGGTTCCTTGGACCTGTACGGCAGCCTGAGCACCTTGAAGCTGTCGTGCACGTCGATGTACTGGCTCCGCCCGGTGCGCATCATGGGCGCGTCGACGGCGCTCCCGTCCAGGAGGTAGAACCGCTCCACCTTGGTGCTCTTCTTCTTGAAGGGCTTCTTCCACTTGCCCTTGAAGTAAATGGCGTTGGCGAGCACCACGGCCGTGTCCTCGCCCACCGACTCCGCGGGGAGGATCGAGTCGATGAGGTTGCCCGTGGCCGCCGCGACCCACTTGTTGATCTCTTCCCCCGATTCGTCCGCCTGCACAGACAGCAATCGTTCAATCTCCATGGATGGATTCATGGGTACACACTATATATATAGGACGTGATGGCATAGACACTGACCTTGCTGCGGAAGTCGACGGTGCGTATCTCGGCCAAGTAGGACGCGGCGATGACCTCCCTGTAGGACGGCTCCAGCGTCCGCTCCGCGTCGTGCCACACGCAGGAGGCGAACACGACGCGTGGCCCGCCCGACGGCGACCGGTCGGCGAGCGCGTGCTCCGCCACGAAGCAGCCGTTCTTGGCGAGTTCGTCGCGGGAGCTCGCGCCGAGGACATCGAGGAGCTCGTCCAGGGTGCCGCCGCGGGCACCGGCGGCCACCAGGGATAGAGCTGAGTAGATAGAGAGCGGCGAGAAGGCGAGGTTGCCGGGGGTTTTCCTGGTGACTGACAACTGGTCGGCGAGGCGGTGGGTGAGCGCCGTCAGGGCGTCGGAGCCGATAAACCTGCGTGCCATCTTGTCTGGCCGAGCTAGGTTTGGCTTCTTTTTCTTTGGTGGATCTGACTGATACCCAGGTGTGTGCGTTTATATGACCGTGAAGACTTGAACACTTTTGTACGTATACGATTGCAATAACGAAACGTAGTATAGATTTGTAGCTCGACCTATCCCGTTAGTAATACCGATTGGTTGATAACTCAGAACGGAAGACGAGTTTTCAGATCTTGGCTCCCAACATTCTATTTTCCTTAATTGGGCAAAAAAGAAAAAAACACGTCTTAGAGCATCTTCATCTGACGCGTGCTAAAACAAATTATACAGCGTCTAAATAGTGTTTCTTAGTACGTTCAAAAGTGTTTGTTCCAACAGACCCTGCAAAATATGACGCCCAATCTAATGGCCCCACATACAGCGGCCAGCGCGCATAATTCGGCGTCCTAAATATGTAGCCCGAAAGCCGGCGCGAGCATTGTCGTTTTTTGTGACTCTATTTTACAGCCTCCGTTGAAACGCTGTTTTTGTTTTCGGCGTATAAAAATGCTGATTTTTAGCGCGCAAGGTCTTTTTTAGGCACTTGTTGGGTATATCCCAGTTTATAATGAAAAAATGCTTGGCTTCAATCGTATGCGGGTGTCCGCCACCTCGTTCGTTTGACACAGGTCCTGCGTGGACTTATCTAGGAGTATTATCTCTTACGATTTTGCAATGAAACCCTTGTTGCAGTCTTCCAATCACAACAAATCATATGTTGCAGGATCTAGATCCGGATCCATCGAGCGTAGATGCCTCAAGTATTCCTCCCAAGCACTAGTTTTACACGATGTTCTTCCTCTAATTTGTGCAACATCATTCATGTTGCAAAAACCCTCTCAAAACATCATCTCTATATGGCAAAAAAATGAAGATGAAAAAATGCAACACAATTTATGTTGGAATGTTTCTGCAACATGAGATATGTTGCAAAGAATTCTGCAACATCAATTTTGTTGCCATAATGATGACAAAACTAATCTGTTGGATGAACCAGATCTAACACTAGTAGTAAACAGGGCTTTGAAATGGGCCAGAATATTGCATTAGTCCCAGTCGTGTTACGAACCGGGACTAATGGATGCATCAGTCCCGGTTCATGAAGCCAGGGCGTCGGCCGGGCCTCGGCAGGAACCAGTCCCGGTTCGTCTAACCCCTTTAGTCCCGGTTCCAGACACGAACCGGGACTAAAGGGCCTCGCTCCTAGCCCAGTCCCTTTAGTCCCGGTTGGTGGCTGGAACCGGGACTAAAGAGGCCCCTTTAGTCCCGGTGCTAGTCACCAACCAGGACTTATACAACGCCTGTATATATGCTCGCCCCTGCCCGCTCACTCCTCTGTTTTTTGGCCGACCGGCGTTTGGAAGGTGTGTTGCTCTCTGTTCTCACCTCCTATGCACATGAGGTATTCGATGAAATGCCACAGCCACACTTAAGCTTTCTCCTCTCCAAGCTCGACCTCCAAGCTACATTTTCCCCAATATTTGTTTAGGTTTGGCGGTGCACCAACTACACAAGTGTTCTAAAAGGTTAACGACTTCATCGTTTTATCTCTCATTGCTAGTTTAGCTCATTTCAAATGCTCTAGAAGTAGAGTGTGGTTTGTGGGTTTTAGTGAAGGAGTGTATGTGGGATTTTTTTTGATTTAGACGCACAATTAGATCTGAAATTAACTTCTTTGAGTCTGCACATGTGTAGGGTGACTTCCCCGTCCCCATCCTCACCGTCGTCGATCGCCCGCGCCGATCTTGTCACCGGCACCACCGTGGTGAGCCTCTTATTCTTGTCTTCTTTTTAAAAGAAAAAAATTCTTACTTGTATGATTTAGATAGATACTTTTATAATTTTCTTACTTGTATGTTGTTCTATGAGACCTATGTATGAACTTTATGTATTTATTTTTTTAGTAATAACATTTGATCACTACTGTACTTTGGTTTTAATATGATGATGAACTTGTATTAATTTGATCATTTCTCTATTCATGATGTTCTGTAATGGTTCTTGATACATTTAATTATATAATGCATGTAGATGAACCTGCAATGGATGTACGATGACCGACGCACCTCCGAGTACATTGAGGGCCTGCATAAATTTCTCGAAGTGACCGAGGCAAACAAGTAGAATGGTTTTATGTATTGTCCATGTACTGCCTGTGAGAATACGAAGGATTACTCCAAATATAAAACTCTTCACTTCCACCTGGTTGAGAAGGTTTCATGCCACACTATAATGTTTGGACCAAGCACGGAGAAAGAGGGGTTATGATGGAAGACAACGAAGAAGAAGATGATGATGACAGCTATCGTCCTATCTACCCTAAATACGGTAATACTACAACGGGGGAGGCTGAAGATCAAGAGGCACCAGATGAGCCCGATGATGACCTTCGTCGGGTCATTGTTGATGCACAGAGAGAACGCGAAAGTGAAATCGAGAAGTTGATGTTCGATCGCATGTTAGAGGATCACAAAAAAAGGGTTGTATCCAAAGTGCGAAGATGGCAACACAAAGCTCGGTACCACACTGGAATTGCTGCAATGGAAGGCGGAGAATGGTTTATCTGACAAGGGATTTGAAAAATTACTGAAAATAATGAAGAATAGGCTTCCAAAGGATAAGGAATTGCCTGACACTACGTACAGAGCAAAGAAGGTTCTCTGCCCTCTAGGATTAGAGGTGCATAGGATACAGGCATGCCCTAATGACTGTGTCCTCTACCGCGGTGAGTACAAGGAATTGAACGCGTGCTCGGTATGCAGTCCATTGCGGTATAAAATCAGATGAGATGACCCTGGTGATGTTGAGGGCGAGAGCCCTAGGAAGAGGGTTCCTGCCAAGGTGATGTGGAATGCTCCAATAATACCACAGTTGAAACGTCTGTTCAGAAACAAAGAGCATGCCAAGTTGTTGCAATGGCACAGGAAAGACCGTAAGAAAGACGATAAGTTGAGAGCACCTGCTGACGGGTCGCAATGGAGAAAAATCAAGAGAAACTGGGAGAACTTTCCAGGTGACGCAAGGAACGTATGGTTTGGTTTAAGTGTAGATGGCATTAATCCTTTTGGGGAGCAAAGAAGCAATCATAGCACCTGGGTCGTGACTCTATGTATCTATAACCTTCCTCCTTGGTTGTGCATGAACCGGAAGTTCATTATGATGCCAATGCTCATCCAAGGCCCTAAGCAACCCGGCAACAACATTGATGTGTACCTAAGACCATTAGTTGAAGAACTTTTACTGCTATGGAATGGAAAAGGTGTACGTGTGTGGGATGAGCATAAACAAGAGGAATTTGACATACAAGCGTTGTTGTTTGTAACCATCAATGATTGGCCTGCTCTTAATAATCTTTCAGGACAGTCAAACAAGGGATATAACACACGCACACACTATTTAGATGATACCGAAAGCATATATTTGGACAAATGCAAGAAGAATGTGTACATAGAACATCGTCGATTTCTTCTGACCAAGCATGCCTTAAGAAAGAAAGGCAAGCATTTCAAAGGTGAGGCAGATCACCAGAAGAAGCACATCCTCCGTACTGGTGATGTCATACTTGATATGGTCAAGGATTTAAAAGTAATCTTTGGAAAGGGTCATGGCAGACAAATATGTTCCGACTGATGCTGAGGGACGCGCACCCATGTGGAAGAAGAAATCTATATTTTGGGACCTACCCTATTGGAAAGACCTAGAGGTGCGTTCTACAATCGACGTGATGCACGTGACGAAGAATCTTTGCGTGAACCTGCTAGGATTCTTGTGCATGTATCGGAAGACAAAAGATACACCGGAGGCATGGGAGGACCAGAAACATGTGCATAAAAATGACGGCATGCATCCAAACCAGTATCAAGGTCCTGCCAGCTATGCTCTTACCAAAGAAGAGAAGGAAATCTTATTTGAATGCCTGCTCAGTATGAAGGTACCGTGTGCCTTCTTGTCGAATATAAAGGGAATAATATGTTGGGGAACGTCGCATGGGAACAAAAAATTTCCTACGCACACGCAAACCTATCCATGGTGATGAGCATCTACGAGAGGGAGAGTGGATCTACATACCCTTGTAGATCGCTAAGCAGGAAGCGTTAAGAAACGCGGTTGGTGTAGTCGAACATCTTCGCGATCCAAATCGCCGAGCGTCCCGCGATCTCATCACGATCCGTCCCGCGATCCAATCACGATCCGTCCCGTGAACTCATCACGATCCGTCCCGCGATCTCATCACGATCCGTCTCACGATCTTGATCACGATCTATCCCGCGAACTCATCACGATCCGTTCTGCGATCTCATCACGAACTGTCTCGCGATCTCGATCACGGTCCTTCCGATCTAGCGCCGAACGGACGGCACCTCCGCGTTCAGCACACGTGCAGCTTGATGACGATCTCCACCGTCTCAATCCAGCGAGAGGAGGTGGAGAGGAGAGAGAGTTCACCGGCAGCGTGACGGCGCTCCGGTGATGGTGGTGGAGTGATTCCGGCAGGGCTTTGCCTAAGCGCTGCGGAAAACCGATCTAGAGGAGAAACTGTGCACCGGTGAAACGGGTAGCACGTGGCCGGAAATTCTGTCCAAAAACCACCCAATCCACTAGTATATATAGGAGGAGAGGAGAGGAGAGGCAGCCAAGGCCTTTGGGTCGGCCGAAATAGGAGGTGGGAGCAATCCTACTTCACCTCCAATCCTAGTTGGAGTAGGATTGCCTCCTATTGGCTGATTTTCCACTTTTTGCTTTAGGACTTTCTCTCCTGCGCCATGGGCCTTTGTGGCTGTTTTCCCAGCCCACTAAGGGCTGGTTATTATTATCCCACAGCCCATGGACCTCTTGGGGTCGAAATACCCCTCCCGGAGGTCCTCCGGTACACTACCGGCACTCCCGGTACAATACCGATACTCCCGGTACACTACCGATGAGCCCGAAACTTTTCCGGAAACCAAACTGGGACTTCCTATATATGAATCTTTACCTCCGGAACATTCCGGAGCTCCTCGTGACGTCCGGGATCTCATCCGGGACTCCGAACAACCTTCGGTCACCACCATACATAACTCTACACTACCGAAACGTCACCGAACCTTAAGTGTGCAGACCCTGCGGGTTCGAGAACTATGTAGACATGACCGAGACACCTCTACGGTCAATAACCAATGGCGGGACCTGGACGTCCACATTGGTTCCTACATATTCTACGAAGATCTTTATCGGTCGAACCTCTATGTCAAGGATTTAGTTAATCCCGTATATCGTTCCCTTTGTTCTTCGGTATGTTACTTGCCCGAGATTCGATCGTCGGTATCTCCATACCTAGTTCAACCTCGTTACCGGCAAGTCTCTTTACTCGTTCCATAATACAAGATCCCGCAACTAACAATTAGTCACATTGCTTGCAAGGCTTATTCTGATGTTGCATTACCGAGTGGGCCCCGAGATACCTCTCCGTTACACGGAGTAACAAATCCCAGTCTCGATCCATGCCAACTCAACAGACACCATCGGAGATACCTGTAGAGCACCTTTATAGTCACCCAGTTACGTTGCGACGTTTGATACACACAAGGCACTCCTCCGATATCCGTGATTTGCATGATCTCATGGTCATAGGAACATATACTTGACATGCAGAAAACAGTAGCAATAAACTGACACGATCATATGCTATGTTTGTAGTTTGGGTCTTATCCATCACATCATTCTCCTAATGATGTGATCCCGTTATCAAATGACATCTCATGTCCATGGCTAGGAAACCTTAACCATCCTTTGATCAACGAGCTAGTCCATTAGAGGCATACTAGGGACATGGTTTTGTCTATGTATCCACACATGCATTTAAGTCTCCGATCAATACAATTATAGCATGGATAATAAACGATTATCATGAACAAGGAAATATGATAATAACTAATTTATTATTGCCTCTAGGGCATATTTCCAACAGTCTCCCACTTGCACTAGAGTCAATAATCTAGTTCACAACACCATGTGATTCGCATTGTTATGAATCTAACACCCAATGAGTTCTGGGGCTCGATCATGCTTTGCATGTGAGAGATGTCTTATAGTCAACGGGTCTGTGATATTCAGATCCGTGTGTACTTTGCATATCTCTATGTCAAACCGTAAACACTGCTACCACACTCCACTTGGTACTATTTCCAAATGGCTGCTCCACTATACGTATCCAGATTGCTACTACTAGTCATCCGGATAGGTGTTAAAGCTTGCATCGACGTAACTCTTTACATCGAACTCTTTATCACCTCCATAATCAAGAAACATTTCCTTAGTCCTCTGGTTACTAAGGATAATTCCGACCGCTGTCCAGTGATCCACTCCTGGACCACTCTTGTACCCCTTGACAGACTCATGGCAAGGCACACATAGGTGCGGTACACAGCATGGCATAATATAGAGCCTATGGCTAAGGCATAGGGGGCGACGTTCGTCCTTTCTCTTTCTTCTGCCGTTGTCGAGCTTTGAGTCTCACTCAACTTCAGACCTTACAAATCAGACGAGAACTATTTCTCTGGCTGATCCATTTTGAACTCTTTCAGAATCTTGTGAAGGTATGCACTCATTGAAAGTCTCATCAAGCATCTTGATCTATCTCTATAGATTTTGATGCTCAACAATTAGGTAGCTTTATCCAGGTCTTCCTTTGAAAATCACTTTCCAAATAACCATTTTATGCTTTCCAGAAACTCTAGATTATTTCTGAACAACAATATGTCATCCACATATACTTATCAGAAATTCTATAGTGCTCCCACTCACTTTATTGCAAATACAAGTTTCTCATAAACTTTGTATAAACATCAAAACTTTGATCACCTCATCAAAGCATATATTCCAACTCCGAGATGCTTGCTTCAGTCCATGGAAGGATCACCGAAGCTTGCACACCTTTTAGCATCCTTAGGCCTGACAACACCTTCTGGTTGTATCACATACAACCTTTCCTCAAATAAACCATTAAGGAAACGATGTTTTGACATCCATGTGCCAGATTTCATAATTGAAAACACAGCAACTGCTAACATAATTCCAACAGACTTTTAGCATCGCTACGAGTGAGAAAGTCTCATCGTAGTCAACTCCTTGAACTTGTCATAAACATCTTTGCAACAAGTCGAGCTTTACAAATAGTGACATTCACCATCAATGTCTGTCTTCATTTTAAAGATCCATTTGTACTCAACGACCTGCCGTCCAACGAGCAAGTCTACCAAAGTCTACACTTGGTTTTAATACATGGATCCTATCTCGGATTTCATGGCCTCCAACCATTTGTCGGAATCCGGGCCCATCATCGCTTCTCCATAGCTCGTAGGTTCATCGTTGTCCAACAACATGACCTCCAAGACCGAGTTGTCGTACCACTTAGGAGCAGTACACATCCTTGTCGACCTACGAAGTTTGATAGTAACTTGATCCTGAAGCTTCATGATCATCATCATTAACTTCCTCTTCAACTAACGTAGGCTTCACAGTAACATCTTTCTGCGCTGCGCTACTCTCTGGTTGAACAAAGGTTTAACAACCTCATCAAGTTCTATCTTCCTCCCACTCAATTCTTTCGAGAGAAACTTTTTCTCGAGAAAGGACCCAGTTCTAGCAACAAACACTTTGCACTCAGATCTGAGATAGAAGGCATACCCATCTGTTCTTAGGGTATTCTATGAAGATACATTTGTCCGCTTTGGGTTCTAGCTTATTATGTGAAAACATTTTCCACACAAGCATCGCAGCCCCAAACATTAAGAAATGATAGCTTAGGTTTCTATCAAACCATAATTCACACGGTGTCATCTCAACGGATTTAGATGATCCCTATTTAAAGTGAATGTAGTTGTCTCTAATGCATAACCCCAAAAATTATAGTAGTAAAACGATAAGAGACATCACAGTATGCACTATATCAATAGAGAATGACTATGATGTTCGGACACACCATCACACCATGGTGTTCCAGGTGGCGTTAGTTGTGAAACAAATTTCACGTTGTCGTAAGTTGTATGCCAAACTCGTAACTCAGATATTCACCTCCACGATCATATCGCGGTCATTTTTATCTTCTTGTCACGATGATCTTTAAACTTCACTCTGAATTTGCTTGAACCTTTCAAACGATTCAGACTTGTGTTTCATTAAGTAAATATACACTATATCTACTCAAATCATGAGTGAAGGTAAGAAAATAACGATATCCACTGCACGCTACAAGACTCACTAGATTGCATACATCAACATGTATCATTCCCAATACATCAACTAGATTGCATACATTTTACAGTGGTGTCCGCTTTGATGCAGCAATCACTAATAGGGCAAAGGACACATATTATGGTTACATAGAGGAGATAAGGGAACTTGACTATGGACATGAATTTAAGGTCCATTTGTTTCGGTGCAAATGGGTCAATATGTCAGGAGGCGGCATACAGTTAGACCCGCAGTACAAAATGACAACAGTAGATCTCAATAATGTTGGGTACACAGACGAACCATTCGTCCTAGCCAATGATGTGGAGCAAGTTTTCTATGTGAAAGACATGTCTACCAAACCGAGAAAAAAAGATAAGAAAGCGGATACATCAAACGATGAGCCAAGGCGAAACATTGTTCTTCCAGGGAAAAGAAATATCATGGGAGTGGAGGGCAAGACACACATGTCTGAATATTATGAAAAGTTTCATGAAATTCCTCCCTTCAAAGTGAGGGTTGACCCAAGCATCTTGTTAAACGATGAAGATTATACATGGTTACGGCGCAATAAACAAGGTACACACACGAAGAAAAAGTGAAGACTATTCTGATGATGGCTTTCATCTAGAATATCACTAAAGTTACATGTGAAGAATTGAAATCCTTTTGTAATAGCCGAGTTTTTGTCCGAAAACCTGATACTTCGAAAGAGATTGTCAAGTTTGTACACGAAGTGCATCCAGTTTTTCCTGTAACCCTCTCAACTTTTTAGCGCATGCTATGTGGGTGAAATTATGATACCATGCCAAATTTCAACCATTTCTGATTTTATTTGCAGTACTTTTCAAATTCAGGGTCATTTTAGCTCAAAATAAATCATGAAATGCATGAAAAATAGCAAATGAAGTCAGAAAAGGGTTGAAAAGTGATGATGTGGCTTTGAATGGTGCATAATGAATGCAAAAAAAGTCTTGAGTTAAAAATTGTTTAAAAAATTGAAACACCTTTGTAATAGATGTGTTTTCGTCCGAAACCCTGATACTTCGGAAGAGATTGTCCAGTTTTGTACACGAAGTGCATCCGGTTTTTCCTGTAACCGTCTCAACTTTTTAGCACATGCTATGTGGGTGAAATTATGATACCATGCCAAATTTCAACAATTTCAGAGTTCATTTGCAGTGCTTTTCAAATTCAGGGTCATTTTAGGTCAAAACAAATCATGAAATGCATGGATAATAGCAAATGAAGTCAGAAAAAGGTTGAAAAGTGATGATGTGGCTCTCAATGGTGCCTATTGAATGCAGAAAAATTCTTGACTTAAAATATGTTTAAAAAAGTTAAATCTTTTTGTAATAGATGGGTTTTCGTCTCATCAATGTTATTTAACTTAATATTATAAAAAAAATATGCAACTAAAATTATCAAAGTTATTTTTGTTAAAAACATTAATACGAAAAATAATATTCGTAAAGTATTTTTTGTTAAAAAACTTAATAGAGAAAAATGTCATAAAGTATTTTTTGTTAAGAACTTTCAATATGCAAAAAAATAATATAAAAAATGATCGCCTACTAGGTCACCATGGCCTGCATACGACTAGTTACCCAATATACATGGGCCAGGACGCAGGCCCACGGGGCCAGTAGGTCCAACAGGGTAAAGACAGTTAGACATGCAATGCGTGCGATAGAGAGGAGCTCGAGACGGTAGTTGCAGCCACGGTTATAAACCAATCCGAGCGCTCCTCGCTAGGCGAGGTGGGACTAAACTACCACCGTGCCAGGAACGGGGCTTTATGTTGAGGAACGGTGCATGGGAAACAAAAAATTTCCTACGCACACGCAAGATCTATCCATGGTGATGAGCATCTACGAGATGGAGAGTGGATCTACGTACCCTTGTAGATCGCTAAGCGGGAAGCGTTAATAAACGCGGTTGTTGTAGTCGAACATCTTCGCGATCCAATCGCCGAGCGTCCCGCGATCACATCACGATCCGTCCCGCGATCCAATCACGATCTGTCTCGCGAGCTCATCACGATCCGTCCTGCGATCTCATCACGATCCGTCCCGCGATCTCATCATGATCCGCCCCGTGAACTCATCACGATCAGTCCTGCGAACTCATCACGAACCGTCTCGCGATCTTGATCACGGTCCTTCCGATCTAGCGCCGAACGGACGGCACCTCCGCGTTCAACACACATGCAGCTTGATGAAAATCTCCACCATCTTGATCCAGGAAGAGGAAGTGGAGAGGAAGAAAAGTTCACCGGCAGCATGACAGTGCTCCGGCGATGGTGGTGGAGCAATTCCGGCAGGGCTTCGCCTAAGCACTGCGGAAATCCGATCTAGAGGAGCACCGGTGGAACGGGTAGAACGTGGCCATAAAATCTAGTGCAAAACACCCAATACCACCTATATATATATAAGAGGGAGGGAGGAGGAGGGCTGGCGCACAAGGCAGCCCTTGCGCAAGGAGGAGAGGAGGACTCCTCCTCCAATCCTATTAGGACTAGGACTCCTCCTTTCCTACTTGGAATCTCTTTCCACCTTGGCTTTTTTTCTCTCTTTCTCAAGTCCAGCCGCATGGGCCTCTTAGAGGACTTCCACCAGCCCACTAAGGGCTGGTTTCCACCATTCCACAGCCCGTGTAGCCTCTTGGGTCGAAATACCTCTCCCGATGGTCCCCCGGTACACTACCGGCACTCCCGGTACACTATCGATGAGCCCGAAACTTTTCCGGTGACCGAAATAGGACTTCCTATATATGAATCTTTACCTCCGGACAATTCCGGAGCTCCTCGTGACGTCCGGGACCTCATCCGGGATTCCGAACAACCTTCGGTCACCACCATACATAACTCTATTCTACTTAAACGTCACCAAACCTTAAGTGTGCAGACCCTGCGGGTTCGAGAACTATGTAGACATGACCGAGACACCTCTACGGTCAATAACCAACGGCGGGACCTGGATGTACACATTGGTTCCTACATATTCTATGAAGATCTTTATCGGTCGAACCTCTATGTCAAGGATCCAGTTAATCCCGTATGATGTTCCCTTTGTTCTTCGGTATGTTACTTGCCCGAGATTCTATCGTCGGTATCTCCATACCTAGTTCAACCTCGTTACCGGCAAGTCTCTTTACTCGTTCCATAATACAAGATCCCGTGACTAACACTTAGTCACATTCCTTGCAAGGTTTGTTGTGATGTTGTATTACCAAGTGGGCCCTGAGATACCTCTCCGTCACACGGAGTAACAAATCCCAGTGTTGATCCATGCCAACTTAACAGACACCCTCGGAGATACCTGTAGAGCACCTTTATAGTCACCCAGTTACGTTGCGACGTTTGATACACACAAGGTACTCCTCCGATGTCAGTGAGTTACATGATCTGATAGTCATAGGAACACATACTTTGACATGTAGAAAACAGTAGCAATAAACTGACACGATCATATGCTACGTTTGTAGTTTGGGTCTTGTCCATCACATCATTCTCCTAATGATGTGATCCCGTTATCAAATGACATCTCCTGTCAATGGCTAGGAAAACCTTAACCATCTTTGATCAACGAGCTAGTCTATTAGAGGCATACTAGGGACATTGTTTTGTCTATGTATCGACACATGCATCTAAGTCTCCGATCAATACAATTATAGCGTGGATAATAAACGATTATCATGAACAAGGAAGTATGATAACAACTAATTTATTGTTGCCTCTAGGGCATATATCCAATAGTCTCCCACTTGCACTAGAGTCAATAATCTAGTTCACATCACCATGTGATTTGCATTATTATGAATCTAACACCCAATGAGTTCTGGGGCTCGATCATGCTTTGCATGTGAGAGTGGTCTTATAGTCAACGGGTCTGCGACATTCAGATCCGTGTGTACTTTGCAAATTTCTATGTCAAACCGTAAACACTGCTACCACACTCCACTTGGTACTATTCCAAATGGCTGCTCCACTATATGTATCCAGATTGCTACTACGAGTCATCCGGATTGGTGTTAAAGCTTGCATCGACGTGACTCTTTACGACGAACTCTTTATCACCTCCATAATCAAGAAACATCTCCTTAGTTTTTAGTTACTAAGGATAATCTTGACCGCTGTCGAGTGATCCACTCCTGGATCACTCTTGTACCCCTTGACGGACTCATGGCAAGGCACACACAGGTGCGGTACACAACATGGCATACTATACAGAGCCTATGGCTAAGGCATAGGGGACGACATTCGTCCTTTCTCTTTCTTTTGCCGTGGTCGAGCTTTGAGTCTCACTCAACTTCACACCTTACAAAGCAGGCGAGAACACTTCTCTCTGACTAATCCATTTTGAACTCTTTCAAAATCTTGTCAAGGTATGTACTCATTGAAAGTCTTATCAAACATCTTGATCTATCTTTATAGATTTTGATGCTCAACAATTAGGTAGCTTTATCCAGGTCTTCCTTTGAAAAACTCTTTTCAAACAACTGTTTATGCTCTCCAGAAATTTTACATCATTTCCGAATAGCAATATGTCATCCACATATACTTATCAGAAACTCTATAGTGCTCCCACTCACTTTATTGCAAATACAAGTTTCTCGTAAACTTTGTATAGACTCAAAAACTTTGATCACCTCATCAAAGTGCATATTCGAACACCGAGATGCTTGCTTCAGTTCATAGAAGAATCACTGAAGCTTGCACACCTTTTAGCATCCTTAGGACTGACAAAACCTTCTGGTTGTATCTCATACAACCTTCCCTTAAGGAAGGAAACGATGTTTTGGCATCCATCTGCTAGATTTCATAATTGAAAAATGCAGCAATTGCTAACATAATTCCAACAGACTTTAGCATCGCTGCGAGTGAGAAAGTCCCATCGTAGTCAACTCCTTGAACTTGTCGTAACCTACTTTGCAACAAGTCGAGCTTTACAAATGGTAACATTTACCATCAGCGTCTGTCTTCATTTTAAAGATCCATTTGTACCTAACGACCTGTCGTCCAACAAGCAAGTCCACCAAAGTCTATACTTGGTTTTCATACATGGATCTTTTCTCGGATTTCATGGCCTCTAACCATTTGTTCGTTTTCGGGCCCATCATCACTTCTCCATAGTTCTTAGGTTCATTGTTGTCCAACAACATGACCTCCAAGACAGGGTTGTTATACCGCTCAGGAGCAGTACACGTCCTTGTCGACCTACGAAGTTCGATAGTAACTTGATCCGAAGCTTCATGATCATCATCATTAAATTCCTCTTCAACTGACATAGGCTTCACAGAATCATCTTTTTGCGCTGCACTACTTTCTGGTTGAAGTAAAGGTTCAATAACCTCATCAAGCTCTATTTTCCTCGTAGGTCGATAGTAACTTGATCCGAAGCTTCATGATCATCATCATTTACTTCCTCTTCAACTAACGTAGGCTTCACGGAAACATCTTCTTGCGCTGCGCTACTCTCTTGTTGAAACAGAGGTTCAATAACCTCATCAAGTTATATCCTCCTCCCACTCAATTCTTTCAAGAGAAACCTTTTCTCGAGAAAGGAACCAGTTTTAGCAACAAACATTTTATGCTTGGATCTGAGATAGAAGGTTCACCCAACTGTTCTTAGGGTATTCTATGAAGATGCATTTGTCCGCTTTGGGTTCGAGCTCATTAGGTGAAAACATTTTCCACACAAGCGTCGCAGCCCCAAACATTAAGAAATGACAGCTTAGGTTTCTATAAAACTATAATTCACACGGTGTCATCTCAACGGATTTAGATCATTCCCTATTTAAAGTGAATGCAGTTGTCTCTAATGTATAACCCCAAAACTATAGTAGTAAAACGACAAGAGACATCATAACCCGCACCATATCCAATAGAGCATGACTATGACGTTCGGACACACCATCACACTATGGTGTTCCAGGTGGCGTGAGTAGTGAAACAATTTTCACATTGTCTAAAGTTGTATGCCAAACTCGTAACTCATATATTTACGTCCACGATCATATCGTAGAAATTTTTTATCTTCTTGTCACGATGATCTTAAACTTCACTCTGAATTAGCTTGAACCTTTCAAACGATTCAGACTTGTGTTTCATTAAGTAAATATACACTATATCTACTCAAATCATCAGTGAAGGTAAGAAAATAATGATATCCACCGTACGCTACAAGACTCATTGGATTGCATACATCAACATGTATCATTTCCAATAAATCACTTGCCCGTTCCATCCAACTGGAAACGGAGTCCTTAGTCATCTTACCCAAGAGGCATGGTTCGCATGTCTTAACCGATTCGAAATCGAATGAGTCCAAATATCCATCAGCATGGAGTTTCTTCATGCGCTTTATACCAATATGACATTTAGCGGCAGTGCCACAAATATGTGGTACTATCATTATTAACTTTGTATCTTTTGGCATCAATGTTATGAACATGTGTATTACTACGATCAAGATTCAACAAACCATTCTCACTAGGTGCATGACCATTGAAGGTATTATTCATGTAAACAGAATAACCATTATTCTCTAACTGAAATGAATAACCGTGTTGCAATAAACACGATCTAATCACGTTCATGCTCAATGCAAAACACCAAATAAAATTTATTTAGGTTTGTCACCAATCCCGAAGGTAGAGAGAGCGTGCGATGTTGATCACATCAACCTTGGAAACATTTCCAACACACATCGTCACCTCACCCTTAGCTACTGCTCCGTTTATTCTGTAGCTTTTATTTCGAGTTACTAACATTTAGCAACCGATCCGGTATCCAATACCCGGGTGCTACTAGGAGTACTAGCAAGGTACACATCAATAACACATATATCAAATATACATCTATCGACGTTGCCAGCCTTCTTATCTACCAAGCATCTAGGGTTGTTCCGCTTCAGCGACCGCTCTCCTCATAATCGAAGCACTTAGTCTCGGGCTTGGGTTCAACTTTGGGTTGCTTCACCGGAGCAACAACTGACTTGCTATCCATGAAGTTTCCCTCCTTCCCTCTTGCCCTTCTCGAAACTAGTGGTTTTACTAACCATCAACACTTGATGCTCCTTCTTGATTTCTACCTTCGCGGTGTCAAACATCGCGAACAGCTCAGGGATCATTATTTCTATCCCTGGCGTTTATAGTTCATCACCAAGTTCTAGTAGCTTAGTGACAGTGACTTGGAGAACAATATCAATCACTATCTTATCTGGAAGATCAACTCCCACTCGATTCAAGCGATTGTAGCACCCAGACAATCTGAGCACATGCTCAACGATTGAGCTATTCCCTTTCATCTTGCAGGCAAAGAATCTTGTTGGAGATCTCATATCTGGCAACACGGGCACGAGCCTGAGATCCTAATTTCAGCTCTTAGAACATCTCATATGTTCCGTGACGTTCAAAACGTTTTGGAGCCTCAATTGTAAGCCGTAATGCAAGACGCACTAAACTATCAAGTAGTCATCAGAACGTGCCTGTCAGATGTTCACAACATCTACAGACGACGCTAGAGGGGTTGGCGCACTGAGCGGTGCAATAAGGACATAAGCCTTCTGTGCAGCAACGAGGACAATCCTTAGATCACGGAGCCAGTCTGCAATATTGCTACCATCATCTTTCAACTCTATTTCTCTAGGAACATATAAAAATTCAAGGGAGCTACAGCGTGAGATAGTAATCTACAACATAATTTTGCAAAGTCACTACTGACTATGTTCGTGATAATGAGTTCAATTAATCATATTACTTAAGAACTCCTACTCAAATTGACATCCCTCCGGTCATCCGAGTGATACATGATCCAAATTCACCAACTCAAGTCCAATCATCACGTGAGTTGAGGTGGTTAAAATGGTGAACATCATCATGTTGATCATATCTACTATATGACTCATGTTCGACCTTTCGGTCTCTTGTGTTCTGAGGCCATGTCTGTACATGCTAGGCTCGTCAAGTTTAACCCGAGTGTTCTACACATGCAACACTGGCTTGCACCCGTTGTATGTGGACGTAGAGTCTATCACACCCGATCATCACGTGGTGTCTCAACACGACGAACTTTCACAACGGTGCACACTCGGGGAGAACACAATTTATCTTGAAATTAAGTGAGGGATCACCTGATAATGATACCGTCGTCCTAAGCAAAACAAGGTGCATAAAAGGATTAACATCACATGCAAATCATAAGTGACATGATATGGCCATGAACTTGTGCTTTTGATCTCCATCATGAAAGCACTGGCATGATCTCCATCGTCACCGGCATGACACCATGATCTCCATCATCTTGATCTCCATCAACATGTCGCCATCGGGGTTGTCGCGCCCACCATGCTTCTACTACTATTGCTACCGTTTAGCGATAAAGTGAAGCATTACATAGCGCTTAATGATTGACACGCAGGTCATACAATAATGAAAGACAACCCTATGGCTCCTGCCGGTTGCCGTACTCATCGACATGCAAGTCGTGATAATCTATACATCACATGATCATCTCATACATCACATAAATCACATCATGTAATTGGCCATATCATATCACAACATACCCTGCAAAAACAAGTTAGACGTCCTCTAATTGTTGTTGCATGTTTTACGTGGCTGCTACGGGTATCTAGCAAGAACAATTCTAATCTACGCAAAAACCACAACGGTGATACACTAGTTGCTTTTCAACCTTCTCAAGGACCGCCTTTGTTGAATCCGATCCAACTAAAGTGAGAAAACTGCCACCTGCAAGCCATCTAGGCAACAAGTTGCGTCGAGGGAACCGGTCTCTCGTAAGCGTACGAGTAATGTTGGTCCGAGCCGCTTCATCTTGCAATACCGCTGAACCAAAATCCGACCAAGGGAGGAAGCAATCTAAGCATCAACGCCCACAAACCTTTTGTGTTCTACTCGAGATCTCATCTACACATAGACCTAGCTCATGATGCCACTGTTGTGGAACGTTGCATGGGAAACAAAAATTTTCCTACGCACATGCAAGATCTATCCATGGTGATGAGCATCTACGAGAGGGAGAGTGGATCTATGTACCCTTGTAGATTGCTAAGCGGGAAGCGTTAAGAAACGCGGTTGGTGTAGTCGAACATCTTTGCGATCCAAATCGCCGAGCGTCCCGCGATCACATCACGATCCGTCCCGCGATCCAATCACGATCCGTCCCGCGAACTCATCATGATCCGTCCCGCGATCTCATCACGATCCGTCCCGCGATCACATCACGATCCGTCCCATGAACTCATCACGATCCGTCCCGCGAACTCATCACGAACTGTCTCGCGATCTTGATCACGGTCCTTCCGATCTAGCGCCGAACGGACGGCACCTCCGTAGTCAGCACACGTGCAGCTTGATGACGATCTCCACCATCTTGATCCAGGAAGAGGAAGTGGAGAGGAAGAAGAGTTCACCGGCAGCGTGACGGCGCTTCGGCGATGGTGGTGGAGCAGTTCCGGCAGGGCTTCGCCTAAGCACTGCGGAAATCCGATCTAGAGGAGCACCCGTGGAACGGGAAGCAAGTGGCCGTAAAATCTAGTGCAAAACACCCAATACCACCAGTATATATAAGAGGGAGGGAGGAGGAGGGCTGGCGCACAAGGCAGCCCTTGCGCAAGGAGGAGAGGAAGAATCCTCCTCCAATCCTATTAGGACTAGGATTCCTCCTTTCCTACTTGGAATCTCTTTCCACCTTGGCTTGTTTTCTCTCTTTCTCAAGTCCAGCCGCATGGGCCTCTTACAGGACTTACACCAGCCCACTAAGGGCTGGTTTCCACCCTCCCACAGCCCATGTAGCCTCTTGGGTCGAAATACCTCTCCCGATGGTCCCCCGGTACACTACCGGCACTCCCGGTACACTACCGATGAGCCCGAAACTTTTCCGGCGACCAAAATAGGACTTCCTATATATGAATCTTTACCTCCAGACCATTTCGGAGCTCCTCATGACGTACGGGATCTCATCCTGGACCCCGAACAACCTTCGGTCACCACCATACATAACTCTATACTACCGAAACGTCACCAAACCTTAAGTGTGCAGACCCTGCGGGTTCAAGAACTATGTAGACATGACCGAGACACCTCTACGGTCAATAACCAATGGCAGGATCTGGATGTCTACATTGGTTCCAACATATTCTATGAAGATCTTTATCGGTCGAACCTCTATGTCAAGGATCCAGTTAATCCCGTATGATGTTCCCTTTGTTCTTCGGTAGGTTACTTGCCCGAGATTCGATCGTCGGTATCTCCATACCTAGTTCAACATAGTTACCGGCATGTCTCTTTACTCGTTCCGTAATACAAGATCCCGTGACTAACACTTAGTCACATTGCTTGCAAGGCTTGTTGTGATGTTGTATTACCGAGTGGGCCCTGAGATACCTCTCCGTCACACGGAGTAACAAATCCCAGTCTTGATCCATGCCAACTTAACATACACCCTCAGAGATACCTGTAGAGCACCTTTATAGTCACCCAGTTACGTTGAGACATTTGATACACACAATGTACTCCTCCGATGTCAGTGAGTTGCATGATCTCATGGTCATAGGAACACATACTTTGACATGTAGAAAACAATAGCAATAAACTGACACGATCATATGCTACGTTTGTAGTTTGGGTCTTGTCCATCACATCATTCTCCTAATGATGTGATCCCGTTATCAAATGACATCTCATGCCAATGGCTAGGAAACCTTAACCATCTTTGATCCGAGCTATTCTATTAGAGGCATACTAGGGACATGGTTTTTTCTATGTATCCACACATGCATCTAAGTCTCCGATCAATACAATTATAGCATGGATAATAAGCGATTATCATGAACAAGGAAATATGATAACAACTAATTTATTATTGCCTCTAGGACATATTTCCAAAACTTTAGTCCCGGTTGGTAGCTCCAACCGGTACTAAAGACCCCCCCTTTAGTCCCGGTTGGAGACCCCAACCGAGACTAAAGTTCTGGGCTTCCTGCCCTTTCTCGTGGTGAAAATTCACCTTTAGTCCCGGTTGTTGGCTCCAACCAGGACTAAAGGGGGGTCTTTAGTCCCGGTTAGAGCCACCAACCGGAACTAAATGTTGGGGTATATAAATGGACCAAAATCCATCTTCAGCTTTCAATCTCCATCTCCCCCGATGACATTGAAGAAAACCTCGACGTCGCCAGGCTGCCGGACCGTGCCATTGCCTCCCTGAGCCTGCTCCTCATTGCGCCGCCCCCGTTGCCGCCTCCGACGCCGTCCCCGTCGCCGCCCCCTGACATCGTCGCCGCCCCGAGCCCGCTCCCCTCCTCCTCCTAGGTGATCTGCCGGCACACCGCCGTTCCCCTTCACCTATCCCCCCTATGGTCACCGTCATCGCCCGTCCCCGTCGCCGGCCGAAGCAGTGTGGCGGCCTTAGGAGACAGTTCAATTGCAAAAAAACTTAGTTAAAATATCGTTAGATGATAGTTATTAGTTATGGTATTGTTGTTATAGACCCTGAAGTCAGATACTTGGTTAAAAACTTAGTTAATTTTTAGGTGGGTTGCCCAAAGTCACTAACTTATAATAGACCCTAAAGTTCAATCTTCAGAATTTACATACAATGATAACAACCCAATGTCATGATAGGAAGTTGATCGATCAAAACATTTTAATCTAAGAAGAATAAGTAGTAGCACTGCTATTGTGATATGTTTTTAGATAAACGGAAGAAAGCATTGTCTAGGCTCTTTTTCTTTTCCTTTGAAATGTGGAGGATAGGAATCAATCCTATGTAGGGATAGGAATGCATATTAAATATGGTATTGTTGTTATTGTTGTTAAATAAAATGATATTTTCTATATAGCCACAATTTTTTCTCGTCAACGATGTCAATCCCGCATCCTCGTCGTCGCTTCGGCGCCGACAACTAGTTTGAGAGGCGCCATGGCCGGGACTGGGCTCCGCCGGGATGGCACTGGGAGGTGCTACCTTCCGAGGCGCGCACCTTGGTGAGAAATCCGGGTCTCATCATCGACCCGGAGGTTCTTTGGTGGCGGTTGCGTGGGCCACTATCGGTGCGGAGGGAGCCGGCCCCCACGGTGGTGGTACGTCGTCGTGTCAGTGAGGAGACGAGCACGTCCGTTGCTGGCCGCGTTGGATGCCAGGTTCTCCAATACCTAGCAGGTTATTCAAGGATCTCACCCGAGCTATGATCCGGTGATGGTTCCTTCTCTTTGGGTGTCCACCGCCTGCGCCATGAGACGTCAACTCGATCTGTATTAATTAATGATAAGATATGATAATATTCAAGCTGTATTAGTGATAATATTTGATGCTTCATTAACTGGATTATTCAAGATGTATTAGTGATATTATATGATAATATTATATGAATAGTACCCGACGATCGCCGCGGTGATATCATATGTATTAGTGATATTATATGATGATCTAGCTTCAAAATTTTGCCGTCGATTTTTCATCTTAGAATCAGGAACACAACAAATGTTGACATCGTCTGACGACGATAGGATCCCTCAATGCCCTTTGTGCTAGGACGACTGGGATATACGCGACCTTTATCCTCACCTGGACAACGATAGGTCGTTGGCCGTCAAGCTAACAAAAAAATTTAGTATTATTACGATATGTACAGACGACATGTATTTTTTGTTAATAAAGTATGATGTGTGCTTTTTTTCTTTAATTAACCTTTAATTTTCTTTTGTACAATTCGACTAGTGCGTTCCCTGTCATACAAGATTCATTGTCTTGGACAATTTTCATTTCAAAGAGAATGATAGTAGGGAGCCTAAGATAGCTCACCTAAGAACGGAGCATTACACTTTTGTTGTTAAAGTGAAAAATAACGAAAATCACACATATTTTGGTTGTTCTAATTGGAGAGCATTTCACAACATGTATGGGTTGGATGAGGACATCAACATTACCTTAAATCTTGGTAATAACGATGTTCGTGATAATAATATAGATATTTGGGTGCATGCGGAGGATGAATTGATTCCGGTACCACCTTCAGGTGCGTTTGTCAATAGATTTGTTAGGTACTTTGTATTGATTATTGAAAAGTATTTGGTACTCATCCCGACTAAATTTCTTGATTTTTAATTATCAGCTTATTTCCGTGCCACAAGAACTACCCGACAGATAATAGATCGGACGTACTATAGTCATGACTCCAAACTTACTTGTTGGGAGATAAATATTCTTATCTCATTTATTCGTGATGTTGAGGATCATACTAAACATTACCGGACTGGCAACATTTATAATGGATATGTACCACTAGTGCACAAGTTGAACCATCATAACATTACTTCAAACAACTTTGTAAGAATTTTTTTACCATTGCATCACTAGTCCATCTTTTTCATATATACATTGTTCTTAAGCAAAACTAGTTTGCTAACTACGTTATTATTACTAATGTTTTTCAATAGGTACTCCCCCAGAGACCGTGCCTAGATGGATGTTCACAAATGGTGATTCGCGAATGGTTAGCTTACGACCACTCCCGATTAATTACAGTGGTAGCTACAAGATATCTCAAAGTGAAGAAACCCTGAAAATCACAAGATGGACAAATGCAATACAAGCATTTACGCATCCCACAAGTTGGAGATAGGTTGATCTGTGTTCTTCAATCGGAAGATGACGGAGTTCGCCTTTATTATGCTTTTTTTACCTACCAGTAGTTAGTGTTTCAACCTTTTGAAAAATACAATAATTCGGATAATTGATTAAGATGATGATGAGTTGTTGAATGTTGAATGATGAAGAGTTGATTAAGATGATGATGATGAGTTGTTATATAACATAGACGAGTATACGTTCCTCTAATTCAACTTGGTCTATTGCATCCATCTAATTTGTACTGATGTTGGTTGTTTTTCCATAATTTTTATTGATGATGTTGTATATTAATATGTTTAACCACATGAAAATACAATATAAATATAAAATAAAATGATAACAAAAAATGAAACATGACCCTTTCCAAAAAAACAACGCCTTATTGTCCCTGTTCGTGTTATGAACTGGGACTAAAGGTCCTCCTGCATTGGCGCCGCATAGCAGCCACGTGGAGCACCTTTGGTCCCGGTTCGTAAGCCAACCGGGACTAAAAGTCATCGGCATTAGTTCCGATCGTGTTGTCCCAATTGTAGAACATGACTAAAGGCCCTCTGAAACCGGGACTGATGCCCTGTTTTCTACTAGTGTAACAACTCGTGAGGGGGTGGATATTTTCAGGTTATCCATCTGCGAACACGTGCCGCTGTCGATTAATAATCTTCTTATCAAACATTAAGTGGTTGTTTGGATAAGGCGAATTAAAGATGGATTTGCATGAGACAGATTTTGTGTGATGACTGACGAGGATATGTACGTAGGGTAGGGTCCTAGGCCTGACCTACATACCCTACCTAAGAACACTATATTGGAGGACTTGAAGATTACAAGAGAGATTCTGACTGGATTCACCATGGTGCTAAAGTCACTCGACAGTTGATCCACTCCGAATCTTCTCCCTCCACTCGATAGTCACCTGTCACTCGGAAGACCTCGCTTCCTGTTGACGTCATAAGACCAGGAGCCACCCCAGTGAGGCCAACAGACAGGTGTTAGGCCAGTCGTCATTAGTAGCAATTATGATGTACGTTACCAGTAATGCTTGTATTTATTCCCACGATCAAACCCTTAGATGCCTGGCACTTAGGAGGGGCGGTGTACTCTATATAAGCCACCCCTACCCTCTGGCACAAGGATTCGCACCTTCTGTAACTCATACTACGCACACGACAAGAGCTCCCAAGCACTCAGACATAGGGTTGTTACCTCCACGAGAGGGGCCTGAACTCATACATCTGTGTGTACGTCCTCGCATAGCTAGGACTCTACCCACTCCTTCCGTACCCCTATATTCTACTGTCAGACTCGTTCCCACAACAGTTGGCGCCCACCGTGGGGCAGGCGTCTCAGCGACTTTCGGCGAGGTTGCATTTGTTTCCCTTTGGCATGCCTTCCGGCGGTGGTTTTTTCATGGGCCATGAGATCCGTCACAGAGCGCTCACCTTCATCGCCGATGATTCGGCATGGCTCCAGGAGGCGCCTCTCGATGTTGAGGCGCTCCTGATCCACGGGGCGGCACACTTCTGCATGAGGTCTTGCGGTGTTCTTCTGCGGCAGCCGTTGACTCCGTACTCTACGGACCTACCCGCTGATCGCCCCCGCAAGCGATCCAGTAACTCACGGCTCCAGCACTGGGTGAGGCATGCGGTGGCTCGCCAAGTTTCATGTGTGCAAATTGTGGCAATCAATCCTGCTGAGTCACTTCATGGCGTGTTCGACTGGGAGTCAAATCACTGTGGCATTCCTTCTGAGTGTGAGAGTTGCGATCCTGCAGTGGAGGTTCTTTTGGCTAGTTCTCATCAGAGCCCGCCGCCTGGTTTCGGCTGCGGCAGGTGAGAGGCTGGTGGGGCATCGAATGAGAAGCCACACCGGGACGAGGAGGTCCTCCATACGCCCATTGTAGGTGCGACCGCTGAGCCTCGGGCCTTGGAGGCCACGCGCATTCGGCTCGAAGAGCTTCAGAGGGAACTCGACAAGCGCGCTCGCCAGTGTCCACCACCTCCCAGTCGACGTCAGCGATAACTGTTGTTGAGTGGTTCATAGAACAACGTTGAGGTATACCGCACTCCAATTTTAAATGTTGCAACAGCAGCTAGGATAGCAGATTCCATTCAGCCGTCATGATCAAAGGCTGGAAGAGGTTTGTTGCAGATTAGAGCGTTGCTTGATGCAACATAGAGCCAAAACTCAGTCGTTTCATAGTCGCGCAATAGAATACACAGTAATTCGCCAAGAGCAGAGACTGTTCAGTCGACACACAGTCCTGGTTCGCCTCTGTGTTGCAGGGCGGAGGTTTTCGTCAGGATCGGTACAGGGATCAGGGGCGAGATCAGTTTCACCGTGATGACCACCGTCGAGTGCCCACTCCTCCGCGGAGTGGTCCGTATGTGCCCCGACACTAGGACGATAGGCACCCATTTTGTGAGGAGTGGAATCTAGGGTTTGATGCAAGAGACGTCGTCACTTAGAGCGAATTGATAGAGGCAAAGCCCACAGAGATGGTTTCGACAAAGATTGCCCGAGTGGCAGTAGTGCTGTTGTTTCTGGTCCCGAGTGATTTAGTAGAGCCATTCGTTCTGTAGAGATTCCCCCCAACTTCAGGTTGGCGGCTAGGATAGGCAAGTTTTCTGGCGAGTCAAAGTCGGAAACATGGTTGGACGATTACCGAGTGGCTATTCAGATTGGTGGTGGCAATGACAACATTGCAATGAAGCATTTGTCCTTGATATTGGATGGTTCAGCCTGTGCATGGCTGAATCGTTTGGCTCCTTCTAGCATCCACTGCTGGGAGGATCTTGCCCGAGTGTTCATCATAACGTTCGAGGGCACCTACAAGCGTCCTGTCGGTTTGATTAATTTGCAACGTTGTGTTCAGAAGCCCAATGAGTCATTCAGAGATTACATTCAGCATTGGTTCACTTTGCATCATACAGTGGAGAATGTTTCCGACCATCAAGTTGTTTGTGCTTTCAAGGCCGGAGTGAAGTACAGGGAGCTTTACCTGAAGTTTGGGTGAACCGGTGATATTTCACTGAGTAAGATAATGGAAAACGCCACTCGGTACACAAATGGCGAAGAAGAAGACTGCCTCCGCAGCGGCAAAGGAAAAGCAGTCGACAACGATGCCGGTGGCAATTCCAGTCGGAAGCAGAAGCAGAAGCCTGATGGCCGTGTTCAGGCGGAGGCAGCCGCCCTAGCGGCACAAGGAAAAAATACGTGGAAGTTCAAGGGACAGTTCGCCCCCAAGAAAGGAAAAAATTAGTCAGGAACAGATGTTCTTGACTTGCCGTCTGCAATCCACACGAGGAAAGACGAAGATGATAATTTGATATTACCCAAACATACCACTCGACAGTGTTGTCTATGGATCCAGCAATTCAAGGAAGGTCAGTGGAGTGAGAAAACTCTTGAAAAAGAGGATGATGAAGACAGAGAAAATTTTCCTGGTCTCAATGCCATTCTTATGATTTTTGTTGATGTTGAAAGCAAGAGTTGATTGAAGGTTATAAACAGAGAAGTCAACATGGTTGTGCCTACAACCCCCACGTACCTCAAGTGGTCTCAGACTGCCATCACATTTGATCAGTCAGATGATCCTGCTCATGTCGCCACACTCAGTCGACAGGCTTTGGTGGTAGATCCCATTGTGGGAGGCACTCGACTCCGCAAGGTCCTCATGGATGGAGGGAGCGAACTGAAAATTCTATATGGAGATACCCTTAAGGGGATGGGAATTCCAATGTCCCGACTCAATGAGAGCAACATGCAATTCCACGGAGTGATCCCAGGGAAGAAGGCCTGGTCACTCGGCCAGATTGCATTGGATGTGGTGTTTGGGACAGATAAATTTTTTTGCAAAGATAAATTGACGTTTGAAGTCGTGGACTTCCAGAGCGAGTACCACACCATCTGTGGCCAACCAGCTTATGCTCGTTTCATGCCCGTCCATGTTACGTGTATCTCAAACTGAAGATGCCTGGACCCAAGGGTGTGATCACAGTCACTGGCAATCGACAGAGGGTTGAGGAGTGCCTCTAGTAGGGCTCCAAAATTGCCGATCATTAGATGGCTATGGTCGAGCTAGAATTGTACAAGAAGAGTGATAACCCTGCTGAGTTGCTGCGTCCTAAGAAGCCTACTTCAAAGTCAGCCTTTCGGTCGGCAGGGGAAGTGAAAAAGGTGCACATTCACCCAACAGATCCTACTGCTGCCCCGACCAACATATCTTCGACACTCGACGGTAAATAGGAAGTCGATCTCATCCAATTCCTCCATGAGAACTGGGACATCTTCGCATGGAAGCCAGCTAACATGTCGGGGGTTCCCAGGGAACTGGCTGAGCACCGACTGAGAGTTGATCTGAAGGCCAAGCCGGTAAAAGAACATTGGCGTAGGTCGGCAGCAGAGAAGCAGAAAGCAATCGGCAAAGAGGTGGCTCGTCTCTTGGCAGCTAAGTCCATTCAAGAGATTTACCACTCCGAGTGGCTCTCAAATGTCGCCATGGTCCCCAAGAAGGACAAGTCACTCCGCATGTGTATTAACTTCAAGCATATCAATCGGGTCTGCCCGAAAGATCATTTCCCGCTCCCTCACATTGATCAAATTGTTGACTTGACTGTGGGGTGTGAGCATTTATTGTTTCTAGATGCATACTCCGATTACCATCAAATCCGTCTGTTTGGTCCGGATGAAATAAAAACAGCCTTCATCATCCCATTCGGGTATTTCTGCTATATCACCATGCCTTTTGGTTTGAAGAATGCTGGCACTACTTTCATGCAAGTTATTTAGAAGTGTTTACTTGACCAGATCCCTCGGAATGTGGAAGCTTACATGGACGATATTGTCATAAAGTCCCACAAACGTTCCGACCTGCTGGCTGTCTTGGCTGAGACATTCGCCAATCTGAGGAAGTATGATATCAAGTTGAATCCGTCTAAGTGTACTTTCGGTGTTCCTGGCGGCAAGTTACTCGGTTTTCTCATTTCCGAACGAGGAATCAATGTCAATCCTGAGAAAATCAATGCCATTACCCGAATGAAAAGCCCCGTGCGATTCCACGATGTTCAGAAGCTCACAGGTTGCTTGGTAGCGTTGAGTCGATTCATTTCTCGTCTCGGTGAGAAGGCATTGCCTTTATACCGACTGATGAAGAAGTCTGACACGTTCGAGTGGACTCCGGAAGTTGAAGCAGTGTTTGTTGAGCTCAAAGCCTTGCTTTCCACCCAGCCGGTGCTTTCTGCTCCACACAGCAAAGAGCCTTTGCTCCTATACATTGCGGCCACTAATCAAGTCATCAGTATAGTTTTGACTGTCGAGCGGGAAGAGGAAGACAAGGCCTACAAGGTCCAACGTCCAGTCTAATACATTTCTAAAGTGTTGACTCATTCGAAGCAAAGGTACCCGCATTACCACAAGCTTGTCTATGATATCTATTTGTCAGTGAAGAAGGTGGCACACTAATTTCAGGATCACTCAATTTCAATTGTTAGTGATGTTCCATTGTCTGAGATTCTCAACAATCGAGATGCGACTGGTCGAGTGGCTAAATGGGCGATTGAGCTCCTATACTTTGACATCAAGTTCGAAGCTAAAAAGGCGATCAAGTCTTAGGCACTTGCTGATTTCTTGGCCAAGTGGGTTGAACAGCAGCAGCCAATCCAGATTCACTCGGCGCACTAGACCATGTTCTTTGATGGCTCGAAAATGCTGAATAGGTCTGGTGCTGGCGTTGTTTTGGTATCCCCAAAAGGCGACAAACTCAGTGATGTCCTGCAGATTCACTTTGATTCCTCCAACAACGAAGCAGAATACAAAGCACTCTTGTATGGGTTGTGCATGGCCATCTCACTCGGCGTCAAGCGCTTGATGGTTTACGACTACTCGGAATTGGTGGTCAATCAAGTGATGAAAGATTGGGATGTTTGGAACCCCGCTATGACTGGATATTGTAATGTTATTAGAAAACTTGAGAAGATATTTGAAGGTTTGGAACACCATCAGGTTCCCGAGTGAAGAAACAAGCAGCTGATGAGCTGGCAAAGATTGGATCCACTCGGAGACCTATCCCCAGCAATGTATTCTTAGAGCATCTTCATACTCCTTCAGTGCAGGAAGATCTGTTCACTAAAGAGCCCCCACAAGCTATGAGCGCTTCTAATCCGACTGAGGTTGATGTCCCTGTGGTTATTGATCTGGTCATGGAGGTTCTGGTCATCATTCCCGACTGGACAGTGCCCTACATTGCATATATTTTGAGGCAAGAACTCCCCGAGGATGAAGTTGAAGCTCGACAGATTGTGCGCAGATCCAAAGCTTTTACTGTGATGGATGATCAACTTTACAGAGAAAGTGTAACTGCTGTGACACAGCGGTGCATCTCCCCTGAAGAAGGTCGAATGATCTTGGAAGAGATACACTCGGGAACTTGCGGCCATCATGTGTCCTCTCGGACAATTGTCGCTATAGCGTATCGAACTGGTTTGTTCTGTCCGCGTGCCAATGAGATGTCCAAGGACATTGTTGATCACTGCGAAGGGTGCCAGTTCTATGCAAACCTGACTCACAAACCTACATCTGCCCTGAAGACCATTCCACTCGTTTGGCCGTTTGCTTTCTGGGGTTTGGATATGGTTGGTCCCTGTCGGACATGACAGAGTGGATTTACTCATTTGCTTGTTGCAGTCGACAAGTTTACGAAGTGGATTGAGGCCAAGCCTATAAATAAATTGAACTCTCGCACTGCGATCAAATTCATGAGAGAGATAATCTACCAGTATGGAGTTGCCCATAGTATTATCACAGACAATGGCTCGAACTTCAAGTCGGAAGAGTTCAGACACTTCTTCTTATCCCAAGGCACTCGAGTGGATTATGCATCCATTGCACACCCCCAAACCAATGGCCAAGCTGAGCGAGCCAATGGCCTCATCCTGCAAGGTCTGAAGCCTCGTCTCATGCGGGATTTGGAACATGTAGCCGGAGCCTGGGTGTCCGAGTTGCCATCTGTTTTATGGGGCTTGAGAACAACTCCCAATCGGTCGACTGGACGGACTCCTTTGTTCTTGGTGTATGGAGCCGAAGCTATCCTGCCGAGTGACCTGCGTTATAATTCCCCTTGAGTGGATCTTTATTCCGAAGCTGAAGCTGAGCAAGCAAGACAAGATGGCATAGATCTCCTAGAAGAGGAACGCGAGATGGCTCTGATTCGGACGACTGCATACCAGCAACATATGTGACGCTTCCATGCGAAGCACGTTAAGTGTCGGTCATTTCATGAAGGTGATTTGGTGCTCCGAGTGGATCAACAGCGGCCTCACAAGCTCACTCCGGTGTGGGAAGGACCTTTCATCGTTACTAAGGAGTTGAACAATGAAGCCTATCACCTCTACAACCTCAAGAAGAACATTGATGAGCCGCGAGCCTGGAATGCAGATCTGCTCCAGCGTTTCTATACCTAAAAATAGAGTTGTGTTGATGGAATAAAAGTATTTTCAGACAATGCCGTTTATGCAAGTGTGACTTCCGCAGTCTTTCATCGATTCCGATCGCGCAATTTCACATTTGGGAACACTCCGAGTGTCGAGCGATCCTCACACTCGGGGGCTTAGCTGCGAACACGCTATCACCTAAGTTAAAAACCCTACCGAGTGGATAGCAGTCCATTCACTCGGAGACTTAGCTACGAACCAGTCTTCGTCTAAGTTCAAAACTACTTCGAGTATCGAGCATCCCTCACACTCGAGGGCTTAGCTATGAACACGCTTTTGCCTAAGTTAAAAACCCTACCAAGTGGATAGCCGTCCATTCACTCGAAGACTTAGTTGTGAACCAGTCTTCATCGAAGTTCAAAACTACTCCGAGTGTCGAGCAGTCCTCACACTCGGGGGCTTAGCTTCGAACACACTTTTGCCTAAGTTAAAAACCATACCGAGTGGATAGCAGTCCATTCACTCGGAGACTTAGCTACGAACCAGTCTTCGTCTAAGTTCAAAACTTCTCCGAGTGTCGAGCGGTCCTCACACTCAGGGACTTAGCTGCAAACCAACTTTTGCCTAAGTTAAATAACCTTTCCGAATGGGTAACATTCTATTCAATCGGAAACTTAGCTACAAACCAGTCTTCGTCTAAGTTCAAAACTTCTTCGAGTGTCGAGCGATCCTCACACTCGGGGACTTAGCTACGAACCAGCTTTTGCCTCAGTTAAATAACCTTTCTGAATGGATAACAGTCTATTCACTCCGAAAATTAACTACGAACCAGTCTTTGTCTAAGTTCGAAACTTCTCTGAGTGTTGAGCAATCCTCACACTCGGGGGCTTAGCTGTGAACCAGCTTTCGCCTAAGGTAAAAAATCATTGCGAGTGTATAACATCATATTCACTCAGAAACTTAGCCTCGAATCAGTCTTCGCCTAAGTTCAAAAACTTCTCCGAGCAGTGAGTATTCTTGTCACTTGGAGACTTAGCTGCAAACCAACTTTCGCCTAAGTTAAAAACTCTACCCAAGTGATGAATATACTTCTCACTCAGGGACTCGGCAAAACAAATTCTGTCAAACAAATGATTGAAAGAGAAATGCAGATAAATCAAAACGTTCTAGTGCGAACAAAAGTTATGCGCACAAGCAAAGGTACTCAGGCTTAAGGCCTGAATGAAGTTTTACGAACATTACATTTCCACTCGGTATTCCGAGGCGAATAAAGTTTTTAGTGCAAATAAAGTTTTTCAAGCACCCGACGGACTTGCTTGCTCGACAAAGGTGTCCAAATCTATCTCGTCTACGATCCGAGTGGCTGCGTCGATCAAGGTCTCCATGAAGTCTTCGAACTGAAGTTTCTTCGTGTTAATCACTCGGAGGTCCTTCAACTTGTCCTCTCTCGTCTCCTTGCAATGGACTCTGACGAGCGAGAGCGCCACATCGGCTCCACAGCGAGCAGCTGATTTCTTCCAAGCTTGCACTTGACTGGGGATCACATTGAGGCGAGTCATCATGGATGCAAGGTCAATCTGGAGGGTGTCTTCAGGACACAATTCCTTGTTAACCTTCTCCAACGCAGCCTTCGGTTGAATGATGTATGCTTGAATACCCTGGAGACGGACGTTGAGACAGAACATGTTCATGGCCACAACAGCTACAACGGGCGACTTAGTGGGATCTAGATTGAGCTCAATCTCTTCGGTCTCTTTTTCGAAGTCCTGGCAGAATTCTATATGGAGGAAGGAATAGAAAGATGGTTACATTACTAGCCTATGGGAATTAAGGAAATTCACTGGACAAGGGAAGTTACTGTCGAGCATGATGAACATCTTCTTCGCGAAATCTCCGAAGTGCTTCTCCAGAACATTGCTCCTCCTGGTCAGTTGTTCAGTCTT
Organism: Hordeum marinum; assembly: GCA_022496015.1. Classification (NCBI taxonomy): domain Eukaryota; kingdom Viridiplantae; phylum Streptophyta; class Magnoliopsida; order Poales; family Poaceae; genus Hordeum; species Hordeum marinum. The sequence continues at coordinate 367,030,991 of CM039676.1, read as the reverse complement.
CTTGATAATTTCACTCCGTTCCAGTTTTCGCTTGGAGTTTTCCTCCTCTATCTTCTTGGCTGCGGCAAGCTTCTTCTCGGCGGCTTCAGTTTTCTCCCTAGCCACCTTTTGAGCATCAGCGAGCGCCTTGTCCTTGTCCTCTAGTGCTTTCTTCATGGTATCTAAAGAAATAGCATTGTTAAGTCGCACTTGGAGTCGATAATTTTCATCACGCATGTTTGTTCGAGTGAGAGCACTCGGTTCAAAGGATGGATGGTGAAAGTAAGAGTGCATTGGGTTGACAAAGATTACCTCCCAGGGTCTTCAGCTTAGTCTGCGCACGTTCCAGGTTGTTCTTAGCGACCTCCGGATCCAATTGCAGCTGGTTTATTTCCTTCTCCAAGTCCTTGTACTGGGTGCCAAGTTTGCAAGCTCTCTGAAATCAACAAAAAAACAGTTCAGTCGACATGAAATTTTCTCCATTCCTGAGTGAAAAGGATCAAGAACAGTCGACTGGATGGTGGCCCGCCACCCCACCCCACACTCCTAAAATAGCATCATATGATGGTTGATGGAAATTATGTCCATGAAACTTGCGTCATATCATGGTTGATGGAAATGATATCCATGAAACCTACAAGGTAGCTTCGGAGTGGTAACACTAAAGCAAAGAGTTCTCTCGACACGTTGAGTGGCAAGCGTACTCCACGTACGACAAAGCACCATTAGTTCAAGTTCTTAAGACTACTGCTCATCATCAACGATCAACAGTAGTCTCGGGGACTACACCCAGTGGGTGCACTCACCTTGCCCCCACTGGTTCCGAAATCACTCGACAAGGCATGTCATGTCCGAGCATAAAAAATGGTCTCTATCAGACCGCCGTCGATGCAAGCACTCGACGGCGGTCTCGGGGACTACACCCAGTGGGTGCACTCAGCGTGCCCCCACTGGATCTACTAACAGTCGATTTGTCGAGTGGCAAGAAAATAAAAAAAGTGTGCGCAAGCATGTGAATATCGTCTCTATTAAGACCCCTGCCAGTGCAAGCACTCGACGGTGGTCTCAGGGACAACACATAGTGGGTGCACTCAGCGTGCCCCCACTGGACCTTCTATCACTCGATCTATTGAGCGGTTACCAAAACAATTCTAAGACCCCTGCCGATGTCATCACCATTCGACAGCGGTCTCGGGGACTACACCCAGTGGGTGCACTCAGCGTGCCCCCACTGGACCGAAACCCACTCGACTAAGACCTGATCTATTTGAGAGGAGAACATACAAGTATTCTACAAAAGGAAAACACCCACTAGGTGTACAATCAAGAAAGACAAGAATTCAATTAGAAATGCACTTACAATCGCACTTACTCGGACGTTGGTGCGAAGCGCCATGCTGGAATCATAAGCCAGCTTGCTGGCTTCGTACACTTCCTTTGTGCACAACATCATCTACACCACTTGGATCATGTCCTCCTTGGCAACTCCAGTTTGGTCTTCCGGGACGTGGTGTAGAGGAAACACAATTGCCGGCTGAATTGATGTTGCGGCTAGAGTAGCTGAGGTGGCCTGGAGTTGTACGATTGGTGTCGAGGCCACAATGGTTGAAGCAGCTGGTGGGGCACTCGACAACGGAGCCACGATCTTGGTTCTGGCTTGGTACGAGTCGCCTATCCCTAGGGACGATGCAGCAGTCGACCTTTGAGGCATTTGCGCTGATGACGTTCTTCGGGTGTGTACGCGCAGGGTGCCTGAGGTCACACCTTCACCCCCAGTACCCAAGGTGTCTCTTCATCGTCCTCCAATTGAATGATTTTCGCAAACACCAATCGACAACATTAGCTTATTCAATCAGTGAATCATTTTTAAGAAATAGAGCTGAGTGAAAATTTGTTATACCTCATTGGGAAGTGGCTGCATCGGCAGTATCCACATCCATTTGCTCATGTCCGTCCCGTGGAGGCGACGTTACTGAGGTAGCGGCTGTGGTAGACCAAATTCCACTCGGTCAGCAAGAATTTGAAGTCCTATACAACAGCAAAAGAAGAAAACGAACACTTACGTTGAGACAACGGGTACAACGATTTTCATACGGGAAAGAGCTTTCTGAGGATGCATCGTGTCGGACTTGGGCTGCTTTGCGGCATGTTCACTCGACTCAACTATCAAAGGTCACTCCCGCTTCAAGTTCTTGTCACTCGATGCCAAGGTCCTGTTTGAGGCAGTCGTGGGATCCTGACGCTGCTTGGAGTGATGCTCAGTGCGCGGAGGGGACTCGACTTCTTCTTTGCCTTCGTCCGAGCCCTCGTAGTCATCCTCACTATTGTCAGCGTAATCGAAATCCACGCTGCCACCCTCATGCTCCCCTCCTTTTTCGGCCTAATTCCCGTTTGGCATGGGCAAGTACATGTTCGTCCACTCCTACAAGATTCAAACAACAAAGTCAGTCCACCGATGATTCAGCCACTCGACGGAATAGTACGGAAATCGACAAAGATATAATTTACAAGATTCTTTGGTGGATTCTTAGCAAAGTAAGGCTTGATCCTCTTGGCTCCCAAGGGATTTTCACAGCCTCCAGTGATGCTCGGAAGCCATTGCTTGACCGTTTTGTCTGGGACTTCCTCTGGGTGCGTCCGAGTCGTATCCTCGGGGCCTGAGTAATGCCACATAGCATGGTCCCTTTGGAGGGGCTGGATCCATTGACTAAGGAATGTCTCTAGAAGGTCCATGCCAGTCACTCAGCCACGGACAATGGCCACTATGGCATCCATTAAGATATCCACTTGGACTTTCTCCCCTTCTAACACTGACAAGGATTTGGGAACGGTGGGTCGATCTAACGTGAAAGGGGAAAGACCAGTCGACATGTTGGGAGATGCTACATCTTTGAAGTAGAACCAAGTCGACTGCCAACCCCTAACAGATTCTGGAAAGGTCATGGATGAAAAGACTCTCCTAGACCTCTTTTGGATCCCCAAGCCACCACATAATTGGATGACATGGGTCTTATCATGCTTGGGGTTGGGCTTTTTGACCGACTGGGATCTAATGGTGAAGATATGCTTGAACAACCCCAATGGGGGGACAACCCAAGAAACATTCACACATAGTGATAAAAGCAGCAATATAAGAAATTGCATTCGGAGGAAAATGATGGAGTTGGGCTCCGAAGAAATTCAGAAACCTTCGGAAGAAAGGATGGGGGCATGGAGAAACCTCTCTCGATGTGGGTGAGGAGAAGGACCCGCTCCCCTCGCGCAGCTCCAGCTCGATTTCCCCCTCCGACAGCCTCCACGAACCTTCAGCCACGAGCCTTTCTACGACGAGGTTCTCAACGTCTGCAGGCATGACCATCAACGGGAGGGATTCCCCTGGATCCACCCCATCGGCGCGGTGAACCGTGTGCTGGACGGCTTCTTGGACTTACCCTTCCCGATTCCCTTCTTGGCGCGCTCCAGCTTTTCGGTCTTGCCCGTCATCGTCGTGGCGGCGGCGGTCGTCAAGGCGGAGCTGAGCCGTGCGCTTAGAGCAGGCGGGCGGAGGAAGAGAGTAGATTTGGGGAAGAATACTGTGCAGACCACAGCGTTGCGGGATCTTATACTCTCTCGAGTGTCTCACTGACTTGTGGGCCTGCTAAATCTCCATGTATCTCAACCGCAGACGTCGCGCAGTATGTGGCAACATGGGCGGCGCGTAAATCGAGGCGTCATGCTCCCACTTGCCCAAGTCGTGGCATCATCTTCGCGAGGCGCGCGCCTCCCAAATTTTCGAATCCCATGAAATCCAGGCCCGACAGAGCGACCCATCACATCCGAAGATCCCTTCAAGTCATTCGGAACATAATTGATGCTTAGAATTCGTTCAGACACTTTTAAGGCAGAATCGATCCGGGCGAATGACAAAGATTTCAATCGACGCAGATTTCATTGAAGCCCCGAAGTACATTCGGAAGTTTGGTGCCTTATCAGAACTAGCATCGATCCTGTCGTGGTTTTATCATGGCAGATGTCCGGGGACTTAGATTCAAGGCCATCTCTAAGGTGATGGACTCAAAGGGGTTGGTTGGGACGAAGGACACGAGTTTACCCAGGTTCAGCCCCTCCGCTGGAGGTAAAGGCCTACGTCCTGCCAGTGTTGTATTGATTGGAGTGTCGATTACAAGGGAGCGTATTAGCTTGACCTAGCTCTCAATCAGTTGGTTTTTGTCTAAGTCGCCTCGGATCTCGCCCTTATATAGGAGGTCAAGACCACGGGTTACACAAGTCTTATACCGACTCTTACAACGTGTCCGACTCTAACTCTATGTTGTCTTGCCTTCCTGAGCAAGCCGTCTCCGGGCGGCTTATCCGCCCGGGTATTCTTTGCCTTCTTTGTCTGGGCCTCACCTTGGCCCATCTTCGCGAGCCACCATATATCCGGGCTTATACCTCCAGGCCCATCCTTGGCCTAGCCCAAGAGTCGCCAAGCATGACCCGGCCCCACCTAGGCGGGTCTCACCACAGGGTTATATCCCCAACATTAGGCCCCAGGGGTATTCGAGCTTGCTCATTTCAACCTTCTGTCTCACTTGGCGGCGAGTCTCCTTTGTTATCACCTGAAAGTAAGACTAAATGACCTGCCATGATGTCATACCAGATATATCAAAAAGATTCCCTAACGACCGCAACGGATCTTCCCATTATTGAACTGACGGCCCGAAAATCGAGTCGTTCGTCTCGGCCAATCAACTTTCGTCGCCTGGATTCTCGTGCCTGTTTCCACCTTTTGCCTATTAAATAGGACCACAGAGGACAGTTTTCACTTCCTTCTCCGCTCGCGCCTCTTCTTCTTCCTCCCGACGCTGTCGCTCCAATGTCTTTCCGCTCCGGTGAAGCTTCCACACCGTTGTCACGCCAGGCCGCTGCATCAACCTGGTTGGACCAGAACACTGCCCACATCCGTCGCGTCATCTCTGGTGAGTTCTTCTCTACCCCGAGATCTGTAGCTTTCGATAGGGTTTTCGTGGAGTTCCTTCGCCGCTAGAACACGAGCTCTTCATAATGTCTGATGGTAGGTAGATCAGTGAGCTTGATAATGCCGCCCTTTCCAGGGCGGTAGATCTTAGGAAGTAGATAATAGCACAACACAGATCTATAGTTGCTCCCTTTACTGTTTTCAAAACACTGCTAGTTCTTTTGTTCTTCACTAGGTTAGAATAAACCTGCTTTTTTGTTTGTTTTGTAGACCCATAACTATGTAGATGGTCTGTGAGACATGTTTTCCACACTCGGTAATATTTGCTCTGCTTCTTTGCAAACTTAACTCGCCAGTGAACTTTCGGCTCTCTCCTAAGCCGCTCCGGCGACTTGGCTTTATAGAACGTAGATTTTTCAGCCGCCCTTAGCTGTCTATCACCTTCTAACTCACCACACATCATTGCCTTGCACAGCTTTAAGTCTCCACCATGCCTCGTGCGTCCAATTCGTGTAACTGGGTCGGCTCTGCTATCAACGAAGAATTTCTGAAGGATTTTGTAGATGTTGGGATTTTACCAGCCAAAGATGTCATCCATTGGCGGGTGCCAAGCAACGAAAAGAAACACATTCCTCTAGAGGGCGAAGTAGTTGTATTCGCGGATCACCTCACGCGTGGTTTCGGCCCACCCAGCTCAAAATTCTTCCGAGACGTCCTTCATTTCTTTAAGCTGCGTCCTCAAGACATTGCCCCAAATTCCGTCTCAAACATGTGCAACGTCCAAACCCTCTGTGAGGTTTACCTACAAGAAGAGCAGTCCGTTGGTCACTTTCGGGAGTTGTTTTACGCCAACCGCCAGACGGAGGTGAAAGCTGGTCCAAGCTTAGAGCTTGGTGGGATCTCAATTCAGAGAAGACAGGATGTGACCTTTCCGGCTGCTCGGATGCCGAGTCATCCCAAAGATTGGAATAAGACCTGGTTTTACTTCAAAGACCCTTCTCCAGAGGGAGAGCACCCCTTGCCGGGTTATCATCCAAGCTGGCTCAAGACAACGACTGAGCTCCCTAACCGGTTGTCTATCGCTGAGCGGGCGAAGTATGCCCTGGCTCACACAAAGATTAAAGCCCTTATGGCCAATGGTCTAACGGGGATTGATCTGACCCGCTATTGGATTTCTTGGAGAGTCATGCCCCTGAGTCGGCGAAGCCGTCTCATGTGCGAGTACACGGGTGAATCTGATGACCCCCTTTGCTTCAACCCTAGCATGTCATCAGAGGATAATATCATGGCTGCCATCAAGAGCCTGTTCATGAATCTTCAGGATCTTGTCGCGCCACCGGGCTAGCACCTTTCTGTGCCGCAAACCCGGCCCCAGACGTAAGGGTGATTCTTGACCTCCTTACTTATGCGTTAGTCATACATATGTATACTTTGCAATCCTTTGACCTCTGCCGGCTTATACTTTCAGGCCAGTTCCAGCTTCTGGAAAAAGAAGTACGTTCCTCCTTCGAAGAAGTCAAAGGAGAAGGCTGACGGTCGAAAGAAGAAAACCGCACCTCAAGAACAACCGGAATCTGACGACTCAGAGGTGGAACTTGACTCCCTTGGTCGTCTCTTCATGCACCTTATTGACAATAATAATTCACAGGACAAAACAGAGACAAGCCACGCCAACGTTCCTGAGGTAACTTATGTTTCATCCGACTCAAAACATCTTGCACCACAGAAGATACGGTGGGTCGTCCAAAAGCTCCCACTTTCTCATCCTCTTGCTTACTTAGACCCCCACTTTCTTTTGAAAAAGACATCAACTCTCCCGATGCCAGACCCAGAGCACCGGCTCTAACAATCTCATGGCCGGGTTATCTCACTCTCCGGCTCAACGGAAACGGCCGGCTGAGGTATCTATTCAACCTGGCTTTGTCTTATCAACCTTGCCTTTATAATTCGACATTGTCTTATATTGTCTTAACTGCTTTCAGGACTCACCCCCTTCATCTGGTGACTCTACCGGAACTGCTCTGCCGCCTCTAAAGATCAACCCAGAGTACGTGCCTTTCATGCTTATGTTCAAACTTTTGTTATATGTAAAGCTTAAACCATGAACTTCTATGTTTTCCAGGGCTCAAGCAAAACGAAGGAAGACCGGCGGGTCTACCCCTCCTCCCAAGGCTCGAGAGCCGGAGCCTGCCAAATCATATTCTCCTGCACCGCATGTTGATCCCCTGTGCGGCCTCCAAGGACATGCCTGAAGAAGCTCGTTGCTCTGTTGAGCCGGTGGCCAATGACATAATTCCTGAGAGTCCTCCGAGGGCCAACTCTAAGCCGCCGAGCGCTTCACCAGCTGTTGACAACTCGGTTACTCCGGACGTCACCATTACCAGCACCGGCTTTCACTCTCCTCAACCTCATGTGTTAACAAAACACACTGAGGCGACTGAAACCTCGAAGAAGCTGGAATTTGAGCTCCCCGCGCTAGAGAAGCTAACAGTCGATGAACTTCACACTGGTTATCTGACCCGCCTGTCTACAAGCCGGAACATGGAGCTCAAGCTTGTCAACTTGATGAAGAAGAAATATGAGGTACTCTTGCTTTCTTTTCCTTATACCCTTACATAGCCCCCAAGAGCTGGTTTAGCACTTGCTAATGGTAAGACGGGTCTTTGAATCTTGATATAAGTAGAAACACTTAGCCTGTAGCCCTCAAAGATCAGCTTAAGACTTAACGACTGAGCCGATGTTTTAGTGCGTAAGTAGTTGTTCGAAGCGCCATCTGTAGCCCCCAAGGGCCGGCTTAATTTGATAAAAGATGAGTCGGAACTTCCACATAGATAGACCAAAGAGGCATATGCAGCCCCCAAGGGCCAGCTTAACTTGATGAAAGATGAGTCGGAACTTCACTGTAAATAGATTGAATAGCCAACTATAGTCCCCAAGTGCCGGCTTGACTTGTCTAAGTTGAGCCAGAACTTCATTGTAGTTTTGGAGAACAAACGGACATTAGCCCCCAAGTGTCCAGCATATTGCTCGCAATCTGCTTGAGATTTGCATTATATTGTCTTAATCTTCATCATCTGATAATATACCATCCTAGCGACTTAGCCTTCATTTTGTTTTTGATATGTCATAGGAAGCTTTAGACGAAGTCGGGTCTAAACTGATCGGTTTAAGGAGCAATCTGGCCACTCAGCAAGCCGCCCGAAGCGAAGCAGATGAGAAATGTCGGCTCGTCGTTGAGGAACTTACAAAAGTTAAAGCTGAATTTGCTGACTTCAAGAAGTCTGTTGAGACTGAGCAGGCCACCCTGGCGAAACATGCTGACGACACAGACCAGCGGCTTGTGGTTGTGTCTGACGAGCTTCATGCCTTAAAGCGCCATATTGTGAAGATGTCTACGATCATCTTTGGTAAGTACCAAATATTTAACCAACACTTCTTGTGTGAATACCTTTACCGGCGACTTGTAACCAAAAATCATTCTTATGCAGGTCAAAGGAGTCGGCAACTTGCTACTGACAGCTTGCTGCCATTGAAAGTCGTCTATACTTTGACAAAGCAGTTGTATTGCGGAGCTCTCTGCACAATCAAGGTGGTGCTCTATAAGGACAACATCCCTCCAACTATGAAGGGAGTCATAGAGTTGTTATCCACCCTGCCAAAAAATCTATCAATTGAAGAAATCAGCCGCCTGAAAAGGAGCCATCACAGCCATAAGTCGGCTATTAGCTTTCGCCCCAGAGTTGACTCCCAAGGACATGATGGACGGGTTTCCATCCAAGAAGGATGATGTCTCAGAGTTCACGGAGGCTGACTACGCTCGGTGCATGAAGGCTTCCAAAGTCCTCGCCTCCGTGTTAGCAGAAGAAGTGAACTTGTCAACATACCAGGCGGCTTATGATGTCGAGCAAAAGAGAGTACACGGCCCAACCTTTGAGGCCAAGGACTTAACGCCTGCACGTTGTAAGCACCTCTTTGCTCCTGATCTTGACCCGTCCCCCCTCTTTGAAGAGGCAAACTTGGCGGCTTTAACCAACTGCAACTAGGACGTGGACAATCTTCAGATTATGGAGGTCGAAGACCCGTCGCAGGTTGACCCGCCATCCAACTGACGACCGTGGTAATGCCGTGGACAATACGGCCTTGTGACCCGCCATAGGGAGGTGTAAAAAACTCTGAATCATCTCTTTTGAGCTCCCTAGAGAGCATTGTAATAGGCTTGTAGTAAACTTTGTTTTGCCTTAACTGTGCCATCAAGCACATATGGAATCATCTGGCTTAACGTATTATACCCGCCTTATGCTTTCAATTCATACCAGATGTTGTGGCGACTCTTGGTAATTAACCAACCGGCGAGAATAGAACACTCTTCGCAGTGTTAGGAGGGCGGCTTAGGATAGCACGACCAAAAGATGCTATATCTTTCCTGACTAGTTTTTTTAACTCATGTGCCGGTTCATCTGGGTTGACTTGCCACTTAAAACTCCTTAGCAGTACAGGGTCTCTATCGAGATTGGCCGTCAATACCTTTGAGCGGCTCATGGTCTCTAAGCAAGATTAACTAACAGGAAGTGTGACGTCCCAAAAGAGACTCGGTAGGGAATGAGTACCCAGATAGCCCATAAACTACCTCTCACATGACATAAATCTGTCGTTTTAACCTTAAACAGTGCAGGGTCTTTAAAAGATTAACTATTTTAAGAGTATGAACTGGCCACATAGCGGAGAGTCGGCAGTAGATGGGAGAGTTTATCCTTGCTTTCCGTAAGCTGGCCCTCACGTGACAAGAGCCGCCGTTTTAACATTTAACCAGTACAGGGTCTATATCGAGATTGGCCATCAATTTCTTTGAACCGGCTCAGGGTCTCTAGGCGAGATTAACTGGTAAAAGTTTGGCGGGTCACCTAGCGGAGCAGCATCAGCTTACAGGCAGGTTTAACCATGTTTGGCTTAAGAGCCGATCAAGAGGATGTGTAAGCTAAACCCGATGGGTTGGAAGCCCCCAAGTGACCTTTGTTGATGGAATCAACTGTTTGGCTTAAGAGCCAATCGATAGGGTGTGATAAGCTAAACCCGGTGGGTTGGAAGCCCCCTGGACGATCATGTTGACGGAGTCAACTATTTGGCTCGAGAGCCGATCAATAGGGTCTGATAAGCTAAACCTAGTGGGTTGGAAGCCCCCCGATTGACCATTTTTGCACAGATTGAGATATGCGAAACGGCAGAGGCCCCGGCTTGCAGGGATGCCAACTTTATTCATATATATATATATATATATATGATATGTACAACGAAGGTGTACAATGTCAAGTTTTTAAAACTTAAGTATAATAAGGCCGCAGATGCGCTATGTTCCAAGGCCGGCGGGTCTCTTGCCCAGAAGTGTGTGAGTCGTCTCCGACGTCAATGAGGTAATATGACCCATTGTTGAGATTTTTGCTGACCACGAAAGGCCCTTCCCATGGAGGAGATAACTTGTGTGCATCTATCTGATCTTGAATCAACCGCGGCACTAAGTCGCCTTCTTGAAACGTCCGGCTCTTAACTCTGCGCCTATGATGGCGACGCGGGTCTTGCTGATAAATTGCCGATCGAGCCACCGCCGGATCACGCTCTTCCTCCAAGGCATCCAACGCATCTTGACGTGTCGTTTCATTGTCTGCCTCAATGTAAGCCGCCACTCGTGGTGAGTCATGACAGATATCACTTGGTAACACGGCTTCTGCACCGTAAACCATGATGAAAGGTGTATAACCTGTTGATCTGTTGGGAGCTCTGTTGGAAAAGGTAGTGACTAGGAGGCGCTTAGGCATGCCTAGGCGCTAGGCAGTGGCCAATCGCCTCGCCTAAGGCACAAGCGAAAGTCTAGGCAGGTCAAGCAAACAATTGTCCATCCAAGAGAGAAATCATGCCATATTGTGCTAATATGCCAAACGAGTCATATTCCAATGGCAGTAGCTAGTAGTTAACGTATATGTATGCCCTAAATTAAGGAACACACATATAATAACCACATATACACCCTAGTAGTAGAAACTATATTACCGCCTAGGCTCCGCCTAGGATTCTTAAGCATCGCTTAGGCACTAGGCGAAGGAAAACCGCCTCGCTTACGCCTACCACTTTTTCCAACCTTGGTTGGGAGTGGTTCTGATGCTGCATAAGACAGACGACAACTCCTCCACCCAACAACCCGGCGTTCGCTATAAAGGAACCATAAGTCGGGGTTTGATACCTCTCAAGATTTCTGGGTTAGCGCACTCGATCTGACCGTTTGATTATGGGTGAGCAACTCTAGAAACATCAAGTCTGATGTGTTCACTTTCACAGAACGCTTTCATAGCCCCTTTGGAGAGGTTTGTACCATTATCTGTGATGATACTATGAGGGTAACCAAAATGGTAGATCAGCTTCTTAATGAACTGAACCGCCGTAGCCGCGTCACACTTGCCAACCGGCTCAGCTTCTACCCACTTGGTAAATTTGTCAACCGCCACAAGGAGGTAGGTATTCTTGTCCCTGGATCTCTTGAAAGGCCCGACTATATCAAGCCCCCAGACCGCAAACGGCCAAGTAATTGGAATCATGCGCAGCTCTTGAGCCGGGACATGAGCACGCCGACCAAACTTTTGACATCCGTCGCACTTGTGGACCAAGTCTTCCGCATCATTATGAGCCGTCAGCGAGAAGAAGCCATGTTGAAAGGCCTTGGCCACTAGTGAATTTGAGCCGGCGTGATGACCATAATCACCAGCATGAATTTCATTCAAGATTTCCTTGCCCTCTTCAGGTGAAACACAACGTTGAAACACGCCGGTGACGCTGCACTTATGTAACTCGCCATTGACTATTGCCATAGACTTAGACCGCCTGGTGACCTGTCTGGCGAGATTTTCATCATCAGGTAACTCGCCGTGAGTCAAGTAAGCCAAATAAGGCATAGTCTAGTCAGGAATTGCATGCAGAGCCGCCACCAGCTGTCCCTCCGGGTCAGGAATAGCCAAGTCTTCCTGTGAAGGTAACTTCACTGACGGGTGATGTAGTACATCTAAGAAAACGTTAGGCGGCACCAGCTTACGTTGAGAACCCAATCTTGACAAGGCGTCAGCCGCCTCGTTCCTGTGACGATCAATATGATCCACTTGATAACCCTTGAAGTGACCAGCAATGACATCCACCGCCTGATGAGAAGCCGCCATCCCTGGGTCCTTGGAATCCCAAGTGCCTGAAACTTGCTAGGCCACAAGATCTGTGTCGCCGAAGCATCTAACCCGGCTCAGGTTCATGTCCTTAGCTACCCGGAGGCCATGAAGCAGAGCTTCGTACTCGGCTGCATTGTTAGTACAAGGAAACATCAACCTTAGCACATAGCAAAACTTATCACCTTTGGGGGAAGTTAAGACAACCCCTGCCCCTGATCCTTCCAGCTGCCTGGATCCATCAAAGTGGATTGTCCAATATGTGTTATCCGGATTTTCCTCGGGCACCTGACACTCAGTCCAGTCATTGATGAAATCCACCAAGGCTTGTGACTTAACCGTCGTGCGAGGCACATATTTCAAATTGAGAGGTCCAAGCTCCAATGCCCACTTAGCGATCCTGCTAGTGGCTTCTCTGTTTTGAATTATATCTCCCAACGGGGTAGAGCTAACCATTGTAATCTGATGCCCCAGGAAGTAGTGCTTTAGCTTGCGATTGGCCATGAACACCCCATACACCAGCTTCTGCCAATGTGGATATCTCTGCTTGGATTCTGTCAGGACCTCACTGATATAGTAAACCGGCCGCTGAACCGGATATTCCTTCCCTGAATCCTTACGCTCAACAACGATTGCGGCGCTGATAGCCCTATTATTAGCCACCTGTACAAGAGCAAAGGTACTTTCTCCATCAGAGCAGCTAAGACCGACGACTCGGTGAGCTGCCTCTTGAGTGCCTCAAATGCTTCACCCGTCGCCCTACTCCAGACAAAGTTGTCCGTCTTTTTCATCATCTGATATAAAGGGATAGCCTTCTCACCAAGGCGGCTTATAAACCGGCTTAACGCAGCAATCCGTCCCGCCAGGCACTGAACATCATTAATGCATGCCGGCTCAGACAGGGAGGTGATAGCCTTGATTTTATCCGGGCTAGCCTCAATGCCACGCTCAGATACTAGAAATCCCAAGAGCTTGCCTGCTGGAACGCCAAAGACACACAAGTCGGGTTAAGCATCATCTTTTAGACCCGTAAGTCATCGAAAGTCTCCTTCAGGTCGTCAAGTAGAGTCTCCTTCTTCCTTGACTTGATCACAATATCATCCACTTATGCATGAACGTTGCGCCCGATTTGGTTGTCAAGACAGTTCTGTACACAACGCTGGTAAGTCGCATGGGCACTCTTGAGCCCGAAAGGCATAGACACATAGTAGGTAAGCACCAAAAGGCGTGATGAAAGCCATCTTTTATTGGTCCTTGACTGCCATCTTGATCTGATGATAACCAAAATAAGCATCTAGGAAGCATAAACTCTCACAACCCACCGTTGCATCAATGATCTGGTCAATATGAGGGAGAGCAAATGGGTCAGCCAGACAGGCTTTGTTAAGATCCGTGTAGTCCACACACATACGCCACGTGCCATTTTTCTTGAGCACTAGCATCGGGTTGGCGAGCCACTCTGGGTGAAAGACTTCGACGATGAAACCCGCCGCCAGAAGCCGGGCTACCTCTTCCCCAATGGCCTTGCGTCTCTCCTCCTTGAATCATCGTAGAAATTTCTTGGCTGGTTTGAATTTAGGATCCACATTAAGGTACTGCTCAGCGAACTCTCTTGGTACACTCGACATGTCAGAAGGTTTCCACGCAAAGATGTCTTGATTCTCACGGAGGAATTCGAAGAGCGCACATTCCTATTTGGGATCCATATTAGCTCCGATAGTGAACTGCTGAGATGAGTCGCCCGGATTTAAATCCACCAATTTGGTATCATCCGCCGAAAATTTGAGGGATGGCTCAACCTCTGTGGTAGGATTTTTTAGCAGAGTCATGTCCTCTGAGTCGACGGTTTCCTAGTAAAAATTGAGCTCCGCCTCAACACAACTCGACTCTGCATAAGCCGCATATCCTTCCTCGCACTCAATAGCCGTCTCTCGATCACCATGCACCGTAATCGTACCTTTTAAGCCCGGCATCTTGAGCTGCAAGTACACATAACAAGGCCTAGCCATGAATTTGGCGTAAGCCGGACGTCCAAACAAAGCATGCTACGGACTTTTGATCTTGACCACCTCAAAACACAAGGTCTCCACCCTGTAATTGTATTCGTCACCGAAGGCGACTTCCAAAGAGATCCTCCCCACTGGATAGGCTGACTTGCCAGGCACCACACCGTGAAAAACTATTGAAGACGGCTTAAGATCCTTGTCAAGCAACTTCATCCGGCGGAAAGTGTCGTAGTACAAGATATTGACGCTACTGCCACCGTCCATAAGCACCTTGGTAAACACGTAGCCTCCAACTTGGGGAGCAACTACCAACGCCAGCTATCCCGGGTCATCAACACGTGGCGGGTGATCCTCCCGGCTCCAAGTTATATCGTACTCAGACCACTTCAAATATTGCGGTAGCGCCAGCCTAATCGCATTAAACGCCCGCTTGCGCAACTTCTGATCTCGCCTATCAAGGCTGGTCGTAAAAACATGATACTGACCCGAGCTGACCTACTTTGGATTACTTTGATATCCAGACTGGTTATTCTGTTGCTGATTGTTGCCACCAGAGTGAGGATGATGTCCACCCTGGTTCGCCATGATGGCCGGATCCTGAGCCAGCGGACCCAAACCCGGCTCATGACTCACCTAGTCTTGAGCCGCCGAGCGGGCCACCATTGTTGTTATGCTATCGTAAGTTGTAGTCCTTGAACATTTGCATAACGTGGCAATTACCCCATGTGTGACCCGCCGGTCTGTCGGGGCGACTGTGTTATGGACAAGGTTTATTGAGCATCTCCTCCAAATTAAAAGGAGTCTTACCTTTATTAAAAGGCCGCTTGACCTTCCTGTTACCCTTAGCACGATTGTTGCCGGTGCTGGTGTTGGCCACCAGCTCTGACCCGCCATCCGGGTTTTTCCTCTTGCCTTGGTTACCATTTACTGCCGCACCCTTGCCATTGTCGTTCTTCTTACTCTGACCAGGCTTTTCTTCATCAGAGCCCGGATCCTTCGTATTACCAGAATCGGCGTATTTCGTGAGAGCCGCCATGAGCTCCCCCATGTCTTGACACGTGCGCTTGAGCCGGCGGAGTTTCTGCTTCAAAGGCGTGAAGTGGCAATTCTTTTCCAGAATCAAGACCGCTTGAGCCGCTGTAATCTGCTCAGACGAGTGGATGATAGTCGAAACCTGCCAGACCCAGTGATGAGCCGACTCATTTTCCTGCTGTACACGGTGATCCAAGTCCACAATCATCATGGGCTGCTTGCACGTTCCTTGAAAGTTTTTGATGAACCTCTCTTTTAACTCAGCCCAAGAATTGATGGTATTGGGTGGCAAACCCTTCAACCACGTGCGAGCCAGCCCTTCTAGCATCATGATAAAATACTTCGCGCACACCGCATCGTTGACGTCCAACATCTCCATAGCCAGCTCATAGCTCTCAATCCAAGCCTCCGGGGGTAGATCAGCGGTGTAATTTGGGGCATTGCGAGGGCCATTGAAATCCTTCGGCACACGCTCGTTCCGTAAAGCCGGCACCAAGCACGGCATTCCTATGGCCCTGGTGGTTACTCCTTCTCCAACCGAGATGGAAGGCGCAGGCTCTTGATGAGCCGCCGCCGCCAGAGCCGCCGCCTCACGTTGTGCCCTTGCCCGATCTACGAGCGCTTGAGCATCCAAAGCCACCTCGTCATCTCGCGACGGGCCCCGGTGCCGATCACTGCTAGATACCGCCGGCGACTCATAACATCGGCTGAAGCTATGGCTAGGGAGGGGGTTGAATGCACATGACTCCGGCTGTGGGTATACTTCTCTTGCTGGCCAATTGCCGTTTGTAGGTACCCAATAGCGTCCCGCACCTCTTCTGCGAAAGGCGCCTCGTCGGGAATAGGGATTGTTCCAAACCGGGTCGCCGCCACCATGTTCTCCACCGGGTTTGAGTAGTGACCCGCCGGTGTCGGGAAAGCCATCGATGAGGTCTGGTTCCGTCGGGGCGGATTAAGCTGCTGTCGAGCCGCCGGCCGACTTCCAGGTGCTTCCGTTGTCCGACCCGTTCCTGGCGTATTAGAAAGGTTTCGGGCCTCATATTGCTCTCGCAGGCGGGACTGATGCCTCATCCGCCGCACCGCGGCCGCTGACTGTTGTTCTAGCTCAAGGCGGAAAGCATCTGTCTTAAGGCGCTTTGCCTCCACGTCCATCTGAGCTTTTAACGTGCCGATCCTCTGTTGGACTTCCGCCATCTGGTCCTTCAGTCTTGTGATCTCCAGGTTCCGGGCGGATTGATTGCCAGGCGTGACCTTGGCTGTCATCAGGGTTGTGAGCTCGTTCATCAGATCCAGAAGAACCTAAGCCGATGGCGGGTCAGCCCCCGTGTTTGCCGCCCCGGCGGCCGCACTGCTTGTGCCTAGCTCTGTTCCCACCATGAACATGGCCTCATGAGACGACAACCCATGATCATCCGGCTCCGACCGCTCCGACTCGGGGTAAAGCTCATCGTAGCCCCATGTTCGCCATCGTGAAGTTGGTAGATTGATTCCGCCTCTCCGCTCGAAGATCCATCGTCTGAACAGATGAGGGTCTCCTGCGACTTAGAAGCCTCAAGATCCATACCTTGGGTGAAGCCAACGAATACATGATTCCTTCCCGGGTTAACATGGGCGGGTTGCACGTGTCGAGCGGGTTGCGCGTGCCGAGTCGGCTCGACGATGTCGGTGCAGACGTCCGGCCCGGGTGTAGATCCGCCGACCTTGCCGATGGAGACGTGGATTCCGCTGAAGGGAACCCGGAAACCATACTCCACAGAGTCGGCGTCGGGACCCCAGCCGACGTCGTCGATGTAGACCAGCCGCAGTGACTTTTATTCATCCTTCCGATCACGTATGCCTCGATCCCTGGAAGAGAGCCCTTTGAGAATTCGACACCACCGAGCGCTAGCCCCACGGTGGGCGCCAACTGTCGTGGTTTTATCACGGCAGATGTCCGAGGACTTAGATTTGAGGCCATCGCTAAGGTAATGGACTCAAAGGGGTTGGTTGGGACGAAGGACACGAGTTTACCCAGGTTCAGCCCCTCCGATGGAGGTAAAGGCCTACGTCCCGCCTGTGTTGTATTGATTGGAGTGTCGATTACAAGGGAGCGTATTCGCTTGACCTAGCTCTCAATCAGTTGGTTTTTGTCTAAGTCGCCCCGGGTCTCGCCCTTATATAGGAGGTCAAGACCACGGGTTACACAAGTCTCATACCGACTCTTACAACGTGTCCGACTCTAACTCTATGTCGTCTTGCCTTCCTGAGCAAGCCGTCTCTGGGCGGCTTATCCGCCCGGGTCTTCTTTGCCTTCTTTGTCTGGGCCCCACTTGGCCCATCTTGGCGAGCCGCCATATATCCGGGCTTATACCTCCAGGCCCATCCTTGGCCTAGCCCATGAGCCGCCAAGCATGACCCAGCCCCACCTGGGCGGGTCTCACCATGGGGTTATATCCCCAACAGACCCCCTTTCTCACTCGAACCCCGATCCATTCGGGGGATAATGACGAGGATATGTATCTAAGGTAGGGTCCTAGGCCTAACCTACATACCCTACCTAAGGACACTATATTGGAGGACTTGAAGATTACAAGAGAGATTCCGAATGGATTCACCATGGTGCTCAAGTCACTCGACAGTTAATCCACTCGGAATCTTCTCCCTCCACTCGACAGTCACCTGTCACTCAGAAGACCTCGCTTCCAGTCAATGCCAGAAGAGTAGAAGCCACCCCAGGGAGGCCAACAGGCAGGCGTTAGGCTAGTCGTCATTAGTAGCAATTATGATGGATGTTACCAGTAACACTCGTCTGTATTGCCACGATCGAACCCTTGGATGCCTGGCACTTATGAGGGCCAGCGTGCTCTATATAATCCACCCCTCCCCTATGGCACAAGGGTTCGCACCTTCTGTAACTCATACTACCCACACGACAAGAGCTCTCGAGCACTGAGACGTAGGGTTGTTACCACCACGAGAGGGGCATGAACTCATACATCTGTGTGTACATCCTCGCCGTAGCTAGGACTCTGCCCTCTCCTTTCGTACCCCTATATTCTACTATCAGACTTGTTCCCACGACAATGACCTAGAGTGACTCGATGGGGATGGCCTCTGACTTCTTCTTTTCAACCTCGAAGGGTTCTTCCTCTCCGGGCTCCTCGGGGGAGGAAGACAAATTGTGAACACGACGGGTCCTCTCCCTCTTGCTTGTAGGAGATTCTTAGCGTTCATGCTCCAAATAATCCTCCTCTTGAGAGGAGATTTGCCTCTCATCCCATGAATGAGCCATTGCTTGTTGCACTTCAAAACTATAAAATACTTGGGCTAGATTGGTTTGTTAGCTTTGACGAAGAAGGAGGCAAGGGTGCATTCAGTAAGGTACGTTTGAGTTTCTCAAAAGAATCCTTGCAGTCGTCATTGGACACGAATGGAACACTTTTCTACAAGAAGTTAGTCAAAGGTTTTGAAATAATAGAGAAGTTTTTAATGAAGCGTCTATGGAAACCATTATATCCAAGAAAACTCCTTATTCCGCTTATGGCTCGAGGATAAGTGAGCTTATATATGGCATCTATTTTTTACTTGTACACCTCAATACCTTTTCAAGATATTTTATACCCCAACACAATACCTTCGTTAACCATGAAATGACACTTCTCTTAGTTTAAGATGAGATTGGTGTCCTCACATTGATACGTCTCCAACATGTCTATAATTTTTAATTGTTTCATGATATTATTTATCAATATTATATGATTATATAACATTTTATATTATTTTTTGAAACTAATGTATTAACCCAGTGCCCATACCAGTTGTTGTTTTTTGCTTTTTGGAAAATTTATACCAAACAAAGTCCAAACGCGACGAAACTTTTTGACGTTTTTTCTACACCAAAAGAACACTTGGAAGATTCAAAGGGAGTCCAAACGGCAGGGGCACGCCCTCCCTCCTTGTGACTCCCCTATGGCCCCGGTTGACTATCTCTTCGGCCTAGAAATTCATATATATCCCAAACACCATAGAGGAGAACCCGAAACAATTTTTCCACCACCGCAAGTCTCTGTTCTTCTGCGATCCTATCTGGAGGCCTTTTTCTATACTCTGTCGGAGGGGGAGTCAATCACGGAGGCCATCTTCATAGAACTTGTTGCCTCCCTAATGCTGTGTGAGTAGTTCCTATAGGACCTATGGATCCTTAGTTGTATCTAGATCTCTCTCTCTCCCTTCCTTTCTTGCTCGTTTGATCTTCAATACAATGATCTTTTCGAACACCTATTCGATGTTACCTTTGTAGTGTGTTTGTTGGGATTCGATGAATTGTGAGCTATGTTTGGATTATTAATTGAAAATAATTGATCCAATATGAGAATTATTATGTGTGATTTTATATAGCTATGTATGCTTTCTGATCTATAAGTTTGCTTTGGCGAAGTAGATGAGTAGATCTTCAGAGGGGGTGATGCATAGTAATACATTCAATCTTGTGGCATCCTCACTTTGTGACAGGAGGACTAGCGAGGCACGTATTTCTGTTTCTGCTGCCTAGGATAAAGCAGCGGGGTCTGAACATATTATTCAGTCTTTATTTGTCTACATTATGTCATCTTGCTTAAGCCGTTTCTCTGTTTGTATAAACTGAATTACCATAGATGCAGGCAGGAGTCAATTGATTGGTGAAGTAATAGTAGTGGATGCATGCGGGAGTCGGTCTACTTGTTACGGACGTAATGCCTATATATTGACCATGCCATGAATAAGGATATAATTATTTGCTTTTTTTAATAGTAATTTGTGCACCCATCGCTACTATGCTCATGAGAGAGGTGCCTTCAGTGAACGCTATGGCCCTGTAGTCCATTTTTATAATTTATATATCAAAAACTTACAAACATATTTGTTGTTATTTATTTACTTATTATTTATAATTATCTATATTCTACTATAAGATTTAATTAATCTTTGCAATTAACGAGTAAAAAGGGCTTGACAATCCTTTTGCCCGCATTGGGTGCAAGTATTTGCTCTTGTTTTGCAGAAACTGTTGATCGTGTGTTTGGATAACTTCGTATTGGTTCTTAACCAAGGCGAATATTTTTTTTCCTACCTTACTACATCGTTCCTTCCTCTTTGGAGAAAAACCCAAGGCATCTACAAAGTAGTAGTCCCCAACAGGCGTCTCGTCTCTTTAATTACATCACATACGTGTTTGTATCCATATGTGGCATTACCCTGGGATGCATGGTATGCTTTCTTGTGTGATTGCATGCTTTATATTGAACATTTTTACTTTTTAAACTAGGTTTGCCCCTAAATTATGTTATTATATTCTAAGATACATGCTTTGACACACTGCTTTGCAGAAAATTTATGGGCTTAACCAGCAACATTGACAACATAAACACATGTAAACACTAATCTAGGTACGCAATTATCGTGTAGCTCTAACATTTATCCTTACAAACATTGTGAGAGATCAAACATTATAATTTGTTGCAACGTTATTGTTAGTTCATGTAGGAAGTTTAAAAAACCATCTAATTGAATGGATTTCGCCACAAATCTAAGAAATCCAATTTATTGACATCAATCCACAATTTTATTTACATGTCTTGATTTATAGTAATAGTTTGCATGCACACATACATTTAGAGCGTTCTTGTTTGTAGGAGTCTAAACAAATTACTTGGCGGATATCTAGAGTACGACGTGATACGCATATAACATAATAGATAATTATAGATCATACAAAGTGTCAACTAGTAGTCTATCTTAAATATACCAAGGATTTGGCATCTTTCTAATTCTCTCGAAACAACTCGACCACCCTAGACCTGCCTAGCCATCCCAAAACAAACTGAAACCGATAAGATTTATGTCACACAATGACTGATAAAAACACAGGGAGTGTTAGAAATTATACTACAACCTTCTTACATTGCTTAGTACCACCAAGCCATGTACAAGCTGGGTAGTCAATTGACTACCCAGCATTTTGATGAAACTAGCATCAGGTGTAGAAATATTGGAACAAATTTATATAAATTTATATGTTTGACTACACAATGTGAACTTGAATACACAAGACTACATTCTGGCACTACCACTGCTACACATAAGAGGTGGTGGTCAAGTGGACCGCCTCGAGCTTCGCAGGTTGATGACAAGGACGGGCGGTGACAAAATTTGATGATTGCGAAGCAAGATGGCTAGAGGCAGGAGTTGAGCATGAAACTCGTCGACGGCGAATCCAGTGGCTGGCTTCCATATCACTATTTGCGGACAAATATGGGGTATAATTTAGAGGTCGTGTTGGAGAGCTAATACGTCTCCAACTTATCTATTATTTTTTATTATTTCATGCTATTATATTATCAATTTTGGATACTTTATAATCATTTAATGTTATTTTACATCATTTTTTGGGACTAACCTATTAATCTAGTGTCAGTTCCAGTTTTTTGCGTGTTTTTGACTTTTCAGAAAATCAATACCAAACAAAGTCCAAACATGATGAAACTTTACGGCGATTTTTTCTAGACCAAAAGATAGTCTAGAAGCTTGGGGAGGAGGCCAGAAGATCTATAGGAGGGCCATAAGCTCGCCTGACGCACCCTAGGGGTAGGGCGCAGCACATGAGCTCGTGACTCCCCCTTAACGTGTTTTGACCTAATTTCACCTCTGTAAATTCCCATATATTCTCAAACCAATATAGATACACCCCCCAAACACTTTTTCTGTCACCGCAAGCCTTTGTTCTTCCGCGATCCCATCTGGAGATCTTTTTCGATACTCTACCAAGGGGAACCGATCACAGAGGCCATCTACATCAACCTTGCTGCCTCCATGATTATGCGTGAGTAGTTCATCATAGACCTACAAGTCCATAACTAGTAGATAGATGTCTTTTCTCTGTCTTTGATCTTATATAGAATTTCTCCTCGATCTTTTTGGGGTTTTATCTGATGTAATCTTCTTTTACGGTGTGTTTGTTGGGATCCGGTGAATTGTGGGTTTATGATCAGATTATTCATTGAAAGTAATTGAGTTTTCTCTGAACTTTATTATGCATGATTGTTATAGCTTTGTATTTCTTTCTGATTTATCTGTTTGGTTTGGCCAACTAGATTGAGTTATCTTCAATGAGGGAGGTGCTTTCTAATGGGTTCAATCTTGCGATGTTCTATATCCCAGTGACAGAAGGGACAAGACATGTATTTGTAATGTTGCCATTAAGAATAAAAATACGGGGTTCATTCATATTGATTGAGTTTACTATGTCTATATCATGTCATCTTGCTTAAAGCATTACTCTATTTCTCATGACCTCAATACCTAGAGAGACAAGCATAGAAGCGCTCTCGAAATGGAGTAATAGTAGTAGATGCAGG
Organism: Hordeum marinum; assembly: GCA_022496015.1. NCBI lineage: Eukaryota > Viridiplantae > Streptophyta > Magnoliopsida > Poales > Poaceae > Hordeum > Hordeum marinum. The sequence continues at coordinate 367,008,448 of CM039676.1, read as the reverse complement.
CGGGAGTCGGTCTGCTTGCCATGGAGGTGATGCCTATATACATAATCATTGTCATGAATAACATCATAACTATGGGCTTTTCTATCAATTGTCCAATAGTAATTTGTCGATCCACCGTATGTTATGTGTTTGAGAGAGAAGACACTGGTGAAAAATATGCCCCCTCGGGTCTACATAATGATATTGCTAAAAAATTACTTCTGCAATTTATTTACTTTTCTTTTTATCTATCTATCACTATCAGAATTGATCCTTGCAAATAATAAGTTCAAGGGATTGACAATACTCTTGCCCGCGTTGGTGTAAGTGTTTGCTTTCGTGTGTGTACTTGCTGAAGACGAGAATTGGGGTTATTCTTTCTATTGGTTCGATAACCTTGGTTCTCACTGAAGGAAAACTTATCCGTTACTATATTGCTTCACCCTTCCTCTTCCGAAAAAAATCCCAACACAACTCATAGGTAGCAAGATCGCCCTTAGTATATTCTTTTGTATCTCTTGACGTGTTTTGTCATATCTTACCTAACAATAAAGGGCTATTACTTTTGGTAGTACCTCACGGAAATTGCCCTCAAAGTAGAAAAATATTATCCATCAATTTCATAATAATAAAAAACATTTCAAATAGGGGAATCCCCGCCTGCGCGTGCCCATGCAGTTGGGACCTCCTATGCTATGCTCTGCGCACTAGAAGAAGACGCAACACACCCGTTTGGGCTGGCCCATGTCTGCGGACTGTTTTTTTATTTATTTTTTATTTTTTATTTTACGTTTTCATTTTTTCTACTTTAAAAATTTTGGGACTTTAAAAAATTGAAAAATAAAAAATGATAATTTTGAAACAAATTGTTTAATAAATAATAATAGTTTGTTGATTCAAAAATAATCATGATTTTGTAAAACAATATTTGCTTGATACAAAAATATTTGCATTTTTGAAAACAATTGTTCAGGAAATCAAAAAATGTTCATGATTTTGTAAAAAGTCAATGTATTAAAATATGTTAATGGAATTGAACAAAACTTCGCCAATTCAAAAAAAATGTTCAGGAACGAAAAAATCCTAAAAATTCAAAAAATGTTCGTTATTTACAAAATAGTTTATTCATAAAACTGTCTCTGATTTAAAAAAATCGTGCATTTCAAAAAATGTTCATTAAATTTAAAAATATTCATTAAATCGAAAATTGTTCGTGAATTCCAAAAATTGTTCCTCCAATTTCCAAAAAAATGTGCGTTGATTCTAGAAATGTTTGCCGATTCAATAAAATTGTTTACCAATGTTCACGATTTTTGTAAAATGGTTGCAAATAGTATAAAATGTTCATGAATTCAAAAAATGTTCTTGACTTTAGAAAATATTTGCAAATTTGTATATGTGTTTATGAATTAAAAAATGGTCGCGATTTCAAATATGTGTACAAATTTAAACGATATTCCTTATTTCACGAAATTGGGAGTGATAGTGTCTCGATGATGCAGCAAAATATGATCATGGCCGTTAGAGATATAATTTTATTTCTCACCTTACTGCATGGGTTCTTTTGCTAATATGTTAAAATGCCTACAAGTGTATAAGCTGGATCTTTCGAATGTATTCACTCGTTGAGTACGTTGAAAGATCAACGGGGAGACTATTGTGCGTATAAGGCTGACCTTGCAAAAGCATACGACCGAGTAGATTGGAGATTTTTGAAGAACATGCTTGGGACGTTTGGTTTTGAGCCCACCTCGATTAACTGGATTATGATGTGTGTTACATCAGTGAAATATTTAGTTCGGTTTAATGGCAAATGTTGGAGCCTTTCTATCTGTCGTGTGGGCTCAAGCAAGCGGATCCTTCATCTTCGTACTTATTCCTATTCGTGGCTGAGGCCCTCTCTTTGCTTTTGAAGGAAGCATGTATAAGGGTGAGCCTAAGGAGTTTCAGGTCAACACACATTCTCCAGGTATTTCTCATCTATTGTTTGCGGATGATAGTCTTTTATTTTTCAAGGGATCCATTAATCAAGCCTTAGTCATTAAAAAAGTTTTGGCGACTTATGAGAAGGGAATTGGTCATCGTGTGAGTCCTGATAAGTGTTCAATTAAGTTCGAGAAAAAGTGCAGCATGGAGGATCAGGTCGCCATGATGGTTATTCTAAAGATTACCGTAGAGGGATATTAGGATAAGTATCTTGGCCTACCAGTGCCAGAGGATAGAATGAAGGCTGGTAAATTCCAGTCAACAAAAGATAACGCCTTAAAAAGATCTTCTGATTGGGTTGAAAATATGCCTCAAGCGGTATTAAGGAATCTCAATTCAAGTTAGTATTGCAAGCGCTCCCATTGTACGCCATGGGTATTTTTAAATTTCCAGTCTCTCTGTGTGATGATCTTACCCAGATTATAAGGAATTTTTGGTGGGAGGACGAGGAAGACAGAAGGAAACCCAATTGGTTAGACTGGGATAAACTTACTAAGCCTAAAAGAGAGGGAGGAATGGGGTCCGGTGACCTTACGTTATTTAACCAAGCTCTCTTGGCAAAGCAGGCCTCGCGGTTAATGGTGTATCCGGAATCGTTGTGCTCTAAGGTTCTGAAGGCAAAATACTATCCCAATGGTCATATTTTGGACAGTCTTTCCGCAGTCCACGTTAGTAAATTGGCAAGGTATCATGCATGGACTGGATCTACTAAAAATAGGGGTCATATGGACGGTGTTCGATGGTAAAAATGTTAATATTTGGAGATATAATTGGCTTCCAAGAATTTCGGGACTAAACGTTGTAGCCAAAAATAATCGGACTAGGCTAAAATGGGTATCTGAATTATTGATGAGCGGGACTAGACGATGGGATGAGAATTTCATTAGGCACTTGTTCTACCATCATGATGCCGAGTAGATTATAAAGCTTCGTATAGAGTCTGTGGGAGAGGGTGATCTAATTGCCTAGCACTTTGAGGAAAACAGCCCATTTTCTGTAAAGAGTGCGTACAGACTGGCAGTAAGCCTTATAGAGAGAAAGGACGATACTCGCATGTCCGGCAATCCTGGTAATGCGAAAAAAGATTGTGGGATGTCATTTGGAAGACATATCTTCCACAAAAAATTCGAATTTTTGCCTAGTGAGCTGCGTCAAACAGTTTAGCGATCCAGGAAAATAGAGTTTCTCACCACCAATCGGTGACAGGTATTTGTTCTATATGTGGTGTTGAGGATGAGAGTGTATTCCATGATCTTGGGACTTGCCCAAAGGCATGTGCTTTTCGGTCCGCCTTGGGTGAGGAACATCCTAGGCGAGGAGTTTCTTAGATTTACGGGGCCAGACTGGTTCCTTATTATCCTTGACCAGCTAAGATCAGTGGCTCTCGAGCAAGTTTTATTCATGTTTTGGAGAACCTAGCACCTCAGAAACGACCTGATTTTTGGAGAGGGGAAAGAATCCGTTTCCAACTCTGTTATGTATGAACAAAATTATTGGAAAACTTTCTCTTTAGGGCACACCGCTGGCCACGTGGACTTAAGCAACAAAGGTAAGGGGGTGACAGATTCTTGGAGGTATGTCATTCCAGGTGCAATTGATTGTTCTCTTTGGAAACGGTCGACCTCTGAGTACATTAAGATTAATGTGGATGCAAGTTTTGTGGAGAGTGTCGGAGCTGCTAGTGTTGGGGTTGTCGCCAGGAACTAACTAGGCGAAGTTTTGGTCTTCCCATGGGATTTTATTCACTCGTGTACTTGTGTGGATGAAGCGGAACTTCGTGCATGCCTCGCCGGCCTATACATAGCTATTACTCTCCACAAGCCAATTATCTTGCAAACTAATTATTCCTTTGTTGTTTCCTATTTGGCAAATGTGTCCATGGACAGGTCTCCTTTTATGGATCTGAAATAGGAAGTGCTAAGTGCCTTCATGTAACGACCAAACCTCGAAGGGTTTGAGTCTCTATGCTTACCGTGTTAGTCCCTGGATCGATTCGCTAGCGGACACAGTATAGATGAATACCAAAATAGCAAGTGCATCATTTATTACAATTTATGATCCAGAATTTATAATGTATAACAATCTGCATAGCACTTGGCTAGCTTTATTCGATCAAATAGCGGAATAGTAGTAGAAAATAACTATGAGTCCCATCATGTCCCACTGGCGATGCTGAGTGCAGAATCGTGACCCTAACGATACCTTACTCTTTGTCTGACAATCCTGCAACATGAGACGTTGCAGCCGTATAGGTCAATACATTGAATGTATTGGCAAGTTACACAGGAGAAATAATAAGCAGACCTACATGTATATGCATAGTATAACAAAGGAAGGCTTGATGGTTATTTTGTAGAAAAGCTAATTTTGTCCTCATAACTACATAATAGTCAAATTTTAATTTATTTGCTACAAGTAAATACATATGGTTGAATTGGCATCTCCAACTCCAACCTAAACCATTATTAAGTTTCCCACCAAGTTTTTTAAGGGTAACATCTGTCAAGATCATCCAACAATTGTAATGACCTAGCTTCTCAAAGTTGTCCATAACCGGGGACACGGCTAATCATGATTAGTTTTATTACTCTACAGAGTTTTGCACACTATACCCACTGGAACCAACCTGAAGGTTGAGACGAAGTCTTTCATAAGCAGTCACCTCCACCCAACGGCAGCCGATACGCCTACTCATATCTACATCTGCTAGCTTTTCCCAGGCGAGGTTCCCACAACCTACTCAACTAAGCCAGTGCCCATATAGCTAGTGGTTGTGCATAGAAGCTACTAGTCACTAAGTCTGTTTGATCTTTTTGAACCTCGGCTTCATTCCACTTACATTCAGAGGGCCGAAACCATAATGTTCTTAAAACCACCCATCAATACCAAATCCGCCCAGAGGTGAATTATATCCTTAATTACTACTCAATTTACTTAATAATCCTCACATAATCTCAATGAATACACGAACCAACCCCGTCTACACAGCATAGCAGGACTCACTACCACGATCTTCATTGACGAGGGGATAACTGAATGGCATAGCATAGTATAACAATATTCATATACATGCATAAATTCATAGTGACGGGGATATACCGCATGGTATAACCCGGCCTGGCGACTCACAGGAGACCCGGCCGAAGACATGACATCTTATTTATGACCCGGCAAGCGGGTCACAGGATGACCAAGCCCAAGACCCGGCGGGTGAGCCGGCGCCAGGCGGCTCACAAAAGAAGGCCCACAGGAGAAGGCCCACAAGAGAGAAGGATTCCCTTAAAGGAAATAAGACCCGGAGTAGGATTCGTGAGAGACTAGTCCTAATCCTACTCCTAGTAGGACTCTATTTGTAAACCTACCCTCTCCACTTATATAAGGAGGGGTAGAGCACCCCTAGAGGGACAAGTTCTAAAAAGACACAAGTCTACAAGTTTAGACAACACAAGAGATTAGAGATAGAAATGTTAGAGGCTCTCGTGATTAGAGGTAGCAATTAGCACCCTTGTAACCGAGAGATCTTCATCATCGTCAATACCAGACAAGCAGAGGCTTTTACCTCCATCGGAGGGGCCGAACCTAGGTAAACCTCCGTGTCTTCTCGATTCCGATCAACCCCTTCAAGCCGCCACGTAGTTGCATCTCGCCCTGAACCTAAAGTCCGTTGACCCGGACATCTGCCGTGATAAATCCACGACAGTTGGCATCCACCGTGGGACCCGCATACGATGGTTTGTGTTTTTGGAGGGAGATCTCTGAGGAATCGAGAAGATCGTGGATCGTCAGATAAAGAAAATCTGGCTCAAAAAGGATCTATGTGTGTAGAAGATTTCGATGGGTTCAATCTTGGTCAAACCAACATCAGCAAACGACAGTAACTCACCGTACCAGAGACTCAACGTTAACACTATACCGGAGATCAAATTCTATTGTTGCGAAATCCAATCAAAGCAATGTTTGGAACCGATGTAACCTTGGAGTTGTGCTGGATATCTACAACCACAAAAACGTGATCCTTTTCCATATTCAAAGGGCCACATGTGTCAAAAGAAAAAGAAAACGATGAGAAGCCCATCGTGGACTCGGTCTCCGCCTACCGCTATGGTGCCATAGCCGGCTCGCCCCGCCGGCCGCATCGTGGCTGGCTTCGCATCACCACCGCACCTCGGCCAGCCCGGCTGGCTCCCCCACCTTGCCTGTTGCCTCAAGCCGGCTTCCTTCGCTGCGCTCACCTGACCCATGGTCGGGATCGTTCTCCTCACCCGTGTCTGCATCGCCGCAGGCCGCCTCACCATCACCGTACCTTTGCACATCCGAGCCGCCTGGCCGGCTCGCCATTCCATAGCGGACGTTTCCTCTAGCACCTGGCTAAATCGTCGCCCTTCACCTTGCCCCCGTGCGCTCGCTCGCAGCGTCTAAGCCTCCTGGTCGCCATGGCCCCGCAACTTCATATCTGAGCCGCCCTGACCCGGATTTGGTCGCGGTATGGCCCTGCGCTGATGAGTTGCCCTGCTGCACAAGCTGCACGCCTGCGGCACCCTGCGCAGCCACCCCTGCCATACGTCATGATCCAGCCCTCGTGCACGCCTACCACAGCCATGGCTCGTCGCAGCTGCCACGCACCTCTACTCCAGCAAGCCGTCGCCGAGGTCTGCTTGCGTTCCGACTCTGAGCCGCCGCCGAGTTTTGCTTCCTCCGAGTCGCTCCCGCACGCTTTTCACCCTCGAGCCGGCCTCAGTTTCTGCCGTCACCACGCCATGGTCGCCTCGGACACGCCCTGTCAGCTGCGCCGTGGCTGTCTCGGCCTCACATCGACCCGCCGAGCTTCTGCGTGAAACTATCGTGGGTCACCTCTGAGCCGCCGTTTCCGCAGCCCCACCATCGTCCGCCGACCTCGTCACCACAGGCTGGTGCTCTGCTCCCCCGCACGGGTTTCCGGAACGAGTCGTCACCATGAGCCACCGCGCTAGCCTGCCTCCACCGCCCTTGCCGGTATGTCTTTGAGCCGCTGTCGCGCAAGCCGCCTTCATTGTGCTATGTGCCGCACCGTCCGAGCCGCCTCGCCTTGTGCCTCGTTACTACTTCGAGCCGTCCGTCGCGGCCGCCATCGTCGTGTTGCGCCACGGCCGTTCACTCCACAGAGCCGCCTCACCTCGACCTCATGCGTGCCTTACAGCGGTCTGCTCTGCGCAAGCCGCCATGCTGGCCGGACGAGCTCTTACTCCGGTTCACCATGGCTTGCCCCGACGTGTCCGACAGCCGTCGACTCCGCCGTGCCTCCACCCGCCGCTGCTCCAGGCCGCCTCAGCCTCTCCGCGCTGACGTGCCATGCTCCGAGCCGCCGTCTCCGCCACCGCCGCCTCTGCTTTCGCTCCGCCATCGCCGTGATTGCTTGACTTTGAGCCAGTTTCGCTCAAAGCCGCCATCTCTGCCTCTCGCCTCTGCCTCCGCGACACGCCTCCGAGCCGTCCGACTTGGTAGCCGCGGCCTCACCTCCGGGCCCGGTGTCGTTCACCCTTGCCCCGGCCATGACCCGCCGTGGTCTCTGCTCCGTCCGCCGCACACCACCGACAGGCTCCGCCTCGCCCGCGGTACCCGCACCGCCAGCCGGCCCCGCTCCGCGCTTCCGGCTGCCCGCCTCGCTGGAATCGCTGGCCCGCTGTCGCCTCGCTCCCCCGGTTCTACCCCAAGACACGCCCGCTGCTCCTCGCCTGAGCCGGCCTTCGGTGTGCCAGTTCCTGCGGTCCGTGGCCACCTCGGCTCGCCAAAGTGACCCACCAGTTTGGATAAAAAAAGTGGGGAGTCGGTTAAAAAAATGAAGGAAGGCCATGTGGGTGCTACTACCGCTTTGAAAGGGCATCCGACGAGATGTCGATTACAGAACATCTATCATTCAAACAAAACAGGTGATGTCTATCATATGTGTTCTATGATATATATTAACTTTTCTGTGAGAACGATTACTTTGGTCAGTGCTGTTTGTATGCAGGGCCATTATTCACTGCCAAAAGGGGCATTATACCACAGAGACAGAGCACATGTCAGCATCATTCTGTATTGGTATTCGTCTGCGCGGCTGCACCGGCTTGCAACACCGTGGTTACCTCCCGCGATAGCACCGGTTTACAAGGCCGTGGACGTCTCTCGCCATCAGCGACCGGCTTACAACGTCGTAGCCAATTCTCGCCGCCCGCACTGGCTTACAAATGCCATGGCCGTCTCTCATTATCCGCACTAGCTTATAAACGCCATGGCGTATTTCACAAACAGGGCCGGCTTACAATGCCGCAGTTGGTTTCTATGCCTACATCAACCTATCAATGCAGTGCTCGCCGGTATGAGCTGCCTGGCGGACAGGCGCACAAGTCGCCGCCACTACAGTTTGGTTCACTTCAACAAACAGCAGAAACGAACCATCGACCGGATCATTGAAGCAATTCATACGGGATCATTTATAACCTGTCACGGCCAACCTCAACTTTCGATGAAGATCCTCAAAGCCGCCTCTTCGAGTCAACTTGAGGCTCGGGGGCTACAGACATAGTAAGACACATTTGGTCGTTTTCAATGAGAAGCCCGGGTCTTTGCAAGATGAAATTTTCCGGCTCAGAAATTTGAGTTGCAGAGGTTTGTTCACCGTCAAAACGGCTGATCTATCATCCGGCTTTATGCCATATCAAGCGTTGTGGCACGGAGGCTTCTTGCCTTCGGGTATAGCTCACATCTCCCCTGCGCAATCGGCTTTTATGCTGGTGCAAGGAGGCTTCTTGCCTTCGGGTATAGCTTACTTCTCCCTTGCACAGCCGGCGATATGCCCAATTAAGCACTGTTGCAAAGAGGCTTCTTACCTTTTGTATAGCTTATTTCTCCTTTGCACAGCCAGCTGTTATTAAACTGTTGCAAGGAGGCTTCTTGCCTCCGGGTATAGCTTACTTCTCCCTTGCACAGTTGGCTTTATGCCTAGTTTGGTTACATTAAGCGCTGTTGTTGATGGAGGCTTCTTACCTTTGGTATAGCTTACAGGACCCTAAGACAACAGCGTGTACACCAAATTCCAGTTGCTTATCAACTGCGGCCATCGAAGGGGGCTTCTTACCGACGGGTATCGCTTATCTCACCCTAATGGCCGGCTTTATGCCACTTCCGGTTACTTATTAACCGCGGTTGTCGAAGGGGGCTTCTTACCGACGGTTCGCTTATCTCACCCTAACAACCGGCGTTTACACCAAAATTCAGTTGCTTATCAACTGTAGCTGTTGAAAGAGGCTTCTTGCCTTCGGGTATAGCTTACTTCTCCTTTCAAACATCCGGCTTTATGCCGTCTCAGGCTAATTGTTATCCGCGGCTGTCGATGGAGGCTTCTTGCCTTGGGGTATATCTTACATCTCCCATCGACAGCCGGCATTCGCTGTACTCTTACCAGTCAATCTCGCCTAGAGACCCTAAGCCGGTTCAAGAAATTGACGGCCAATCTCGCCTAGAGACCCTGAGCCGGTTCAAGAAATTAACAGCCAATCTCGATAGAGACCCTAAACTGGTATGAGTTCAAGCATCGAGTCCACCCAGAAGAACCATTATATGAGTTTTTTTTGAGGAAAGCAAGATCATCATCACATATTGCATCATGCCGGCTAATTAAACCGGGTCATAGCAAGGTTATGAGAAAAGGAGCAATGTTATGAAAGGTATACATCTCCGGATTGAGCTTTTTTAAGCCGCCCTCACAACAATGCAGAATATATTCTGTCTTGTTTATCTTTTGCAGGTATTGTCTCTTAAGATGAGCCGTCGTTAAGTGTTTTGCAAAGAGCAAAATGGATCTTTTAATAGCCAATATGGCTGGATCTTCATGGTTTATCATAACGAGTAATAGATGATTGGGGTTTTTTCAAGCCAGCTCGGAGAAATTATTATCTGTCAGATATAATGCCATGTCATCTAATTGGCCGGTTCTCGGACTTCTTTAATTGTGCTCTGTAGTAATCTACAACACTCATGGATTTCTCAAACTTACATTTGCCGGGTTGCACCGCAACCACGAGCAGGAAATTTCATATCGAAGACAAAGGAATTATTTCAGGATATTCATTCCGGGTTATATTACGACCACGGTCAAAGATTCATTCAACAAATTATGGTGAGACGTATTATTCTCACATAGTCCCGACTTGCCGCAGGCAGACGACCCAACACTTGGGGGCTACATTATCCAAGTCCAAGTTTATATCAATTATGCAAGTCCCATGTCGCTGCAAGCATGCACCACGGCACTTGGGGCTAATGCAAGACGGATTTCAAACCATTACATTGTCAGCAAGACCATATTATCTCAAGGAGATGAGCTGACCCTTCTATATTTTTCTAAAAAGTCCCATCCCAGTAATTCTTACTGACCCAACACTTGGGGGCTACAGTATTCAGTTGTTCCAACAGATTATGAGATTCAAATTGAAGACCCGGCACATCACATTCTGATGAGCCGGCCCTTGGGGGCTACACCCGCCGAAGCTTTCTGATGAGCTGGCCCTTGGGGGCTACATCCGCCGAAGCATTATAAGATATAAGGCAATTATAAGTCCCAGGTTGCTGCAGGCAGGACAACCTGGCACTTGGGGGCTACACAGTCCAAAATGTTATTTGCAAAGCACCAAGTTATTATGGATAATCTCGGAGCTTGGGGGCTACAGGTAATATGGACATATCAAAAACTTTGAGGAGAATTTTCAAGATATTAAATATGGAGTTCAGTTGTTAGACCCGGCGTCACCAACACTTATGACCCGGTGTTATCAAAAAATCATAACCCGCCAGAGTTTATATAAGCCGCCCTGCTTCACAACAATGGAAATCCGGTTCTACATCAGATGGATTTTCATCCCAATATTTTTCAAGTCAGCAGGATTCTAGTTATTTAAACCCGGAGTCACCAACGATAATGACCCGGCATCATAAATGATTATGACCCGACGGAGATGACCCGCCAAGAGTATTGGAAGCTGACTCAATGGCATATGGGTGTTCTATTCTCAATATTTTTCAAAAGACATTGACAAGCAAGATGATTATGAAGACGACTCATTCATATGGAGAAAAGACCCGGATTCCTGAGAAGCCATTTTATAAGCCGGCCAAAGGAGCAAGTCGGCCACTTAACATATTTGTTACTCTTATTTCAGGAGCTTACCATGAATAAATTCAAGCTAACCTGGGGGCTAATGACGGGGATATACCCCATGGTATAACCCGGCCTGGCGACTCACAGGAGACCCGGCCGAAGACATGACATCTTATTTATGACCCGGCAAGCGGGTCACAGGATGACCAAGCCCAAGACCCGGCGGGTGAGCCGGCGCCAGGCGGCTCACAAAAGAAGGCCCACAGGAGAAGGCCCACAAGAGAGAAGGATTCCCTTAAAGGAAATAAGACCCGGAGTAGGATTCGTGAGAGACTAGTCCTAATCCTACTCCTAGTAAGACTCTATTTGTAAACCTACCCTCTCCACTTATATAAGGAGGGATAGAGCACCCCTAGAGGGACAAGTTCTAAAAAGACACAAGTCTACAAGTTTAGACAACACAAGAGATTAGAGATAGACAGATTAGAGGCTCTCGTGATTAGAGGTAGCAATTAGCACCCTTGTAACTGAGAGATCTTCATCATCATCAATACCAGACAAGCAGGACGTAGGCTTTTACCTCCATCGGAGGGGCCGAACCTGGGTAAACCTCCGTGTCTTCTCGATTCCGATCAACCCCTTCAAGCCGCCACGTAGTTGCGTCTCGCCCCGAACCTAAAGTCCGTTGACCCGGACATCTGTTGTGATAAATCCATGACACATAGTGTGATATATACTACATGCATAGAAAAGCAATAGGTGAAGGATGATCAACATGTAACTTGCCTTGGTTCTGGTTCAAAAAGTCACACTCCTCGCAATAGTTCGCATCGCACTCCGGGCAATCTACACATTTCAAACAATCACAACAAATAAATCACCACATTCAAATATCATCAAATAAAACCAACAGCAAGATATCATTTTTAAAACCAGAAAAATAGTAGCATAACAAATGGTATAAAACATCTACAAATCAGTAGAAACACAACACAAAAAGAATCATTAAATTTTAATAAATGGTTTGCAAAATATGGCCTCCGAAAGGTTTAAATTAAATTTGAACAAATTCAAATTTGAACATTGCAAACATGCAAAATTTTGGTGCTGTCATATTCTACTGGTCATTATGACTGCACAGGAGAAAGAATTAATTAAATTGAGCATATAGATTAAAAGTTAGAGCAAAAGGAATTTGGGTGAAAAATATGTCCAAAACTCTATTTTCAGCTGCAGTTATTGCAGCTGGTCGCCACGTGTCATCGCGTGATTGGCTGAAGAAAAACAACTCTGTGCTCGCGTGCTCACCACGAGCAGAAGACAATGGTGGCTCGGGCTTGGACGGTGGCGCTTCTCCGGCGGCTCTCCGGCGAAGTGGAGGTGGGGGATGGATGCGGCGGACGTCGGGGGTGGCGAGGGTGGTTCTACGGGCGTCGGGGTCTCCTCTGCGGCCGGCGGTGATGACGGGAATGTCGGCGGGTTCCGGCAGCATCGGGCGGTCCCTTCGATACTCTGCGGTCCACAGGCAGGGTCAAATCAATGCGTAGTGAAGAGGGGAAACCAACGAGATGAACGGTGCGGCATACAGCGTTCTTACTTTGATAGAAACGTCCGGCAACGGCGGCGATCAGTGGAGCTTCCCGGCGAGATCCAAATCGCCCTAACCTAGGGTTGCGGCGACAAAATTGATTGGGAGAGGGGTGCGGGGCTTCCTGGAGGGCTTTCTCTCGCGCGGCTGGTCTCCAATGCGTGCACGGGGTCGCCAGGGCGCCAGGTCGACTCGGTCTCGACCTCGCGGCTGCGTGAGGTGCGTTTGGCTAGGGAGGAAGAAGAGAGTGAGGCGGGGTCCACCCATCAGCAGCTGGAAGCGAGGGGGAGAACAGGCGACGTAATGCTTCGACGGGTTAGCTGGGCCGTGGGCCGGCCTTTTGCGCGTTGGCGCTGGGGTGGAGGTAACTTCTTCTGAAAGACTTTGTCCCAACCTTTGGCTTGGGTCTACTGGGTACAGTGTGTTGGGGAACGTTGCATGGGAAACACAAAATTTCCTACGAACTCGCAAGATCTATCCATGGTGATGAGCATATACGAGAGGGAGAGTGGATCTATGTACCCTTGTAGATCGCTAAGCGGGAAGCGTTAAGAAACGCGGTTGATGTAGTCGAACGTCTTCACGATCCAAATTGCCGAGCGTCCCGCGATCCAATCACGATCCGTCCCGATCTAGCACCGAACAGACGGCACCTCCGCGTTCAGCACACGTACAGCTTGATGACGATCTCCGCCTTCTTGATCCAGCAAGAGGGAGCGGAGAGGTAGACGAGTTCTCCGGAAGCATGACAGCGCTGCGGCGATATTGGTGGAGCAATCTCAGCAGGGCTTTGCCTAAGCACAGCTGAAACCGATCTAGAGGAGAAACTACGGATTGGAGGGTAGGGTTGCACATGACTGAAAATCTAGTGCAAGAACCCTAAAACCTCAAATATATATAGGATGAGAGGAGGAGGAGGCTTGGCGCAAGGTCCAGCCCCTCTTTGGTTCGGCCGAAGTGGAGAGGAGGAGTCCTCCTCCTCCACTCCTAGTAGGATTTGGACTCCTTCCTTATTTCCACCTTTTTGCCTTTTTACACCTTTTCCACTTTGGAATTTCTTCCCAGCCGCATGGGCCTTGTGTGGGACTTTGTCCAGCCCACTAAGGGCTGGTATTTATCCTCCCACAGCCCATGTAGCCTCTTGGGTCTAAATACACTTCCCGATGGTCACCCGGTACCCTCCCGGCACTCCCGGTACACTACCGATAAGTCCGGAACTTTTCCGGTGACCAAAACAGGACTTCCTATATATCAATCTTTACCTTTGGACCATTCCGGAGATCCTAGTGACGTCTGGGATCTCATCTGTAACTCCAAACAACCTTTGGTTACCACAGTGCATAACTCTACACTACTGAAACGTCACCGAACCTTAAGTGTGCATATCCTACGGGTTCGAGAAGTATGTAGACATCACCGAGACACCTCTACGATCAATAACCAACAGTGGTACCTGGATGCCCATATGTCAAGGATTCAGTTAATCCCGTATGATGTTCCCTTTGTTCTTAGGTATGTTACTTGCCCGAGATTTGATCGTCGGTATCACCATACCTAGTTCAACCTCGTTACCGGCAAGTCTGTTTACTCGTTCCGTAATACAAGATCCTGTGACTAGCACTTAGTTACATTGCTTGCAAGCCTTATTGTGATGTTGAATTACCGAGTGGGCCCTGAGATACCTCTCCATCACACGGAGTAACAAATCCCAGTGTTGATCCATGCCAACTCAACAGACACCCTCGAAGATACCTGTAGAGTACCTTTATAGTCACCCAGTTACGTTGTGACGTTTGATACACACAAGGCATTCCTCTGGTGTCCGTGAGTTGCATGATCTCATGGACATAGGAACATATACCTGACATGCAGAAAACTGTAGCAATAAACTGACACGATCATATGCTTCGTTTATAGTTTGGGTCTCTTCCATCCCTTCATTCTCCTAATGATGTGATCCCATTATCAAATGACATCACATGTCTATGGCTAGGAAACCTTGACCATCTTTGATCAACGACCTAGTTCACTAGAGGCATACTAGGGACAAAGTGTTATCTATTCATCCACACATGCAATGTGTTTCCAGTCAATACAATTATAGCATGGATAATAAACAATTATCATGAACAAGGAAATATAATAATAAACACTTTATTTATTGCCTCTAGGGCATATTTCCAATAGTCTCCCACTTGCACTAGAGTCAGTAATCTACTTCACATCACTATGTGATTTACATTGTAATGAATCGAACACCCATGTAGTTCTGGTGTTGATCATGTTTAGCCCTTGGAAGAGGTTTAGTCAACAGGTCTGCAACATTCAGATCTGTGTGCACTTTGCAAATATTTATGTCCTTCTCCCTGATGTAATCGTGGATGGAATTAAAGCGTTGCTTTATGTGTCTGGTCCTCTTGTGAAACCTTGGTTCCTTGGCCAGAGCAATGGCATCAGTGTTGTCACAGAACAGAGTCATTGGATTTAGTGCACTAGGCACTACTCCAAGATCTGTCATGAACTGCTTCATCCAGACACCTTCCTACGCTGCCTCCGAGGCTGCGATGTACTCTGCCTCGCATGTAGAATCGGCTACCACGCTTTGCTTGGAACTACACCAGCTTACCGCTCCCCCGTTGAGAATAAATACGTATCCGGTTTGCGACTTAGAGTCAACCAGATCAGTGTCAAAGCTTGCATCGACATAACCCTTTATTATGAGCTCTTCATCACCTCCATAAACGAGAAACATTTCCTTGGTCCTTTTCAGGTACTTAAGGATATTCTTGACCGCCGTCCAGTGCTCCATTCCAGGATCACTTTGAAACCTTCCGGCCATACTTATGGCAAGGCTGACAACGGGTCTTGGACACAGCATTGCATACATGATAGAGCCTATGGCTGAAGCATAGGGGATAACACTCATCTTCTCTCTATCTTCTGCAGTCACTGGGCATTGAGTCTTATTCAACTTCACACCTTGTAACACAGGCAAGAACCCCTTCTTGGACTAATCCATTTTGAACTTCTTCAAAAATTTATCAAGGCATGTGCTCTGTGAAAGTGCTATTAAGCGTCTCGGTCTATCTCTATAGATCTTAATGCCTAATATGAAAGCAGCTTGTCCTAGGTCCTTCATTGAAAACCTCTTGTTCAAATATTCCTTCAGGCTTTCTAGTATTTCTATATTGTTTCCAATCAGCAATATGTCATCCAAATATAATATTAGAAATGCTATAGAGCTCCCACTCACTTTCTTGTAAATACAAGCTTCTCCATAAACTTGTATAAACCCGAACGCTTTGATCACCTCATCAAAGCGCTTATTCCAACTCCGAGATACTTGCACCAGTCCATAAATGGATCGTTGGAGTTTGCAAACTTTGTCAGCATTCTCTGGATGGACAAAACCTTTCGGTTGCATCATATACAACTCTTCCTCAAGGAAACTGGTCAGGAACGTTGTTTTGACATCCATCTGCCCAATTTCATAGTCGAAATATGCAGCTATTGCTAACATGATTCTGATGGACTTAAGCATCGCTACGGGTGAGAAGGTCTCATCGTAGTTAAGTCCTTGAACTTGTGAAAAATCCTTTGCCACAAGTCGAACTTTATAGACGGTGACATTACCGTCCACGTCCGCCTTCTTCTTAAAGATCCATTTGTTTTGAATGGCCTTTCATCCTTCAGGTAATACTTCCAAAGTCCATACTTTGTTTTCATACATGGATCCCATCTCAGATACATGGCCTCTAACCATTTCTCAGAATCCGGGCCCATCATCGCTCCTTCATAGATCATAGGTTCATTGTTGTCCAACAACATGACCTCCAAGACAGGGTTGTCGTACCACTCTAGAGCATTACACGCCCTTGTCGACCTACGAGGTACAATAGTGACTTGATCCGAAGCTTCATGATCATCATCATTAACTTCCTCTTCAACTGTTGTAGGCTCCATAGAAACATCTTTCTGCGTTGCGCTACTCTCTAGTTGAAGTAAAGGTTCAATAACCTCATCAAGCTCTATTTTCCTCCCACTCAATTCTTTCGAGAGAAACTCTTTCTCAAGAAATGTTCCGTTCTTAGCGACAAACACTTTGCCTTCGGATCTGAGATGGAAGGTATACCCAACTATCTCTTTTGGGTATCCTATGAAGACGCATTTCTCCGCTTTGGGTTCCAGCTTTTCAGGCTGAAGCTTTTTGACATAAGCATCACATCCCCAAACTTTAAGAAATGACAACTTTGGCCTCTTGCCAAACCACAGTTCATATGGCGTCGTCTCAATGGATTTTGATGGTGCCCTATTTAAAGTGAATGCAGCTATCTCCAATGCATAACCCCAAAATGATAGTGGCAAATCGGCAAGAGACATCATTGGACGCACCATATCTAACAAGGTTTGATTACAACGTTCGGACACACCATTACGCTGTGGTGTTCCGGGCAGTGTCAACTGTGAAACAATTCCACACTGTCTTAAGTGACTACCAAACTCATAACTCAGATATTCACTTCCTTGATCAGATCGTAGGAATTTGATCTGCTTGTTACTATGATTCTCAACTTCACTCTGAAATTGCTTGAACTTTTCAAACGTTTCAGACTTATGTTTCATTAAGTAAATATACCCATATCTACTTAAGTCATCAATGAATGTGAGAAAATAACGATATCCACCGCGTGCTGCAACATTCATTGGACCGCACACATCAGTATGTATGATTTCCAACAAGTCACTTGCCCGTTCCATTGTTCCAGAGAATGGCGTTTTAGTCATCTTGCCCATGAGGCATGGTTCACATGTGTCAAGTGATTCAAAATCAAGTGACTCCAAAAGTCCATCGGCATGGAGCTTCCTCGTGC
Organism: Hordeum marinum; assembly: GCA_022496015.1. Taxonomy (NCBI): domain Eukaryota; kingdom Viridiplantae; phylum Streptophyta; class Magnoliopsida; order Poales; family Poaceae; genus Hordeum; species Hordeum marinum. The sequence goes on along the minus strand of CM039676.1, from coordinate 366,990,909 downwards.
ATTTTACACCAAGATGACCCAAACGGCAGTGCCACAAGAAAGTGGTACTATCATTATCAACTCTACATCTTTTGGCATCAATGTTATGAACATGTGTATCATCACTATCAAGATTTAATATGAATAAACCCCTCACATTGGTGCATGACCATAAAAGATATTACTCATATAAATAGAACAACCATTATTCTCTTATTTAAATGAGTAACCGTCTCGCAATAAACAAGATCCAGATATAATGTTCATGCTTAACGCAGGCACTAAATAACAATTATTTAGGTTCATCACTAATCCCGATGGTAATCGAAGAGAGAGCGTGCCGACGGCGATCACATCAACCTTGGAACCATTTCCCATGCGCATCGTCACTTCGTCCTTAGCCAGCCTTCGTCTATTCCATAGGTCCTGCTTTGAGTTGCAAATGTGAGCAACCGAACCGGTATCAAATACCCAGGCAATACAACGAGAGCTAGTAAGGTACACATCAATAACATGTATACCATATATACCTTGTTTCTTGTTGGCTGCCTTCTTGTCAGCCAGGTACTTGGGGCAGTTCTGCTTCCAGTGACCAGTTCCCTTGCAATGAAAGCACTCAGTTTTTGGCTTGAGTCCAGCCTTGGGTTTCATTACAAGAGGAGCAACTGCTTTGCCATCCTTCTTGGATTTACCCTTCTTGCCCTTTCCCTTGCCATTCTTCTTGAAACTAGTGGTTTTATTGACCATCAGCACTTGATGTTCTTTCTAGATTTCAGACATAGCGACTTTCAGCATCGCAAACAGCTCGGCGACTGACTTGTTCATCCCATGCATGTTATAGTTCATCACAAAGCTGTTGTAGCTAGGTGGCAGTGATTGAAGAACTCTGTCAGTGATCGCCTCTGGCGGAAGGGCAATTCCCAATTCCGCCAGACGAGTCGAATACCAAGACATTCTGAGTATATGTTCACTGATAGACCCGTTCTCCTCCATTTTGCAAGCATAGAACTTATCGGAGCTCTCATACCTCTCGATCCGGGCATTCTTCTGAAAGATAAACTTCAACTCCTGGAACATCTCATATGCTCCATGACGTTCAAAACATCTTTGAAGTCCCAGTTCTAAGCCATACAATATTGCACACTGAACTATTGAGTAATCTCCAAAACGTGCCTCCCAAGCGTTCTTAACGTCTTCGGATGACATGTCTTCGGGTTGGTCACCAAGCGGTGCATCAAGGACATATGATTTCTGGGAAGCCGTGAGGGTAATCCTCAGATTACGGGCCCAGTCCACAAAGTTACTTCCATCATCTTTCAACTTAGCTTTCTCTAGGAACGCATTAAAATTCAGGGGTGCTACTATGCGAGCCATTGATCTACAACATATATATGCAAAGGTTACTTAGACTATTGTTCAAGATAATGAGTTTAGTTAATAAAATTACTAAAGCTCCCACTCAAATTGACATCCCTCAGGTCATCTGAGTGTCACATGATCCAAATTCATCAACTCAAGTCCGATCATCACGTGAGTTGAGGTGGTTTCAATGGTGAACATCATCATGTTGATCATATCTCCTATATGACTCATGTTTGACCTTTCGGTCACTTGTGTTCCGAGGCCATGTCTGTAAATGCTAGGCTCGTCAAGTTTAACCTGAGTGTTCTGCATGTGCAACACTGGCTTGCACCCGTTGTATGTGAACGTAGAGTCTATCACACCCGAACATCACGTGGTGTCTCGACATGACGAACTTTCGCAACGGTGCACACTCGGGGAGAACACAATTCATCTTGAAAATTAAGTGAGGGATTACCTTATAATGCTATCGTCGTCCTAAGCAAAACAAGGTGCATAAAAATATTAACATCACATGCAAATCATAAGTGACATGATATGGCCATGAACTTGTGGTTTTGATCTCCATCTTTAAAGCACCTGCATGATCTCCATCGTCACCAGCACGACACCATGATCTCCATCATCTTGATCTCCATAAACGTGTCTCCATCGGGATTGTCGCGCCCACCATGCTTCTACTACTATTGCTACCGTTTAGCGATAAAGTAAAGCATTACATAGCGCCTCCGTCCCGATCACGATCCGTCCCGATCTAGCATCGAACGGACAGCACCTCCGTGTTCAGCACACATACGGCTTGATGACGATCTCCGCCTTCTTGATCGAGCAAGAGGGAGTGGAGAGGTAGACGAGTTCTTTGGAAGCGTGACGGCGCTGCGGTGATGGTGGTGGAGTAGTCTCAGCAGGGCTTCGCCTAAGCACAGCTGAAACCGATCTAGAGGAGAAACTACGGACTAGAGGGTAGGGTTGCACGTGATTGAAAATCTAGTGCAAAAACCCTAAAACCTCTAGTATATATAGGAGGAGAGGAGGAGGAGGCTTGGCGCAAGGGCAATACCCTCTTTGGTTTGGCCGAAGTGGAGAGGAGGAGTCCTCCTCCTCCACTCATAGTAGGATTAGGACTCCTTCCTTATTTCCACCTTTTTCCCTTTTTTCCACCTTTTCCACTTTGGAATTTCTTCCCAGCCGCATGGGCCTTGTGTGAGACTTTGGCCAGCCCACTAAGGGCTGGTATTTGTCTTCCCACAGCCCATGTAGCCTCTTGGGTCGAAATACACCTCCCGATGGTCACCCGGTACCCTCCCGGCACTCCCGGTACACTACCGATGAGCCCGGAACTTTTCCGGTGACCAAAACAGGACTTCCTATATATCAATCTTTACCTCCGGGCCATTTCGGAGCTCCTCGTGATGTTCGGAATCTCATCCGAGACTCCGAACAACCTTCGGTTACCACCATGCATAACTCTACACTACCGAAACGTCACCAAACCTTAAGTGTGTAGACCCTGTGGGTTCGAGAACTATGTAGACATGACCGAGACACCTCTACGGTCAATAACCAATAGTGGGACCTAGATGCCCATATTGGTTCCTAGATATTCTATGAAGATCTTTATCGGTCGAACCTCTATGTCAAGGATTCAGTTAATCCCGTAGGATGTTCCCTTTGTTCTTCGGTATGTTACTTGCCCGAGATTTGATCGTTGGTATCTCCATACCTAGTTCAACATCATTACCGGCAAGTCTATTTACTCGTTCCGTAATACAAGATCACGTGACTAACACTTAGTCACATTGCTTGCAAGGCTTATTGTGATGTTGTATTACCGAGTGGACCCTGAGATACCTCTCCGTCACACGGAGTAACAAATCCCAGTGTTGATCCATGCCAACTCAACAAACACCCTTGGGGATACCTATAGGGTACCTTTATAGTCACCCAGTTATGTTGCAATGTTTGATACACACAAGGCATTCCTGCGGTGTCCGTGAGTTGCATGATCTCATGGTCATAGGAACATATACCTAACATGCAGAAAACTGTAGCAATAAACTAACACGATCATATGCTACGTTTATAGTTTGGGTCTTGTCCATCACATCATTCTCCTAATGATGTGATCCCATTATCAAATGACATCACATGTCTATGGCTAGGAAACCTTGACCATCTTTGATCAACGAGCTAGTTCACTAGAGGCATACTAGGGACAAAGTGTTGTCTATTCATCCACACATGCAATGTGTTTCCAATCAATACAATTGTTGCATGGATAATAAACAATTATCATGAACAAGGAAATATAATAATAAAAACTTTATTTATTGCCTCCAGGGCATATTTCCAACACAGTGTGCAAAACTCTGCAGAGTGATAAAACTAATCATGATTAGTCGTGTCCCCGGTTATGGACAACCTTGAGCAACTAGGCCATTACAATTGTTGGATGATCTTGACAGATGTTACCCTTAATAAACTTGGTGGGAAACTTAATAATGGTTTAGGTTGGAGCTGGAGATGCCAATTCAACCATATGTATTTACTTGTAGCAAATAAATTCAAATTTGACTATTATGTATTTATGAGGACAAAATTAGCTTTTCTGCAAAATAACCATCAAGCCTTCCTTTGTTATACTATGCATATACATGTAGGCTTGCTTATTATTTCTCATGTGTAACTTGCCAATACATTCAATGTATTGACCTATACGGCTGCAACGTCTCATGTTGTAGGATAGTCAGACAAAGAGTAAGATACCATTAGGGTCACGAGTCTGCACTCAGCATCGCTAGTAGGCCATGATGGAACTCGTAATTATTTTCTCCTACTATTCCGTAGTTTGATCAAATAAAGCTAGCCAAGTACAATGCAGATTGTTATACTTTATAAATTCTGGATCATATGTTGTAATAAATGATGCACTTGCTATTCTGGTATTCATCTATATTGTGTGTGCTAGCGAATCGATCCAAGGACTAGCACGGTAAGCATAGAGACTCAAACCCTTCGAGGTTTGGTCGTTACACTCCAAGTTTATTCAGGATCTAAAGATTGTAAAGATTGATACGCAGGCTAATAGGGTCGCTCATGAAATTACAAAATTTTGTTTTGATAATAGGTCTGATGGTTTGTGCTGTAATAGTGTTCCGTCATACGTGGCGTATTTTGTAATGAACGATTGTAAGAATGTTGATTCTTAATTAATTAATATAGGGTCCTGATAATGCCCACACCTTTGGGCGTTAAGGGGTCTGGCCACACGTTTCGTGTGGTATGTAAGAGAACCAGTCCACGCGCCTACGTGTGGGCAAAACAAGTAATGCCCACACGCCCGGCCTCCCTGTCTTGCGGTCTCACCCAGACTGAACGTGTGGGCAAAACTGGTAACGCCCACACGTTCACACGTCCGGCCTTCTTCCTCATGGTCCCGCATGTCCTCTTCCATGTTCGTTTGACTACAGTTGCCATGTTGCTGAACTACAGTTGTCATGGTTGCTCAACTGCAGTTGCCATCTCAGGTCAAGTGCGAGATGCCATTTATGCTGGAGTTGTTTCCATGTATGGTATGGTCTACTAGAGTTGCCATGATTTGAAAATTTTAGGAGTTGCCACCTAGTAACACTAGGCAGTTGCCATGTAACATTACAAAAAGACATGGTAAAATAACATGTTAGGATAAAGATGTTGGAAATATGCCCTAGAGGCAATAATAAATTGGTTATTATCATATTTTCTTGTTCATGATAATCATTTATTATCCATGCTATAATTGTGTTGATCGAAAACTCAGATACATGTGTGGATACATAGACAACACCATGTCCCTAGTATGCCTCTAATAGACTAGCTCGTTGATCAAAGATGGTTGTGGTTTCCTATTCATGGTCATGAGATGTCATTTGGTAATGGGATCACATCATTAGGAGAATAATGTGATGGACAAGACCCAAACTACAAACGTAGCAAATGATCGTGTCAGTTTATTGCTACTGTTTTCTGCATGTCAAGTATATGTTCCTATGACCATGAGATCATGCAACTCACTGACACCGGAGGATTACTTTGTGTGTATCAAACGTTGCAACGTAACTGGATGACTATAAAGGTCCTCTACAGGTATCTTCGAGGGTGTCTGTTGGGTTGGCATGGAGCAAGGCTGGGATTTGTTACTCCGTGTGACGGAGAGGTATCTTAGGGCCCACTCGGTAATACAACATCACAACAAGCCTTGAAAGCAATGTGACTAAGTGTTGGTCATGGGATCTTGTATTACGGAATGAGTAAAGAGACTTGCCGATAACGAGGTTGAACTAGGTATGGAGATACCGACGATCGAATCTCGGGCAAGTAACATACCGAAGAACAAAGGGAACATCATATGGGATTAACCGAATCCTTGACATAGAGGTTCGACTGATAAACATCTTCGTAGAATATGTAGGAACCAATATGGGCATCTAGGTCCCGCTATTGGTTATTGACCATAGAGGTGTCTCGGTCATGTCTACATAGTTCTCGAACCCGCAGGGTCTGCACACTTAAGGTTCAGTGATGTTTCGGTAGTATAGAGTTGTGTATGGTGGTGACCGAAGGTTGTTCGGAGTCCTGGATGATATCCCAGATGTCATGAGGGGCTCTGTAATGGTCCGGAGGTAAAGATTGATATATAGGAAGTTCTGTTTTGGTCGCCAGAAAAGTTTCGGGCTCATCGGTAATGTACCGGGAGTGCCGGGAGTGTACCGGGGGACCATCGGGATTCCTCCTCTCCTCCCACTTCGGCCGAAGCCTAGAGGGCTTGGCCCTTGTGCCAAGCCTCCTCCTCTCTTCCTCTTATATATACTAAAGGTTTTAGGGTTTTTCGCACTAGATTTTCAGCCACGTGCTACCCTCTCCTCTAGTGCATAGTTTCTCCTCTAGATCGGTTTTCTGCAGTGCTTAGGCGAAGCCCTGCTGGAATAGCTCTGCCACCATCGTCGCAGCGCCGTCGCGATGCCATAGAACTCTTCTACCTCTCCTCTCCCTCTTGCTGGATCAAGAAGGCGGAGATCGTCATCGAGCTGCACGTGTGCTGAACGCGGAGGTGTTGTCCGTTCGGCGCTACATCGGAAGGACCATGATCGAGATTGCGAGACGGATCATGATGAGATCGCAGGACGGATCGTGATGAGATCGCGGGACGGATCGTGATGATTTTGTAGGACGGATCGTGATTGGATCGTGGGACGGATCATGATGAGATCGCGGGACGCTCGGCGATTTGGATCGTGAAGACGTTCGACTACACCAACGGTGTTTCTTAATGCTTCCCGCTTAGCGATCTACAAGGGTATGTAGATCCACTCTCCCTCTCATAGATGCTCATCACCATGGATAGATCTTGCGTGTGCGTAGGAAATTTGTTGTTTCCCATGCAACGTTCCCCAAAGTGGCATCATGAGCTAGGTTTATGTGTAGATGAGGTCTCGAGTAGAACACAAAGAGTTTGTGGGCGTTGATGCTTAGATTACTTCCTCCCTTGGTCGTGTTTTGGTTCAGTGGTATTGTGGGATGAAGCGGCCCGGACCAACCTTACTCGTACGCTTACGAGAGACCGGTTCCATCGACTGACGTGTAACTTCGTTGCACAAAGATGGCTGGTGGGTGTCTGTTTCTCCTACTTTAGTTGGACCGGATTCGACAAAGGCGGTCCTTGAGAAGGTTGAAAAGCAACTTAAGTATCACCGTTGTGGTTTTGCGTAGGTGAGAATTGTTCTTGGTAGATACCTGTAGCATCCATGTAAAACATGCAACAACAATTAGAGGATGTCTAACTTGTTTTTGCAGGGTATGTTGTGATGTGATATGGCCAATTACATGATGATATATATGTGATGTATGAGATGATCATGTGTTGTATAGAATGTCACGACTTGCATGTCGATGAGTACGGCAACCAGCAGGAGCCATAGGGTTGTCTTTAATTATTGTATGACCTGTGTGTCAATCATTAAGCGCTATGTAATGCTTTACTTTATCGCTAAACGGTAGCAATAGTAGTAGAAGCATGGTGGGCGTGACAACCACGATGGCAACACGTTGATGGAGATCAAGATGATGAAGATCATGGTGTCATGCCGGTGATGATGGAGTTCATGTCGGTGCTTTCAAGATGGAGATCAAAAGCACAAATTCATGGCCATATCATGTCACTTATGATTTGCATGTGATGTTAATCCCATTATGCACCTTGTTTTGCTTAGGACGACAGTAGCATTATAAGGTGATCCCTCACTTAAATTTCAAGATAAATTGTGTTCTCCCCGAGTGTGCACCGTTGCAAAAGTTTGTCGTGTCGAGACACCACGTGATGATCGGGTGTGATAGACTCTACGTTCACATAAATGGGTGCAAGCTAGTGTTGCACATGCGGAACACTCGGGCTAAACTTGACGAGCCTAGCATGTACATACATGGCTCGGAACACAAGAGACCGAAAGGTCGAACATGAGTCATATAGCAGATATGATCAACATGATGATGTTCACCATTGAAACCACCTCAACTCACGTGATGATCGGACTTGAGTTGGTGAATTTGGATCATGTATCACTCGAATGACCGGAGGGATGTCAATTTGAATGGGAGTTCTTAAGTAATATGATTAATTGAACTCATTATCCTGAACATAGTCAGTAGTGTCTTTGCAACTTATGTTGTAGATTACTAGCTCATGATGTAGCGCCCTTGAATTTTTATATGTTCCTAGAGAAATAGAGTTGAAAGATGATGGTAGCAATATTGCGGACTAGGTCCGTGATCTGAGGATTGTCCTCATTGCTGCACAGAAGGCGTATGTCCTTAATGCACCCCTCGGTGCACCACCCCCTCTAGCGTCGTCTGTAGATGTTGTGAACATCTGACAGGCACGTTCCGATGACAACTTGATAGTTTAGTGCGTCATGCTTTACGGCTTAGAATTGAGGCTCCAAAACGTTTTGAATGTCAAGGAACATATGAGATGTTCTAAGAGCTGAAATTCGGATCTCAGGCTCATGATCGTGTTGTGAAATATGCCCTAGAGGCAATAATAAATTGATCATTATCATATTTCCTTGTTCATGATAATCGTTTATTATCCATGCTATAACTGTGTTGATCAGAAACTCAGATACATGTGTGGATAAAGAGACAACACCATGTCCCTAGTATGCCTCTAATTGACTAGCTCGTTGATCAAAGATGGTTGTGGTTTCCTAGTCATGGACATGAGATGTCATTTGGTAACGGGATCACATCATTAGGAGAACGATGTGATGGACAAGACCCAAACTACAAACGTAGCATATGATCGTGTCAGTTTATTGCAACGGTTTTCTGCATGTCAAGTATATGTCCCTATGACCATGAGATCATGCAACTCACTAACACCGGAGGAGTACCTTGTGTGTATCAAACGTTGCAACGTAACTGGGTGATTATAAAGGTGCTCTACAGGTATCTCTGAGGGTGTCTGTTGGGTTGGCATGGATCAAGACTGGGATTTGTTACTTCGCGTGACGGAGAGGTATCTTAGGGCCCACTCGGTAATACAACATCACAATAAGCCGTGCAAGCAATGTGACTAAGTGTTGGTCACGGGATCTTGTATTACGGAACAAGTAAAGAGACTTTCCGGTAACGAGGTTGAACTAGGTATGGAGATACCGACGATCGAATCTCGGGCAAGTAACATACCGAAGAACAAAGAGAACATCATACGGGATTAACCGAATCCTTGACATAGAGGTTCGACCGATAAAGATCTTCGTATAATATATAGGAACCAATATGGGCATCCAGGTCCTGCTATTGGTTATTGACCGTAGAGGTGTCTCGGTCATGTCTACATAGTTCTCGAACCCGCAGGGTCTGCACACTTAAGGTTCGGTGACGTTTCGGTAGTATAGAGTTGTGCATGGTGGTGACCGAAGGTTGTTCCGAGTCCCGGTTGAGATCCCGGATGTCACGAGAAGCTCCGGAATGGTCCGGAGGTAAAGATTGATATATAGGAAGTCCTGTTTTGGTCGCCGGAAAAGTTTAGGGCTCATCGGTAATGTACCGGGAGTGCCGGGAGTGTACCGGGGGACCATCGGGAGGGTTATTTCGACCCAAGAGGCTACATGGGCTGTGGGAGGATGAATACCATCCCTTAGTGGGCTAGTGGAAGTCCCACACAAGGCCCATGTAGCTGGAAAGAAAAGCCCAAAGACAAAAAGGTGGAAAAAGGCAAAAAGACCAAATAAGGAGGAGTCCTGGTCCTACTAGGATTGGAGGAGGATTCCTCCTCTCCTCCCACTTCGGCCGAAGTCTAGAGGGCTTGGCCCTTGCGCCAAGCCTCCTCCTCTCTTCCTCTTATATATACTAGAGGTTTTAGGGGTTTTCGCACTAGATTTTCAGCCACGTGCTACCCTCTCCTCTAGTGCATAGTTTCTCCTCTAGATCGGTTTTCTGCAGTACTTAGGCGAAGCCCTGCCAGAATAGCTCCACCACCATCGCAGCAGCACCTTCGCTCTGCCGTAGAACTCTTCTACCTCTCCGCTCCCTCTTGCTGGATCAAGAAGGCGGAGATCGTCATCGAGCTACACGTGTGCTGAACGTTGAGGTGTCGTCCGTCGGCGCTAGATCGGAAGGACCGTGATCAAGATTGTGAGACGGATCGTGATGGGATCGCGGGACGGATCGTAATGAGTTCGCGGGACGGATTGTGATTGGATCGCGGGACGGATCGTGATGAGATCGCGGGACGCTCGGCGATTTGGATCGCGAAGACGTTCGACTACACCAACGGCGTTTCTTAACGCTTCCCGCTTAGCGATCTACAAGGGTATGTAGATCTACTCTCCCTCTCGTAGATGCTCATCACCATGGATAGATCTTGCGTCTGCGTAGAAAAATTTTTGTTTCTCATGCAACGTTCCCCAACAAAAAAGAGAGTTGTCATCTGCTTACAAGCACACTAGGGGCAATTGCCATGTACTCCCTTCGTCCCAAAATAAGTGTCGCAATTTTTTTACTAAATTGGTATAAATTTTGTACTAGATCATCGACAATTATTTTGGGACGGAGGGAGTATCCTGCAAAACACATGGCAACTGACAGCTTTGGGTGTGGGAAAGGAAACATGCGTGTGGGCGAACTGCTAAACGCCCACACACCAGCCCCTCTGCGCACGTGAAACCGATGTGTGGGCGAACTGCTAAACGGCCACACATCAGCCCCTTCGCGTGGTGAAACGGACGTGTAGATGACCGGATAAATGCCCACACACGAGTCCAGTCCTACGTGACATAAAAAATCTGACAAAACATGCCAAGATTCGTGCAAACACAAACGGACGTTGATCCATGCGTGTGGGTGAGATACAAACGCCCACACACGTGGGCGTTATCTTTTGCCAAAGTTAATGATAGTTGGTGGCTTGATCCTTCGCTGTTCTGGTGTTGCCGTCTCCTGTTGGGCGTTGGTTAAGCTGGACAGTAGCCTTGATGATTTCTTGGCCATTTGCAACAAAAACAGTCCGGCTTCGACAGTGGAGTCCAGCGGCTGCGTGCCATCGGCTCGTAGAAAAAGATCATCTGAAGTTCCTGTGAAAAAAATATCCTGAAAACATCTAAAAGAAACCAGAAAATCGTGGTGTCTTTTTCTGCAGGGAGGAAACGTGGAGATATTTTTACAGCCTTCTAGGATGTGGGAGAATACAGACAAATAATTCAACGCTGCTGTCGAGTTGATCGAAATCGAAAGAAAAAAAACTCGGCCGGATAAATAAACGAGCTCACCACGGTTTAAACTATTTTTGCAGTTAGCCAACAATCGGCCGTTGCCATCTGCTAAAAAAACAAATCAACTGTGCATCAGAGATCATCAGACCACACAACCACAAACCCCGACAGTCTCGAGTTCTCGAGATCATTTTTTTCTTCTGAAAAAGTGCTCGAGATCATTTTGCCACGCGATATTTGGAGAGGAAATCGGCGATGTTGCGGTCGGAGCTGCCGCCCTCGCTCACGGCCGCCGTCGCCTTCTGCCTCCACTCCGACGCCCTCCGCCTGTACTCCTTGCTGCCCATCACCTCCTTGATGCGTCTCTCCACCTCCCCCTTCCTCACCAGCCCGCCGGCGTCCGGCCGCGCGCGCACGCCGACGCGCCACACGTCCTCGAGGTACTTGGCGTTGGTCGGCTGGTCCGACCACTGCGGCACGGCCACCATGGGCACGCCGGCGCTCAGCGCCTCCACGGTGGAGTTCCAGCCGCAGTGCGTCACGAAGCACCCCACGGCGCCGTGCGCCAGCACCTCCAGCTGCGGGCACCACGGCACGATCAGGTCCCCCCGCGCCGCCGCCCTCGCCGCGAAGCCCCCGGGCAGCTTGGCGGTCTCCGTAGCGCGGACCACCCACAGTAATGGGCTGCCGCTGCCGGAGAGGCCCTCGGCGACCTCGGCCATCTGGTCCGGCCCCGGCGCCACGATGCTGCCGAATGAGGCGTACACGACGGAGCGCGGCGGGCGCGCGTCCAGCCACGCCTTGGTCACCGCCGTCATCGGGGTGTGCAGGTGGAAGCCGTAGGACACGTCGTCGGGCAGGCGATTGTCCAGGTACGCCGACGGCACCGTCGGCCCGATCGTCTTGGCCCCCAGCGTCGACGCCAGGTACTCCGCTTCCTGCACACACGTACGTAAGCAGACGGACGTAGCCGGTGTCGTCAGTGCAAATGTTCGGAATCAATTAATGGAGTAAACGTCAATTGGTTGCACGTTGCAAGCGACGTGCTTGCACGTCTGCTACATGCAACGCGCGTCGTGGCATTGAGCGCACGTACGCTTTGCTTAGATACACGCGGCATATGATGCCAAGGGCGGATTCGCGTGGCCAGGCGCTCACCTGAGGCTCCAGGTCGAAGAAGGAGTTGACGAACACGTGTTCCACGGCGTCGAGCCCGACGAACTGGTTCATCAGCATGTCGCGGAGGGACGGGTGGTGTGCGTCCGTGTCGGTCAGGAACGTCGGCACGTCGGCGGCGCCGAGCCGGGCAGCTAGACCAGGGAGCTCGAGCGGGGCGTCCCTCTCGCGCACCGGCACTGGCACGCGCCCGGCCCGCGCGTGCGTGTACACGATGTCCACGGCGCACGTCTGGGTGAGCACTGCCGCGCACGCCGCCCCGTGCCTCTTTGCCAGGGGCGCCACCCACGGCATGAAGGTGTCGTACACCACCACGCGCACGGGCCGGCCCCGCGCCGCCTCGGACCGGAGGAGCTCGTCCAGCGCCTCGGACCCGGCCGCCTCCAGCTGCTCGAAGTAGGGTCCCTTGTGTCCGCCCAGCTCAGCGGGGCCGCCCGCGTCGCAGCCGTCCGAGAAGACGGCGACGTGCACCGAGCCCGGGGACGGCTTCGTGGAGCCGACGACGAACCGGGTCGCCGCAACGGTGCACCGGACGCCGCCGTGGCCGGCGAGCCGCTTGCCGAACTGCAGGATCGGGTTGAGGTGGCCCTGGGCCGGGTACGGCACGAGGAGGATGTGGGTGGTTTCGTCGGCGTGCACCATGGCTACGGGCGTGTGGTTAACCAGCGAGCTCTGGTGAGAACGCTTCTTGGCTTATGCGAGAGCTTGTGTGGGAGGACGTGATGGACGCTGGGTATATATGAAGAGGAGCTCTCTAAGAACAACCGTAGGACGGCACACATACTTGTCACATGTACGTTGAATTTTTTTTAATTTTTTTTTTGCGAATAAGGTACGAGTTCAGATGATAATCTTTCACGTTCGGCATACGGGCATTTGATAGTTGAGATCAAAGCCTTAATGGAGAGGGTGTTTATTTCCCAAAAGATAGATAGGAACAAAAATAGGGTAGCAGATTGTCTGACCAATTATAGCCGTACTGAGTCATGTATCGTTGTTTGGCTTCAGAAAGGCCTTACCAGTTGATTGTAACCCTATAATTATGAAATAAAACACCATTTTTTTCTACAAAAAGAGTTTAGAAAGGATTAGGTGTATTTTCTGGCTAATCGACCTACACAACCGGCACTAGTAGAAAACAGGGCATTGGTTCGGACTGGGCCAGCACATTAGTCCCGGTTCAGTCACGAACCGGGAGCAATGGGGACAACAGTCCCGGTTCGTGAGGCCAGGGGGGCGGGCGGGCCACGTGGGGCATTGGTATCGGTTCGTCTGGAACCTTTGGTCCCAGTTCCAGACACGAACCGAGATCAATGTGCCTCGCTCCTAGCCCACAACCATTGGTCCCTGTTCGTGGCTGGATCCGGGACCAAAGGGGGTCCTTTAGTCCCGGTTCCAGCCACAAACCGGGACCAATGAGATGCATATATATACCCCTCTCACCAGCGAGCAGAGCACTCCACATTGCTTTGTTTTTCAGGCCGGCGAGGAAAGAGCTTTGTGGTGCTCTAGCTCACCTCCTATACAGATGAGGTGTTTGATGAAATGCTCAAGCCAAACTTTAGCTTTTTCCTCTCGAAGCTCCTTGTCCAAACTCCATTTTCGTCAAGATTTGTCTAGGTTTGGCGGTCCGTCCTGTCCCGTCCCTGTCCTGAAACCGCCGTCGATCGCCCGCGCGTGGTGAGCCTCTTGATCTTATCTTCTTGCTAAAAGAAAATATACTTACTCGTATGATTTTCTTACTTTTATTATTATTTGTTATTATATAGTGTCATGGTTATGGTATCCGCCCACGTCGGCCCTCGTCCAGTCTGTGATTCAGATGTGGTACATTATCTTTTATATAACTATTTCACATATCTAATGTCTATGACAATTAATTATGCCACCAACTTGACGTAGATGTTTTTATCTATAGGAAGTAATTAAACAGAAATTCCAACCGACTATGCAATTCTGCTCGAGAAGTTAACAGAAGCTGGAAAAAATCGATCATTTGAAAGAAAAATTGAAAAGAACTGAAGATGACAAGATGAGATTGGAGTTGCATGTTGCCGATATCGTCGACGATCACAAGACCAAGATGGATGCAATGCGCTTGAAGCTTAGAAAGATTAGAAAATATGTCATTCATACTGAGGCTTGGTATTATTATGCCGTTGGATCAATTAGTACCTTAATAGCGGTTATGATTGCATTTGTTGTTGCATTTAATTTTTTTACGTAGTTTCGTTGTATGTTTTAATTAGATGTTCTAGAGAGTTATATGTTGTTCAATAATGACAACTATGTATGAACTATACGTATTTATTTTGGTCATTATTATACTTTGGCTTTAATGTGATGATGAATTTTTATTAATTTGGTCACTTTTCTATTCATGATATGTTGTAATGGTTTTTTAATACACATTATTATATAACGCACGTAGATGAACCGACAATAGATGTACGGTGACCGACGCACCTCCGAGTATATTAAAAGCATGCATAATTTTGAACACACAAAAAAATCTGGAGTTCAAATAAGTTCATGAAAATGAAATGACTTTTTTAACCGATGAGTTTCCGTCCGGAATCCTGATACTTCGAAAGAGACTGTCCGTTTTGTACACGAAGTGCATCCAGTTTTTGTCGTAACCCTCTCAACTTTTTAGCACATGCTATGTGGGTGAAATGATAATATCATGCCAACTTTCAACCTTTTCAGAGTTTATTTGTAGTGCTTTTCAATTTCAGGGTCATTTAGCTCAAAAAAATCAATAACTGCATGAAAAATAACAAATGATGTCGGGAAAGGTTTGAAAATTGATGATATGGCTTTGAATGGTGCATTTTAAACACACAAAAATCCTAGAGTTCAAATAAGTTCAGAAAATGAAATGCCTTTTGTAACCAATGAGTTTTCGTCCGGAACCCTGATACTTCGAAAGAGACTGTCCGTTTTGTACATGAAGTGCATCCAGCTTTTGCCATAACCCTCTCAACTTTTTAGCACATGCTATGTGGGTGAAATTATGATACCATGCCAACTTTCAACCTTTTCAGAGTTCATTTGTGGTGTTTTCCAATTTTAGGGTCATTTACCTCAAAAAATCAATAACTGCATGAAAAATAACAAATGATATCGGGAAGGGTTGAAAATTGATGATGTGGCTTTGAATGGTGCATTTTGAACACACAAAAAGCATAGAGTTCAAATAAGTTCAAGAAAATGAAATGTCTTTTGTAACCGATGAGTTTCCGTCCGGAACCCTGATACTTCGAAAGAGATTGTCCGTTTTGTACACGAAGTGCATCTAACTTTTGCCGTAACCCTCTCAACGTTTTAGCACATGCTATGTGGGTGAAATGATGATATCATGCCAACTTTCAACCTTTTCAGAGTTCATTTGTAGTGCTTTTCAGTTTCAGGGTCATTTAGCTCAAAAAATCAATAACTAAAATTATAAACCTCTAGTATTTTTGAAACTAAAATTATATAAAACCATAAAAATTACCAAATTGAATATAATGTTAAAACAAAGTAATATTAAATAGCAGGAAAAATAGTAAAGAAATAACATAAAAATAGCAAAAGTGAAAATAGGTGCGCTTACATTGAAATTCAACCTAAATTCAAGGTGCTAGTTAGGCACCTAACTAGCATTTTGAATTCATGTCAAATTTCGTGTATAAGGGCATCTATTTTCACTATGAGAGGAGCTTGACAGGTCAAGCGCATTGGGGCTTATAAACAGGTGTTGTCTCCCCTCGACTAGCGAGGTGGGACTAAACATCTGTTGCTTCCTCACCGGCCGACGAAAAGGGACCAGTGGTCCCGGTTGGTGCCACCAACCGGGACCAATGCCCCCCTGTTGTCCCGGTTGGTGCCACCAACCGGGACCAAAGGTCCTTGTTTGAAAAGAGGGCTTTGGTCCCGGTTGTGGCACCAACCGGGACTAAAGGTATGCATTGGTCCCGGTTGGTGCCACCAACCGGGACCAAAGGTCTCTGTTTCCCGCCCTTTCGACTGCTGAAAACAGGGTTTTGGTCTCGGTTGGTGGCACCAACCAGGACTAAAGGTGGGCATTGGTCCCGGTTGGTTCCACCAACCAGGACCAATGCTTCTTCTATATAAGAAGCACTTAGGAAATTTCGCAGTTTTCATTGCCCTCCTTGTCGTCCCGTCGCCCTCCCCGTCGCCACCCCTGCCATCGTCATCCCCCTTCTTGTTGCCGCCCCGTCCCCGTTGCCTCCCCTGTCGCCACCCCGCCCTCGTCGCCGTCCTCGCCGCCCCCGTCGCCGCCTCTCCCCCGTCGCCACCTCCCCCATCGCCCCTGTCGCCGCCCCTCCCCTGCCGCCCCTGCCATCCCCGTCGCTGCCCCGCTCCCATCGCCGCCCTCCCCCGCCGCCCCCGTCGCCGCCCCGTCCCCGTCGCCGCCCCGCCCCCGTCGTCGCCCCCGCTGTGAGTCGCCGTCGCTCCGGCTCCTTGCAATTTTTTTTAAATATATGTTGATTTTTTTATATGATGAATGTTTATGTTAGATTAGTATGTGTATGTTAGATTACAGAATTTTTTTATGATGAATGTTTATGTTAGATTAGTATGCTTATAATGAATGTTTATGTTAGATTAGTATGTTTATGATGAATGTTTATGTTAGATTAGTATGTTAATGATGAAAAAATTGGGTTTTATGAAAAATTAGTGATTAAACGATAAGAAAACATTCTCATAGGAATTTGTCGACGATGTCCGACCCGCATCCTCGTCGCCGAGTAGTCCGCGAGAGCCTGCTTGATAGGCGCCATGTCCGGGACTGGGCTCCGCCAGGCTGGCACTGGGAGGTGCTACCTTCCCAGGCTCAGAGGTTAGTGAGGAATGCAGATATCATCGTCGAGCCGGACCTTCTGTGGTGGCGGTCACGCGGGCCACTTTCGGTGTGGAGGGAGCGGGCATCCGCGGAGGTGGTACGTCGTCGTGTCAGGAAGGAGGACGATCATGTCCGTCGCTACATGGCGGCGTTGGACGCCCAGTTCGACAATACATGGCAGATCCTTTAGGGATCTCACTTGAGTTATGATCCCGTGATCTTCCTTATCTTTGGGTGTCCACCGTCGGCGACTCATAGACCGCTAGTGAACCGAGTTCACCGTCCTCCACTTTGGATTCTAGGATATTTGATCTGTATTAGTGATCTTATATGATAATATTCGAGATGTATTAGTTAATATTTGATGATGCATTAACTGGATTATTCGGGATGATGCATTAGTGATATTATATTCGAGGTCATTATAAATATTAATGTATTTGTGATATTTTATCGGTATAATGCGTGTGTGACTTTCGGTCTATCGTTGCTCCTTGTGTGACTTTCATGTGTGTTCTTGATGGAGGAATCCTGACTGTTGTCGTGGGGGGTGCCTCTTCTTTTTTTTCTTCTTTGTGATATACTCGTCGATATATTGTGCAAGAAGAGGAGAGGAGAGGCGTCCATCACCAGCGGTCAAACTATTACTGTGAGAGATTGCCCACCAACATATATACACCACCATATCAGTGTGAGAGAGAGCGCATCAACACACCATGAGATATCAGAGTTACTTAAGGAAAGCCTCGACGGACCGAAAATCACACACGCATTAGGATCCAAAACATGCCGTAATTCTTGAACTGGCTTATTCGAGATGATGTATTAGTGATATTATATTTGAGTTCATTATAAATGTATTTGTGATTAGCAAGTCATTTCGGTAAAACATAGGGAATTTTTTCTATGTCATTGCTCGATATATGAAACGGGTTGACTTTAGGTCTGTTTCGGCTCCTTGTGTGTCTTTCAGTGAGGGAGAATGTCCACCATATATATATATATATATATATATATGAGAAAGGAAGAATCCCGACTGTTGTCATGGGGGTCGCTTCTCCTTCGTTCCAGTGTGCTAGACATTTTCGTGTGATGCACTCTGGGACGAATCGAGGAGCCACCATCACCAACGGTCGCAATATCAGAGGGAGTGCCCACCATATACGTGAGACAAGAGTTTAGGAAAGAAAGACTCGACAGACCTAAAGTCAACCCGTTCCATATTGAGTAATAATGATCTGTGTGTTGATTAGTTTTCTCGTAGTTTCCTTCGATCGATGTTAAATGTTTTAACTATGAACATAGGTCTGACGACGAAAGTGAATTCGGTATGTGCGAATACTGCGAAGACGAGCGCGGCCTGTGTGACAAGACTTTCCTTGTTGATGGTAGACGCTTCAGCATCATGTTGAATGAGACCTTCGAAATGGATACAGTAAGTCAGAATGACAAGTCTTTTTTCGTAATTAAGCATGACTTCTGCCTTTTTTGCTTCAACTTATAATTAATTTTATTTTTTTACTGTTCTACTAGCATATCCCCTGCCATGCAAAAATTGTTGTCTTGGATAAGATTGGTTTCAATACTAAAAAAGATATGGAGGTAAAGTTAGTTCACTTGAGGACCGAGCATGGTTTTACTTTTGCGGTAAAATTATACCATGCAGACACCTATTGCTATTTTGAATGCAAAAATTGGCAAGCACTATGCAAGGCTTATGCATTTGAGCCTAATATGCTTGTCACCTTTGATATTCGTCCGGAAGATGAAATTGAAGGTAATATCGACATCTGGGTCGATGTGCAGACGCCTCTAGTTCTACCATTATGTAAGTTTTTCAACCATATTTATTAATTAATTAATATTGTTTATTTAAAAATATTTGACAACTTATTTGCATTGACAGCTTATTTTCATTCTTCAAAAAATATACGGAAGATGGTAGACAGAACCTACTACTACAGTGATGAAGCAGAATTAAATTATAAGGAGAAAGATCATCTTACCGCATTTCTTAGTCATCTTAAGAATTACAATAGCTATTATCAAACTCCTGCACGTTATGGTCAATACGTGCCACTAGTGCACGCGGTGAACTACGGTAACATCCATGGAGATTGCATGGTAAGATTTTAATTCTACTATTACGACAGCCGTGCATCTTTTGCATAAATTCTTCTAAAACTAAACTACATTTCTAACTACAAAGTTATTACTATATTTTTCAACAGAAAATCCCGGAGGATTGTGTGCCTCATGTGATGTTTCCGAGAGGTCGCGTTGTTATTACGAGTTTAGGGCCACCACGGCCAGGTCAGCCTACGCATCACTCCTGTCCATACCGGATTTCTAAAATCGATGGAGTCACGACAATCAAAGATTGGAAAAAATGTATGCTCAATCGTAGAGAGCTATTTGGAAGCAACATTGTGCGTAGGCCAAGAATGGGAGACATGATGATCTCCGTTTTCCATAATGGAGAGTCAGGGCATATCTTGTTTTATGATATTATACCTAAGAAAGTGTAGAGTAGGTCCTACGAGATAGGAGTACGTAGGTCCTAGGTACAATGTGTTATTATGTGCTACAATGTGTTAGAGTTGATGATGATGAAGAGGAGTTGTGATTATGACTAGTGACCAACTTGTTATATGATGTCTCATTGACGAAAATGATGATTAAATTGTGTTATATGTTCTATCTATAAGTATAGTACGTACCATCGTGACCAAGCACAGAGATAAGAGAGATCACTTCTCTCTATTAGCTATCTAACAAAATATATGAAACCCCTAATTAACCCTTCAAAACCCTCACCCCCCTCTTTAAAAAAAAACAGTTCTTGAGCTGCTGACGCAGGGACGCTCTTTGGTCCCGGTTGGAGTTACCAACTGGGACCAAAGGCCCTCCTGCCTGGGCTCGGCGGAGCGGTCACGTGTAGCCTCATCTGTTCCGTAAACGAACCGGGACTAAAGGTCGTGGGCTTTAGTCCCGATCCTTTAGTCCCGGTTCCTGAACCGGGACAAATGAGCCTTACGGATCGAGACAAATGGGTCTTTTTTCACTGGTGTGGGGGTCCAAAATAAAACTTAGTACACTATAGCTCAGAGTGTATGTGCAGTTGCAACGTCTCTTCAATCTGTAGAGGCGGATGTTACTTTCCTAAACAAGGAAGTTTTACTGATTTAGACAACACCTTCGTCTTTTTTGCCGGTTTAACCATAAAACGCCAAATGCAATTTGTGTGGGCAAAATGCTTCTCACGAGCCTCCTCCACCCGTTGTCATTGCACCTAAACTGATGGCGCTTGAATGCTTGGGCTCCAGCGGCTTTTAATCGTCTCAGTATAAGGTTGTACTAAATTAATATGGATCACGGGAGTACCTTATTTTCATCTTCTTGTTCTTTTACAAGAAGAGGTGGCAACAACATTGTGATGGACAAGGAGATGTGGTAGTGGTAGGAGAAAAGGGCATGGAAGAGGGATTGTCGGAGATCATCGAAAGCCTTGAGCAGCGGGCTGGTAACGTGGGGGACTGTGGGGCGATAAAACCCTAAGGACGCAAAGAAGTAAGAAATAAGTAAGCCGGGGCTAGGTTGGATAGTCGACATTTTAAAAGGATCCACCAAATATCTTGAATGACCTCTGTTCTTTCGTCCAAAAAAGTTTATGCACCATCACATTTATACATTCTTATTATGTATATAGCCTAGGTTACTCGGTGGCGGAGCTTGGGTACAATCTAAGCTAGATCTAAAATGAACATGAACTCTGAGTCACTCCTAAAAGGAGCCGCCCCTCCCTCCCAACCCTAGCCGCCCCCGGCCTCACTCCCTCCCCCGCCCTTCCTCGCCGCCGCCTGAGGCAGCCGCCGGGCAAGCCCGGGGCGACAAGGATGGTGGCGGCAGGGCCTCGGCTGCCCCGCTTCTGTGTGCGGAACCCCGGATCTGGAGCGGCGGCTTCATTGTCGAGGCATGGCAGGCTAGCAGCCGTGCGGGCGATGGATCTGGTGTCTCGGTCGCGCGAGCGGCGGGATCCGGTGGTTGTTGGCGATCGACGGCGGCTTCTGCGGTGGGCGGTGCGCGCGATCTGGCGCCTCTCCTCCTCCCCTATTCGACGTGCAGGCTAGCCCGGTCGGGCCGCGCTTCCTTTGGTCGCCGGTTCTATACAGGAGGCGCTGCTGGTGGCGGGGATTTAGTTCGGGCAAAATCCCTGGCCAGTCGCGTCGATGGCGATGCCTAAGGGTCCGTTCCCCTCCTTGGAGGCGTCGGTATGGACTGATCCCCTCACTTCCCCTTCCCCTAGGCCTCCCGGGCGAAAGCCCTAACTTTGTTGGGCGGCGGCGGCGCTCACGGCACCGTTCTCTTCTTGAAGGCGCCGCTTTGGGAACCTTGGGGCTGGGTGGTGCTTGTGGGTGGTGGGCGACGGCAGCGGTGCGTCCCTATCCTAGCATGGATCTGTGTCCGCTGCTTGGAGATGGACTCGCATAGATGGAGGTCGTCGTTTGGCGTCGATGCGGAGGCACCTGCCAAGGCTGGCACCTCAATCTGCTGTGAAGATGAACTAGTGGAAGTGGTGGCGGCCACACATGTGAGTGCGTTAGACCGGTTTGTGCCCCAGACCCGGTATGTGGCTCGGTCGGGGCCTCCGGCTTTAGATGTTAGGCTTAGGTGAGAGGTCTGGATATTTGGCCCAGCTTGCACCCCTTCATCATATGGATAGGAGTAACGGCAGATGTTGCCAAGACGACGGATTCAGTCATATTGTTATACTACTTTGTAAGGTCCTCGGAAATAATCAATAAAATGGTCGCATGCATCTTCCAGATGCAGAGGCCGGGGTCATCCTCCTTCTTTTTTAAAAAAACTCCTAAAGGAGACGGTCTTAAAATGACTTTCTTTATTTGAAAAAAATAGCGGAATTAATCAATATTGTAGACTTTAGGTTAGTATGAAAAGGCATTCTGCTATGGATCCGGTGCTCACCTGGGGTTGCTTATGTATCCTTTCACGATGTATCGATGATAGAAAATAAAGTTCTTTTTATAATCGTGGGTATGAGTTTTTTTTCTAATAAGCTGAAATAGTTTATCACAAATAAGTAAAATAGTTTATCACGGTCCGCACTAGAGTAATGCATGTAGCCAAATTATTACTACAACCATATGTACTCTCTATTTCAGAAAACACGACATATTGGTTTTGTTGCAAGTCAAACTTTGTAAGTTTGACCAAGTTTTCTTTCTAACACATAAGTTTGGCAAAGTAGTACTAATATGCAGTGTATCTTGAAACGGAGGGAATAGTTTTCACTGATATCATTTCCGGTAAAAACAGCACATGTAATATTATTGGCAGTTCATTTTTATAATCAAAATTCTAAGAGCCTATGCATGTTGTAGTACGATAATACGTTTTCTAGAGTGCCGATCCCGAGATGCTACATTGACCAAAGTTTTTTAGACAATGGTTGAATCATGCTCCAAGATGCGCAGAGAACCAAGTTTTTCTTTTTGCGAGTAAGGAAGGTTGCATTAATCAAAGGTGAGCGCAGAGAACCAACTACATTGACTATTTTTTGTTCTGCCGGAACGACATTGACTGTTGACGAGAATAGATGGATGAATCGGTCACAGGGAAGCATAAAACTAAAATGTACCTCCAAGAGAAAATTAAAACTCTCCCTGGAGCCTTTGGCCGCGACGTGACCAGTCGGCGAAGCACGAGGACACACCGGGGGCCTGCATGTGATGTCGTACTTGAAGGCAGACAGTAAATAAGTTACCCGGCGCATGCATGCATGCATGCATGAGGTGCCGACGTCGAGATGTTGGAACGCCCGTGTCGATGTTTCAACGACGAGGCCAAGCGTGCCACGCCCATGCATGTCAAGTGCGTAGCAGAAGAAGAACGCACGTGCAATTAACCTCAATGGACAAGGAGCTCGATGATGGGTCATATCTTGTCATCCTCACGTATCGTGAATTCAGCCGGTGGCATCCGTCCGTTTGCTACAGGAACGATCGTGTCACGAAGCCATTGCTACGTCAAGTCGATTCCGCTGGGCACATGTATAGCCTGAGAGTCTAAGACTAGCTAGCATGTGTCGCTGGCTTCGTCTTCAGGGAACTATACCATGCGGTAGATCGAGCGCTCCACGCTAATTCTGCCGCCGGACTGGTTGTTCCATTCAAACCTGGAGAGAGAGAGAGAGAGAGAGAGAGAGAGAGAGAGAGAGAACGTGCTGGCGCATGCAGACTCTCTTTCAAGTGCCCCAGACAAAAGCCATCAACCTCCGATGAAACAGTACCACCGGCGTATATGGAAACGTACATGCGGCCGTTTTCCTGGGCGCCGCGAGCTGGATACCTGGGCCTTTTGTTTAGTTCTCGCTCTGCATGTCACTCGATGACGTCGCCTCGTTGCTGTCATCAGTGACATGCACGGTGCTGCGTCAACAGCAACCCTGCACTTCCGTTTACCGGCTGTTTCAACGGAGACTTCCGGTCGCAAGGAGTGCATGCGTTCGAGTCGCTCATTAGTTTCCGGATCTCGAGGCGTAGGATTTGCCAAAATTGACCCGGTCCCAGTCCTCCTATTTGACTTTTTTTCCTTGAAAACTTTACTCCGAAAACAGATAGAATTTCCATGCTTGCATATAGGATTAGCCATATTCTAGAGTGAAAATTGTCATGTAGTGTTAAAAATTGTCAGAAAATGTTGAAAACCAACGAAACCCGACCTCTCCCTCACTTTTGACGAATTGATGTGACATCGTACATAAAGAAAACATAAGAGCGAGTTATGTGTACTATTATTTTTATTTTTATGGGACGAGTTATATGTATTACACTTAGTTTTTCACATTGGTGATTTGCAGTGGCGGGCCTAGACCTTGACCCATGGAGGTGCCAACCTTACAATCACAATAAAAATGTCATGTATAACCATGAAAAATATTTGTTTAGCATTTTTAATCCTATAATACACACAGAATTAGACAAACGGGTACTAACAAAGATTTGCAACTTTTTAGGGTGTGCGACACCCCCACTGGATCCGCCACTGGTGATTAAGTTAGTTTCTTTGCTAGAAATTTCTCATCAATCAACCGGCACAACTAGGTTCCTATAGGATTTGCAAATTGCAACTTTTCTCGCCATTTTTACAAACAGTTGCAACTTTTCTAACCAGACAGGATATACAAATTTCCGATCTTACCTTTTTTCATCTAGTTTATACATAAAATTTGAATGTGATTCTACATGTGAATATGATCATATTTGAGAGCATACATCTCTTGAGCCTCATCTACCCATCGTCATTATCTATAAGTTAAAGTCTCTTGCTTCCTTTTTTCGTCATCGTTTGTTGGTTTGATTTTCACATTTCTATTACCCTAAAGGAAGGATCTATGTCGAAATGTCATAGTGGCAGGGAGGCGAGGATGGCAAGAACAAAAGATATATTGCCAGGGAGCACAAACAAGTCGATAATGGAAGCAGTTGGGTCAAGAGTTGGTCCCCTTGCCCCCGGCTATTGTCATGTCGTTGAGAAGTCGGGGCACCATAGATCTTGAAGAGTTTTATGTTCTTTGTTAATGTCTTGTGTTCCTTGATTTTTGAGAATAAAATTACTCTCGTTCTTTTGGCAGTACCATGAGGTTAGAGAGTTTTGTGTCCTTGTAGATCCAATTATTTAGATTTGATGAGTTTATGTTGGCGTGTCAACCTTTTTATGTTGATTTGATTCTTTGTGGAGGTGAAATCTTTCATCGACACTATGGTAACTTATTGTGATTCAACGGCCTACACTCCTAAGGAATCATCCTGGCCCTGGTAGGTTCATTGATAAAGGTTTCCCATCTTTTTGGATGGGCAACTCAAGGTGCTTTCAAAAACCTATATTGGTAATGTTCTTGTGGGTGAAAAAGTGACAACATCGTTGCTCTAGTCCAACTGCAACCTCTTTATTGAAGTCTTGGGAGTATTTCTTCTAGCAGAAATTAATACCACAAATAATGTTTTTCCAAGGGATCTCATTCTAATTCTTAGTCATGAGAGTTACTTTGTATCTTCCTGGATTTTAGATCCAAATAAGTGTGCCGGTAACATGAATATGAATAAAATTACACATGTTTCTCAGTTTCCCTCAGTGAGATCTATCCACCCGGATTCATTCCCAAAATCAATCGGCTCAATCTCCCAAAGGTGCACATATGAGTGTGTGCGTTCATAGAGGTGAATGTCCCTTCATGTATATGAGCATCTACCTTTATGAAAAACCATTAAAATATTTTTTTACTAGAGTTACAAAATGGATGATATTATTGTATTTTGGTTTTGCAACATCGACAACATAATGAATGTCGTATTATACTCCCGCCATTTTATTTTCTAGTGCATATAGATCATTTTTTGAAATATCAAACTTAAACTTTGACCAAGTTTATATAGAAAAATATCTGAATCTAAAATACGAAATAAATATCATACATATGTCACGATACATATTTTAATATTTTATTTAGTTGACATGTTTCAGGTTGATTATTTCTTTGGTATATCTGGTCAAAGTCTATGATGTTTGACTTTTGTAAAACTCTATAAGTATTAGCTAAAAAGGACGATAATATTTTGCAACATTGGCAACATAATCAATATTGTATTGTACTCTCTTCATTTCATTGTTTAGTATATATACATTTTTTTGAAAAGTAAAATTCATAAACTTTGACTAAGTTTTATATTGCATTTATTTGATATATTTAAGTTGATTTTTTTGAAAAAAATTCAAAACTATGACGTATTTTATAGCAAATTTGAAAACTATAGGACCGAACACAAAAAAAATCACAAATATGACCCCACCGGCCAGCGGTGGGCTGAAGAGTGGCTCGCCGGCCTGCGATGGGCTGAAGAGAGGCCCGTCGGCCTGCAGTAGGCCGAAGAGGGGCCCGTCGACCTCCAGGCGACTGAAGAGTGCCTGTCGGCCTCCAGGCAACCAAAGAGCACTCTTCGGCTTCCCGTTGGCCGAAGAGTGTCAGGGACACAAAACGTAATTAACATGGCCTTAAATAAAAAGGTTGTCAACATGAAAAATCTTCATGTCATCGAAACGGTTGATTTTGATATAAAGACGTCTTAATCCGAGGTCGTATGCAACCTGTATAGCCAAAATAAGGTCAGGGACAGAAGCTACAACGTTACTTCTGACGGATCGAATGGATGTCAGAAAATTTATCACGGGACACCCGGTGCACTCGGTGAGACCGTGTGGAATATAGAAGAGTACACACATTTGGTCGCATGCACTCGGTGATACTGAACCAAACCACTCAGAGGCTCCGAATGGATCCAAAAAATTACCAAAGATTCCTGTCCGACTTAAAGTTAGGATTTTTGATCCAAAAAATTGTTTGTCTGCACCGGAAAGACTGCTTGCGTATCGCGCTTCCGGTCGGGTCTCTTTCGACGTGAGCTACGATACATCACCACCGGCGTAGAGGGTACACGGTGACGTTTTTGTGTGCATCACCCCCGGCGTCGAGGGTACATGGTGACGGGCCTGAGAGGTGACCATTGCCTCTACTTTGCATGGTGGATGACGCCACCGTCGAAAGTTTTGGTCTCAATTCCTGCCATCGCAACAGAGATATTTCTTCAATGCTTGCATGTGTCTTCCCGGTGCAGACGAACAATGCCCACATCGATTTATGAGGCGGCTGGACTTCCCGTACAATAAAAGGACTAAAAATTCTATCCGAAAATCTTTGGCAATTTTTCGGATCCATTCGGAGGCTCCGAGTGGTTTGGTTCGGTCTCACCGAGTGACCGTGACCAAACTTGTGTACTCTTCTATATTCCACATGGTCTGACCGAGTGCACCGGATGCACCGTGACAAATTTTCTGACATCCATTCGGTCTGTCCGAAGTAACTCTACAGCTTCTGTCTCTCACCTTGTTTTGGTTGTACAGGTTGTATACGACCGCGGATTAAGACTATTTTTATATCAAAATCAACTATTTTGACGAGATGAAGACTTTTCATGTTGATAACTTTTTCATTTGAGACCATCTTAATTACGTTTTGTGCTCCTGACATTCTTTGACCAATGGGAAGCCGAAGAGTGCTCTTCGGTCACCTGGAGGCCGACGGGCCCCTCTTCGGCCTACTGTAGGCCGACGGGCCTCTCTTTGGCCCACCGCAGGCGGCCTCTCTTCAGCCCACCGCAGGCCGACGGGCCACACTTTGGCCCACCGCAGGCCGACGAGGTCATATTTATGAATATATTGCATTCGGCTCTATAGTTTTCAAATTTGCCATAAAATACGACATAGTTTAAAAAAACTGAATTTTTTTCTCGGTGTATTTGATCAAAGTCTATGACGTTTTTTCCTTTTGTAAAAAATCAATACTGACTACATAATGAAACGTCTTATAAAAGTTTATAGATATATTATATTGTATACATGATGGGATTTTTAGTCTAAGAAAACAAAACATCATGTTACAGAAGCCACTTCCTCTCACCGTCTCAAGCACCCATATATACATAAAAAACATCATATTTTCTTGAAACGAAAGCAAAATCTTTGTCTCATCTCATTAATCAATAATAAGTTTTGACAAGGTTTCAAGCTTACAGGACCACTCAGGTCTAACGAAAACAAAAGGAATCACTCTTCCAAAATTAGATTGCTCAGAAGTATAGTCCCAGCAATGACACATTCTTGGGTCGTCCTTGATTGTTGCCACCATTCTCGTTGTCGGAGAATCCTTGTTACAAATGATCCTAGCATTTCTCTCGTTCATATTACCTTCAAAAGGCAAAAAACGATCCCATGCGTACACAGGCATCTATCCATCCGTCCATGGATCCTTGCTCATCACTCCTGGGCGCTACGTTGCAAAGGTGGAGCGTTGCGTTTCATGAACACGAGGCACATGCATGCGTACGGTGCAGCGCTCTGCTGGCGATGTTGATACTGAAACTGAAGGCAACAACCTCAACCAGTACGTACGGTGCAGACAGTGCTGCTGGCGACGTGCATACGTTGATCAGAAGGAAAGGAATATGAAAAGTTAATCTGAACAAGCTAGATGAAATAAAGTGCTCAACCTGATCGTCGAGCTCGCCCTTGTCTTTACACATGTGTACATGTCACTTCGGAAGCATATGCTGTTCATGCCGGCCGTGGCGTCCAAACTAGGACGTGCAAAACGTGTATGGCCACATGCATGACACTTTCGGACGTACGGTACACATATCTACTTCCTCTGTTCCCAAATATAAGCCATTTAAAAAATTTCAATAAATATTATATACGGAGCAAAAAAATGAATCTACACTTTAAAATATATCGATATACATTTGTATTCGTATGTAGTATGTGCTGAAATTTCTAAAATGTCTTATATTTAAAAGTTAAAAGGGATGGAATAGGTCTGAACATGCATGTATTCCCTTCATTCCTAAATATTATAATATTGTTATAGATTTTAATATGGACTACATAAGGAGCAAAATGAATAAATCTACACTCTAAAATACATACATATAAATCCGGATTTTTTTTCGCTTACGCAAAGGTCGCGTATCTTTTCATTGATGGAAAGAAAAGTTTTTACATCATGAGATTACATGCACTCCTAAGCCATGTAAGTACGAAGGCATGGTAACGGGTGTAGAGCAAACATATGGGGTTGCTCGTCCCATAAATCGCTAGAGCTAACTCTCCGGGATGATGTTTTTTATTCCGATGGTGTTGGCTTTAGCCCAGAGGCACGCCTCGTCTGTGATGATGGAGGATAGGCAGGTGACTGAAGGTTGGTTGCTGTCAAAGATGCAACCGTTTCGATGCTTTCATAGCCACCAAGCGATGAGGGTAATGAGGGAGGCCCGCCCTTTGCGAGCGAGCGCGGAAGTGCGTTCGCAGGACGTAGCCCTCCAGCGTTGGAAATCAATGTCGCCGACTGGAAGGTCGGCCGTGGAGCGAACCCATTCAAGGATCTCGTGCCAAACTTGCCACGAAAAGGAGCAACCGACCAGCAGGTGGTGCATCGTTTCCTCCTCTTGGTTGCAGAAGGCACACATAGGCTCATGAGGAAGGCGATGACGGGCTAGGCGGTCAGCTGTCCAGCATCGGTCATGGATTGCCAGCCGGACAAAGATCTTGATCCGAAGCGGCGCCCATGGCTTCCACGTTAGCTTCCAATTCGAGTCCTCCTGGGAACTAAGGAAGAGGTCCTGGTTGTTGGGAGACGTAGTAGTAAATCCAAAAAAATCCTACGTGTCACCAAGATTTATCTATGGAGAAACCAGCAACAAGTGGGATGAGAATGCATCTTCATACCTTTGAAGATCGCAAAGCGGAAGCGTTACTAGAAGGCAGTTAGTGGAGTCATACTCACAGCGATTGAGATCGCGGTGGATTCCGATCTTAGCGCCGAACAATGGCGCCTCCGCGTTCAACACACGTGCAGCCCGGTGACGTCTCCTACGCCTTGATCCAGCAAGGAGGAAGGAGAGGTTGAGGGAGAGCTCCAGCAGCACGACGGTGTGGTGATGGTGGAGTTGCGTGGTCTCCGGCAAGGCTTCGCCAAGCACTACAGAGAACGAGGAAGGGGAAGGGTAGGGCTGCGCCGAGAGAGAGAGAACTCGTGTGTCTGGCAACCCCCAAAACCCCACATATATATAGGGGAAGGAGGAGGGGTGCCGCAGCCCTAGGGTTCCCTCCCCAGGGCTGGCGGCCAACCCTAGATCAATATAGGGCGGCGGCCAAGAGAGGGAGTGGGAGGGGAGGCGCCCTAGGTGGGCCTAGGGCCCATCTGCCTCTAGGGTTTGCCCCCCTCCCACCTCATATTGCGCCTTGGGCACCTTGTGGGGGCACACCAGCCCACCTAGGGGCTGGTTCCCTCCCACTTGTGGCCCATACAGCCATCCGGTGCTGGTGGCTCCACTTGGTGGACCCCCGGAACCCTTCCGGTGGTCCCGGTACGTTACCGGTGACACCCGAAATTCTTCCGGTGACCAAAACCTCACTTCCTATATATGAATCTTTACCTCCGGACCATTCCGGAACTCCTCGTGACGTACGGGATCTCATCCGGGACTCTGAACAACCTTCGATAACCACGTACACTATTTCCCTATAACCCTAGCGTCATCGAACCTTAAGTGTGTAGACCCTACGGGTTCGGGAGGCACGTAGACATGACCGAGACACCTCTCCGGTCAATAACCAACAGCAAAATCTGGATACCCATGTTGGCTCCCACATGCTCCACGATGATCTCATTAGATGAACCATGATGTCGGGGATTCAATCAATCCCGTATACAATTCCCTTTGTCTACCGGTATGATACTTGCCCGAGATTTGATCGTCGGTATCCCTATACCTTGTTCAATCTCATTACCGACAAGTCCGTTTACTCGTTCCGTAACATATCATCCCGTGGCTAACTCCTTAGTCACATTGAGCTCATTATGATGATGTCTTACCGAGGGGGCCCAAAGATACCTCTCCATCATACGGAGTGACAAATCCCAGCCTCGATTCAAGCCAACCCAACAGATACTTTCGGAGATACCCGTAGTGTACCTTTATAGCCACCCAGTTACGTTGTGATGTTTGGCACACCCAAAGTATTCCTACGGTATCCAGGAGTTGCACAATCTCATGGTCTAAGGAAACGATACTTTACATTAGAAAAGCTTTAGCAGACGAACTACATGATCTTGTGCTATGCTTAGGATTGGGTCTTGTCCATCACATCATTCTCCCAATGATGTGATCCCGTTATCAATGACATCCAATGTCCATGGTCATGAAACCGTGACCATCCATTGATCAACGAGCTAGCCAACTAGAGGCTGACTAGGGACATGTTGTGGTCTATGTATTCACACATGCATTACGGTTTCCGGTTAATACAATTATAGCATGAACAATAGACAATTATCATGAACAAGGAAATACAATAATAACCATTTTATTATTGCCTCTAGGGCATATTTCCAACAGTCTCCCACTTGCACTAGAGTCAATAATCTAGTTACATTGTGATGAATCGAACACCCATAGAGTTCTGGTGTTGATCATGTTTCGCTCGTGAGAGAGGTTTAGTCAACGGATCTGCGACATTCAGATCCGTATGTACTTTACAAATATCTATATCTCCCTTCTGAATGTAATCACGGATGGAGTTGAAGCGGCGCTTGATGTGTCTTGTCTTCTTGTGAAACCTGGGCTCCTTGGCAAGGGCAATAGCTCCAGTGTTGTCACAGAATAGAGTCATCGGGCCCGACACATTGGAAATTACTTCTAGGTCGGTGATGAACTCCTTCATCCAGACTCCTTCCTTTGCTACTTCTGAAGCAGCTATATACTCCGCTTCACATGTAGATGTCGCCACGACACTTTGCTTGCTACTGCACCAGCTGACTGCCCCTCCGTTCAAAATATACATGTATCTGGTTTGTGACTTGGAGTCATTCGGATCTGTGTCAAAGCTAGCATCGACGTAAGCCTTTACGACGAGCTCTTCGGCGCCTCCATAAATGAGAAACATGTCCTTGGTTCTTTTCAGGTACTTCACAATATTCTTGACTGCTATCCGGTGTTCCGCTCCGGGATCACTTTGGTACCTCCCTACCATACTTATGGCAAGGTTCACATCAGGTCTGGTACACAGCATGGCATACATAATAGAGCCTATGGCTGAAGCATAGGGGATGTCACTCACCTCTTCTTTATCCTTTGCCGTGGTCGGGCATTGAATCGTACTCAATCTCACACCCTGTAACACAGGTAAGAACCCCTTCTTGGACTGATCCATATTGAACTTCTTCAATATCTTGTCAAGGTATGTGCTTTGTGAAAGACCTATGAGGCGTCTCGATCTATCTCTATAGATCTTGATGCCTAATATGTAAGCAGCTTCTCCAAGGTCCTTCATTGAAAAACACTTATTCAAGTAGGCCTTTTGTGCTTTTTAAAAGTTCTATATTATTTCCCATCAACAATATGTCATCCACATATAATATGAGAAATGCTATAGAGCTCCCACTCACTTTCTTGAAAATACAGGGTTCTCCATAAACCTGTATAAACCCAAACGCTTTAATCACTTCATTAAAGCGAATGTTCCAACTCCGAGATGCTTACACCAGCCCATAGATGGACCGCTAGAGCTTGCATACCTTGTTAGAATCTTTAGGATCGACAAAACCTTCCGGCTGCATCATATATAGTTCTTTCTTAAGGAAGCCATTAAGGAATGTTGTTTTGACGTCCATTTGCCAGATCTCATAATCATAAAATGCGGCAATTATTAACATGATTCAGACGGACTTCAGCATCGCTACGGGTGAGAAAGTCTCATCGTAGTCAACTCCTTAAACTTGTTGACAACCCTTAGCGACAAGCCGAGCCTTATAGATGGTCACATTACCATCCGCGTCAGTCTTCTTCTTAAAGATCCATTTATCTTCTATGGCTCGCTTATCATCAGGCAAGTCCACCAAAGTCCATAATTTGTTCTCATACATGGATCCTATCTCGGATTTCATGGCTTCAAGCCATTTGTTGGAATATGGGCCCGCCATTGCTTCTTCATAGTTCGAAGGTTCACCATTGTCCAACAACATGATCTCCAAGACAGGGTTGCCATACCACTCTGGTGCGGAATGTGTCCTAGTGGACCTTCGAATAGCAACTTGATCTGAAGTTTCATGATCATCATCATTAACTTCCTCTCCAGCCAGTGCAAGCGCCACAGAAGCAACTTCCTGTGCTGCGCTACTCTCCGGTTTGAGTGGAGGTACAATTACCTCATCAAGTTCTATTTTCCTCCCACTTACTTCTTTCGAGAGAAACTCTTTCTCTAGAAAGGATTCATTCTTGGCAACAAAGACTTTGCCTTCGGATCTGAGGTAGAAGGTATACCCAATAGTTTCTTTGGGGTATCCTATGAAGACGCACTTTTCCGCTTTGGGTTCGAGCTTCTCAGGTTGAAGTTTCTTAACATAAGCATCGCATCCCCAAACTTTTAGAAACAACAGCTTAGGTTTCTTTCCAAACCATAATTCATACAGTGTCGTCTCAACGGATTTAGACGGAGCCCTATTTAAAGTGAATGCGGCAGTCTCTAATGCATATCCCCAAAATGATAGCAGTAAGTCGGTAAGAGACATCATAGATCACACCATATCCAATAGAGTGCGATTATGACGTTCAGACACACCATTTCGCTGAGGTGTGCCAGGCAGCGTGAGTTGTGAAACAATTCCACATTTCCTTAGGCGCGTGCCAAACTCGTGACTTAAATATTCTCCATCACGATCAGATGTAGGCACTTTATTTTCCTGTCGCGTTGATTCTCTACCTCACTCTGAAATTCTTTGAACTTTTCAAAGGTTTCAGACTTGTGTTTCATTAAGTAGACATACCCATATCTGCTCAAGTCATCAGTGAGGGTGAGAACATAACGGTAGCCACCGCGAGCCTCGACGCTCATTGGACCGCATACATCGGTATGTATTATCTCCAACAAGTCAGTTGGTCGCTCCATTGTTCCGTAGAACGGAGTCTTGGTCATCTTGCCCATGCGGCATGGTTCGCATGTGTCAAATGATTCAAAATCAAGAGACTCCAAAAGTCCATCAACATGGAGTTTCTTCATGCGTTTGACACCAATATGACCAAGGCGGCAGTGCCACATGTAAGTGGGACTATCGTTATCAACCTTACACTTTTTGGTACTCACACTATGAACATGTGTAACATCATGTTCGAGATTCATCAAAAATAAACCATTGACCATCGGGGCATGACCATAAAACATTTCTCTCATATAAATAGAACAACCATTATTCTCAGATTTAAATGAGTAGACATCTCGCATCAAACGAGATCCAGATACAATGTTCATGCTCAAAGCTAGTACTAAATAACAATTATTGAGGTTTAAAACTAATCCCGAAGGTAGATGTAGAGGTAGTGTGCCGACGGCGATCACATCGACCTTGGAACCATTCCCGACGCGCATCGTCACCTCGTCCTTTGCCGGTCTCCGCTTATTCTACAGCTCCTGTTTGGAGTTACAAATGTGAGCAGCTGCACCGGTATCAAATATCCAGGAGCTACTACGAGCACTGGTAAGGTACACATCAATAAAAAGTATATCACATATACCTTTAACGTTGTCGGCCTTCTTATCCGCTAAGTACTTGGGGCAGTTCCGCTTCCAGTGACCAGTACCCTTGTAATAAAAGCACTTAGTCTCAGGCTTGGGTCTTCCTGGCAACTTGCTTACCGGGCGCAGCAACTGCTTTGTCGTCCTTCTTGAAGTTCTTCTTACCCTTGCCTTTCTTGAAACTAGTGGTCTTATTGACCATCAACACTTGATGCTCCTTTTTGATCTCGACCTCCGCTGATTTCAGCATCGAGTACAACTCAGGAATGGACTTCTCCATCCCATGAATGTTGTAGTTCATCACAAAGCTCTTGTAGCTAGGTGGAAGAAACTGGAGGATTCTATCAATAACCGAGTCATCTGGAATATTAACTCCCAGCTGAGTCAAGCGGTTGTGCAACCCAGACATTTTGAGTATGTGCTCGCTGACAGAACTATTCTCCTCCATCTTACAGCTGAAGAACTTGTTGGAGACATCATATCTCTCGACCCGGGCATGAGCTTGGAAAACCAGTTTCAGCTCTTGGAACATCTCATATGCTCCATGTTGCTCAAAACGCTTTTGAAGCCCCAGTTCTAAACTATAAAGCATGCCACACTAAACCAGGGAGTAATCATCATAGTGTGACTGCCAAGCGTTCGTAACGTCTTGATCCGCTGGGAAAATGGGCGGGTCACCTAGCGGTGCATCAAGGACATACAATCTTTTGGAAGCTATGAGGATAATCCTCAAGCTACGGACCTAGTCCGCATAGTTGCTTCCATCATCTTTCAGCTTGGTTTTCTCTAGGAACGCGTTGAAGTTGAGGGTGACATTAGCGTTGGCCATTGGATCTACAATATAGATTATAAAGACAATTTTAGACTAAGTTCATGATAATTAAGTTCACATAATCAAATTATTTAATGAACTCCCACTTAGATAGACATCTCACTAGTCATCCAAGTGACACATGATCCACGTCAACTAGCCCGTGTCCGATCATCACGTGAGACGGACTAGTCATCCATGGTGAACATCTCCATGTTGATCGTATCTTCTATATGATTCATGTTTGACCTTTCGGTCTCTCGTGTTTCGAGGCCATGTCTGTACATGCTAGGCTCGTCAAGTCAATCTAAGTGTATCGCGTGTGTAAATCTGGCTTACACCCTTTGTATGCGAATGTTAGAACCTATCACACCCGATCATCACGTGGTGCTTCGGAACAACGATCCTTAGCAACGGTGCACAGTTAGGGTGAACACTTTTCTTGAAATTTTAGTGAGAGATCATCTTATTTAGCTACCGTCTTTCTAAGCAAATAAGATGTAAACATGATAAACATCACATGCAATCAATATAGTGACATGATATGGCCAATATCATCTTGCTACTTTGATCTCCATCTTCGGGGCACCATGATCATCACTGTCACCGGCACGACACCATGATCTCCATCATCATGATCTCCATCACCGTGTCTTCATGAAGTTGTCTCGCCAACTATTACTTCTACTACTATGGCTAACGATTAGCAATAAAGTAAAGTAATTACATGGCGATCTTGATTGACACGCAGGTCATACAATAAATTAAGACAACTCCTATGGCTCCTGCCGGTTGTCACACTCATCTACATGCAAGCCGTGAATCCTATTACAAGAACATGATCAATCTCATACATCACAATGCATCACATCATATCCTTTGGCCATATCACATCACAAGGCATATGCTGCAAAAACAAGTTAGACGTCCTCTAATTTGTAGTTGCAAGTTTTTACGTGGATGTTATAGGTTTCTAGCAAGAACGTTTCTTACCTACGCCAAAACCACAATGTGATATGCCAATTGCTATTTACCCTTCATAAGGACTCTTTTCATCGAATCCCATCCGACTAAGGTGGGAGAGACAGACACCCGCTAGCCACCTTATGCAACAAGTGCATGTCAGGCAGTGGAACCGGTATCACATAAGCGTACGTGTAAAGTTGGTCTGAGTCGCTTCATCCCACAATACCGCCGAATCAAGATAAGACTAGTAATGGTAAGCAAATTAACAAGATCGACGCCCACAACAACTTGTGTTCTACTCGTGCATAGATTCTACGCATAGACCTAGCTCATGATGCCACTATTGGGAGACGTAGTAGTAAATCAAAAAAATTCCTACGTGTCACCAAGATCTATCTATGGAGAAACCAGCAACGAGTGGGATGAGAGTGCATCTTCATACCTTTGAAGATCGCAAAGCGGAAGCGTTACTAGAACGCGGTTGGTGGAGTCATACTCGCAGCGATTCAGATCGCGATGGATTCCGATCATAGCGCCGAACAACGGCGCCTCCGCGTTCAACACACGTGCAGCCTGGTGACGTATCCTATGCCTTGATCCAGCAAGGAGGAAGGAGAGGTTGAGTGAGAGCTTCGGCAGCATGACGATGTGGTGATGGTGGAGCTGCGTGGTCTCCGGCAGGGCTTTGCCAAGCACTACGAAGAACGAGGAAGAGGAAGGGTAGGGCTGTGCCGAGAGAGAGAGAGAACTCGTGTGTGTGGCAGCCCCCAAAACCCCACATATATATATAGGGGAAGGAGGAGGGGTGCGGAAGCCCTAGGGTTCCCTTCCCAGGGCCGGCGGCCAACCCTAGATCAATCTATGGCGGCGGCCAAGAGAGGGAGTGGGAGGGGAGGCGCCCTAGGTGGGCCTAGGGCCCATCTGCCTCTAGGGTTTGCCCCCTCCCACCTCATGTCGTGCCATGGGCCCCTTGTGGGGGTGCACCAGCCCACCTAGGGGCTCGTTCCCTCCTACCTGTGGCCCATGCAGCCCTCCGGTGCTGGTGGCCCCACTTGGTGGACCCTCGAAACCCTTCCGATGGTCCCGGTACGTTACCGGTGATGCCCGAAACTCTTTCGATGACCAAAACCTCACTTCCTATATATTAATCTTTACCTCCAGACCATTCCGGAACTCCTCGTGATATCCGGGATCTCATCCTGGACTCTGAACAACCTTCAGTAACCATGCACACTATTTCTCTATAACCCTAGCGTCATCGAACCTTAAGTGTGTAGACCCTACGGGTTCGGGAGGCACATAGACATGACCGAGTCACCTCTCCGATCAATAACCAACAGCAGGATCTGGATACCCATGTTGGCTCCCACATGCTCCATGATGATATCATCGGATGAATCACGATGTCGGGGATTCAATCAATCCCGTATACAACTCCCTTTGTCTACTGGTATGATACTTGCCTGAGATTCGATCGTTTGTATCCCTATACCTTGTTCAATCTCGTTACCGGAAAGTCTCTTTACTCGTTCCATAACACATCATCCCGTGGCTAACTCCTTAGTCACATTGAGCTCATTATGATGATGTCTTACCGAGTGGGCCGAGAGATACCTCTCCGTCATATGGAGTGACAAATCCCAGTCTCGATTCGTGCCAACCCTACAAATACTTTCGAAGATACCCATAGTGTACCTTTATAGCCACCTAGTTACGTTGTGACGTTTGGCACACCCAAAGTATTCCTACGGTATCTGGGAGTTGCACAATCTCATGGTCTAAGGAAACAATACTTTACATTAGAAAAGCTTTAGCAGACGAACTACACGATCTTGTGCTATGCTTAGGATTGGGTCTCGTCCATCACATCATTTTCCCAATGATGTGATCCCGTTATCAACGACATCCAATGTCCATGGTCATGAAACCATGACCATCCATTGATCAATGAGCTAGCCAACTAGAGGCTCACTAGGGACATGTTGTGGTCTATGTATTCACACATGCATTATGGTTTCCGGTTAATACAATTATATCATGAACAATAGACAATTATCATGAACAAGGAAATACAATAATGACCATTTTATTATTGCCTCTAGGGCATATTTCCAACACTTGTAACATGTGCTATGAGAGTAGGCACCTGAGGGGGTGCAATGCCAATGTAGGACATCGGCATCCGAGAGCTGAGTGTGGTGGACACGTCTCCAAGGTCGAGGTATTGAAGCATGGTGCCTGGACTGAGCGCACCCTGGATGTGACACATCCAAGATCTAAGGTGCATGCCCTCCTGAACAGTGTGTAGTTTGCGATGATGACGGGGGACGAGCGCCAAGACTTGGAGCGCAATCTCGGTCAGAGAATTTCCACTAATGTAGTGGTCCGTCCAGAACATGCAATTATGGTCGTTGCCAAGGATCCACTCGATGGACGCACAGAAGATGGCGTTGAAGTCCGGGTTGTGTGGAATGTCTAAGTGGCTCCATGGTAGTGACTTGTGAGGGGTCCATGTGTTGGAGCCAAAGGCACACGTCCGCATGGCAATGCCCGAGCATTCGAGCTCTCTATGTCGCGCCCCCTAAGGAAAAGGGGCCTACAAACTCTTTGTCGGTTGACACGGCACTGGCCACAATTGGCCTCTTTGCTCCCAGCCCAAAGGAATTGACGGATGATCCTATTGACCTGCTTCAGAGTTGATGTTGGAAATTGTTGGGGAACGTTGCATGGGAAACAAAAAATTTCCTACGCACACGCAAACTTATCCATGGTGATGAGCATCTACGAGAGGGGGAGTTGATCTACGTACCCTTGTAGATCGCTAAGCAGGAAGCATTAAGAAACGCGGTTGGTGTAGTCGAACTTCTTCGCGATCCAAATCGCCGAGCGTCCCGCGATCCAATCACGAACCGTCCCGTGATCCGATCACGAACCGTCCCGTGATCTCGTCACGATCCGTCCCGTGATCCAATCACGATCGTCTCGTGGCCTTGATCACGATCCTTCCGATCTAGTATGGAATGGACGGCACCTCCGCATTCAGCACACGTGCAGCTTGATGACGATCTCCACCGTCTTGATCCAGCAAGAAGAAGTGGAGAGGAGGAAGAGTTCGCCGGCAGCGTGACGGCGCTCCGACGATGGTGGTGGAGCAATTCCGGCAGGGCTTCGCCTAAGCACTGCGGAAATACGATCTAGAGGAGAAACTATGCACCGGTGGAACGGGTAGCACGTGGCCGGAAAAACTAGTGCAAACAGCCCCAAATCCACCAGTATATAAAGGAGGGAGGGAGGAGGGCTGGCTTGGCGCAAGGGCCAAGCCAATACGGCCGCAAGAGGGAGGGAGAGAAGGACTCTCCTTCTCCAATCCTAGTTGGACTAGGATTGCTCCCTATTGGTCCTTTTTTCTCCTAGCACCATGGGCCTTTTTGGATGTTCCACCATCCCACTAAGGGCTGGTTATTAATCTCCCACAGCCCGTGGACCCTCTAGGGTCGAAATACCCCTCCCGGACGTCTCCCGGTACACTACCGGCACTCCCGGTACACTACCGATGAGCCTGAAACCTTTCCGGCGACCAAACCGGGACATCCTATATATGAGTCTTTACCTCCGAACCATTCCGAAGATCCTCGTGACGTTCAGGATCTCATCCGGGACTCGGAACAAACTTCGGTCACCACCATACACAACTCTATACTACCGAAACGTCACCAAACCTTAAGTGTGCAGACCCTGCGGGTTCGAGAACTATGTAGACATGACCGAGACACCTCTACGGTAATTAACCAATGGCGGGACCTGGATGTCCACATTGGTTCCTACATATTCTACGAAGATCTTTATCGGTCGAACCTCTATGTCAAGGATTCAGTTAATCCCGTATGATGTTCCCTTTGTTCTTTGGTATGTTACTTGCCCGAGATTCGATCGTCCGTATCTCCATACCTAGTTCAATCTCATTACCCGCAAGTCTCTTTACTCGTTCCGTAATACAAGATCCCACAACTAACAATTAGTCACATTGCTTGCAAGGCTCATTGTGATGTTGTATTACTGAGTGGGCCCTGCTATAGCTCTCCATCACACGGAGTAACAAATCCCAGTCTCGATCCATGCCAACTCAACAGACACCCTCGGAGACACCTATAGAGCACCTTTATAGTCACCCAGTTATGTTGCGACGTTTGATACACACAAGGTACTCCTTCGATATCTGTGAGTTACATGATCTCATGGTCATAGGAACATATACTTGACATGTAGAAAACAGTAGCAATAAACTGACACAATCATAAGCTACGTTTGTAGTTTGGGTCTTGTCCATCACATCATTCTCCTAATGATGTGATCCCGCTATCAAATGACATCTCATGTCCATGTCTAGGAAACCTTAACCATCTTTCAATCAACGAGCTAGTTCACTAGAGGCATACTAGGGACATTGTGTTTGTCTATGTATCCACACATGTATCCATGTTTCCAATTAATACAATTATAGCATGGATAATAAACGATTATCATGAACAAGGAAATGCAATAATAAACACTTTATTTATTGCCTCCAGGGCATATTTCCAACAGTCTCCCACTTGCACTAGAGTCAATAATCTAGTTCACATCACTATGTGATTTACATTGTAATGAATCGAACACCCATGCAGTTCTGGTGTTGATCATGTTTAACCCTTGGAAGAGGTTTAGTCAACGGATCTGCAACATTCAGATCCGTGTGCACTTTGCAAATATTTATGTCTTTCTCCAAGATGCAATCGCGGATGGAGTTGAAGCGTCGCTTTATGTGTCTGGTCCTCTTGTGAAACCTTGGTTCCTTGGCCAGAGCATGGCAACAGTGTTGTCACAGAATAGGTTCATTGGATTCAGTGCACTGGGTACTACTCCAAGATCTGTCATGAATTGCTTCATCCAGACACCTTCCTTCGCCGCCTCTGAGGTTGTGATGTACTCCACTTCACATGTAGAATCGGCTACCACGCTTTTCTTGGAACTGCACCAGCTTACCGCTCCCCCATTAAGAATAAATACGTATCCTGTTTGCGACTTAGAGTCGTCCGGATCAGTGTCAAAGCTTGCATCGACGTAACCCTTTACGACGAGCTCTTATTCACCTCCATAAATGAGAAACATTTCCTTAGTCCTGTTCAGGTACTTAAGGATATTCTTGACCGCTTGCCAGTGCTCCATTCCAGGATCACTTTGAAACCTTCCGGCCATACTTATGGCAAGGCTTACATCGGGTCTTGTGCACAGCATTGCATACATGATAGAGCCTATGGCTGAAGCATAGGGGATGACACTCATCTTTTCTTTATCTTCTGCAGTCACTGGGCATTGAGTCTTACTCAACTTCACACCTTGCAACACAGGCAAGAACCCCTTCTTGGATTGTTCCATTTTGAACTTCTTCAAAACTTTATCAAGGTATGTGCTCTGTGAAAGTGCTATTAAGTGTCTCGATGTATCTCTATAGATCTTAATGCCTAATATGAAAGCAGCTTCTCCTAGGTCCTTCATTGAAAAACTCTTGTTCAAACATTCCTTCATGCTTTCCAGCGTTTCTATATTGTTTCCAATCAGCAATATGTCATCCACATATAATACTAGAAACGCTATAGAGCTCCCACTCACTTTCTTGTAAATACAAGCTTCTTCGTAAACTTGTATAAACTCAAACGCTTTGATCACCTCATCAAATCGCTTATTCCAACTCCGAGATGCTTTCACCAGCCCATAAATGGATCGCTGGAGTTTGCAAACTTTGTCAGCATTCTCTGGATCGACAAAACCTTCGGGTTGCATCATATACAACTCTTCCTCAAGGAAACCGTTGAGGAACGCTGTTTTTACATCCATCTGCCAAATTTCATAGTCGAAATAGGCAGCTATTGCTAACATGATTCTAACAGACTTAAGCATCGCTACGGGTGAGAAAGTCTCATCGCAGTCAACTCCTTGAACTTGTGAAAAACCCTTTGCCACAAGTCGAGCTTTATAGACGGTGACATTATCGTCCGCGTCTGTCTTCTTAAAGATCCATTTGTTCTGAATGGCCTTTCGCCCTTCAGGTAATACTTCCAAAGTCCATACTTTGTTTTCATACATGGATCCCATCTCGGATTTCATGGCCTCTAACCATTTCTTGGAATCTGGGCCCATCACTGCTCCTCCATAGCTCGTAGGTTCATTGCTGTCCAACAACATGACCTCCAAGACAGGGTTGCCGTACCACTCAGGGGTAGTACGCTGCCTTGTCGACCTACGAGGTTCAATAGCTGCTTGATCCGAAGCTTCATGATCATCATCATTAACTTCCTCTTCTACCGTCATAGGTTCCACAGAAACATCTTTCTGCGCTGCGCTACTTTCTGGTTGAAGTAAAGGTTCAATAACCTCATCAAGCTCTATTTTCCTCCCACTCAATTCTTTCAAGAGAAACTCTTTCTCAAGAAATGTTCCGTTTTTAGAGACAAACACTTTGCCTTCGGATCTGAGATAGAAGGTATACCCGACTGTCTCTTTCGGATATCGTATGAAGACGCATTTCTCCGCTTTGGGTTCCAGCTTTTGAGGCTGAAGCTATTTGACATAAGCATCACATCCCCAAATTTTAAGAAACGATAACTTTGGATTCTTGCCAAACCACAGTTCATATGGCGTTGTCACAACGGATTTTGATGGTGCCCTATTTAAAGTGAATGCAGTTGTCTCTAATGCATAACCCCAAAATGATAGTGGAAAATCAGCAAGAGACATCATAGAACACATGTCAATGGCTAGGAAACCTTGGCGATTTGGATAACGGGATCACATCATTAGGACAATGATGTGATGGACAAGACCCAAACTACAAACGTAGCATATGATCGTGTCAGTTTATTGCTACTGTTTTCTGCATGTCAAGTATATGTTCCTATGACCATGAGATCATGCAAATCACGGACACCGGAGGAGTGCCTTGTGTGTATCAAACGTCGCAACGTAACTGGGTGACTATAAAGGTACTCTACAGGTATCTGTGAGGGTGTCTATTGAGTTGGCATGGATCAAGACTGGGATTTGTTACTCCGTGTGATGGAGAGGTATCTCAGGGCCCACTCGGTAATACAACATCACAACAAGCCTTGGAAGCAATGTGACTAAGTGTTAGTCACGGGATCTTGTATTACAAAACAAGTAAAGAGACTTGCCGATAACGAGGTTGAACTAGGTATGGAGATACCGACGATCGAATCTCGGGCAAGTAACATACCGAAGAACAAAGGGAACATCATACGGGATTAACTGAATCCTTGACATAGAGGTTCGACCGATAAAGATCTTCGTAGAATATGTAGGAACCAATATGGGCATCCATGTCCCGCTATTGGTTATTGACTGTAGAGGCATCTCGGTCATGTCTACATAGTACTCGAACCCGCAGGGTCTGCACACTTAAGGTTTGGTGACGTTTCGGTAGTATAGAGTTATGTATGGTGGTGACCGAAGGTTGTTCAGAGTCCCGGATGAGATCCCGGATGTCAGGAGGAGCTCCAGAATGGTCCGGAGGTAAAGATTGATATATAGGAAGTCCTGTTTTGGTCACCGGAAAAGTTTCAGGCTCATCGGTAGTGTACCGGGAGTGCCGATAGTGTACCGGGGGACCATCGGGAGAGGTATTTCGACCCAAGAGGCTACATGGGCTGTGGGAAGGTGAATACCAGCCCTTAGTAGGCTGGTAGAAGTCCCACACAAGGCCCATGCGGCTGGGAAGAAAAGCCCAAAAGGAAAAAGGTGGAAAAAGGCAAAAAGGAACAAATAAGGAAGGAGTCCTAATCCTACTAGGAGTGGAGGAGGAGGACTCCTCCCTCCTGGTTCGGTCGAGCCTCCTTGGCTTGGAAGCCAAGGATGCCTCCTCTCCTCCTCTCCTCCTATATATACTAGAGGGTTTTAGGGTTTTTGCATAAGATTTTCAGCCACGTGAAACCCTACCCTCTAGTCCATAGTTTCTCCTCTAGATCGGATTTCTGAAGTGCTTAGGCGAAGCCCTGTCAGAATAGCTCCACCACCATCACCGAAGTGCCGTTACGCTTCTGGAGAACTCTTCTTCCTCTCTGCTCCTTCTTGTTGGATCAAGACAGCGGAGATCGTCATCAAGCTGTACGTGTGCTGAACGCGGAGGTGCCGTCCGTTCAGCGCTAGATCGGAAGGATCGTGATCAAGCTCGTGGGACGGATCGTGATCAAGTTCGTGGGACGGATCATGATTGGATCACGGGACGGATCATGATTGGATCGCGGGACACACGGTGATTTGGATCGCGAAGACGTTCGACTACACCAACTGTGTTTCTTAACGCTTCCCGCTTAGCGATCTACAAGGGTACGTAGATCCACTCTCCCTCTCGTAGATGCTCATCACCATGGATAGATCTGCGTGTGCGTAGAATTTTTTTTGTTTCCCATGCAACGTTCCCCAACAGTGGCATCATGAGCTAGGTCTATGTTTAGATGAGATCTCGAGTAGAACATAAAAGGTTTGTGTGTGTTGATGCTTAGATTGCTTCCTCCCTTGGTCGTGTTTTGGTTCAGCGGTATTGTGGGATGAAGCGGCCCGGACCAACATTAGTCGTATGCTTACGAGAGACCGGTTCCATCGACTGACGTGTAACTTCGTTGCACAAAGATGGCTGGCGAGTGTCTGTTTCTCCTACTTTAGTTGGATCGGATTCGACTAAGGCGGTCCTTGAGAAGGTTGAAAAGCAACTAGTGTATCACC
Source organism: Hordeum marinum (assembly GCA_022496015.1). Lineage (NCBI taxonomy): Eukaryota > Viridiplantae > Streptophyta > Magnoliopsida > Poales > Poaceae > Hordeum > Hordeum marinum. Next base: position 366,946,034 of record CM039676.1, on the reverse strand, counting down.
GTTGTGGTTTTTGCATAGATGAGAATTGTTCTTGCTAGATAATCATAGCAGCCACGTAAAACATGCAACAACAATTGGAGGACGTCTAACTTGTTTTTGCAGGGTATGTTGTAATGTGATATGGCCAATTACATGATGTGATATATGTGATGTATGAGATGATCATGTGATGTATAGGATTATCACGACTTGCATGTCGATGAGTACGGCAACCGGCAGGAGCCATAGGGTTGTCTTTAATTATGGTATGACCTGCGTGTCAATCATTAAGCGCTATGTAATGCTTTACTTTATCGCTAAATGGTAGCAATAGTAGTAGAAGAATGTTGGGCGCGACAACCCCGATGGCGACACATTGATGGAGATCAAGATGATGGAGATCATGGTGTCTTGCCGGTGACGATGGAGATCATGCCGGTGCTTTCGAGATGGAGATCAAAAGCAAAAGTTCATGGCCATATCATGTCACTTATGATTTGCATGTGATGTTAATCCTTTTATGCACCTTGTTTTGCGTAGGACGACGGTAGCATTATAAGGTGATCCCTCACTTAATTTCAAGATAAATTGTGTTCTCCCTGAGTGTGCACCGTTGCGAAAGTTCGTCGTGTTGAGACACCACGTGATGATCGGGTGTGATAGACTCTATGTTCACATACAACGGGTGCAAGCCAGTGTTGCACGTGCAGAACACTCGGGTTAAACTTGAGGAGCCTAGCATGTACAGACATGGCCTCGGAACATAAGAGACCGAAAGGTCGAACACGAGTCATACAGTAGATATTATCAACATAATGATGTTCACCATTGAAGCCACCTGAACTCACGTGATGATCAGACTTGAGTTGGTGGATTTGGATCATGTGACACTCAGATAACCTGAGGGATGTCGATTTGAGTGGGAGCTTTAGTAATTTGATTAACTAAACTCATTATCTTGAACAATAGTCTAAGTAAACTTTGCATATTTATGTTGTAGATCAATGGCTCGCGCAGTAGCACCCTTGAATTTTAATGCGTTCCTAGAGAAAGCTAAGTTGAAAGATGATGGAAGTAACTTTGTTGACTGGGCCCGTAATCTGAGGATTATCCTCACGGCTTCCTAGAAATCATATGTCCTTGATGCACCGCTTGGTGACCAACCAGAAGACATGACCTCTGAAGAAGTTAAGAACGCTTGGGAGGCACGTACTGGAGATTACTCAGTAGTTCAGTGTGCAATATTGTATGGCTTAGAACCGGGACTTCAAAGATGTTTTGAACGTCATGGAGCATATGAGATGTTCCAGGAGCTGAAGTTTATCTTTCAGAAGAATGCCCGGATCGAGAGGTATGAAACCTCCAATAAGTTCTATGCTTGCAAGATGGAGGAGAACGGGTCTATCAGTGAACATATACTCAGAATGTCTGGGTATTCAACTCGTCTAGCGGAGTTGGGAATTGCCCTTCCGCCAGAGGCGATCACTGACAGAGTTCTTCAATCACTGCCACCTAGTTACAAGAGCTTTGTGATGAACTGTAACATGCATGGGATGAACAAGTCAGTCGCCGAGCTGTTTGCGATGCTAAAAGTCGCTGAGTCTAAAATCCAGAAAGAACATCAAGTGTTGATGGTCGATAAAACCATTAGTTTCCAGAAAAATGGCAAGGTCAAGGGCAAGGGCAAGAAGGGTAAAACCAAGAAGGATGGCAAAGCAGTTGCTACTCCTGTAAAGAAGCCCAAGCATGGACCCAAGCCAGAAACTGAGTGCTTTCATTGCAAGGGAACTGGTCATTGGAAGCGGAACTGCCCCAAGTACCTGGCTGACAAGAAGGCGGCCAACGACAAACAAGGTATATATGATATACATGTTATTGATGTGTACCTTACTAGCTCTCGTAGTAGTGCCTGGGTATTTGATACCGGTTCGGTTGCTCACATTTGCAACTCAAAACAGGAACTACGGAATAAACGAAGGCTGGCAAAGGATGAAGTGACGATGCGCGTGGGAAATGGTTCCAAGGTTGATGTGATCGCCGTCGGCATGCTCTCTCTTTGATTACCATCAGGATTAGTGATGAACCTAAATAATTGTTATTTAGTGCCCGCGTTAAGCATGAACGTTATATCTAGATCTTGTTTATTGCGAGACGGTTACTCATTTAAATCAGAGAATAATGGATGTTCTGTTTATATGAGTAATATATTTTATGGTCATGCACCCAATGGAAGTGGTTTATTCATGTTGAATCTTGATAGTGATAATACACATGTTCATAACATTAATGCCAAAAGATGTAGAGTTGATAATGATAGTGCCACTTTCTTGTGGCACTGCCGTTTAGGTCATATTGGTGTAAAACGCATGAGGAAGCTCCATACTGATGGGCTTTTGGAGTCACTTGATTTTGAATCACTTGACACATGTGAACCATGCCTCATGGGCAAGATGACTAAAACGCCATTCTTTGGAACAATGGAACGGGCAAGTGACTTATTGGAAATCATACATACTGATGTGTGTGGTCCAATGAATGTTACAACACGTGGTGGATATCGTTATTTTCTCACCTTCACTGATGACTTAAGTAGATATGGGTATATTTACTTAATGAAACACAAGTCTGAAATGTTTGAAAAGTTCAAGCAATTTCAGAGTGAAGTTGAGAATCATCGTAACAAGAAGATTAAATTCCTGCGATCTGATCGAGGAGGTGAATATCTGAGTTATGAGTTTGGCAGTCACTTAAGACAGTGTGGAATTGTTTCACAGTTGACACCGCCCGGAACACCACAACGTAATGGTGTGTCTGAACGTCGTAATCGAAACTTATTAGATATGGTGCGATCTATGATGTCTCTTGCTGATTTGCCACTATCGTTTTGGGGTTATGCATTAGAGACAGCTGCATTCACTTTAAATAGGGCACCATCAAAATCCGTTGAGACGACGCCATATGAACTATGGTTTGGCAAGAGGCCAAAGTTGTCGTTTCTTAAAGTTTGGGGATGTGATGCTTATGTCAAAAAGCTTCAGCCTGAAAAACTGGAACCCAAAGCGGAGAAATGCGTCTTCATAGGATACCCGAAAGAGACAGTTGGGTATACCTTCTATCTCAGATCCGAAGGCAAAGTGTTTGTCGCTAAGAATGGAACATTTCTTGAGAAAGAGTTTCGCTCGAAAGAATTGAGTGGGAGGAAAATAGAGCTTGATGAGGTTATTGAACCTTTACTTCAACCAGAAAGTAGTGCAGCGAAGAAAGATGTTTTTTTGGAACCTACAACGCTAGAAGAGGAAGTTAATGATGATGATCATGAAGCTTCGGATCAAGATACTATTGAACCTCGTAGGTCGACAAGGCCGCGTACTACTCCTGAGTGGTACGACAACCCTGTCTTGGAGGTCATGTTGTTGGACAACAATGAAACTACGAGCTATGGAGGAGCAGTGATGAGCCTGGATTTCGAGAAATGGTTAGAGGCCATGAAATCCGAGATGGGCTCCATGTATGAAAACAAAGTATGGATTTGGAAGTATTACCTGAAGGGCGAAAGGCCATTCAAAACAAATGGATCTTTAAGAAGAAGACAGACGCGGACGGTAATGTCATCGTCTATAAAGCTCGACTTGTGGCAAAGGGTTTTTCACAAGTTCAAGGAGTTGACTACGATGAGACCTTCTCACCCGTAGCTATACTCAAGTCCGTCAGAATCATGTTAGCAATAGCTGCTTATTTCGACTATGAAATTTGGCAGATGGATGTCAAAACAATGTTCCTCAATGGTTTTCTTGAGGAAGAGTTGTATATGATGCACCCAGAAGGTTTTGTCGATCCAGAGAATGCTGACAAAGTTTGCAAACTCCAGCAATCCATTTATGGGCTGGTGCAAGCATCTCGGAGTTGGAATAAGCGCTTTGATGAGGTGATCAATGCGTTTGAGTTTATACAAGTTTATGGAGAAGCTTGTATTTACAAGAAAGTGAGTGGGAGCTCTATAGCGTTTCTAATATTATATGTGGATGTCATATTGCTAATTGGAAACAATATAGAAATGCTGGAAAGCATGAAGGAATATTTGAACAAGAGTTTTTCAATGAAGGACCTAGGAGAAGCTGCTTTCATATTAGGCATTAAGATCTATAGAGATAGATCGAGACGCTTAATAGCACTTTCACAGAACACATACCTTGATAAAGTTTTGAAGAAGTTCAAAATGGATCAGGCCAAGAAGGGGTTCTTGCTTGTGTTACAAGGTGTGAAGTTGAGTAAGACTCAGTGCCCAGTGACTGCAGAAGATAGAGAAAAGATGAGTGTCATCCCCTATGCTTCAGCCATAGGCTCTATCATGTATGCAATGTTGTGCACAAGACCCGATGTAAGCCTTGCCATAAGTATGGCCAGAAGGTTTCAAAGTGATCCTGGAATGGAGCACTGGGTAGCGGTCAAGAATATCCTTAAGTACCTGAACAGGACTAAGGAAATGTTTCTCGTTTATGGAGGTGATGAAGAGCTCGTCGTAAAGGGTTACATCAATGCAAGCTTTGACACTGATTCGGATGACTCTAAGTCACAAACCGGATACGTATTGATTCTCAACGGGGGAGCGGTAAGCTCGTGTAGTTCCAAGCAAAGCGTGGTAGAAAATTCTACATGTGAAGCGGGGTACATCACAACCTCGGAGGCGGCGAAGGAAGGTGTCTGGATGAAGCAATTCATGACAGATCTTGGAGTAGTACCCAGTGCACTGAATCCAATGAACCTATTCTGTGACAACACTGGTGCCATTGCTCTGGCCAAGGAACCAAGGTTTCACAACAGGACCAGACACATAAAGCGACGCTTCAACTCCATCCGCGATTACATCGAGGAGAAGGACATAAATATTTGCAAAGTGCACACGGATCTGAATGTTGCAGACCCATTGACTAAACCTCTTCTAAGGGCTAAACATGATCAACACCAGAACTGCATGGGTGTTCGATTCATTACAATGTAAATCACATAGTGATGTGAGCTAGATTATTGACTCTAGTGCAAGTGGGAGACTGTTGGAAATATGCCCTAGAGGCAATAAATAAAGTGTTTATTATTATATTTCCTTGTTCATGATAATCTTTTATTATCCATGCTATATAAATTATTAATTGGAAACACATTACATGTGTGGGTAAATAGACAACACTTTGTCCCTAGTATGCCTCTAGTGCACTAGCTCGTTGATCAAAGATGGTCAAGGTTTCCTAGCCATTGACATGTGATGTCATTTGATAACAGGATCACATCATTAGGAGAATGATGTGATGGACAAGACCCAAACTACAAACGTAGCATATGATCGTGTCAGTTTATTGCTATTGTTTTCTACATGTCAAGTATATGTTCCTATGACCATGAGATCATGCAACTCACGGACACCGGAGGAGTGCCTTGTGTGTATCAAACGTCGCAACGTAACTGGGTGACTATAAAGGTACTCTACAGGTATCTCCGAGGGTGTCTGTTGAGTTGGCATGGATCAAGACTGGGATTTGTTACTCCGTGTGACGGAGAGGTATCTCAAGGCCCACTCGATAATACAACATCACAACAAGCCTTGCAAGCAATGTGACTAAGTGTTAGTCATGGGATCTTGTATTACGGAACGAGTAAAGAGACTTGCTGATAACGAGGTTGAACTAGGTATGGAGATACGGACGATCGAATCTCGGGCAAGTAACATACCGAAGAACAAAGGGAACATCATACGGGATTAACTGAATCCTTGACATAGAGGTTCGACCGATAAAGATCTTCGTAGAATATGTAGGAACCAATATGGGCATCCAGGTCCCGCTATTGGTTATTGACCATAGAGGCGTCTCAGTCATGTCTACATAGTTCTCGAACCCGCAGGGTCTGCACACTTAAGGTTTGGTGATGTTTCGGTAGTATAGAGTTATGTATGGTGGTGACCGAAGGTTGTTTGGAGTCCTGGATGAGATCTCGGACGTCAATAGGAGCTCCGGAATGGTCCGGAGGTAAAGATTGATATATAGGAAGTCCTGTTTTGGTCGCCGAAAAAGTTTCGGACTCATCGGTAGTGTACCGGGAGTGCCGATAGTGTACCGGGGGACCATCGGGAGAGGTATTTCGACCCAAGAGGCTACATGGGCTGTGGGAAGGTGAATACCAGCCCTTAGTGGGCTGGTAGAAGTCCCACACAAGGCCCATGCGGCTGGGAAGAAAAGCCCAAAAGGAAAAAGGTGGAAAAAGGCAAAAAGGAACAAATAAGGAAGGAGTCCTAATCCTACTAGGAGTGGAGGAGGAGGAGGACTCCCTCCTGGTTCGGCCGAGCCTCCTTGGCTTGGAAGCCAAGGCTGCCTCCTCTCCTCCTCTCCTCCTATATATACTAGAGGGTTTTAGGGTTTTTGCATAAGATTTTCAGCCACGTGAAACCCTACCCTCTAGTCCATAGTTTCTCCTCTAGATCGGATTTGTGCAATGCTTAGGCGAAGCCCTGCTAGAATAGCTCCACCACCATCACCAGAGCGCCATTACGCTGCCGGAGAACTCTTCTTCCTCTCCGCTCCTTCTTGCTGGATCAAGACGGCGGAGATCGTCATCAAGCTGTACGTGTGCTGAACGCGGAGGTGCCGTCCGTTCAGCGCTAGATCGGAAGGATCGTGATCAAGCTCGTGGGACGGATCGTGATCAAGTTCGCGGGATGGATCATGATTGGATCGTGGGATGGATCGTGATTGGATCGCAGGACGCACGGCGATTTGGATCGCGAAGACGTTCGACTACACCAACCGCGTTTCTTAACGCTTCCCACTTAGCGATCTACAAGGGTACGTAGATCCACTCTCCCTCTCGTAGATGCTCATCACCATGGATAGATCTGCATGTGCGTAGAATTTTTTTTGTTTCCCATGCAAGGTTCCCCAACAGTTGACTTATTGAAGGCGATGGTGATGAGGAAGTGGGTCAGGATGGCACATAGGACATACTGGACCAGGTCAAGGCGGTCCCCCTTGGTGAGCATAGAGGCGCGCCAGGTAGAAAGTTTCTGCTCAAGATTGAGGATGACTGGCATGTGGATCATATTGGATGACTTGCAGATGGATAGTGGCAATACGAGGTATTGGATAGGGAATTGGTTCACCAGGCACTGCATCTTGGATGTGATGGTCGTAATGTGATCATCGGTGCATTGGATGTGCATGTCCGGACACTTGTCGAAGGTGATGTGGAGGCCTAAAGCATCCCCGAAGACGCGAAGCAGCTCACGAACGGTCGATATGTCGTGGCGGACGGGGTGACAAAAGATGACGACATTGTCCGCGTAAAGGGATATGCTCGATGCCACATGCCTCGTCGTGAGGCACCGGAGAAGGCCAAGCTCGACCGCACGTTCAAGCATGGATTTGAGGACGTCGATGACAATAGTGAAAAGCATCAAAGAGATTGGGTCGCCTTGACGTAGGCCACATGCGGTTGATGGGAGGTATCGGGTGCCCATTGATCATCACCCTGGTGGACATAGTGGATAGAAGGATCGGGATCTAGTCGCGCTACCGAGAGCCAAAGCCGAGGTGCTGAGGAGTCTCAAGGAGGAAAGGCCGAGAGACATTGTCGAAGGCCTAAATGATGTCAAGCTTGAGGAGCATACTCTGATACGGGGTACCTTGAGGTTTGTGCAGCAAGAGGGTCATTTGTTGCACAAGGAGGAAGTTGTCATGGATGCACCGCCCGACAATGAATGCGCTCAGGTTGGTGGACACCCTGGCACCAAGCCGAGGCATTAGCATGAGGGACAACACCCTAGCGAATAGCTTCATGATGAGGTGGATAAGGCTGATGGGGCGGTAGTCTAAAATCGCTTGGGCGTCCGCACATTTGGGAAGCAAGGTGATGAAGGCTTCGTTGAGCTTCTGAAAGCCTCGCATAATCAAGGTGAAGAACTTGTCGAAGGTCTCACAGATGTCGTGCTTGATGATGTCCCAGCATGCCCGAAGGAATTTTTCCATGAATCCATCGGGACCAGGAGCTTTGCCGGCTGGCAAGCTCTTGATAGCGCTCCAAATCTTGTCCTCAAAGAAGGGGGGCCTCGAGGCCGAGAGGGCCAATACGTAGCTGAGTGATGTCGAGGGATATGTCACGAGCATTGGCGCTGCCAAGGACCTCGAAGAAGTGTAGGAAGGTCTCCCCAACCATGGCATCATGCTCATGGATGGTCTGATCACCGAGACAGATGGAGTTCATGAAGTTACATTGCTTTTGGTGCAAGGCACGAACCTTGAAGAAGGAGACATCAATGTCATCGCCGCGAAGCCAAGATAGACGAACTCACTGGCATGCAATGGATCCCTGGAGCAAGGCAAGTCCCATATAGAAAGCCTTGAGTTTGCGGCGTAACCACGTCTCAGAGGGGGAGAGGGAATGCACGTCATTCGCAGCGTTGAGACGGGCGATGAGCTCCCATTTCCTTTCAGTGTCCTTCGTGTGAGCGAACGGAGTATAGAGCAACGGTGGGAGTATACATTCAAATGTAGTCATATGTAATTTTTTAAAAAGACTTATATTAGTAATGAAGGGAGTATGTTAGATAACAGTGTGGAGGTGTCGGTGGCTTGGTGGTGACTCAAGGATAGGATCGTGCGCGCGAAGAGAGTGAAACTATGTTTTGGACGATGATGTGGTGTAGAGCGACACGGCGAGGATCAGATCGGTCTCCCATGGTTGTTATCCGTGCGTTTCGTCGTGCCGTTAATTACGTTGTTGAAATAATTGACGAGCTCTCGTGGCAATTTTCCTTCGTAACCCTAACGCTCTGGCGGCGGCTAAGGCAATCTAGGGTTTCGAGTGGAACTCGACGGCAGCCGTCCGACGTCCTTGGTGGGGCGCATAGGGGACTTAGCGGAGGGTATGGCCTCATCCTCTCCTGGCGAGGAAATTCGGATGGCTGTTGGCTCATCCTCCGATGCCAGAGCCCGTCTAGAGGAAGCACTGGGGAAGATGGGGATCACGGATGAGGAAGCGACCCCTCTGGTCATTGATGACCGGGACGATGGCACACCGGTGAAGTGGTTGCACGCTGGAAAGGTTCTTCACCAACACTTGTTTCATACCCAAACCATCACCAGCGCTCTTCGTCCGGCTTGGGGGAATCCCCGTGGACTGAAATTCTGTTCCATGGGAGAGAACATGTTCATAGCGGAGTTTGAAACCTAAAGAGACCGGGCTAAGATCTGGGAGGGCTCGATCAGCAAGCATGCAGTGATCCTGGCACAGTTTGAAGAGTGCACACATCCTAAGGTGAACTTTGACCGGCTCCATCTATGGGCTAGGGTCCTAAATCTGACACACAATATGCAAGATGATGTGTGGGGTAAATAATTTGCAAAAAATTGACAGGGATGCTCACTCGGTGATGTTTGATCACTTCGGTGGCTACCTACATGCGAGGATTTCAGTAGATGTATCCAAACCTCTTCGGGGATGGATTCTGATTAATTAGGCAAAGAGAAGAAGAGAGGATGATTATGATATTCAGTATGAAAATGTCCCTCACTTTTGTTTCTCATGTGGCCGACTAGGACATGGTGACCCATTTTGCCTAACTCCGGGACCAAGGGATAAGGATGGAGCTTTGCATTTCGGTCTGAAGTTAAGGACTCATGATGACAGGAAGTGTTCTGGCTCGGGTGATAGTGCAAGCAGGAAACAACCATTGAGCCAGAACAACAACCGTGAGACCAAATTTTCAAGCTCAGACGCCAAGGCAAACCCTAAGGTAAACCTCGCTTGCGAAGAACAGAAATCAAAACAAACACATGGGAGTGCCAAGGCAAGAGTACCGATGTGTTAATCCACCCCTCTTGCTACTAAAGTTAGGTGTCGATCATACTGTAAATCAAATGACTAATTCGGTGGAGGAGGAGGTGGAGCTTGAGAGACGTGAAGAGGGAGTTGTGACTGAACCCGATGCAAAGATAAAGAAACCAACCCCTAACAACTCGGCAGAGGCTGTTGTGGAGCCGTGCCCATCCAAATGAGATGCATCAGCTGGAACTGTCGGGGTGGGAACCCCGAGGCAGTTCGCAAGCTTCGCAGCTTAATGAAGCAAGAAGTTCCTGTCGTGTTATTTGTCATGGAAACTAAAATCAAGGCCAAGAGAGTGGAGGACTTACAAACCCAGTTGGGGTTTGCAGGTTGCTTCACAGTTGATAGTGTTGGATTGAAAGGAGGGATTGGACTTTTCTGGTCAAAAGATGTTGAGGTGAATCCTAAAAACTATTTTACTGGACATATTGATGTCATGGTGCAAATTAAAGCTCAAGATGATCTTGAGTGGCGTTTCAGTGGGTTCTATGATGAGCCTAGAGTTGAAAAACGACATCACAGCTGGAGGTTCTTGCGGACTTTGCATGGGATACCGCATGGCGAGTGGTTGTGTATGGGAGATTTCATTGAGACCCTCTATGCAGACGAGCACTTCAGCAGATCGGCTCGGTCAGAGGTACAAATGAGAGCTTTCCGAGAAGTTGTTGATAAGATGTCATTCCAGGACTTGGGATGGACGGGGCTGTCCTACACTTGGGATAATTGTCAACAAGGTTTTGCCAATGCGAAGGCAAGAATTGACCGCGCTTTTGCGAACGAAGCCTTTAGGCAATGTTTCGAACATATTCATGTGCGCCATACAAGTACAGTAGAGTCGGATCATTGTTTTGTCATTGCTGATTTAAACGAGCATCTGCATCTTATTGATGCGCGACGAGAACGACAATTTCGGTATGAAAATGTCTGGCAAACCCACATGGAATACGAGGAGCTGGTAGCGGCCTCATGGCAATGCCAACTTCCAGGCCCGGGTCTACAAGGAATTTCAAACTCCCTCGATGCCCTGCAGTGTGTGTCGGCACCTTGGGGAGCTCGAGAGTTTGGTTATTTGGCTAAGAAATTACACAAGCTCAAAACTAAATTGGACAAGCTGAGGCGACAATCCATAGGCCGGGGGCCATCTGATGAAGAAAAAAGCTTGGCCCTATAGCTTCGCGAAGCACTTCATGTCGAGGAAATCTGGATGCAACGATCCAGAGTTGGTTGGCTTCGGGAAAGCGATCGCAACACAACCTACTTCCAAGCTCAAGCCAAGCAAAGACAACATACCAACAAGATACAAGGACTCCATCGTTAAGATGGTTCCACATGTGCTAACTTGGAGGAGGACAAGGCCTAAGTTCAAGCATTTTTTCAGAGTCTTCACACTTCTCAAGGCTCCGATCCGAGTGTGCTGCTGCAGTATGTTCCAGCGCGTGTCACGCCGGAGATGAACACAACTCTCCTAAAAACTTTTGAACCTGAAGAAGTGTGTCTAGCACTTTTCCAGATGGCTCCATCCAAAGCACCCGGGGTGGACAGATTCACAATGGTTTTTTCCAACGGCATTGGAAGCTCCTATGCGAGGGTGTGACTAATGTTGTGTTGGATTTTCTCAATTGTGATGACATGCCTATGGGACTGAATGCTACATCTATAACACTTATTCCAAAGGTACGACACCCCCAATAAATTTCACAGTACCACCCTATTGCTTTATGCCCTGTGCTATAGAAGTTGGCGGCAAAGGTGTTGACTAATCGAATGCGTCTCCTCATGTATGACATTGTTAGCGAGGAACAGAGCACCTTCACACCGGGACGTCTGATCACTGATAACATTCTTGTAGCTTTTGAAAGTGTGCATGCTATGAAAAGAAGGAAGAGAGGGCAGAATTATGCGTGCGCAGTCAAACTGGATATGACGAAGGCCTATGATAGAGTGGAATGGAACTATCTGGAATCAATACTCTTGCGGCTAGACTTCTCTATCATTTTTGTTTGGCTGATTATGAAATGTGTAACATCAGTGCGGTTCTCGATGAAAGTGAATGGAGAGCTACTCCCTTACTTCACACCCTCTAGAGGTTTGCGACAAGGGTGCCCCATGTCACCCTATCTCTTTCTCCTGTGTGCTGAAGGTTTCTCCTCACAACTCAAATTCTATGGAGGACACATAGACAGGGGGATCAGAGCTAGTTTCAGAGCTCCATGGGAAAACCACCTGCTCTTTTTTGATGAAAGTTTTATCTTCATGAGGGCAGATGCACCCAGTGCGGCGAGACTGAATGATATTCTACAGATTTATGGTGAAGCTTCGGGACAGCGAGTCAATCGAGATAAAAGTTCTATCTATTTCAGTCCCAACACCCCACATACAAGCAGACAAAACATCAAACTTATACTTGATGTCCATGTGGAGGTGTTTAGTGAACGCTATCTTGGCCTACCCACACCTATTGGCAGAATCACAAGTGGTACTTTTGAGCACATCTGTGAAAGGCCGAGAAGAAGGATGCAGGGATGCTCGGAGAGACTTTTTTCTTGTGCATGGAGGGAAACACTTCCGAAATCTATTGTATAGGCAATCCCAACCTTTAGCATGAGTTGTTTCTTGCTAACAAAGAAAGTTTGCAAGAGTTTGACGTCGTGCATGGCAAAATTCTAGTGGAGCAACTCGCTGGATAAGCACGCTTTTCATTGGATCTCATGGCAAAATCTGGCTACACCGAAATGCAAAGGAGGCATGGGCTTCCGGGATCTCCATCTATTCAACCTGGCTCTATTGGGGAAGCATGGCTGGTGTTTCATCACAAAACCAGACTCCCTTTGTGCTAGAGTGTTGAAAGGAAGGTATTATCCTGACACAGATTTCTTAGACGCAACAGTACCTCATTCAGCTTCAACGACTTGGCGTGTCATTGTTGCTGGCCGAAAGGCTTTGCAGGCAGAATTAATCGCTCACGTGGGTGATGGGAGCTCCATCGCGGTCTAGGCGGACAGATGCATTCCATCCACGCATGTTGAAACTGTCAGCGATTTGATTGACACTAACAATTGGTCTTGGCGGGTGCAGCTCGTTCGAGACACTCTCATTCCTCCAGATGCTGAAGCAGTTTTTAACATCCCTTTACGCAATGGAGGATGAGAGGATTCTCTTGCATGGGCGCATGAACGCTCCGGCATCTATACTGTAAAGTCGGTGTACCGAGCTCTAGTGAATCGCAAAGAGCGCAATGCTCCAGATCAAGGCCAGGCTACCGGATCCTCAAATAATCAACAACTATGGAATGCTATTTGGAAGCTAAATGTTGTCCCCAAGGTGAGAGTTTTTTGGTGGTGCGTCATTAAGGGCATCATCCTGGATGAAGCAACTTTGCAACACCGGCACATTCGGCAGACCAGCTTATGCAAGATCTGCCAAGCAATGATTGGAGATTTGGAGCATGCACTGTTATAATGTTCACATGCAAAACGCTTTTGGGAACAGGCGCAACTTCTCTTCGACTTTCGCTTACCTAGACTCCACTACAACACATGGGCCAGGGACATTTTATGTGATGAAATGTTCAACACAAGAGAGAGAGACATCATTGTCTTGGTCATGTTGTCTATATGGCATTCTAGGAATCGCATCACACATGGTGAAGAGCGGACCGACCTTGCTCATACGGTTCGGCTCACCAGAGAAGCTCTTGCCCTGCTCGACATTCCGCTCCAGCAAGCCAAAGTCCTGCCAGAGCATGGATGGAGGCCGCCGGAGGGGGACTTCGTCACATGCAATATCGATGCAGCTACCCGGCAGAACGAAGGTAAAGGAGGGGCAGGTGGATTACTCAGATCCCCCACCTCGTTCCTGGGGGTGTGGAGCAAACCTCTACCTAGAGTTACCGATCCCTTCACCGCCGAAGCAATGGCGCTCCGGGAAGGAGCTATCGTTGCAAATCTACGGGGATTTAAGAAGATGATCTTCGAGACAGATTGCCTAGAGGTAATAAACCTCTGGAACACTCGCCGCGAATCCCGTTCGATCGTGGCATCGATTTTCCAGCAAATTGAAGAGCTATGTAATAGTTTTGATTATTTTTCACTTACACATGTACCCAGATCAGCTAATGGTCCAGCACATCTCTATGCCCAACATGCTTGTATGTTGGAGATGACTAATAGTTGGATTGAGGGACTTCCTTTTTTTTTTTTTGAAATGAGACTTCCTAGTTTTCTGATCAGCAGCCTTTTGGCTGATTCCTCGGCGAACACTTAAGTTGAATAAAGCTCTTACAATTCCCCGCCAGAAAAGTTGTTGAAAATTTTACGAGCTGAGAACGCCAGCGTACTGACTGGCCGATCAATGAAACGCCAGCATCTTTTAACTGAAAAACCGTGCATGCCCGGACATGACCTCACGCGCGCGCGTCAGCCCTCCGAATCATCACCGGCCGCGGCCGGCGCTGCATGACGGCGACGGAACCTTATAACGGCTTAACCTGCGGCCGTTTTCTGCCGTACGGCCGATGGAACCTTGTCGCTCTCCGTCACTGATGACGTCGCCTCGCTGCCGTCACTGGTGACACGCACGGCGCCGCGCCGGCGTGCATCACCGTCCCCGTTCCCGTTTGGGCCGGCCGTTTTAAATGGCTCCGCCTAACTTACCGTACGTCCCGCTTGAGGCGGCCGGTTCCGGCGGTGCGAGTGAATACGTTGGCGTGGTAGGCTAAAAAAACTAGCTCGTGGCCGCGCGCCGTCTGTAAACAGGAACCTGTCACACCGCGGGTCGCCGCGGTCGATCGACCTCAACTACCGGACGGAGAACAGTCATTGCACTTCCGCGCCAATGTGACTACGACATGGAACGCACGCAGGAAGGCAGGCAGGCAGTACCGTCAGGCAGCGTGTAAAGCAAGCCTGGAGATGCAGAATGATAAAACCAGAAGAGTGTCAGACGTATCATAAGCATGAATTGAATATGCGCCGTGTGTAAAGAGTATCGGCGTAAGCTGTGAGAGATAGCTAATTACACAAGTTACACCCTCTATTCCATAACATAGTGTCTAGATTTTTTTGTAAAGTCGAAGTTTACATATTTTGACCAACTTAGAGACTTTTTTTCTAACTAGAACACCAAATATATACAATATCAAAGCATGTCTCATTGTGTAGATGTTCTTTTCTACAACTTTGGTCAAAGTTTATTAAGCTTGACTTTTCAAACATCCACAACCACTATATTATGAAATGGAGGGACCATATAGGAATATTCACTTGAATATAACTGTAAGGATTACCTCACCACTTTATTTCCTCTTTTTTTAAAAATTTCAATGTGGGGGGGGGGGGGAGGGGGGAGCCCCTTCACCACCTGAATGTATTACATATAAAGGTGGAAAACCCCTGGGCGTCCAGATTACATAGAGGGAAGATACATGAAACAGAACCAGCACAACCGGACACCCCCGGGGGAAGGGGCACACACACCCTAACAAAACCGTCAGGCAATCCTAAGAACAGCGAGCCAGGTGTCGATGTGGACGCGATCATCCGTCTTCAGCCTTGCATGCCAAAGCACCACATCATCACGACAAGCCTTCAGGGTAGCAGCAAGAAAACGGCAGGCCATCCCTGAACACGATGACATTGCGTCGTTTCCAGAGTCTTCATCAACAGAGAAGGACGAAGGCAGCCGGCAAGGTAGCACCGACCGGGGGGGGCATCGAAGAAGTGGAGAGCCCTGATTGTAGCGCCCTCCGGAGACAAGCCGATGCACCACCAAAACTGCATCGCGAACGGGCAGCCGGGAATGAGGTGGTCAGCGGTCTCCAGCTCCGCCTCGCAACAGGGGCACCCCGTCTCCGCCGTAGTGAGGATGGTTTTGCGAAGGAGCACGTCCCGCGTATGGATGCGCGACAGGGTGAGCAGCCACTTGGAGCCTAGGACGACCACAGAAAGGTCGATGTTGCTGCTCCCACGCCCCCAAAGCGAGAGAGGGCGTACGCCGTACGCGCAGAAAACTTGCCCTTCGGGGCCGCGCAAAGGGTGGCGTGCCTAGAGTTCGACGATGCACCCCTAGGACACCCCACTAAGAGCCGTCGGACAGCGGCACACTCCCTGACGGCCAGCGGGATGAGTCGGGGCCCGAGCAATGCCGCACACCGCGTCGATGGGCCTCCCACACCGTGGCCTCCTGGCAGGTGGTACCTCATCACTTTGTACTGGATCAGTTTTGGCCTTTATTTATAAAGTTGGCCACATGCCTATTTGGAGAGCTCATGTTGTTGTTTCTTTTGAAATTTGTAAACATTTTTTACTATATTCAGCTATTTCAATCAAATCCAATGTTCGAATTTCCACCGAAAAAATGCATCAAATGGTCGCAACACTTCAATTTTTTTCTGAAGGACCACGACTCTAAAAGGGATATATGTTTTTAGAAAATTTAAAACGGGTCCATTGAACGGTGTCGTGACTACCTTGTGCTCATATCTCGCTCACAGACATACAGTAGCTCGGCTCGGCTCGCCTCGGGGACCAGGTTAGTTGGCCGGCCCAGTAGCCTTTGATCAAGCTGACAATGTGCACATTTTTCTTGTTTTATTTATATTTTAACATTTTAAATAAAAATTCCTGAATAATTTTAAAATATGCAAACAGATTTTGTACACATGCATTTTAAAACTTAAACTTGAATAAAAAACTGATGTTGAAAATTGTTAATGCAGTGTACAAGTTTCGTTGCTGGAGTTTTAAGAAATGTTGATAGTATCAGAAAATGTTCATGTGTTGCAATAAAATATATGTGAAATTATAAAAAATATCAATCATTTACTTAAATAATGTTAAACATGTATAAAATTTCTTTATATTTTAACATCTTAAATATATTCCTAATTAAGTTTAAAATATGCAAACAGTTTTTTATACATACATTTTAAAACTTCAATTTGAATAAAAACCTATGTTGAAAATTGTTAATGCGGTGTACAACTTTCATTGCTGGAGTTTTAAGAAATGTTGATAGCATCAGAAAATGTTCATGTGTTGCAATAAAATATATGTGAAATTATAAAAAATGTCAATCATGTACTTAAATAATGTTAAACATGTATAAAAACTGCTCCAGATGTATGCTACAAATGTACAACCTTTATGAATAAATAGACGTTAAAACCATATAGTATTAAAAATATGCTAATCATGTATTCAAAAGTATTAAACGTGTTTAAAGATGCTATTATTGTACTCCCTCTGTTCACTTTTCATAAGACGTTTTAGACAACTGAAATTAAATTGTTTTGAGTGTTGTCTAAAATGTGTGAAACGTCTTACAAAAGAGAATGGAGGGATTACATGAAAAATGTAAGGCATGCATGGAAAAAGCTCGACATCAATACATATATTTGAAGAGTATTAATTCTGTATGTAAATAAATTTAAATATGTATAAAAAATATTCCTGATGTATACAAAAAATATATCACATGTATGAAAAAATTACACATTAAGATATTTATTAACAAGCGTGAAACATGTCTAAAAATGTCACTAATGTATATAAAAATGTTACATTGTGCATAAAAAATATTAGGCACATTTTTAAAAGAAAATATATGAAACAATACATAAACAAAGTAAAAAACCAAATGAAAACTAGTAATACAAAATAAAACCAACGAAAGAACAAAGAAGTCGAATAAAAACGAAAAAAGGGAAGAAAAGCAAAAAAAGCAAAAGATAAAAAATTCGTCGAAACTCGCTCCAAGAAATAACTATTGGCCGGCCCATCTCATGCTACAGTATCGTTGTAGGTGAGACAGTTCTATCGCATAGTGGCCATGCCAAACATCCGGCATGTAAAGCACTCTAGCCCAAAATTAACCTTGTGTTCGTTCGATTTTTGCTATTAGACCTTTGGCCCAAAGCCCATTTGAAAATCAGAAATTCTCATGGCCCATATGAGTTGGTTGTGTGTGTGGTGTGAGTGAGACTAAAGTTTAGTCCCATCCCGCTAGCGAGAGAGAGTTGCACCTCTTTATAAGGTGAGCTCTTCTAGCACTTGTAAGAGAGTGAGAAGAGAAGAAGCCCTCGCACACTCCTTCTCCTCGCTCGCCACGCCGCGGGTTGCGAGATTGAACCGAGCCGAGATCATACCTACGCGCTTATTTTTGTCAGTCAGGAACGAAGAGTCCTTAACAGACGCGCCACGATCTGACACATCGGATAGTGGTTTGTAACCGACTCGAACGTGGGTCTATTTCCTCCACCCTCACTAAAAAAATATGCTATCTTGTGACCTTCACTATTGGTCACTGAATGGTCACTGCTTTCCGTTTGTGACATTTTTATGACCAAAAACTGATGGTCAAAAGCTGAGGGTCAAGAATGAAAATTAAGGACTTTTCTTCTGAAAAGGTCATAGACATTTACGACCAAAAAAGGTCATAAGCTCAACAACCAATTGTTTTGGTCGTTGGTTTTCTACCCAGGCCACGTCGGATCCAACGTGACAAGCTGACGTGGCAAAATTGCAACCAAATGAAAAGGTCGTTGATAAGAACATGTTCTAGTTCAGATTTTTACATGGGCCGAGCCCATTAATTCAGCCTTTATATTTTTCCTGCTAATTTTCGCTAGCTACATGGGCCTAGCCCAACAATTCGGCCTTTTATTTTTGGGCCATGGCCTTTATGCTCAACAGTTACACTTCATTTTTTTTAAAAGACAAATCTAATAGTCAGATTGGTTTGAGTGGGTCCCAATGGTCAGAGTCATATTCTTCAAATTTCGATTTTCTAGTAAATAAAAATAAATATTTAAATCAGAACAGGCTGAAAACAGAAGTAATACTTCAAACATATCAAACAACCAAATTTGGCTACAATCAAACATAGTTCACACCACGTTTATATTCAAACATACTTCACATAAGTTTTACAGCCACCACGAACACAACTAAATATCAAAATATAACTATCTATCAAAGTATAACTAGCTCCAATGAGCTAGAACCCAATGCTTCTTCACTTCTTCGTCCTGGAGCTTGCGACGAAACATGAAACGATGGCCAACATCTACATGTTATAGAACAAAATGGTTAGGGACAAAATAAAAGCAATCATAATGACAATCGATACAAACTGGGCTCCTGCTCGAGTCATATGGAACTCTATGCAGGACTAAGTAGGCGACCTTTGCTACACTGGGCTAACAAAACGACAATATGCACTATCATCATGTCTTCCATGGTCGTCCTGTTACATGAATCAACAGAGAAGAATCAGAAAAAACTGGAGCCAATATATTATGAACACACCATTCAGAAAAGGACATTCTTCAGAATGATAACACAAATTCAACTAGTACAATGATTTTTTCCTCCAGTTAGTTAAAATGAGATACTCGTTCATACAGGAAACAGAGACACAATATGAATATGCATGGCACAGGTGCAGGTCGTTTAAAAAAGCTCACTGCAGCATACTGCGCCTAAAACAAAATACCATTATATTATCATGACCATCCATTCAACGACAAGATCAAACAATACTAGTCAGCGCATGCATACTAACATCACAAAGGCATGCATACTTCAAACATATTCTGAACAATATCAGCACCATGGGAGTAACAATTAACACTAGTAGGATATCAATGGGGCACAACTGAGTTAGGTACTAATGTTCACAAAGTACAAAGATTTACTGTTCTAGCTAACAAAAATGGGACAAGTACTAATTCTGGATAACATGTCCAGGAAGGCCATCCAATGGTTTCAGCCACATCCTAATAAACCAGCAGCACTCTAATACTACTAATTACCAGCAGCAAATCAAATAGCCAATTCCTAATAAACCAGGAACTAATCGAAAGAACTTATATTAGATCAAATAAACATTAAGAAAAAGATTTGGATGAGAGTTCCCTACAGAGAAGTTGTTTAGCGTGTGCTGCTATCCCTGCTTTACGGGTCTATATTTTGACAAAATGCAACATCTTATTCAGTTCAGTGTCATCCTGATACATAACAATGTGAAAAAATACAGACATATACAAGCTGATCGAGATGTTAATCAAACAAGGACAGGATCTGTTATGCTATATGGTGGATCCGGTTCAATGGTTTGTAACACATGGACAAAAGACGGGAAACATTTCTCTCAACCAAACAAACCACCAAAATCACACAAAACAGATATAAAGTCAGCGACAGCAAACACGAGAGCTCCCATAAACTAAGACTACAGAATACCTTGATTAAGGAATGTCGAACTGAGGATGCTATGCCTGACCACAAGTGTCAATACATCAACATGAACCACATATATATGAAATAGAAGACCATGTTACAGTCATCTATTAGAATGCAAAATCAGTAGAGTCTCGTTCAACTCCAGGATCCAGAATGCGTCAAACAAAATTAAAAGAACATATTGATCAAGTGGATCTCAAGAAAAAAGATTCAGACAACGGTTCCTCAAAGGTGCTTAGCTAGCACTGCTATTTCTTCTGCAATGGTCTACATTTTCACACATGCGACATCACATTTGGAGTGATCCTGATACATAACAAGTGTGAGAAAAATGCAGACAAAGCCAAGTATTTTGACAGACGACGAGCAGCGAGCTAGAGGTTGTTACTAGAGCTACAGTCTGATGGTAATAATTACCAATGTACAGTTCCTGAACACTTGTTTGTTTTCAAGCATCTACTGGATAACTTCACAAATGCACACCAAAATCAGACTGAGATCAAACCACAAGCATGGATGGATCCGAACTACAGAGGTGGATGATTCACTTCATTATCACACACTCACTAGTGATTAGGACATGCAAAGTATTATATATCATGTCAGGTAAGCATTTGCGACAATGGAAGGGAGCAGAACCAACCTTTAGACAAGGTAGTCGATTTGGTTGCCGCAACTTGTTCCTTTCCGCACGAGCTCAGTTATTAGATCAAGTGGACCTCAAGAAAAAAGAATCAGATGAGAGTTCCTAGGAAGAAGGCGTTTAGGTGGCGCTGTTATTCCTGCTACAATATTTGACACACAGAGCATCTCATTTGGTGTGATCCTGTTATATGACAAGTATGAGTAAAATACAGGCACAATCAAGTATTTTGACAGACCACGAGCTAGTGGCTGCCCTTGCTCATCACAGAACAGCAAGGTCCACAATAGAAAAATAAAAGCACAAAGCGTTCTCACTAGAGGGATAGTCTGACGCTAATAATTAGCAAGATTAGTTAGCAGTATATGGTTTATGTAGAGCTTCTTTCACAAATATTCAGAACACTTGTTTGTTTTCAAGCATCTACTGGATAGTTTCACAAAGCCATGCCATGACCAGATTGAGAGCGCACCAAAAACATGGACAGGACCGAGCTGCAGAGGTGGATGATTCACATTGTTATCACAAGCTCGCTGGTGACTGGGACATGCAAAGTAGCGGCATTTGCAACAGCGGAAGGGAGCAGAACGAACCTGTAAAATGAGGGAGTCCAAAATAGACGATCAACAGGAAGCTAAGAAGACCTTCTCTTGTTGTGCTTCCAAGATCCCCAGACCCATTCAACAAGTTTGCGGCAGTGTGGCTGATAGATCCATCTTCAATACTCAAAAGATAATAGCAGTCAGGGATTCATGTCATGTATTTCCAACGATACATATAACACAAAAGGTTTTTGGGGATAAACCTCCACAGGACGATGTTTTGGATGATATTGAGTGATCACATGTTGTAATGTCAACTGTTTCTTGCGGCTGCAGAGGATCAAAGGGAAAACTGTCAAACATTGCTGCAGACTAGCAATAAATAACACATACGGGCAAAGAACTGGATAATAGTGTGATTATTACACACTGATGTACCATCATCGCGGAGTGACTGCATCAGATGCCTCTTGAACGACTCCAGCTGATAATGGAGCAAATAGTTGAGAATGTTGTCGAGTAAAATAGTTGAAGGAGAAAGGAAACTATAGAACTGAGAAGCAATCATCTGACTTGTTCCTTAAATAGCTTAACATAGAGTGCCTCTCCTTTCATTGGTCATGGAAATTTATAAGAATGCACACATTTGCTCAGTCCTTGCATGCATTTTTGCAAGCCTGCAAGGCTCCAATCTTCTTAATTCTGGCACGCCGCAATGCCAATGAACATAGTTGCTGATTAGATTGATTGTGTTTTAGGGGCCATATGCATCGTGCTGATGCAGAGGCCGGAGGTAAGCCTCCTTTTCTAAAAAAAGAATAAATGCATTCGATTACCTTCATGCTAGCCCTTGATTTGCTATCTTTTTTTTAAGAAAAGAGGGGCTTCCCTTGATTTGCTATCATTGTTTGCACATGGCATTAAATGTGTGAAGGATTCATTTTTCTGACAGATTAACTCTCATTTCTAGCCTGCCGAATTTAGGAACCACTCTTCCCTGGTAGTACCACCAAAACTAGTGTACTCCTAAATAGCCCAGATTGGTGAACGAGTTTCAGACATACAATCCCGGTGAGTGAGCTACTACATCACTACTACAAGCACATCATCCACCACTAAACCAATCACATGACCATAGATTTCAGCTGGTCGCACGTCACTGCATACACAGACTAACATCTGCTCTGCTGCAAGGATGGGAATCACTGTAGTAAAAGGATGCAGGGGGCGCCAAACCTTGTGCAGGTCGCGCGCCTGCTTCTTGGAGGTCTGCACCAGCGAGTCCCGCTCCTTGCTCAGCTGAATCTGCGCCCACACCAGACGCAAAGATGCAAGGCTTCATCAGCCAGCAGAAGCAGAAGCAGAACCAAACGAGGTCGTGAAACAAAAGGAAAAGCTTACATTGTCCTCGAGCGCGGCGCGGAGCCTGGCGTTGGTCTCCTGGAGCGCGCAGTCGAGCAGCGCGACGCAGTCCCGCAACTCGGCGTTCTCCCGGTCCCTGTCGGCGGCGCCCTCCCTGAGCCGCGCCGCCTCCCGCTCGAGGCCCGTCACCCGGCCGGCGACGGCCAGCGCGGTGATGCGGCGCGCCAGATCCAGCTGCTCGTAGGGGTCCCGCGGCAGCACCGCCAGCACGCCGTCCAGCAGTGCAAACTCCGAGACCCTCACCCCCCCGCCCTCCGCCGGTGGCATCGCGCACGACCGTGCCACGCCCGGCCGTGCCAGCAACATACCTGGCCAAACGGGCCGGCCCGCAAGGCCCGCTGGTAATCGTGCCCGGCCCGGCCCGGCCACCGCGGCACGATTACTTATCGGCCCGTGCTGTGCCGGCCCGCGTGTCCGCGATGCCAGCCCAGGCACGACCCGTTTGCTAATCGGACCGACCCGTCGGCCCGCCAGGCCCGCTAATATGCCTACTATTTGACGCATTGAGCGTTTTTTAGTCTATTTTTACTTATTGGGCCATAAAAATAAAAAATAAAAAAGATAATCGGGCCGTGCCGTGTCGGCCCGCGTGCTGGGGTGGCGGCCCAGGCACGGCCCACGGCGGGCCGCGGGCCTGGCACGACCCGTTTAGTTCGTGTCGGGCCGGACCGCGTGCCGTGCCGGCGCGGCGTGCCGCTGGGCCGGCCCGTTTGGCCAGGTATGGCCAGCAAGCCTTAGAGGAAGACAAGGGAGCGCCTAGTGCTGGATTCGATCTGGCGCGTAGGGAGAGAAGGAGAGGAGAGGAGAGGGTGGTGGGGATGGTGCGGTAGAGCGCGGAGGATGGCGGTGAGGAGGTGGCCGGCGGTGGGATCGGGGTCGGGGGAAGAGGATTGGATCGAGGGGAGACAAAGGAAGGGGAGAGGAAGGGACAGGCGGCGGTAGGAGAGAGATCCGGATCCGCATCGAGCGAGGAGAGGGGGCTGCTAGGGTTTGGGTTGGATGGCTAAGACCTGAGAGGTGAATGAGAGACGTTGGATTCTTTGGGTGTGGACGGTTCAAATCGGCTACAGTGGGCTGATCCGTGGGAAGAGCCTTGATTGGTTTAGAAAAAATATGATTTAAGATAGTTTCTAAGTACTAGAACTAGAATTTTGTGAAGCGGTTATAAAAAATAATGCAATACTTCAAAATTAAATCATTTCTAGGTACATAAGTATATATTTAATCATAAAAACACCACAAAATTGTGATATATTGCACGAAGAATCAATTTCCCATTTTTCGAGTGTCCGAAATGGTTTTTTTGTGAAGGACCTATCAAATATTTGTTGCAAAATTGTACCAAATCATTTTTCTAAAATGTTAGTCCATATTAAATGCACAGTTGACCAGATGGTTGGGTGCCAAAAGGTTTCGATCCACCTCTAGTGAAAAAGACAAAACTCTGTCGATTTAGTAGGAAGCGGGTCAAATTTCAACTAGAGGTGCCTCATAGTTTGCTCATGATTTTTTCCAAAAATAATTTTAGGTAAAGAAGTATCTATTTAATCATAGATTCAACAAAATTTTGTCAAGATTCTATCCCTAGCTATGAACGGTCATGCCCGTCATTTTTACCGCATTTTGAAACGGGCGTAACAAATTCAAAAAAAACAAAAAAAAACAAAACCATCGCGTTGTGTCATCATATGTTACCAAGTTACCAGCAAACATAATAAACTTGTAATACGACAATTATTTTTTAAAAGTGTTCTCAGAAGTGAGCTATCATATGTGAAGATTCATAGTTTTCAAGCCAAATGACCAATCTTATGGCCACATTCATGGCATAGTTTTTTCAAATGATCTCATATTGTGCATAAAGGTGCATGTTTAAATGGCAAACAATGTTGCCATAGGGAGTTTTCATTTTCTTTGCACAAAAAATCCATTTTCCATTTTTTGAGTGCCCAAAATGGATTTTTTTGTGAAGGACCTACCAAATATTTGTTGCAAACTTGGATAAAATATTAGGCCATATTTAATGCATAATTGACAAAATATTTGGGTGCCAAAAGCTTTTGATCCACCTCTAGTGGAAAAGACGAAACTTTATCGATTCAGGTGGAAGCGGGTCAAATTTGAACTAGAGGTGTCTCATAGTTTGCTCTTTATTTTTTCCAAAAATCATTTCTAGGTAAATAAGTATCTATTTAATCATTTCTAGGTAATCTTGCATGCCCGCCGCGTGGTCACCGCATGACCGTGGCATTGCCATGCGTTCTAGACGGAATAGGCATGTCTAGTGGGCTGGACACTCCCCAGGTAGGTGCTAGGAAGAAAATTACAGCAGAAGAATCTCACGAGGAGACCTAACTATGCTCAAACATGAATTAGTAGCCAAGTATTTGAATAGCCATACGGGAAATGCACACGGCCAATGGGCATGAGTTTTGGCTGAGGATGATAATCTACTAAGAAGACCATCTTCACAAATTTTCAGCTAAAATGGATGAGCTTAGGTGGTACTTCCTTTGCAAAGTACCACACTGGACAAAAAAATGAATGTTGAAGCTGGGCTCAAAATAATGAATGGATTGAGCTAAATATTGGAATGTGGCAATTATTTGGATATGGAAGATCGACCAAAAAGTTTGAGGGCAATACGAGGGGTCTATATAGCACTTGCTTTGCAATGTGCGAATCTGGACAAAAAGTAGAAATTGAATCTGGGCTCACATAGATGACTGGATTAAGCTACAATTTGTAGGAGGATGATGATTTGGGCATATGAAGGCACTGTAAAAATTTCATACTATTTGGGTAAATAAAAATGGTACTTGCTTCACAATGCTCTCCACTGAAGAGAATATTAGGAAAAATGTTGAGGAAAATTTGCTAAATTAAATGAGCTAAAATTTGGTGGAGGGAGGTTCTGTGATCATGGTCATGTACTGGTAAAGTTTCAAAAATTATAAAGAAATATAAAATGTAGTTGCTTCACAAACTGAAAATATTACTTGAAACAAAGATTGGATGGTGAGCTCACATGGATTGTTAGACGAAGCTAATATTTTGTGGATAGCTATTATTTGGGCATATAGAAGATCTAGGAAAAATTCAATCATAGCTAGTACTTCCTTCACAAAGCTTCTAGGTGAACAAATATTTTGGAAATTTTTCGAGGACGATTTACTGGGCAAATGGAGCTGAATTTTATCATGAGGCAATGATTTGGATAGGAAAGAGTTCCCAAATTTTTTGAGGGCAATAAAGAATATATAAGTAGCACTTCCTTCACAAAGTGTTGTTCTGAACAGAATAGAAAAATGAATATTTTTTAATTATTTTTGAACTAGGCAAGGAAGGTTTTTGACATATTTGATGAAGATATGATACAAAAAATTTATGAGAATTATTTGGAAATTTTGGGAATAACAGAGATATCAACCTAGGGCAAAAATTGACACATGGATATGACACGTAGGCAAAAATTGACACATGGACATGACACATAGGCAAAATTGATGAGGTGGTGCCAAGTCATAACTTACGACCATTTATATTGGTCATTATCAGATAGAAATAAGGCAGTGGAACGGTGTTGTCCGCTTTATGACCATTTCAATTAAGGAAATTATGACCTTTCTGACCAAAATGGTCGTTGGTGTTTAGGGTTAGGACCCCTCCGGACAGCTTACGACCAATTCGCCTCAAAAGGTCATAGATTTACGACCATTTTTTCTAAGGTCACTGACAGAAGGTCACAAGATAGCATATTTCTTGTAGTGCATGCCACGCGTACATATACGCGAGGTCCCTGCCAACCCTAGCCACCATCACAACATATGGTTTCGCACTGTTCCACATCATTGAGCCACCATCCAAGTCTTCTCCATCCCTTCTTCCGGCGTGCAGCGCGAGAAGGGACAGCAGGCCTCCGGAACCCCGCCTCTTGTGATTCTGTACGGGAGAGGGGCGATCAGGTTTTTGGGGAGCGCACACGCGTGACTGCTGGCAGCGACGGTTTCCCGGACGACTACTTCTTCCCTAACCTCGGCAACCTCTTCCTCAACGACATGTGCGACAACGTCAACACTAGCAGTTCTACTCTCGCTGCACCATATGCAATCTTGTCCTCCCTTTTTGAGATCATACTAGAATTCCTATGTCTAGTTTGTGTCGTAGATTCGTTTTATTCGTTAACTATGTTGTTAGTCTGCATGGTTAGTTTAATCTATACTTTTGCTATCATGATCTATTTGCTGCTTATTCTGATTAAATCTTGTAGTAATTTGCTCATATATTCAACAATCCAAAAACCTGATTATAGGCAATTTACTCAAGTGGTTTTGCTGCGCATCTGAAGCCACCTACCTTCAAGGGGGTGCAATATAAGAGGTGGCGCACGAGAAGAGTCTACTGGTTTCAAACCATGTACTGCTATGATGCCACCAAGGGTAAGCCCGATGGCGATCTTAATCCTACACAACAGGAAGCTTTTGAGAAGATTGATACCCTCTTCAAGGGCGCCCTTCTGAGTGTTCTTGACGATTCCATTATGGATTTGTATCTGTCGTTTGACAACGGCAAGGACATGTGGGTTGCGCTCTAGGCCAACTTTGGGGCCTCGGACGCTGGCAGGGAGTTGTATGTCATGGAGCAATTCTATGACTACAAGATGACTGATGAGCGCCCTGTTGTTCATCAAGCTCATGAGATACAGTCACTCGCAAAGGAGCTTGAGTACTTCAAGTGTGTGTTGTCGGACAAGTTTGTGGCCGGAGGCATCATTGCCAAGCTTCCACCTTCGTGGAAATTTTTTGCTACTTCTCTCAAACACCAGATACAAGAGTTTTCCGCCTCGAATCTTATTGGATCGCTTCATGTTGAAGAGAAGGCAAGAGCAAAAGACACACATGCTCGAGCAGTTGAGGGAGCTTCTAGCGTCCACGTGGTGCAGAACAAGAACTTCCATATCAACAAGCCCCAGAACAACAAGAACAAATCTCAGGGCAAATGCAAGTTTATTGCAAAGAACAAGCCATCACAATCTACCAACTTCAAGAAGAATTCTCATAAGAAGGGGAAGGGACTGTGCCATGTCTGCAGTGATCCCAATCACTGGGCTCTGAGATGTCCCAACCGCTATGAGGAGCGCGAACATGAGAAGAGCGGCAAGTCCGCTAATGTGGTCATCAGTGATACTGATATGAAGGATTCTGGGTACAGTATTTTTCCTACCATCCTTTCAGTTTGTCATACTCCAGATTGGTTAATTGACACCAGGGCCAATGTACATGTTTGTGCTGATGCCTCCGTGTTTTCTTCTTATCAGGTCACCAGGACTTCCCCCGTGTTGATGGGTACTGGGTCACATGCCATCGTTCAAGGTGTCGGTATGGTCGATCTGAAGTTTACTTCAGGGAAGATCGTGCGCCTGAAGAACGTTCATCATGTTCCATCCATCAATAAAAATCTCGTCAGTGGTTCCCATTTGTGTCGTGACGGTTTTAAGTTGGTTTTCGAGTCCAATAAAGTTGTAATTTCTAAGTATGGAAAATTTCTTGGAAAAGGCTATGAGTGCGGAGGTTTGTTCCGCTTGTCTTTGGCAGATATTTGCACTAAAGTTATTAATAATGTTTGCCACGATAATGAGTCTAATATTTGGCATTCACGACTTTGTCATATTAACTTTGGTTGCATGACGCGACTAGCAAATATGAGTTTAATTCCGAAATTCACTAATGTCAAAGGCTCCAAGTGCCAAGTGTGTGTGCAAGCTAAGCAACCTCGCAAGTCCCATAAGACTCTAGAGGCGAGAGACTTGGCGCCACTAGAGCTTATCCATTTTGATCTTTGTGAGATGAATGTCGTGTTGACAAAAGGTGGAAAGAAATATTTCATGACATTGATTGATGACTCCACTAGATATTGTTATGTGTATCTTCTGAAATCAAAAGATGAGGCTTTAAACTTTTTTCAAAAACTATAAAGCTCAAGGAGAGAACCAACTTGATCAGAAAATTAAACGGCTTAGGCCCGATCGTGGTGGAGAGTATTTTTCCAATGAATTTGATTCATTTTGTGAGGACCATGGTATTATCCATGAGATGACGCCTCCCTACTCACCTCAGTCAAATGGGGTGGCCGAAGGAAAGAACTAAACTCTAACTGATTTGGTCAACGCCATGTTAGACACATCAGGTCTCTCCAAGGCATGGTGGGGAAGGCACTAATGACTGCATGTCATGTCCTAAACCGAGTTCCCACAAAGCATAAAACCATTTTCTCCATTTGAGGAATGGGAAAGGAAAATGCTGAAACTCTCTTATCTACGTACTTGGGGTTGTTTGGCGAAAGTCAATATACCAATTCCCAGGAAGTGCAAGCTTGGACCAAAAACCGTGGATTGTGTTCTTATGGGCTATGCTTTTCATAGAATTGGCTATAGATTTTTGATAATAAAATCTGAGGTATCTGACATGCATGTTGGTACGATTATGGAGTCAAATGATGCGACTTTCTTTGAGGACATATTTCCTATGAAGGATATGCCTAACTCATCAAATCAGGAGATATCTAATCTATCTACTCAAGAATTTTGTGTAATTCCTGAACCCACCATTGCGATGGAACACGTTGAGAATCCTAAGGAGGATGACAATGAAACTCCTGTAAGGAGTAAGATACGAAGGACTGCAAAGTCCTTTGGTGATTATTTCAATGTGTACCTCGTGGATGACACACCCAGGACTCTTTCAGAAGCTTATGCATCCTCTGATGCTGACTACTAGAAGAAAGCTGTCCGTAGCGAGATGGATTCCATCTTAGCTAATGGAACCTGGGAAGTCATTGATCGTCCTTATGGGTGCAAACCTATAGGATGTAAGTGGGTGTTCAAGAAAAAGCTTATACCCGATGGTACAATTGAAAATTACAAGGCATGGCTTGTGGCCAAGGGTTATACCCAAAAAGAAGGTGAAGACTTCTTTGTTACTTACTCACCTGTGGCTAGACTGACCACTATTCGGGTGCCACTATCGTTGGCTGCCTCACACGGTCTTCTCGTTCATCAAATGGACGTTAAGACAGCTTTCCTCAATGAAGAGTTGGATGAGGAAATTTACATGGATCAGCCCGATGGTTATGTAGTATCCGATCATGAAGGAAAGGTGTGCAAGTTATTGAAGTCATTATATGGCCTTAAACAAGCTCCTAAGCAGTGTCATGAGAAGTTCGAAAGAACATTAAATGCTGCAGGCTTTATTGTAAATGAAGCTGACAAGTGTGTATACTATCACCATGGTGGGGGCGAAGGAGTTATTCTCTGTTTGTATGTCGATGACATACTGATCTTTGGAACCAACCTTGACTTAATCAAGGCGGTTAAGGATTTCTTATCTCGTTGTTTTGAGATGAAGGATTTAGGAGTATTTGTTGTTATATTGAACATCAAGCTACTGAGAGATGAGAATGGTGGGATTACACTGCTTCAATATCACTAAGTGGAAAAGGTCTTGAGCCGTTTTGGGTATAGCGACTGCAAGCCTTCTCCGACTCCATATGATGCCAGTGTGTTGCTTCGAAAGAATCGACAGATTGCTAGAGATCAACTAAGGTATTCTCAGATTATTGGCTCGCTTATGTATTTGGCGAGTGCCATGAGGCGTGACATCTCATTTGCTATGAGCAAACTAAGTCGGGTTGTGTCAAACCCGGGAGATGATCATTGACATGCGCTTGGAAGAATTGTGTGCTATTTGAAAGGCACTGCGAGCTATGGGATTCTCTATATTGGGTATCCGAGGGTACTTAAGGGTTATAGTGACTCAAACTGGATATCCGGTGTGTAGGAGATATGCCCTAGAGGCAATAATAAATGTTATTGATTATCCCCCTGTTCATAATTAGGTTTATGTTCCATGCTATAACTTCTATGGTTCTCGAGTCTACAATAACCACGAGGCTTGAAGGAAGACTCATATGCATGTGTGGAATAATAAACGGTAAATTTTATTCCTAGTCTGGCCTCTAAGACTGGCTCAAGTATTGCATGATGATCCTGTTTTCCTGATCATGGGCATGGCTATGCCGGCAATTTTGAGGGCACAATGTTAGAACAACATTTGTGTTGAATCGACCCGAATTGATGTTATGCTATGAGATACTTTCGTCATAAGTTAATGTTTAATAACATAGAGAAGTTAATATTTGCATAATTCCTTAGACCATGAGAGTATCGAGTTTCTTCATGCTTGCTTCATGAACTTTGGGGTTTGTTAAACGTCATCCGTAAATAGGTGGCTATTACGGCATCTTACGGGTTCATGGAAAAGTATGTCAAGTAACTTGATAGGTCAAGATTGGGATTTTCTCCTCCGACGATGGAGAGATATCTCTGGGCCCTCTCGGTGTTACGACATCCATCATCGTCTGGACAGACCCTCTGTGATTTGATCACGGGGATGCCACAACACGGGAACAAGAAAAGAGAACAATACCGGTAACGAGGTAACTGGCATAGTGGACAAGTTGTTGATCCACGAGGATGCCAACATGTCTCACCTCGGGTATTTGTAACATATCGCGAAGCAACAGGAATAGCACACGACAACTGGAAGTTCACTCGAATATTTATTCGTGTGGGTATAGGGATTGATATGGGTGTCCACGGCTCCGATGTTAATCATTGATCGGAAGGGGTACTGGGTCATGTCTATGCTTCACCGAACCTATAGGGTCACACGCTTAAGGGTCATCTATCTACTGCATACTAGACAAGGAGTCCGAGAGAAAGTCACTGAAATAGTTTCGGTGACGACGGAAAAGTTTCGGAGAGAGAACACTGAAAGACTTTTGGTAAAACCAAAAATTTGTTTAGAAATATGTTATTAGGTCAAAATGGTTTTGGCACATGCCTGGAAATTCTTAGAGGGTCTCAAAATTGGTCTGGGAACTTCTGGGATTTTTCTGGAGAAAAAACCCAGAAATGTTCTGGAGCCGCTGGAACCGTTGTTGTTGCTTTTCGCTGATAAAAACCACCATACCGGAAATGTTTCGGCATGAGCCCAGAATAATTTTAGAGGGTACCGGAAATGTTCTGGGACCGTCTAGGATTTTTTCAGAAGAAACGATCGCGGGAAAACATCTTGTCCCAACACGTGGGGACAAGATCCCACGAATCGGGGGTTGCATGTTTGGTGGCTTTTTGTCTAGGGAGCATGCATGTTTCATGGATACATGTTGGAGGCTTGTTGGGGGGGCATGGGGGGGGCAAGGTTGTGGCCGGCCCAAGTGGTGTCCCCTTGGTGGCCCACTTGTGTTACCTTTTCACCTTACATGTGGGACATGTTGCATGGGTATTTTGGTATTTTCCTCCACCACCCCACCCCTTGCCTTGGCCTATAAAAGGAGGAGATATGGATGCCATTCTTCTCACCCCTTGATCTCATACACATGCCATGCATTATCTAGCTTCTCTCCCTCCCATGAAAAGAGTTTCGTAGAGCCGAAAGGTTGTCTGGGTTCCGGTGGGAACTAGTTCTGGACGGCGAAGCCCTGCCGGATAGATGACACCATATGTGTGCAACTCTGTAGAGAGATCGTAGTTTTGGTCTTAGTTCAAGAGTGCCTCCCGTGGGGCTGTCTGTGTGACAGTCCAAGTTTTGGAGGTCCTCCCGAAGGGCTGTCTGAGTGACAGTCAAAGTTTCGGAGGTCCTCCCGAAGGGCTGTCCGTGACACCATCCGGGGGACTATCTAACCGCCTCCCGGAGGGCTGTCCGCGGGGCAGATGAGGGTATACATCCTTGCAGTTGGGAGGTTGTAAAATCCTAGCTGCGGGGATCTGCACCGCCGATCGTCATCGACTCTACTTCCGCTGCGCTACGAGTCGGTAACGAAATGATCAAACCTTGTATGCAGTCTCCATAGTGGTCCTGGGCTGGTGCGTAGGTCGATTTTTTTTGTTTTCTGCTGCGTTACCTAACACGGTGCTGATGAGATTAAGGCCACAAGTGGTTATGTTTTTACACTTGGTGGTGGCGCTGTTTCCTGGAAGTCTTGCAAGTAGACCATCTTAACGAGGTCAACTATGGAAGCAGAACTCACAGCATTAGACACAACCACTGTTGAAGCAGAGTGGCATCGTCAGCTCTTGATGGACTTACCTATGGTTGAGAATCCAATACCCGCTATCCCGATGAACTGTGATAATCTAACTATGATCATAAAGATAAATAGTTCTAAGGAGAATATGTCCTCAAGACATGTGAAGAGGAGATTAAAATTTGTCAGAAAAATAAAGAACTCCGGAGTTATTGCGTTGGATTATATCCAAACGTCTAAAAACTTGGCAGATCCCTTCACAAAGGGTTTATCACGTAATGTGATAGATAATGCATCGATGGAGATGGGTTTGAGACCCACTGTATGAGTTATCCATAGTGGTAGCCCACTCTATGTGATCGGAGATCCCGTGAAGTAGAAGTGGGAGACAAGCTGTTGGACATCTAGAAGAAGAGTATCCGTATATTTGCTATCCCACTCCGCGAAGATGCAATACTCTCATAATTTGCATGGCAGGTTGATACCTATCTTAATGTGTTCCAAGTGGCTTATTTGGGTAAAGCAGAGATGTTGTCCTGCAGAACATCTCCTAAGGAACACACCTATATGAATTTGATTGTGAACGTCGCAGTCTGTGAGAATTGGGTATTCTCTAATAAATTCATGAAAGGCCTTGGCGTATGACGTATACGCTCCACTCGTGGGGAAGCCTTGCGGAAGCCTAGTATCGGTCAAGGATTTGTGTGAAACTAGACTCACAGAAAACTTGTAGTTAAAGGCATAGTCCACTATTCAAGCTGTGATCTAGTGTAGCATAAAATTCTAAATGGAAGTTCAACTTAACGGTCTCCCTTAAGCACTGGTATATAAATGATGTTTTGGAACTAAGAGATGATATGTGCCAATGAGACTTTGTGGGGGATTGTTGGATTTTTGCCATTGGATCTTTGGCCCATAGCCCATCCGAAAAATCTGAAATTCTCATGGCCCATATGAGTTGGTTGTGTGTGTGGTGTGAGTGGGACTAAAGTTTAGTCCCATCCGCTAGTGGAGAGAGAGCTACACCTCTTTCTAAGGTGAGATCTTCTAGCACTTGTAAGAGAGTGAGAAGAGAAGAGGCCCTCGTGCACTCCTCCTCCTCGCTCGCCACGCCACGCCTCGCTCGCCTCGCCATGCCACTCCTCCTCCTCACTTGGCATGCCGAGGGTTGCGGGATTGAGCCGAGCCGAGCTCATATCTACGCGCTTATTTCTGCCAGTCAGGAACGAAGAGTCCTTAACAGATGTGTCACGATCTAAGATGTCGGATCGTGGGTTGTAACCGACTCGAACGTGGGTCTATTCCACGTATCTCCACCCTGCCGTGCATATATATACGCGAGGTCCCTGCCAACCCTAGCCGTCATCACACCATATGGTTTCACACCGTTCCAGATCATTGCGCCGCCATCCAAGTCTTCTCCATCCCTCCTTCTGGCGTGCACCGCGAGAAGGGACAGCAGGCCTCCGGAACCCTGCCTCTTGCGATTCTGTACGAAATAGGGGCGATCAAGTTTTTGGAGAGCACACACGCGCGACTGCTGGCAGCGACGGTTTCCCGGACGACGACTTCTTCCCGACCTCGGCAACCTCTTCCTCAACGACATGGGCGACAACGTCAACACTGGCGGTTCTACTCTCACTGCACCATATGCAATCTTGTCGTCCCTATTTGAGATCATACTAAAATTCCTATGTCTAGTTTGTGCCGTAGATTCGTTCTATTCGTTAACTATGCTAGTCTGCATGATTAGTTTAATCTATACTTTTGCTGTCATGATCTATTTGCTGCTTATTCGGATTAAATCTTGTAGTAATTTGCGCATATATTCAGCAGTGTTAGCCCAAAAAGCTAGCTTAACAAACAAACAAAACGTAGCTCGTGGCCGGCGCGCCGTGTGTAGCTGTCACGCCGCGGATTGCCTCCAAGTGGTGAATGATATCAAGAAGGGGATAGGAGGTCCTCATGCGGCTATAGTCCATGAAATAACGAACCATACAATTAGTTTTGCTCTATGTATTTTTGTTCATGAGCATGGAGCTCACAACTTCGAGGCTTATAATCTCGTCAAGTTTGCATGTAAGCTGAATCTAGGTAGACACTAGTAAACATGCCCGTGCAACACACGTCTTGATCAAAGCAGCCCATTAAATTTAATGTGAGTATTGAATTCTGAATTCATATTCTAGAAATTTTGAAACAATGATAGAATACTATAGCATGATGATCTCTGCCTCTCGAAAGGTCAAGTTTAATATAATCCCCATTACTCATCATTTTAATATGTTATGTGAAGTTCAATCAGACCAAAAAGAAATGTAACCCATTTAGAAATCACAAAACTAGTAAAGATTTC
Organism: Hordeum marinum; assembly: GCA_022496015.1. Lineage (NCBI taxonomy): Eukaryota > Viridiplantae > Streptophyta > Magnoliopsida > Poales > Poaceae > Hordeum > Hordeum marinum. Next base: position 366,910,898 of record CM039676.1, on the reverse strand, counting down.
AGGATGTCTAATTTCTTGTGTGAACTCGAAAAGACTTATAATTTGTATAGGCATTGCCCAAGTGAACATGGAAAATATGCAAACTTCAAACTTCAAATATACAGATAATAGAAGTCTTGGAACAAATAAATTTGTTCCCTCTTGGGTTAAGGTAAAAGAAAAAATTGTGGGAATGTGAAAGAACGGATCTAAAGTGGACATCATATTGAATTAATGTGAAGATAGCAATCGAAATCTAATTTTCAGTTCTAAAAATTATAAATTGTGTAATCTGAAACACGTAAACTATACACTATAGAAAGTGTTAGTTCTGCAGAGCGACCGAAACGACGGTGGCACCCACATCCTCGCCGACTGCGGCACCACTCTCATGTCCCCGCTTGCTGCGGATGCACCTGATACCCGTGTCAGTCCGTAGTGGATCTGAGACTTCCGCGTCCTCAACGGTGGCAGGAACCCGTGCTTCTCTCCATCAAAAATCCTGTTTTCTGAACCAACCATTAGAAAAACATAATATCAATTTAACGAATGCTTCACTTTTATCCAAGTCTATTCACAGTACAAGTCCTTACCTTAGCCTTTTGAGGATGTCTATACCTGATTGGGTTTGGTGCTTGGCCTTCTAATCTCCTTGCCAATCCTCCTCTTTATGGTTAGTAGTCCTAATTTCCCTGTCTCACTTTAAACTCTCCAGTCTGCGATTCTATTTTGTCTGAGGCCAAACTTCTCTACATTCACATGAGTATTTAGAGCTACAATTAAACTGAGAAAGCCATTGCACAAAATGATAGAAATATAAATGATATATTTCTGAATAGATATCAAGCTACACTATCGGAATCGGACCCTACGTCGACGGCCTGACACCATCGGCGTAGGCCACAATGCCGTCGGCCTAGGCCTACGCCGACGGCCCCCGTTGGCGTAGGTCCATTGGGATCGCGAACGTCGGCGTACCTGGGCATTCTCGTCGGCATAGAAAAACCGTCGGCGTAGGTCCCCTATGCCGACCTCCGGCCGTACGACCGTCGGCGTAGATGGGCCGTCGGCGTAGTTCTCACTTGACGGCGGCAGACGGCGACGGCGGAGTTCTTGCTTCAACCGGAAGCTGCCACGTGGCGTTGATACGCCGACGGTTACACCATCGGCATAGGTGCTATACCTATGCCGTCGGTGTAACCGTCGGCGTATCAATGCCACGTGGCAGCTGCTAGCGCACCTGAAGCCAGGCTACGCCGATGGTTACACCGTCGGCATAGGCCAGCACCTATGCCGACGGCGTAACCGTCGGCGTAGCCTGGCACGTGTCTGCTTCTGTCGCACCCGAGGTCGGGGCTACGCCGATGGTTATACTGTCGGCATAGGTGTTGTACCTATGCCGACAGTGTAACCGTCGGTGTAGCCCGCCACATGTCAGATTCTGGTGGGCCACGGCCGGGGGTACGCCGACGGTTACAATGTCGGCATAGTTGCTTTTTTATGTTTTTGTTTTATTTTCCGGCAATATACAACACAAATATATCACAACTAGTACACATCATATTTATATCACACATCCACATCATTATCACCACAATATAAGTATTACCATCACAACATACGTGAAATCAATAAAACATACGTCGAAACAACACAACATACGTCTGAACAACATAATATGAATGCATGAAACATAAGTCATGGCCACCACCACCAAGAGGCCTAAGCATCAGGAGGTCCACCACCAAGTTCGGTACTGCCAAGACCGCCAAAGCCAAGGTCATCACTACTACCAGCAGCGCTACCGGCAAGACCGTGACCGCCACCTCCTCGGTGGATTGGAGTGACCGGGCTCCGTAACTCGGGAGTGATGCCAGAATTGGCACCACCACCAATGGAGGATCGATCAGTTCCCTGCATGTTTGAAAAGAGATGTTATAGAGATATATGATAGTGTTGAATGCACGATATGTAGTTGGATAGTTTGTGGATGTACTAATCGGAGTCGGACAGTGTTGTGTCACAAATTCTTCAAACGTAAGAAGAATTGGTTGTTCTCCAGCAGGTGGTGGTGGTGGTTCCATTACAGGAACCATTCCGGCCGCCATGGACTCAAAAACGAGTTGCATGTTAGTTGACGAAGCACACACGAAGGTTAGAAGAAATGAGAATGCAAATGTGAAAGTCAAATGAAAGGGGCTAAACTAACCTTCATCATGCGACTGGCGTGTTCCGAGACTGCTGCAAGTCTCGCGTTCCACGCCATGGTCTCCTGACGTTGGTACTCCATGTAGGCCTTCAATATAACATGATGAAACTCATAAGAACATCTTGGTGTGGAAAATAAAAAGAGAAAAAGGAAGATAAGAGGGAAAATTATTATAGAGTGTTGATGGGCTAGTAGGGACATTGAGTGTGCACTTGTCGCCTTCGGGTGCGGGCTCAGGCTTGGGTTGGTAACTCGTAGCTGTGTGTAGGACATAGAAGGAGTGACCACGACATCCAGAACTCGCTGTCGACCATGACTCTTCGGCCCTATGCCGACCACCACCCCGTCGTCCGTAGCCTCTTTTATGGGGTCAGGTGTGTCAGGATTGTAGATATTATACACCTTCTTGTAGGTCTCAAGGTGCTCGCCAGAGTTGCCGTAGTACTTGCCCTTGCCTTCCTTGGGCTTAGTCCGCACATGGACTAGCTCCCATGCCTCCATGTCTGAGAGTGGCCGCTTCAGTTTCTCCTCCTGCACCACCAAGCGGCACCAAACAGAGGTTAGTCATACATAGAAGAAGAAAAATGTTTCATGTACATAGATATACTTGAACTTTCTTGTGGCCCCAATGGTTCCGGTTTCCCTGACTATGTGTTCCGTCATTTCCTCGATTAGCCCGGTTTTGGATGCTTTTAGCAGCCCACTTTTCATCATCACCGAGCCATGTATCAACCAATGTCTCCCATGATTCCCTTTTTCCATAACACCAACCAGGACACGCCTACATAATGAAAGCATAGTGGCATGTTGACACGAAACAATGACATTTAACACAAACATCGGAATGAAAAGTCTGTTATACTTACCAACATGTATTGCTCCTTAGTCAAGGTAAGCTTCTCCTCCCGCGCGAAATCCTTGGGCATCTTCATGTTACGATAGTTGTAATAATATTGTGAGATGGAAACCCAGCGCACCTCGTACTGGATCTGGCGGGCCTGCTTCTTTGCAGCTCTCTGAAACAACTTCTCAGCAATGGGCTTGTTCTCCTCAAGAGCTCGATAGTATTTCTACAGTTATTCATGAAAACAGAATGGAAGAAGCCATGAGTCAAACCATTCGATGGAAAACTATGGACGAAACTCAAGACTCATGCTTCTGATGAGAACTTACCCAAAAATTTGTTTCCACGGCCTTAGCATGTGACGGATAGTCCGCATGGGTAGCCAATTTGTAGTGGTTCCAGGTCATAGCCAAAACGCGGAGCTCCGGGTGCTCGACTGGGTCCGGAACGAACAACCCCGGCCAATATTCCTTCAGCAAGATAGTGATGATACCGTTGGGAACATGGGCTTTTGGAGGAACCTCCCAGCCCCTACAAAAGATAGAAAATATGAGCATGTTTACAAGCAAAAGAATTAAAATATGATTAAGAGGCACTTACTCTTTCCCCTTTGGCGTAATGATCCACTTCTGCTCCTCCGTATCAGGTTCAGGGGGGAGTCTTGCTCGACCACACAACCACCCCTTGTTGTTGCCAACCCCCTCCCCCTCCCTGCCACCACCAACCTCCTCCTCCCCCTCCCTGTCACCACCAACCTCCTCCTCCTCCCTGCCACCACCAACCTCACCCCCTCCCAAACTCCTCCTCCTCCTCCTCAACCTCCTCGTGAAACTCCTCCTCCTCAGTAGAGGGTACCTCACTAGAGGAGGGTACCTCACTACAAGAGGGCCTTGTAAAAGGCACCCCTAAGTCGGTGAGGGAGCGTTGTTTCTGGCCCCGACCACCCCCTCCACCTCTAGGTCTCTCCCCACACCCCCTCCACCTCTAGGGCCTCTCCCCGCACCCCCTCCACCTCTAGGGACACCTCTCCCTTGAACTCCCTATGAGGAGTCATCCTCAAGTAGTCGAGACGGAATATTACGGGCTCGACCACTCCGACTAGTAATCGATTTGAGTTTGCTTAGTAAACCTGTGCCATCGGCCTTGCCCTTGCCCATGCTTAGCAAACCTGCATTGAGATGAGAATAAACAATCAGTATTAAAATAAGGAAGAAAAAACCCGTATAAAAAAGACATTGATAAATAAGCATATTAATAAACCATAGTAAAAAGACATGAAACGTACATCTGCTAGGACCCATACGAATCATCACTGTCAGTATCACTATCACACATATCATCTTCATTGCCAGACGAAGGTGGAGGCTCTTCCTCGTTGTCATCATCTTAATTTAACAACTTTTCTAGCATAAGTATGTCTTTTTCATTAACAATGGTATCACCATCATTACGTGCAAAGTCATCGTTTGGATCCACATCATCATCACCCAAGGAGTCATCATAATCGCTTCTGACCACATCATCATCACCATCACCGAGTTGCTCTTGAAAGAACTCTCCCTCATATGTCATGGGGTTAATGTTGTAATAATCGTCATCGTTCGGGTCCGGTAACTTACTATGTGGCGACACCTTGAACAGAACTTCCCAATGCTTTAGGTATTCTTTCTGGCATGGGTAAGGCAGATAATAAACTTGTGTGGCTTGGGTAGCCGCAATAAAGAGATCGGCTCCAGCATAGACGGTTGATGGTTTAACTTCGACCAAACCATATGAAGGCGTATGTCTCAGCCCCTTTACTGGGTTGAACCATCGGCATTTGAACACAGGAAGACTTAGGGTTTCGCGGCCACGACTGAAGGAAAGCTCGTATATTTTTCCTACCCTTCCGTAATACTGAACTCCATTTTGACATGGGGTGTACACTCTAGTATTTATAGTTTTGGGATCAGGCCGGTTGTTCTGGTGCTCCTCTGTATGGAATCGATACCCATTCACATCATACTTTTCACATGTCATGACCGAAGGGTTAAAACCCATGGAAACCCATCTCAATTCTTCATCCATAGATATGTTCCGATCTTTTCCCTACAAGTTTAATTGAATATTTGGTTAACTAATAAAATGTTCATGTCGAAGAAGAGTAAGTTCCCTACAATTTTGAGGAATGTGAAAAATTACTTTAGACATGAACCAAGCAACAAAATTTTGCCTTCCAGGGTTTCCATGTCGAAGAAGAGTAAGTGCCTCCACCTGAGTAGGATCAATAATTCCCTTCCACTCCTCATAAATGAATTGGCTGAAAGAAGAAAAACGGTGTTTAGGCCTAGACTAAGAGAACGTAGAACATGATGTTGTGCAAGACATAAAGGAATGGTGTGGTGGTATTACCTCATCCACTCCTCCTCAACTTCCTTGATGTTGTGCAACACATAGAACATGATGTCCTCCCACTCTTGTTCTGGCATGTTATAAGATTTTGAGTACCCAGCCCTGCCACCTTGCCCGCTGAATAGATCGAGCTTGGGTTTATACTTGGGCTCTTCCTATTGTATCGAGGCACCTTATTATGCAGGCTGGGAACGTGGTCTGGATAGTATGATGTCCTGAGGTTTGACACCTCCTCAAGGATAACTACCTCAGCTATGGAAGCTTCAATCTTAGCTTTGTTTCCACATTTCGTTTGGAGATGCTTGTTCTGTCTCTCAGGGCCGTACTGCCAACGATTCTGCATAGGGCCCCCCAACAATACCTCTTTCGCGAGGTGTAAAATGAGATGTGTCATCGGAGTAAAGAAGCTTGGCGGAAAGGTCTTCTCTAGCTTGCATATCAACTCTGGTGCCTTCTTATGCAATTGTCCAATCACCTCGGGACATACTTCTTTAGCATAGATCGTGCGAAAGAAATGGCTTAGCTCTGCAAGCACTCGCCAGACACGCTCAGGGACATAGCCTCTAACCATCACCGGCATTAACCGCTCAATCCATACATGATAGTCATGACTCTTGAGCCTGTTGACTTTGCTCGTTGAAAGATTGACTCCATTACTTATATTCGATGCATAACCATCAGTGAACTTCACAATGTGTTTGAGCCACATAAGTACCTACTTCTTTTCTGGTGGTTTAAGGACGAAGTCAGCCTCTGGCTTGAACCAGTTTCTTCGATCGCCTGTGGGAGGTTGCATGTTTAGACGTGGTCTATCACAAATTTTTTGTTGATCGGCTCTAGCTTGAATGTTATCCTTTGTCTTATCAGGAATGTTGAGGATCGTGCCAAAAAGGGACTCTGCGACATTCTATTCGGTGTGCATCACATCGATGTTATAAGGAAGTTTGAGGTCCTTGAAATAGGGAAGCTTCGTGAAGGGGATAATGTGAGTCCAGTTGTGTGTCTCGGCATATCCCTCAAAGCGTTTGCCTTTGCCTTTCCCTTTGACTTCAAGCTTGAGAGCTTTTAGCTAAGCAAGAACATATGTCCCCGAAAATGTTGGAATCTCGTTTACTTCACGGACAACCCGACCTTTCATGAAGTTCTTCTTGTCTTCCCTGTCTAGATGGTCTGGAGGGAGGAACTGGTGGTGCTGGTCGAAGGCTACATACTTGCGACCCTTTTGTGGCCAAATAAAACGTAGAGCCTGCATGCACACTGGGCATGGCATCTTACCACTTGTACACCATCCGCAGAATAGGACATAGCCGGGAAAGTCATGCATGCAATACATCAACCAAACTTTCATCAAGAAATTTTTCTGCAGATGTCGGTCGTATGTCAACCTCGGGAAGTACCAAGAATGGTGCAAATCATCCACCAGCGTCTGCATTAACACTCCCAAATTCTTCCCTGGGTATTCGGGCCCTGGAATGATCAATGACAAGAACATGGTGTCGCGTTGCATGAGGACACCGGGAGGGAGATTGAGCGGAATAACAAACACGGGCCAGCAACTGTATGAATTGGACGACATACCATATGGATTGACCCCATCACCTGTTATTGCAACTCTGACATTCCCATCCTCGGTTGCTTCCTCGGGGTATTCTTTATCGAATGACTTCCATGCTTCACCTTCCGATGGATGCACGATTTTGTTTGGATGGTACCTTTTCCCTTGCTTGTGCCACGTCATCATTTTGGCAGACTTCTCCGTGATGAAAAGGTGTTGTAGTCTTTTTATGAAATCAAGATATCGAAGGACCTTTGCGGGGATGCGTAGCTGCCTCTTTTGACCATCCTTGCCGACCACCTCAAGGTACCGAGAGGAACCACACTTCCTACAATACTTGTCATCCGCATACTCGTCCCTAAACAAAAGGCAATTCTTCGGACAGACATATATTTTCTCATAATCCATAGAGAGTGTCTTCATGATTTTCTTCATGGCGTACATGCTTTCCGGCAGTTCATGACCATCGGGTAGACTGTTAGCCCATACTCCCAGAAAAGCTTTGATGCAAGCTTGGCTACAGCCGTACTCAGCCTTAACTGCTATTAGTTGCGAGATGGCATCTAGCTGAGAGAGTTTGGCACCCGCATAAAGAGGCTTCTTTGACGAAGCCAAGATCTCCAAGAAGGACTTTGTGGTTGCCTCCGGCTCCTCCGGCTCCTCTAGTTCATTGTCTGAAGGTGTCGCATGTGTAGCCTCTATAGCAATGACATCATCTAGCATGTCTCTGACCCCGTCGTCCACATAGCCATCGATGCGTTAACGCATCACCTCCTCTCTACCATGGTCCCGCTCGGCAAAGTTTATCGGCATGTCAAAGTTTTTCATATATCCGTGCGTGCGAAGGTGCCAGGTTATTTCGTCCTTGCCTTTATAGTGACGTCTGCCACATCTCGCACACGGGCAATGTGGGATCATTCTCATTGGACCATGGAATGTCTCTCTCAAAAACACATCGGTTTTGGCAATCCACTCTGATGTTACATGATTCCCACGGGGGCCACGGGTAAAACCACTATACATCCACTGATTATCTGCCATTCTCTGCCTTATTGGGAGACACACAACAAAATTAAGATTTGATTTGAATTAATCACATAAAATATTTATTTTCTATTGCGTTGATGGCACTGAATCAACCTACATTTCTAATAGGTAAAGAGGGTCCTAATCCCACCCGAGGATGTGTAGATTGAGTACGTTCTCCATGCTCTACCCCATCCTAAGACAAAATTTCAGCAGCACCTCCCCGTTGTTCTCCAGATACACATCTTGGCAAATAGCCGAGAGAATGTGCTCTGGAGAACAATGGGGAGGCGCCACCGAAATCCTGTCTCGGAACGGGGTAGGGCATGGAGAACGTACCCAATCTACACATCCTCGGGCTGTCCGTGGAAAACGCTGGACAATCCGAAAGAGTTGCGGTGATAAATATGCAATTGAATGCATATTTATCGATGCAACCATTTCGGACGGGAGACGCCTAGGTTATGCGACTTGACGTGAAAAGAAAATCTAGTGACATGATTAAAAAAGCATAGAAGGTGAAGGTGGATTCGTATCTCACCCTCAGTTGTAGAGGAAGTAGTCGAACAGCAGAGGGACGATCGGGGACCAACAACTCCGACGTGGACGATCACTCCATGGAGGTGCAACACCACAAAGCCTGTAAATTCCAACAAGTGAAAAAATAGGTCATCACATCTCGTATAGCAATCTTTGATGACAAAAAAATTGCAAGATTCATCTCATCGATCACAAAGCATGGACACTTCAAACTAGGAATTTTTTTAACAGATCCAAATTTTGACATGAAGTAACCAATCATCATATCCAACTTTTAACATTCGTTTATCTATCTAAAAATGTAAAAAATGTTCTCTTCCATCTCATCTCATCACCACAAAGCATCTATCTATCACATTTCGTATGTATCCATTTCATCCATCTATCTAACATATGCATCTACATATTCATCTACTTCTATATATCCATGCATTCATCTACAAAATTACTACAAAAAATTAAAAGAAAATACCTACAAAAACTACCTTGGCAGAGGAGGGGAGCCCGGGCAAGGGATGGCGAGGGCCGGCCGAAGCAGCAGCAGAGAAGGGCCGGCCGAAGCAGCAGCAGAGGAGGGCTGGCCGGAGAGCAGTAGGGCCGGCTGGGCAGGGGCTCGGGTCAGCCGGAGCCGCGGCCAGGCGAGTCGGGGAGGCCGGGGCAGGGCAGGGTCGACGCAGGCCGGGCCGAGGTCGAAGCGGGGCGCCGGTGTGGTCGGTCGGGGTGGCGAGGGCGGGCGGCGGTGTGGTTGGACGAGGTGGCAGCGGGGCACTTTCGGGCGGCAGCGCAGGAGGAATGGGTGGGGGGTCAGGGTGGCGTGGGCGGGGCGGCGGTATGGCCGGCCGTCCTGGCAGCGGCGCGAGTGGAGACGGGCGGCGGCATGGGTGGAGACCGGCCGGGCGGCATGGGTGGAGACGGGCGGCGGCGGTGCAGGAGGAATGGGGGGTCGGGGTGGGAACGAGTGAGTGGAGGAGCAAGGGCCGACGCGGCCGGGTCGAGTGGATAAGGCGAGCCTATGCGGACAGCCAGGCTGGCGACATAGATTGGATGCCACGTGTACACCTATGCCGATGGCCAGGCCGTCGGCATAGGTATTTTCATTTTTTTATTTCCATTCAGTATTTTATGTTGCATTTTTCCTAACACATAAATATTACACATGTGTATTAGTTCTCACAAAAAACAAAGTGACTGCATTCTACCCGTCAGAATAGATACTTTTCTCACCGGCCATTTCCCCCTCCGTGCGACGGCGGCAGCGACGTCCGTGAGGGGGTCACACCCCGGAGGTCTGGGCCCAACCCAGCGCAATATTCCCTCGGTATTGACGAGATGCCATAGTTTCACACCATAAGAGGGCCCAACGCAAGACCTGGTGGCATTGCCACCCCCATGTCCCTCGTGCCGTCTAACCCTGACACTGTTCACTAAGCGGATCTACCCCTTTGACTTTCACCGGATGGGGTTACGCCGAGGGACATTTTCACCTGGCTGTGATAGGCCAGCCCATAGCAACACCTTAGCACAAGGTCTCGGACCAACCCACCGCAAGATTCAATCGGTGTCGACCCGATGCCACGTTTTCCGAACGTAATTAAGAGGGCCCAGGGCAAGACCTAGCGGCATAGCCCCCTCCAGGTCCCCCGTCCCGTCTAACCCTGACACTCTTGACTGGACGGATCTACCCCTTTGACTTCCACCAGACAGGGTTTGACCGAGGGTCATTTTCACCTGTCTGTGATAGGCCAGCCCATAGCTAGCAACATCTTAGCACAAGCTCCGGGCCCAACCCACCGCAAGATTCCCTCGGTGTCAACCCGATGCCACATTTTCTGAACGTAAGAGGGGCCAGGGCAAGAACTGGCGGCATAGCCCCCCTCCAGGTCCCCGTCTCGTCTAACCCTGACACTCTTGACCGGACGGATCTACCCCTTTGACTTCCACCGGACGGTGTTTGACCGAGGGTCATTTCCACCTGGCTGTGATAGGCCAACCCATAGGTTTACTTTGGACCAAAGTCCAGGCCCAACCCACCGCAAGATTCCCTCGGTATTGACCTGATGCCATAGTTTCACACCGTAAGAGGGCCCAGCGCAAGACCTGGCGGCATTGCCACCCCCAGGTCCCTCGTGTCGTCTAACCCTGACAGTACTGTTCACCGAGTGGATCTACCCCTTTGACTTTCACCGGACGGGGTTTGACCGAGCGACATTTTCACCTGGCTATGATAGGCCAGCCCATAGCAACACCTTAGCACAAAGTCTGGGACCAACCCATTGCAAGATTCCTTCGGTGTCGACCCGATGCCACGTTTTCCGAGTGTAATTAAGAGGGCCCAGGGCAAGACCTGGCGGCATAGCCCCTTGCAGGTCCCCCATCCCGTCTAACCCTGACACTCTTGACTGAACAGATCTACCCCTTTGACTTCCACCAGACGGGATTTGACCGAGGGTCATTTTCACCTGTCCGTGATAGGCCAGCCCATAGCTAGCAACATCTTAGCACAAGCTCCGGGCCCAACCCACCGCAAGATTCCCTCGGTGTCGACCCGATGCCACGTTTTCCGAACGTAAGAGGGCCCAGGGCAAGAACTGGCGGCATAGCCCCCCTCCAGGTCCCCCGTCCCGTCTAACCCTGACACACTTGACCGGACGGATCTACCCCTTTGACTTCCACCGGACGGGGTTTGACCGAGGGTCATTTCCACCTGGTTGTGATAGGCCAACCCATAGGTTTACTTCGGACCAATGTCCGGGCCCAACCCACCGCAAGATTCCCTCGATATTGACCCGATGCCATAGTTTCACACCGTAAGAGAGCCCAACACAAGACCTGGCGGCATTGCCACCCCTAGGTCCCTCGTGTCGTCTAACCCTAACACTGTTCACCGAGCGGATCTACCCCTTTGACTTTCACCGGACGGAGTTTGATCGAGGGACATTTTCACCTGGCTGTGATAGGCCAGCCCATAGCAACACCTTAGCACAAGGTCTAGGCCCAACCCACCGCAAGATTCCCTCGGTGTTGACCCGATGCCAAGTTTTCCGAACGTAATTAAGAGGGCCCAGGGCAAGACTTGGCAGCATAGCCCCCTCCAGGTCCCCCGTCCCGTCTAACCCTGACACTCTTGACCGGACGGATCTACCCCTTTGACTTCCACCAGACAGGGTTTGACCGAGGGTCATTTTCACCTGTCTGTGATAGGCCAGCCCATAGCTAGCAACATCTTAGCACAAGCTCCGGGACCAACCCACCGCAAGATTCCCTCGGTGTCAACCCGATGCCACATTTTCCGAACGTAAGAGGGCCCAGGGCAAGAATAGGCGGCATAGCCCCCCTCCAGGTCCCCGTCCCGTCTAACCCTGACACTCTTGACCGGACGGATCTACCCCTTTGACTTCCATCGGACGGGGTTTGACCGAGGGTCATTTCCACCTGGCTGTGATAGGCCAACCCATAGGTTTACTTCGGACCAAAGTCTGGGCCCAACCCACCGCAAGATTCCCTCGGTATTGACCCGATGCCATAGTTTCACACTGTAAGAGGGCCCAGCGCAAGACCTGGCGGCATAGCCACCCCCAGGTCCCTCGTGTCGTCTAACCCTGACAGTACTGTTCACCGAGTGGATCTACCCCTTTGACTTTCACCGAACGGGGTTTGACCGAGCGACATTTTCACCTGGCTATGATAGGCCAGCCCATAGCAACACCTTAGCACAAAGTCTGGGACCAACCCATTGCAAGATTCCTTCGGTGTCGACCCGATGCCACGTTTTCCGAGTGTAATTAAGAGGGGCCAGGGCAAGACCTGGCGGCATAGCCCCCTACAGGTCCCCGTCCCGTCTAACCCTGACACTCTTGACTGAACGGATCTACCCCTTTGACTTCCACGAGACGGGATTTGACCGAGGGTCATTTTCACGTGTCTGTGATAGGCCAGCCCATAGCTAGCAACATCTTAGCACAAGCTCCGGGCCGAACCCACCGGAAGATTCCCTCGGTGTCGACCCGATGCCACGTTTTCCGAACGTAAGAGGGCCCAGGGCAAGAACTGGCGACATAGCCCCCTCCAGGTCCCCGTCCCATCTAACCCTGACACTCTTGACCGGACGGATCTACCCCTTTGACTTCCACCGGACGGTGTTTGACCGAGGGTCATTTCCACCTGGCTGTGATAGGCCAACCCATAGGTTTACTTCGGACCAAAGTCTGGGCCCAACCCACCGCAAGATTCCCTCGGTATTGACCTGATGCCAAAGTTTCACACCGTAAGAGGGCCCAGCGCAAGACCTGGCGGCATTGCCACCCCCAGGTCCCTCGTGTCGTCTAACCCTGACAGTACTGTTCACCGAGTGGATCTACCCCTTTGACTTTCACCGGACGGGGTTTGACCGAGTGACATTTTCACCTGGCTATGATAGGCCAGCCCATAGCAACACCTTAGCACAAAGTCTGGGACCAACCCATTGCAAGATTCCTTCGGTGTCGACCCGATGCCACGTTTTCCGAGTGTAATTAAGAGGGCCCAGGGCAAGACCTGGCGGCATAGCCCCTTGCAGGTCCCCCATCCCGTCTAACCCTGACACTCTTGACTGAACGGATCTACCCCTTTGACTTCCACCAGACGGGATTTGACCGAGGGTCATTTTCACCTGTCTGTGATAGGCCAGCCCATAGCTAGCAACATCTTAGCACAAGCTTCGGGCCCAACCCACCGCAAGATTCCCTCGGTGTCGACCCGATGCCACGTTTTCCGAACGTAAGAGGGCCCAGGGCAAGAACTGGCGGCATAGCCCCCCTCCAGGTCCCCCGTCCCGTCTAACCCTGACACTCTTGACCGGACGGATCTACCCCTTTGACTTCCACCGGACGGGGTTTGACCGAGGGTCATTTCCACCTGGCTGTGATAGGCCAACCCATAGGTTTACTTTGGACCAAAGTCCGGGCCCAACCCACCGCAAGATTCCCTCGGTATTGACCCGATGCCATAGTTTCACATCGTAAGAGAGCCCAGCACAAGACCTGGCGGCACTGCCACCCCTAGGTCCCTCGTGTCGTCTAACCCTAACACTGTTCATCGAGCGGATCTACCCCTTTGACTTTCACCGGACGAGGTTTGATCGAGGGACATTTTCACCTGGCTGTGATAGGCCAGCCCATAGCAACACCTTAGCACAAGGTCTAGGCCCAACCCACCGCAAGATTCCCTCGGTGTCGACCTGATGCAACGTTTTCGGAACGTAATTAAGAGGGCCCATGGCAAGACCTGGCGGCATAGCCCCCTCCAGGTCCCCCGTCCCGTCTAACCCTGACACTCCTGACCGGACGGATCTACTCCTTTGACTTCCACCAGACGGGGTTTGACCGAGGGTGATTTTCACCTATCTATGATAGGCCAGCCCATAGGTTTACTTCGGATCAATGTCCGGGCCCACCCCACCCCCAGGTCCCCCGTCCCATCTAACCCTAACATTGTTGATCGAACGGATCTACCCTTTTGACTTTCACCGGACGGGGTTTGACCGAGGGACATTTTCACCTAGTTTCGACACTCCGTGTGACGGCGGCAACGATATCCCTAAGGAGGGACACATTCGGGAGACGCATCTGGGGTGCCTATACACACTCCTAAATAGACGATACATTGAAAAAACAGTGTGTAGACTATATATAAGATGGGCATGGTCTATAGACTTCCTATTTAAAATAAATTTTAATATAGGGATTTTTTTTTAAAAATGCACCTATGCCGACGGTGTAACCGTCAGCGTAGGACACAAAAATTGAACCTATGCCAATGGTGTAACCGTCAGCGTAGATGCAATAAAAAAATTGTACCTACGCCGACAGTTACACCCTCGGCGTAGCCCAAAAGTATGCCGACGGCATAACCGTCGGCGTAGATGCGCCCCGGATCCGCACCTCCTCGGATCGGTGATGTGGCACCTATCGCGGATCGATGATGTGGCACGTCGAAGCTATGCCGACAGTTTCTGTCAGGGCCGTCGGCATATATTTGACGGTGTCAAACTGCAGTTAGCCATTGAGCGGCTGGGTCCGCTGATACGCCGACGGGGTACCTACGCCGACGACCATCGTAGGCATAGGTTCACCTACGCCGACGGCCTTTGTACGCCGACGGGGACTGTCGGCATAGGTTCATCTACGCCAACGGTGTTTTGTACGCCGACGGTGAGTGTCTGGTGGTCGGCGTAGGGTGACGTATGCCGACGGGGGCTGCCGGCATAGTCCAGGCCGTCGGCAGGTAGTGCTAGTCCTTAGTAATGACCATAGCAGTTACTATATTTAGATGACAACTAAGGTATATCACAACGCAATAGAGGATAAAGATCGCAAACTGCACACGCAAAATACTTGAGTTTCCATGGTAACCATAGTGACCCATCCTATGTGTAATTAAACTTCAAAGGTGTTCTTTAGAAAGAAAGTTATTAGATCCAGGATGATCCACGTACCTAGTAGGAGAACCCCAATCAAGAATAAGCAAAATAGAAAAATGTAATATAATGAAGGTATCTTTTGTACATAGAAACCGAAGAAAGTATTGTACCTAATTAGAAACGGCAGCACCACATGGCATGGCATGGAACAACTGCTGAACAGAGTAAGCCGCACGGCTAGGGAGGCAAGGTAGGGCAGGAGCTGCATGGTATAAAGGGGGAGAAGCATCACCATGGCCTCCTCGAAGCGCTCCCTTGGTATTGTGACACACATGGTGGCGGTGTCTAGCCGACAAAGTCACCCGGGAGGTGGAGGTGCGTGGAGAGGAGGATCTAGGAGCTTGCGGCCGACAAGGCGTCCGTGGGGACCTCGAGGTGAGGAGAGGAGGCTGGAGGTCCAGCGGAACTTGGTGTCATGATGATGAAAGAACGACGACAACGGTTCTATCATCGGTCGCTCAGATCTATGGCGGCGCGGTGACTGCATCCGTAGTGTGCAGAGGAAGGGCAATAACGGACCCATGTCGGCGAACTGCTCCCCTCCTTCTTCCACTTGGATGGTTGAGCGACGAAGAGCGACACCGCTCCTTGTAGATACAAGGAGGATGCGTCGAGTGCGGTGGCTAGGCCGTCAAGCGAGGTGTCGCGGATAGTGGTCGTGCAGGATGGCGACGGCTGGGTCATGGAGAACGTGCATGGGATCACACGGAGCTAGGGCTGGTTAGCGGTGCGCACATCGTGAGGGCTGGATGTGTGCGTGGGATTGTTTTGGCAGAACATTGAATCTTGGTTGTTCGTGTTGGAAATATGCCCTAGAGGCAATAAATAAAGTGTTTATTATTGTATTTCCTTGTTCATGATAATCGTTTATTATCCATGCTATAATTATATTAATTGGAAACATGGATACATGTGTGGATACATAGACAAACACAATATCCCTAGTATGCCTCTAGTGAACTAGCTCGTTGATCGAAAGATGGTTGAGGTTTCCTAGCCATGGACATGAGATGTCATTTGATAATGGGATCACATCATTAGGAGAATGATGTGATGGACAAGACCCAAACTACAAACGTAGCTTATGATCGTGTCAGTTTATTGCTACTGTTTTCTGCATGTCAAGTATATGTTCCTATGACCATGAGATCATGCAACTCACAGATATCGGAGGAGTACCTTGTGTGTATCAAACTTCGCAACGTAACTGGGTGACTATAAAGGTGCTCTACACGTGTCTCCGAGGGTGTCTGTTGAGTTGGCATGGATCAAGACTGGGATTTGTTACTCCGTGTGACGGAGAGGTATCTAAGGGCCCACTCGGTAATACAACATCACAATAAGCCTTGCAAGCAATGTGGCTAAGTGTTAGTTACAAGATCTTGTATTACGGAACGAGTAAAGAGACTTTCCAGTAGCGAGATTGAACTAGGTATGGAGATACCGACGATCGAATCTCAGGCAAGTAACATACCGAAGAACAAAAGGAACATCATACGGGATTAACTGAATCCTTGACATAGAGGTTCGACCGATAAAGATCTTTGTAGAATATGTACGAACCAATGTGGACATCCAGGTCCCGCCATTGGTTATTGACCATAGAGGTGTCTCGGTCATGTCTACATAGTTCTCAAACCTGCAGGGTCTGCACACTTAAGGTTTGGTGACGTTTCGGTAGTATAGAGTTATGTATGGTGGTGACTAAAGTTTGTTCAGAGTCCCGTATGAGATCTCGGACATCACGAGGAGCTCCAGAATGGTCCGGAGGTAAAGATTCATATATAGGAAGTCCCGTTTTAGTCGCCGGAAAAGTTTCGGGCTCATTGGTAGTGTACCGGGAGTGCTGGTAGTGTACCGAGAGGGGTATTTCGACCCAAGAGGCTTCATGGGCTGTGGGAGAGTGAATATCAGCCCTTAGTGGGCTGGTGAAAACTCCCACACAAGGCCCATGTGGCTGGAGGTAAAAACCCAATAGGAAAAGGTGGAAAAAAGGCAAAAAGGAGCAATCCTAGTCCTACTAGGATTGGAGGAGGAGAGTCCTCCTCCGGCTCCCACTTCGGCCGAAGCCTCCAAGGCTTGGAGGCCAAGGCTGCCTCTCCTCCTCCTTCCCTCCTATATATAGTGGTGGATTTCTAAGGTTTTGCACTTGAATTTCAGCCACGTGCTACCCGTTCCTCTAGTGCATAGTTTCTCCTCTAGATCGGTTTTCTGCAGTGCTTAGGCGAAGCCTTGCCGGAATTGCTCCACCACCATCGCTGGAGCGCCGTCAGGCTGCCGGAGAACTCTTCTTCCTATCCACTCCTTATTGCTGGATCAAGACGGTGGAGATCGTCATCAAGCTGTACGTGTGCTGAACGCGGAGGTGTCGTTTGTTCGGTGCTAGATCGGAAGGATCGTCATCAAGTTCGTGAGACGGATCGTGCTCAAGTTCATGGGACGGATGGCGATCGGATCGCGGGACGGATTGTGATTGGATCGCCGGACAGATCGTGATTGGATCGCGGGACGCACGGCGATTTGGATCGCGAAGACGTTCGACTACACCAACTGTGTTTCTTAATGCTTCCCGCTTAGCGATCTACAAGGGTATGTAGATCCACTTTCCCTCTCGTAGGTGCTCATCACCATGGATAGATTTGCGTGTGCGTAGGAATTTTTTTGTTTCCCATGCAAAGTTCCCCAACAGTGGCATCATGAGCTAGGTCTATGTGTTGATGATATCTCGAGTAGAACACAAAAGGTCTGTGGGCGTTGATGCTTAGATTGCTTCCTCCCTTGGTCGGATTTTGGTTTAGCGGTCTCGTGAGATGAAGCGGCTCGGACCAACATTACTCGTACGCTTACGAGAGACCAGTTCCCTCGACGCAACTTGTTGCCTAGATGGCTTGCGGGTGGCAGTTTCTCTCACTTTAGTTGGATCGGATTCGACAAAGGCGGTCCTTGAGAAGGTTGAAAAGCAAATTATGTATAACCGTTGTGGTTTATGTGTAGGTGAGAATCATTCTTGCTAGAAACCCGTAGCAGCCACGTAAAACATGCAACAACAATTAGAGGACATCTAACTTGTTTTTGCAGGGTATGTTGTGATGTCATATGGCCAATTACATGATGTGATATATGTGATGTATGAGATGATCATGTGATGTATAGAATTTCACGACTTGCATGTCGATGAGTACGACAACCGACAGGAGCCATAGGGTTGTCTTTAATTATTGTATGACATGTGTGTCAATCATTAAGCACTATGTAATACTTTACTTTATCGCTAAATGGTAGCAATAGTAGTAGAAGCATGCAGGGCGTGACAACCTCGATGGTGACACGTTGATGGAGATCATGGTGTCGTGCCGGTGACGATGAAGATCATGCCGGTGCTTTCATGATGGAGATCTAAAGCACAAGTTCATGGCCATATCATGTCACTTATGAATTGCATGTGATGTTAATCCTTTTATGCACCTTGTTTTGCTTAGTACGATGGTAGCATTATAAGGTGATCCCTCACTTAAATTTAAGGATATAATTGTGTTCTCCCCGAGTGTGCACCGTTGCGAAAGTTCGTCGTGTTGAGACACCACGTGATGATTGGGTGTGATAGACTCTACATTCACATACAACGGGTGCGAGCCAGTGTTGCACGCGCAGAACACTCAGGTTAAACTTGACGAGCCTAGCATGTACAGACATGGCCTCGGAACACAAGAGACCGAAAGGTAGAACATGAGTCATATAGTAGATATGATCAACATAATGATGTTCACCATTGAAGCCACCTCAACTCACGTGATGATCGGACTTGAGTTGGCGGATTTGGATCATGTGACACTCAGATGACCTGAGGGATGTCAATTCGAGTGGGAGCTTTAGTAATTTGATTAACTAAACTCATTATCTTGAACAATAGTCTAAGTGAACTTTGCATATTTATGTTGTAGATCAATGGCTCGCGCAGTAGCACCCCTGAATTTTAATGCGTTCCTAGAGAAAGCTAAACCGAAAGAAGATGGAAGTAACTTTGTTGACTGGGCCCGTAATCTGAGGATTATCCTCACGGCTTCCCAAAAATCATATGTCCTTAATTCACCGCTTGGTGACCAACCAGAAGACATGACCTCCGAAGACGTTAAGAACGCTTGGGAGGCACGTACTGGAGATTACTCAATAGTTGAGTGTGCAATATTGTATGGCTTAGAACCGGGACTTGAAAGACGTTTTGAACGTCATGGAGCATATGAGATGTTCCAGGAGTTGAAGTTTATCTTTCATAAGAATGCCCAGATCGAGAGGTATGAAACCTCCGATAAGTTCTATGCTTGCAAGATGGAGGAGAACGGGTCTATCAGTGAACATATACTCAGAATGCCTGGGTATTCAACTCGTCTAGCGGAGTTGGGAATTGCCCTTCCGACATATGCGATCACTGACAAAGTTCTTCAATCACTGCCACCTAGTTACAAGCGCTTTGTGATGAACTATAACATACAGGGGATGAACAAGTCAGTCGCCGAGCTGTTTGCGATGCTAAGAGTCGTTGAGTCTGAAATCCAAAAATAACATCAAGTGTTGATGGTCAATAAAACCACTAGTTTCAAGAAAAATGGCAAGGTCAAGGCAAGGGCAAGAAGGGTAAAACCAAGAAGGATGGCAAAGCAGTTGCTACTCCTGTAAAGAAGCCCAAGCATGGACCTAAGCCGGAAACTAAGTGCTTTCATTGCAAGGGAACTGGTCACTAGAAGCGGAACTGCCCCAAATACCTAGCTGACAAGAAGGCGGCCAACGACAAACAAGGTATACATGATATACATGTTATTGATGTGTACCTTACTAGCTCTCGTTGTACTGCCTGGGTATTTGATACCGGTTCGGGTTCTCACACTTGCAACTCAAAACAGGAACTACGGAATAGACGAAGGCTGGCAAAGGATGAAGTAATGATGCGCGTGGTAAATGGTTCCAAGGTTGATGTGATCGCCGTCGGCACACTCTCTCTTCAATTACCATCGATATTAGTGATGAACCTGAATAATTGTTATTTAGTGTCTGCGTTAAGCATGAACATTATATCTGGATCTTGGTTATTGCGAGACGGTTACTCATTTAAATCAGACAATAAAGGTTGTTCTATTTATATGAGTAATATCTTTTATGGTCATGCACCCAATGTGATCGGTTTATTCATATTGAATCTTGATAGTGATGACACACATGTTCATAACATTGATGCCAAAAGATGTAGAGTTGATAATGATAGTACCACTTTCTTGTGGCACTGCCGTTTAGGTCATATTGGTGTAAAACACATGAGGAAGCTCCATGCTGATGGACTTTTGGAGTCACTTGATTTGGAATCACTTGACACATGTGAACCATGCCTCATGGGCAAGATGACTAAAACACCGTTCTCTAGAACAATGGAACAGGCGAGTGACTTATTGGAAATCATACATACTGATGTGTGCGGTCCAATGAATGTTACAGCGCGTGGTGGATATCGTTATTTTCTCACCTTCACTGATGACTTAAGTAGTTATGGGTATATTTACTTAATGAAACACAAGTCTGAAACGTTTGGAAAGTTCAAGCAATTTTAGAGTGAAGTTGAGAATCATCGTAACAAGAAGATTAAATTCCTCCGATCTGAACAAGGAGGTGAATATCTGAGTTATGAGTTTGGCAGTCACTTAAGACAGTGTGGAATTGTTTCACAGTTGACACCGCCTGGAACACCACAGTGTAATGGTGTGTCCGAACATCGTAATCGAACCTTATTAGATATGGTGCGTTCTATGATGTCTCTTGCTGATTTGCCACTATCGTTTTGGGGTTATGCATTAGAGACAGCTGCATTCACTTTATATAGGGCACCATCAAAATCCATTGAGACGACGCCATATGAACTATGGTTTGGCAAGAGGCCAAAGTTGTCGTTTCTTAAAGTTTGGGGATGTGATGCTTATGTCAAAAAGCTTCAGCCTGAAAAGATGGAACCCAAAGCGGAGAAATGCGTCTTCATAGGATACCCGAAAGAGACAGCCGGGTATACCTTCTATCTCAGATCCGAAGGCAAAGTGTTTGTCGCTAAGAACGGAACATTTCTTGAGAAAGAGTTTCTCTCGAAAGAATTGATTGGGAGGAAAATAGAGCTTGAGGAGGTTATTGAACCTTTACTTCAACCAGAAAGTAGCACAGCGCAGAAAGATGTTTCTGTGGAACCTACGACAGTAGAAGAGGAAGTTAATGATGATGATCATGAAGCTTCAGATCAAGCTACTATTAAACCTTGTAGGTCGACAAGGGCACGTACTACTCCTGAATGGTATGGCAACCCTGTCTTGGAGGTCATGTTGTTGGACAACAATGAAACTACGAGCTATGAAGGAGCAGTGATGGGCCCGGATTCCGAGAAATGGTTAGAGGCCATGAAATCCGAGATGGGATCCATGTATGAAAACAAAGTATGGACTTTGGAAGTATTACCTGAAGGGCGAAAGGCCATTCGGAACAATGGATCTTTAAGAAGAAGACAGACGCGAACGGTAATGTCACCGTCTATAAAGCTCGACTTGTGGCAAAGGGTTTTTCACAAGTTCAAGGAGTTGACTACGATGAGACATTCTCACCCGTAGCGATGCTTAAGTCTGTCAGAATCATGTTGGCAATAGCTGCTCATTTTGATTATGAAATTTGGCATATGGATGTCAAAACAACGTTCCTCAATGGTTTCCTTCAGGAAGAGTTGTATATGATTGAACCAGATGGTTTTGTCGATCCAGAGAATGCTGACAAAGTTTGCAAACTCTAGCGATCCATTTATGGGCTGGTGCAAGCATCTCGGAGTTGGAATAAGCATTTTGATGAGGTGATCAAAGCGTTTGAGTTTATACAAGTTAATGGAGAAGCTGGTATTTATAAGAAAGTGAGTGGGAGCTCTATAGCTTTTCTAATATTATATGTGGATGACATATTGCTGATTGGAAACAATATAGAAATGCTGGAAAGCGTGAAGGAATATTTGAACAAGAGTTTTTCAATGAAGGACCTAGGAGAAGCTGCTTTCATATTAGGCATTAAGATCTATAGAGATAGATCGAGACGCTTAATAGCACTTTCACAAAGCACATACCTTGATAAGGTTTTGAAGAAGTTCAAAATGGATCAGTCCAAGAAGGGGTTCTTGCCTGTGTTACAAGGTGTGAAGTTGAGTAAGACTCAATGCCCAGTGACTGCAAAAGATAGAGAAAAGATGAGTGTCATCCCCTATGCTTCAGCCATAGGCTCTATCATGTATGCAATGCTGTGCACAAGACCGGATGTCAGCCTTGACATTAGTATGGCCGGAAGGTTTCAAAGTGATCCTAGAATGGACCACAGGGCAGCGGTCAAGAATATCCTTAAGTACCTGAAAAGGACTAAGGAAATGTTTCTCGTTTATGGAGGTGATGAAGAGCTCGTCGTAAAGGGTTACGTCAATGCAAGCTTTGACACTGATCCGGATGACTCTAAGTCACAAACCAGATACGTATTTATTCTCAACAGGGGAGCGGTAAGCTGGTGCAGTTCCAAGCAAAGCGTGGTAGCCAATTCTACGTGCGAAGCAGCGTACATCGCAGCCTCGGAGGTAGCGAAGGAAGGTGTCTGGATGAAGCAGTTCATGACAGATCTTGGAGTAGTGCGCCGTGCACTGAATCCAATGAACCTGTTGTGTGACAACACTGGTGCCATTGCTCTGGCCAAGGAACCAAGGTTTCACAAAAGGACCAGACACATAAAGCAACGCTTCAACTCCATCTGCGAGGAGGACATAAATATTTGCAAAGTGCACATGGATCTGAATGTTGTAGACCCGTTGACTAAACCTCTTCCAAGGGCTAAACATGATCAACACCAGAACTGCATGGGTGTTCGATTCATTACAATGTAAATCACAAAGTGATGTGAACTAGATTATTGACTCTAGTGCAAGTGGGAGACTGTCGGAAATATGCCCTAGAGGCAATAAATAAAGTGTTTATTATTATATTTCCTTGTTCATGATAATCATTTATTATCCATGCTATAATTGTATTGATTGGAAACACATTACATGTGTCGGTAAATAGACAACACTATGTCCCTAGTATGCCTCTAGTGAACTAGCTCGTTGATCAAAGATGGTCAAAGTTTCCTAGCCATTGACATGTGATGTCATTTGATAACGGGATCACATCAATAGTAGAATGATGTGATGGACAAGACCCAAACTATAAACGTAGCATATGATCATGTCAGTTTAGTGCAACGGTTTTCTACATGTCAAGTATATGTTCCTATGACCATGAGATCATGCAACTTACGGACATCGGAGGAGTTCCTTGTGTCTATCAAACGTCGCAACGTAACTGGGTGATATAAAGGTGCTCTACAGGTATCTCCGAGGGTGTCTGTTGAGTTGGCATGGATCAAGACTGGGATTTGTTACTCCATGTGACGGAGAGGTATCTCAGGGCCCACTCGGTAATACAACATCACAATAAGCCTTGCAAGCAATGTGACTAAGTGTTAGTCTTTGGATTTTGTATTAAGGAACGAGTAAAGAGACTTGCCCGTAACGAGGTTGAACTAGGTATGGAGATACCGACGATCGAATCTCGGGAAAGTAACATGCCGAAGAACAAAGGGAACATCATACGGGATTAACTGAATCCTTGACACAGAGGTTCGACCGATAAAGATCTTCGTAGAATATGTAGGAACCAATATGGGCATCCAGGTCCCTCTATTGGTTATTGACCGTAGAGGTGTCTCAGTTATGTCTACATAGTTCTCGAACCCGCATGGTCTGCACACTTAAGGTTTTGTGACGTTTCGGTAGTATAGAGTTATGAACGGTGGTGACCGAAGGTTGTTCGGAGTCCCGGATGAGATCCCGGACGTCACGAGGAGCTCCTAAATGGTCCGGAGGTAAAGATTCATATATAGGAAGTCTTGTTTTGATTGCCGGAAATGTTTCGGGCTAATCGGTAGTATATCGGGAGTGCCGGTAGTGTACCGGGAGACCACCGGGAGGGGTATTTCGACCCAAGAGGCTTCATGGGCTGTGGGAGAATAAATACCAGACTTTTGTGATCTGGTGGAAGTACCACACAAGGCCCAAGCGGCTAGGGAAGAAAAGCCCAAAGGGAAAAGGTGGAAAAAAGGCCAAAAAGGAGGAATCCTAGTCCTACTAGGATTGGAGGAGGAGTCCTCCTCTCCTCCCCACTTCGGCCGAACCAAGGAGGCTTGGCCCTTGCACCAAGTCCTCTCCTCTCTCCCTCTTATATATACTGGAGGTTTTAGGGTTTTTGCACTGAATTTTTAGCCACGTGCTGCCCGTTCCTCCACTGCATAGTTTCTCCTCTAGTTCGGATTTCTACAGTGCTTAGGCGAAGCCCTGCCGGAATAGCTCCACCACCATCGCCGGAGCGCCGTCACGCTGCCGGAGAACTCTTCTTCCTCTCCGCTCCCTCTTGCTGGATCAAGATGGCGGAGATCGTCATCAAGCCGTACGTGTGCTGAACGCGGAGGTGCCGTCCGTTCGACACTAGACTGGAAGGACCGTGATCGAGTTCGCGGGACGGATCATGATCAAGTTCGCGGGACGGATCGTGATTGGATCGCGGGACGGATTGTGATTGGATCGCGGGACGCTTGGCGATTTGGATCACGAAGACGTTCGACTACACCAACCTCATTTCTTAACGCTTCCCGCTTAGTGATCTACAAGGGTACGTAGATCCACTCTCCCTCTCGTAGATGCTCATCACCATGGATAGGTCTTGCGTGAACGTAGGAAATTTTTTGTTTCCCATGCAACGTTCTCCAACAAGCACGTGGCTGAAAATCTTGTGCCAAAAACCCTAAAACCTCTAGTATATATAGGAGGAAGAGAGGAGGAGGCTTGGCTCCCAAGGAGCCAGCCCTTGGGTAGGCCGAACCTAGGAGGATTGGAGGATTCCTCCTCCAATCCTAGTAGGACTAGGACTCCTCCCTATTTTTGCCTTTTTTGCCTTTTCCACCTTTTTCTCTTTGGGCTTTTCTTCCTAGCCACATGGGCCTTGTGTGGGACTTCAACCAGCCCACTAAGGGCTGGTATTTACTCCCCCACAGCCCATGTAGCCTCTTGGTTCGAAATACCCCTCCCGATGGTCTCCCGATACACTCCCGGCACTCCCGGTACACTACTGATGAGCCTGAAACCTTTTCGGTGACCAAAACAGGACTTAATATATATCAATCTTTACCTCCAGACCATTCCGGAGCTCCTCGTGACGTCCGAGATCTCATCCGGGACTCCTAACAACCTTCGGTCACCATCGTACATAACTCTATACTATCGAAACGTCACCGAACCTTAAGTGTGCAGACCCTGCGGGTTCGAGAACTATGTATACATGATCGAGACACCTCTACGGTCAATAACCAATAGAGGGACTTGGATGCCCATGTTGGTTCCTACATATTCTATGAAGATCTTTATCGGTCGAACCTTTATGTCAAGGATTCAGTTAATCCCGTATGATGCTCCCTTTGTTCTTCGGTATGTTACTTGCGCGAGATTTGATCGTCGGTATCTCCATACCTAGTTCAACCTCGTTACCGGCAAGTCTATTTACTCATTCCGTAATACAAGATCCCATGACTAACACTTAGGCACATTGCTTGCAAGGCTTATTGTCATGTTGTATTACCGAGTGGGCCCTGAGATACCTCTCCGTCACACGGAGTAACAAATCCCAGTCTTGATCCATGGCAACCCAACAGACACCCTCGGAGATACCTGTAAAGTACCTTTATAGTCACCCAGTTATGTTGCGACATTTGATACACACAAGGTATTCCTCTGGTGTCAGTGAGTTGCATGATCTCATGGTCATAGGAACATATACTTGACATGCAGAAAACATTAGCAATGAACTGACACGATCATATGCTATGTTTGTAGTTTGGGTCTTATCCATCACATCATTCTCCTAATGATGTGATCCCGTTACCAAATGACATCTCATGTCCATGACGAGGAAACCATAGCCATCTTTGATCAATGAGCTAGTCTATTAGAGGCATACTAGGGACATGGTGTTGTCTATGTATCCACACATGTATCTGAGTTTCCAATCAACACAATTATAGCATGGATAATAAACGATTATCATGAACAAGGAAATATGATAATAACTAATTTATTATTGCCTCTAGGGCATATTTCCAACACTTTGGTCCCGGTTGGTGGCACGAACCGAGACCAAAGGTAGGCATTGGTCCTGGTTGGTGCCACCAACCGGGACCAATGGTGTGTATATATGCAGCACTTGTGAAAAATTCCATTTTCATCTCGCAGTTCCCCCAGACAACGCCGACCTCCTCGACGCCGCTAGGCTGCCCCGACGCCATCGCCGTCGCCCGTGCCCCTGCCCTGCCCCTAAGCCCATGCCGACGCCGTCCACCGCCCACGCCCACGCCGTCCGCCGCCCATGCCGGCGATGGTGGTGGAGCTATTCCACCAGGGCTTCGCCTAAAGCACTGCAGAAATATGATCTACATGAGAAACTATGCACTAGAGGAATGGGTAGCACGCGGCTGAAAATCTTGATCCAAAATCCTAAAACCCTCTAGTATATATAGGAGGATAGGAGGAGGATGCTTGGATCCCAAGGAGACAACCCTTGGGTCGTCTAAACCAGGGGGGAGGATTTCTCCTCCTCCACTCCTAGTAGGATTAGGACTCCTTCCTTATCTTGGCCTTTTTGCCTTTTTCCACCTTTTTCCTTTTGGGCTTTTCTTCCCAGCCGCATGGTCCTTGCGTGGGACTTCCTCCAGCCCACTAAGGGCTGGTATTCATCCTTCCACAGCCCATGTAGCCTCTTGGGTCGAAATACCCCTCCCGATGGTCTCCTGGTACACTCCCGGCACTCCCGGTACAATATCGATGAGCCCGAAACTTTTCCGGCGACCAAAATAGGACTTCCTATATATAAATCTTTACCTCCGGACCATTTTGGAGCTCCTTTTGATGTCCGGGATCTCATCCGGGACTCCTAACAACCTTCGGTCACCACCATACATAACTCTATACTACCGAAACGTCGCCAAACCTTAAGTGTGCAGACCTTGCGGGTTCAAGAACTACGTAGACATGATCGAGACACCTCTACGGTCAATAACCAATAGCGGGACCTGGATGCCCATATTGGTTCCTACATATTCTACGAAGATCTTTATCGGTCGAACCTCTATGTCAAGGATTCAGTTAATCCCGTATGATGTTCCCTTTGTTCTTCGGTATGTTACTTGCCCGAGATTCGATCGTTGGTATCTCCATACCTAGTTCAACTTCGTTATCGGCAAGTGTCTTTACTCGTTCCGTAATACAAGATCCTGTGACTAACACTTAGTCACATTGCTTGCAAGGCTTATTGTGATGTTGTATTACCGAGTGGGCCCTGAGATACCTCTCCGTCACACGGAGTAACAAATC
Organism: Hordeum marinum; assembly: GCA_022496015.1. Taxonomy (NCBI): domain Eukaryota; kingdom Viridiplantae; phylum Streptophyta; class Magnoliopsida; order Poales; family Poaceae; genus Hordeum; species Hordeum marinum. The sequence goes on along the minus strand of CM039676.1, from coordinate 366,883,398 downwards.
CCAGTCTTGATCCATGCCAACCCAATAGACACCCTCGGAGATACCTGTAGAGCACCTTTATAGTCACCCAGTTACGTTGCGACATTTGATACACACAAGGTACTCATCCGGTGTCAGTGAGTTTCATGTTGTCATGGTCATAGGAACTTATACTTGACATGCAGAAAACAGTAGCAATAAACTGACACGATCATATGCTACATTTTTAGTTTGGATCTTGTCCATCACATCATTCTCCTAATGATGTGATCCTGTTACCAAATGATATCTCATGTCCATGACTAGGAAACCATAGCCATCTTTGATCAACGAGCTAGTCTATTAGAGGCATACTAGGGACATGGTGTTGTCTATGTATCCACACATGTATCTGAGTTTCCGATCAACACAATTATAGCATGGATAATAAACGATTATCATGAACAAGGAAATATGATAATAACTAATTTATTATTGCCTCTAGGGCATATTTCCAACAGTCTCCCACTTGCACTAGAGTCAATAATGTAGTTCACATCACCATGTGATTCGCATTGTTATGAATCTAACACCCAATGAGTTCTGTGGCTCGATCATGCTTTGCATGTGAGTGAGGTCTTATAGTCAACGGGTCTGCGACATTCAGATCCCTGTGTACTTTTCAAATATCCATGTCAAACTGTAAACACTGCTACCACACTCCACTTGGTACTATTCCAAATGGATGCTCCACTATACGTATCCAGATTGCTACTACGAGTCATCCAGATTGGTGTTAAAGCTTGCATCGACGTAACTCTTTACGACAGACTCTTTATCACCTCCATAATCGAGAAATATCCCCTTAGTCTTTTAGTTACTAAGGATAATCTTGACCGTTGTCCAGTGATCCACTCCTGGATCACTCTTGTACCCCTTGATGGAGTCATGGCAAGGCACACAGAGGTGTGGTACACAGCACGGCATACTATATAGAGCCTATGGCTAAGGCATACGGGACGACATTCATCCTTTCTCTTTCTTCTTCCGTGGTCGAGCTTTGAGTCTCACTCAACTTCACACCTTACATATCAGGCGAGAACTCTTTCTCTGACTGATCCATTTTGAACTCTTTCAAAATCTTGTCAAGGTATGTACTCATTGAAAGTCTCATCAAACATCTTGATCTATCTCTATAGATCTTGATGCTCAACAATTAGGTAGCTTTATCCAGGTCTTCCTTTGAAAATCACTTTTCAAACAACCATTTATGCTTTCAGAAATTCTACATTATTTCCGATCAACAATATGTCATCCACATATACTTATCAGAAATTCTATAGTGCTCCCACTCACTTTATTGTAAATACAAGTTTCTCGTAAACTTTGTAAAAACTACAAAACTTTGATCACCTCAACAAAGTGTATATTCCAACTCTGAGATGCTTGCTTCAGTTCATAGAAGGATCACTGAAGCTTGCACACCTTTTAGCATCCTTAGGACTGACAAAACCTTCTAGTTGTATCTCATACAACCTTTGCTTAAGTAAACCGTTAAGGAAACGATGTTTTGACATCCATCTGCCAGATTTCATTATTGAAAAATGCAGCAACTACTAACATAATTCCAATAGACTTTAGCATCGCTAGGAGTGAGAAAGTCTCATCGTAGTCAACTCCTTGAAGTTGCCGGAAACTTCTTTGCGACAAGTCAAGCTTTATAAATGGTGACATTTACCATCAACGTGTGCCTTCATTTTAAAGATCCATTTGTAATCAACGACCTGCCGTCCAACAAGCAAGTCCACCAAAGTCTATACTTGGTTTTCATACATGGATCCTTTCTCGGATTTCATGGCCTCTAACCATTTGTCGGATTCCGGGCCCATCATTGCTTCTCCACAACTCGTATGTTCATCGTTGTCCAACAACCTGACCTCCAAGACAGGGTTGTCGTACCACTCAGGAGCAGTACACATCCTTGTCGACCTATGAGGTTTGATAGTAACTTGATCTAAAGCTTCATGATCATCATCATTAACCTCTTCAACTAACGTAGGCTTCACAGAAACAACTTCCTATGCTGCGCTACTCTCTGCTCGAACAAAGGTTCAACAACCTCATCAATTTCTATCTTCCTCCCACTCAATTCTTTCGAGAGAAACACTTTCTCGAGAAAGGACCCAGTTTTAGCAACAAACACTTTATGCTTGGATCTGAGATAGAAGGTTTACCCAACTTTTCTTAGGGTATTCTATGAAGATGCATTTGTCCGCTTTGGGTTCGAGCTCATTAGGTGAAAACCTTTTTCACATAAGTGTTGCATCCCCAAACATTAAGAAATGACAGCTTAGGTTTCTATCAAACCATATGGTGTCATCTCAACGGATTTAGATGGTGCCCTATTTACAGTGAATTTAGTTGTCTCTAATGCATAACCCCAAAATTATAGTAGCAAAACGATAAGAGACATCATAGCACGCACCATATCAAATAGAGCACGACTATGACGTTCGGACACACCATCACGCTATGGTGTTCCAGGTGGCGTGTGTTGTGAAACAACTTTCACATTGTCTAAAGTTGTATGCCAAACTCGTAACTCAGATATTCACCTCCACGATCATATCGTAGACATTTTTATCTTCTTGTCACGATGATCTTAAACTTCACTCTGAATTTGCTTGAACCTTTCAAACGATTCAGACTTGTGTTTCATCAAGTAAATATACACTATATCTACTCAAATCATCAGTGAAGCTAAAAAAATAACGATATCCACCGTATGCTACAAGACTCATTGGATTGCATAAATCAACATGTATCATTTCCAATAAATCACTTGCCCGCTCCATCAATCCAGAAAACAGGGTCCTTAGTCATCTTGCCCAAGAGGCATGGTTCGCATGTCTCAACCGATTCGAAATCGAATGAGTCCAAAGATCCATCAGCATGGAGTTTCTTCATGCGCTTTATACCAATATGACATTTAGCAGCAGTGCCACAAGTATGTGGTACTAGCATTAATAACTTTGTATCTTTTGGCATCAATGTTATGAACATGTGTATTACTACGATCAAGATTCAACAAACCATTCTCACTGGGAGCATGACCATTGAAGGTATCATTCATGTAAACAGAATAACCATTATTCTCTAACTTAAATGAATAACCATGTTGCAATAAACACGATCTAATCATGTTCATGCTCAACGAAAAACACCAACTAACATTTATTTAGGTTCATCACTAATCCCGAAGGTAGAGAGAGCATGCGATGTTGATCACATCAACCTTGGAAACATTTCCAACACACATCGTCACCTCACCCTTAGCTAGTTCTCCGTTTATTCTGTAGCTTTTATTTCGAGTTACTAACATTTAGCAACCGAACCGGTATCCAGTACCCAGGTGCTACTAGGAGTACTCGCAAGGTACACATCATTAACACGTATATCAAATATACTTCTGTCGACATTGCCAGCCTTCTTATCTACCAAGTATCTAGGGTTGTTCCACTTCAGCGACCGCTCTCCTCATAATCGAAGCACTTAGTCTCGGGTTTGGGTTCAACTTTGGGTTGCTTCACTGGAGCAGCAACTGACTTGCTATCCATGAAGTTTCCCTCCTTGCTCTTTCCCTTCTCGAAGCTAGTGGTTTGACTAACCATCAACACTTGATGCTCCTTCTTGATTTCTACCTTCGCGGTGTCAAACATCGCGAACAGCTCAGGGATCATTATTTCTATCCCTGGCATTTTATAGTTCATCACCAAGTTCTAGTAGCTTAGTGACAGTGACTTGGAGAACTATATCAATCACTATCTTATTTGGAAGATCAACTCCAACTCGATTCAAGCGATTGTAGCACCCAGACAATCTGAGCACATGCTCAACGATTGAGCTATTCTCTTTCATCTTGCAGGCAAAGAATCTTGTTGGAGATCTCATATCTCGCAACACGGGCACGAGCCTGAGATCCTAATTTCAGCTCTTAGAACATCTCATATGTTCCATGACGTTCAAAACGTTTTGGAGCCTCAATTCTAAGCCGTAATGCATGACACACTAAACTATCAAGTAGTCATCAGAACGTGCCTGTCAGATGTTCACAATATCTATAGACGACACTAGAGGGGTTGGCGCACCGAGCAGTGCATTAAGGACATAAGCCTTCTGTGCAGTAATGAGGACAATCCTCAGATCACGGACCCAGTCCGCAATATTGCTACCACCATCTTTCAACTCTATTTCTCTAGGAACATATAAAAATTCAAGGGAGCTACAGCGCGAGCAAGTAATCTACAACATAATTTGCAAAGACACTACTGACTATGTTCATGATAATGAGTTCAATTAATCATATTACTAAAGAACTCCCACTCAAATTGACATCCCTTCGGTCATTCGAGTGATACATGATCCAAATTCACCAACTCAAGTCCGATCATCACGTGAGTTGAGGTGGTTTCAATGGTGAACATCATCATGTTGATCATATCTACTATATGACTCATGTTCGACCTTTCGGTCTCTTGTGTTCCGAGGCCATGTCTGTACATGCTAGGCTCGTCAAGTTTAACCCGAGTGTTCTGCATGTGCAACACTCGCTTGCACCCGTTGTATGTAAACGTAAAGTCTATCACACCCGATCATCACATGGTGTCTCGACACAATGAACTTTCGCAACGGTGCACACTCGGGGAGAACACAATTTATCTTGAATTTAAAGTGAGGACTCACCTTATTATGCTACCGTCGTCCTAAGCAAAACAAGGTGCATAAAAGGATTAACATCACATGCAAATCATAAGTGACATGATATGGCCATGAACTTGTGCTTTTGATTTCCATCTTGAAAGCACCGGCATGATCTCCATCGTCACCGGTATGACACCATGATCTCCATCATCTTGATCTAAATCAACGTGTCGCCATCGGGGTTGTCGCGCCCATCATGCTTGTACTACTATTGCTACCATTTAGCGATAAAGTAAAGCATTACATAACGCTTAATGATTAACACGCAGGTCATACAATAATTAAAGACAACCCTATGGCTCCTGCCGGTTGCCGTACTCATCGACATGCAAGTCGTGATATTCTATACAACTCATGATCATCTCATACCTCACATATATCACATCATGTAATTGGCCATATCACATAAAAACATACCCTGCAAAAACAAGTTAGACGTCCTCTAATTGTTGTTGCATGTTTTACGTGGTTGCTACGAGTATCTAGCAAGAACAATTCTCACCTACGCAAAAACCACAACGGTGATACATAAGTTGCTTTTCAACCTTTCAAGGACCGCCTTTGTCGAATCCGATCCAACTAAAGTAGGAGAAACAGACACCCGCCAGCCATCTTTGTGCAACGAAGTTACACGTCAGTCGATGTAACCGGTCTCTCGTAAGCGTACGAGTAAGGTTGGTCCGGGCCGCTTCATCCCACAATACTGCTGAACAAAAACATGACCAAGGAAGGAAGCAATCTAAGCATCAACGCCCACAAACTCTTTGTGTTCTACTCGAGATCTCATCTACACATATACCTAGCTCATGATGCCACTGTTGGCGAACGTTGCATGGGAAACAAAAAATATCCTACGCACACGCAAGATCTATCCATGGTGATGAGCATCTAAGAGAGGGAGAGTGGATCTACATACCCTTGTAGATCGCTAAGTGGGAAGCGTTAAGAAACGCGGTTGGTGTAGTTGAACGTCTTCGCGATCCAAATCGCCGAGCGTCCCGCGATCTCATCATGATCCATCCCACGATCCAATCAGGATCCTTCCCGTGAACTCATCACGATCCGTCCCACGATCTCATCATGATCCGTCTTGCGATTTTGATCACGGTCTTTCCGATCTAGCGCCGAACGGACGACACCTCCGCGTTCAGCACACGTACAGCTTGATGACGATCTCCGTCTTGTTGATCCAGCAAGAGGGAGCAGAGAGGTAGAAGAGTTCTCCGGCAGCGTGACGACACTCCGGCGATGGTGGTGGAGCTATTCCAGCAGGGCTTCGCCTAAGCACTGCAGAAATCTGATCTAGAGGAGAAACTATGCACTAGAGGAACGGGTAGCACGTGGCTGAAAATCTTGTTCGAAAACCCTAAAACCCTCTAGTATATATAGGAGGAGAGAAGGAGGAGGCTTGGATCCCAAGGAGCCAGCCCTTGGGTCGGCCGAACTAGGAGGGAGGAGTCCTCCTCCTCCACTCCTAGTAGGATTAGGACTCCTTCCTTACCTTAGCCTTTTTGCCTTGTTCCACCTTTTTCCTTTTGGGATTTTCTTCCCAGCCGCATGGGCCTTGTGTGGGACTTCCTCCAGCCCACTAAGGGCTGGTATTCATCCTCCCACAGCCCATGTAGCCTCTTGGATCGAAATACCCCTCCCGATGGTCTCCCGATACACTACCGGCACTCTCGGAACACTACCGATGAGCCCGAAACTTTTCCGGCGACCAAAATAGGACTTCCTATCTATAAATCTTTACCTCCGGACCATTCCGGAGCTCCTCGTTACGTCCGGGATCTCATCCAGGACTCCGAACAATGTTCGTTCACCAGCATACATAACTCTATACTACCGAAATGTCACCAAACCTTAAGTGTGCAGACCCTACGGGTTCGAGAACTATGTAGACATGACCGAGACACCTCTACGGTCAATAACCAATAGCTAGACTTGTATGCCCATATTGGTTCCTACATATTCTACGAAGATGTTTATCGATCGAACCTCTATGTCAAGGATTCACTTAATCCCGTATGATGTTCCCTTTGTTCTTCGGTATGTTACTTGCCCGAGATTCGATCGTCGGTTTCTCCATACCTAGTTCAACCTCGTTACCGGCAAGTCTCTTTGCTCGTTCAGTAATACAAGATCCCATGACTAACACTTAGTCACATTGCTTGCAAGGCTTATGGTGATGTTGTATCACCGATTGGGCCCTGAGATACCTCTCCGTCACACGGAGTAACAAATCCCAGTCTTCATCCATGCCAACCCAACAGACACCCTCGGAGATACCTATAGAGCACCTTTATAGTCACCCAGTTACGTTGTGACGTTTGATACACACAAGGTACTCCTCCGATGTCAGTGAGTTGCATGATCTCATGGTCATAGGAACAAATACTTGACATGCAGAAAACAGTAGCAATAAACTGACATGATCATATGCTATGTTTGTAGTTTGGGTCTTGTCCATCACATCATTCTCCTAATGATGTGATCCTGTTATCAAATGACATCTCATGTCCATGACTAGGAAACCATAGCCATCTTTGATCAACGAGCTAGTCTATTAGATGCATACTAGGGACATGGTGTTGTCTATGTATCCACACATGTATTTGAGTTTCCGATCAACACAATTATAGCATGGATAATAAACGATTATCATGAACAAGGAAATATGATAATAACTAATTTATTATTGCCTCTAGGGCATATTTCCAACACTGTTCTCTTAAGAAGATGGTAGATCTATTCAAGAGGTGGAAGAATGAGTTGAAATCAAAGTTTGTCGACAAAGGGAAGACTCGAGAATTCACCGGCCGATTTGAGAAGATAAGAGATTACTGGCCCGCATTTGTGGACTACAAGACATCGGACAAGAGTAAGAAAATGTCAGAGACAAGCAAGGTCAATGCTGCAAAGAAGCAGTATCACCATCACACGAGGTCAGGTGGCTACCTCAAAGCCCGGCCGTTGTGGGACAAAGCTGAGAATGACGTGACTGCTAAAGGGGCCGTACCACAGACATTGAACTGGCCAGAACGTTCAAGGACTTGGTTCTTCGGGGTTGGGGGAACTTTGGACCCTGAAACAGGGAAGTGCCGTTGGACGGATGAGCAACTTGCAATACCCATGAACAAGCTTCAGAAGTATATCACCGCAGCGCAGGAAGGGACGTTCATTCCCGACAAAGAGAAGGACGACCTGACTGAGGCCCTAGGGAATGCTAAGCACCCTGGACGAACACGAGGTACACCAGGCTCCGTTCCGTGGAAGGTTGGGTTTCCTGACGCAGGCGGTTGCAGAAGATGGGAGAGAAAGAGGAAAGCGGAGCTGAGTGAAATTCATAAGCTCAATACAAGACTACAAAAGCTAGAGGAAGCTGAGAGCGAGCGAGTTGCCGGCCAACCATCTCAGCGGCACGAAGCTACCCCGCCATCTCTACGGAGAAGCAGCGTTGCTTCCACGGAGCCCGTTCAGCCTGACTTCACATCTCCTAGCTACCCCGTGGATACTATCACGGAGGCTCAACATTGCGAGCTTATGACGAAATGTCGGAACCTCACTTTCAAGGCGGCTGTCAGCACGGTTGCACCTCCTCAACCCAACGGAACTTTTCACTGCCGTCTGATTCCACATGGCTATGCTGTTGTGATGGTGGATGAAGTAATGACGGAATTTGAGGAGCTCGAGCTTCACCACTGTATAGGTGAAGGAGAGAATAAGCTGGTTCGTGCCGTGAGGAGTACATGTCTATGGCAGAAGGAGTACATCAAGCTTCCAAACTGGACGCCTCCACCTCCTCTTTCTCCTCAGGCGAATCAAGGCACTCCGCCTCCTCCTCCTCCTCCTCCTCCTCCTCCGGCGAGTGATCAGGGCACACCGCCTCCTTCTCCGGCTCCTCCGACACGTGGGGGCACTCCGCCTCCTCCTTCGCCTACTCCGGCATGTCAGAGCAGTACGCCTCCTCCTCAGCCTCGTCGGCAACGGCGGAAGACAGACGCCGCCGCTCCGGCTCCTCCGGCGCCTAGTAAGCAACAACGGAAGGGAGCCTCCGCCGCTCTGGTGGCTAGCAGTACAAGCATAGGAAGGAGGGGATACAAATACGGTCCATCTCTCAAGCCTCTGGAAAAGTTACCATATGAGAGGACCGAGTGTGAAAACGAGGAGATAGGTCAGGATGAAGTGAGGGCCCATTTTGCAAAGAAAGCTCCACCTCCGAAGGAGAAGATATATCCGGTGAAAGTGATGCGCAGTATCGATGCCCTGAAGCGACCACCACCGCCTCTGCCGGATTCCAACTTTGACCGCTGTATTAAAAAGACATATCAAGATGCACGGCGGTCGGGAAGTACTTCCAGTGATGAAAGGTTAGCAAAACGAAGAAGTGGGAAAAAAATTCCCCAGCTCGGCGAACAGGCGAACCAATCGTGCCCCCCGCTCAAGGTGTCTAGCGATATCGTCGCTAATCATCCGGGGATGGTGCCCGGTACCAAACCTGGTGATTACCTGAGCGATGATGTACAGTTTAAGCCGTTGGAGGTGGACGAATTCCGTTACCGACACGGGCGGCATCTCGTTAAACCTGATCATCCTCCTCTAACAACGATGATGCAAAAATTCCATGAATGGTACATGAAAACCTGTCGTGAGTCTGGGAAGGATTCTTTGATACTGTTAGTTAAAGAGGAGCACGACCTTGTTGGAATGGAACTGTTGAATGTTGAATTTGAGGAGATATTCCAGTTATACAATCAAAAGGCCCTCGACAAAACAATCGTGACTTGCTACTGTCTGTAAGTACTACTTCCGTAATTAAGTCTCTCTATGTATATAGCTCAGCTCTTTCATTGCATGTATATATAATTATCCTCACTATATTATGCAGATTGAAGATCGTCGAATGCAGAAAAGCACAAATCTATGACATTGGGTTCATTAACCCAAATGTCATACATGAGTATAATTTTCAAAAGCATGCCACACAAACCGAGGAGAACTTGCTACAATCGTTGCTTAAAAATCAAAACAAAGGGACAATACTCTTTCCTTACAACTTCAAGTGAGTGTTACTGTCTTGTGCATATTCGGTTTCCCTTATTACTCGAGGTTTATAGTAATGTAATTGATGAGTTATGCATGCGTGCGCAGTTTCCACTTTATTCTGCTAGAGATTAAGCTTGAGCGGGGAGTAGTAACCGTCTTAGACTCGAAACGAAAAGATTCCCATGAATATGCGGACATGACCAAAATAGTAAGTTCAATCGATCATTATCGCATCATATCAGTAACTTTGTTCATTTCCTGATATCAAGTAATTATTTTCTTTGTCTAGCAAGGTTTGGAAAGAGTTCACAACAATTGTTTCGGCACTGCCGGGGGAGCTACGATTTACACACCCGAAAGTAAGTACTACTAGCTAGTTCCGCGCATCTCCCATTCTAGTTTCATCAATACCATTTATCATGCTTGATTATCAGTTTGATTGAACTCTATTTTTCGTAAAGTGCTTGTGGCAGGAAACCGGAAATAATTTATGTGGATACTACGTTTGCGAGTTCATCTACAACGCGACGACCTCTAAGCGGGGCTACTCTGGAAAACAATTTCAAGTGCGTAAACAATAATATTCACAATTTTATTTTATTACCATATATATGTATTAACCCCCTTCTTCAAATTAGATGTGGCAGATGCGGGATGAACTCCTACCACATGATCGCATAGGAGCAATTCAAGAAGAATTGGCAGGATTCTTTCTTGACCACATCATAAATAAAGCCGTAGAATACCATCTGGAAGTTGATATTAGATGTTAGGGATTTTAAGAGATCTTATATTGTATATATGTAGCTAGTAGCGTCGGATATATATACCAAAACTTGTTATACGACCAATCTATCGGAGAAAGAGAGGTCGATCACTTCCATCTCTATATGTTCATGACGATCTTCTGTACTTAATGATTTCTTCATTTGCTTACTAGCTAGCGTGTCGAGTTCTCTCTATAGTAGCTAGCGTCGACCAAGCACGGAGAAAGAGAAGACACTTCTCTCTATTAATTAGCTAGCTAAAACAATATAAAACCCCTAAATTAACCGTCCAAACCCCCCACCCCCCCTTCAAAAAAACCCAGCAACTGCTAGATGCTGACGCGTGGATGCCTTTTGGTCCCGGTTGGTGTTACCAACCGGGACTAAAGGTCCTCCTGCCTGGGCTCCCCACATAGGCCATGTGGAGCCCCTTCTGTCCCGACTTGTAAGAGAACCGGGACTAAAGATTTTGGGCTTTAGTCCTGACCCTTTAGTCCTGGTTCCAGAACCGGGACAAATGGGCCTTACGAACCGGGACAAATGGGCCTTTTTCTACTAGTGTAACGTGACTTAAGCATCTACAAGTAATTTATTGTTTAATATTTTTATTATATATTTGATTATATGTTTGTTGGGCATTTGGCTTTTTGATTGCTTGTAGAACTAATGGAGACGTCGACAAGGGCGGAGTTACCTCCCGGCGACCCCACGCAGCTGGCCGGGCTGCTCCGGCCATTCTCCACTAAGTAGTACACATTTACCATGATTAGTATCACTAACTACATGGGCAAATGTTGTACAACTTCACTGTATATAGGCTTTGCCCTGGCTCCTTGAGTTGGCTGGCTCCGCCACTGGACATGGATGAAAAAATTCAAGGATTATATTAAGGTATATGCTTGACTCGATGAACATTTCTTATGCTTAGTCTGAATTCTCATGTTTTACTATGGGGATTTTATATGTAGTTATGTGATTACATTCTGCAAACATGGATTGGTTACCAATATCATTAGCTCTCTACACAAAAAACTTACGTTGGTAGTACACTTATGAAATAAAACAACTTACGTTGGCAGTACACTTATATGAAATAATACTAACATTGCATTTTATTTTGTAATAACAAGTGCTGCTAGCTGGTTCCAGACTTCCAGTGGATCATAGTTTTATTGTAAACTCAAATATCAACATGATCGACCAGCATGGTCCTCCTCATGACATTAATGTTTTTGTCGACTTTTTCTAAACTCTGAAGATTTTTTACTAAAGGAGGAAAAGTACATATTGTAGTGTGGCAAGTTCACACTCCTTGAAGCACCCATTTCTACATTATCATCTTGCATGTGTGATGCTCTGATTTGCTTATAAGTGTCAGACATTTAGGAACTAAGGAATTTCCTTATAGACATAATCTACATGCATGTGCAATTACAAAAAATACCGTGTCCCCAAAAAACTCGCAAGTCTGCAGGTATGCCATTTCAACAATCATGCTCTCCCACCTCTTTGGCTCTCTCATGCTCTTTTCTCTTGTTATCTGCAATATATGATGTTATTTTTGATTTTATGTGTCATTAATAGAATGTTTACCAATGGATATATGCAGGAAGAGCGAAGGAAAGAATTGATGCATGTTTGTTGGCCATGAGGAGAAATATTATGAGCTCTGCATCGGAGGAGCCGAAGTCACCTATAATGTTATGCAGCCATGACCTCTTTTGATGTGATACATATTTACACAAGCCTCCTATCACAGTACTGAACTTTAATACCTCAGAGTGTATATATGATCTTAGGTTTTGGTGACTTGTCTTACATCTACAATAGACAAATTTTCACAACTATATGTTTCGCTGTATGATCATCGCAAGAACATGTACCGATTTTGAGTGCTAATCCAGAAGCTTCATTTTGTTGGTATACTTCAATTCCAAACCCATCTTTTATTTAAGTTACATGTTTCATACTGCACATATTTATAGAAATTCCTATGATCCAACCGGAAAAGTCGACGGGCATGTCAATGTTGTGGTGTTTCCCTCATCTGCTATTTGGCTTGCAAGTTTACTATGTTGATCTCAAATAAGCAAGCAAGTTTATAATCTCTATTGTAGCTTATAAGAAACTCTCGTGCCAGCTTTCTGTCAATTCATACGCTGGTTGGTTCAGACTTCATCTCAACGAAAGAGAGTTGATGCCTAGGAAAGTTAATAAACCAACCAACAACATAAACATTCGCGTACAACCCTCAGTATAAATGTGAATTATGATTTCTATCAACTAACAAATGGTTCAAGATAAGGAGATTAGGCTTTATGGTTTGAAATATACAATAATGTTGCTTTTTTTACAAATTTGCAGTTGAATAATCATGTTTCGTATTACTTCTATGTGCAGATTAGTATGATATCATTGATCAGAGGTACATACATACACGATTCTTGTTGTAAAGCAGTGTAGATGATGGCTTAGATTCGGCAATTATGTGATCTATCATGTAGTTATGCAAAACGCATAGCTTTGGCCCAACTGATTTGGTTGAATTAATCCTCACAATGGTATTTCCACTTTAATTTATAATTGTTGTGTTTCCTGCATATTCCTGTTTCAGGTTACTGCTTAATGAAGGCCAGCTGTTGCTCCTATGTCCAGCGCCCAGTGGTGGCTATAAATCAAAGTGAGCTGGAGATGGACACGTAGAATTGTAAGAAAGTAAAATAGCACTGCCAGAGTGCCTGCTTAGTGCTTAGTATCTTTCTGCCGTGGTTTATTATTTACAACCGATTAGAGAACCTCTTATTTCAAAATTTAAAGGAAACATCCATTAAAAAATTTATTTATGTATATTTTTTTGTTTCTCTATAGTTTATCATGGGCGTTGGTGTCTCTTGCGGAGTGAGGTATCACAGAAGATCAACCGGAACGGATTGGCGATGGACGACAAAGGCACAATGGGCACGTCCCAGTGATATGGCTGGGTGTAATCCCTCTTAGAATTTTATTACACGCTGTAATGCATTGAGTTATGTAGATAATAAATGCTGTCAAAAAATTCTGAAATATTTTTAACGCCTATATTTATTTTTATTTTCTCAAATATTCCAAATATCTTTCCTCAATATTTTTATCTGTAGATGTCTTGACATGAGCCTTTTCGAGAGAGTTTTTTTAGGAGCCAAGAAGAGGACAGGATCAATCACAAAGCATGTATCCAGCAATAATACCCGATTCAAATCTTATGCAATTCACGCAACAACTTGAACCAACAACTCAATTAGACCTAAGAACCTCAATGCACTACTTTATTGAATATCAACCGAACCGGATTTCTCTTTTCAGTTCCATTATTCTGTAAAATGCAGAAAAACACAAACACGAAGAAATATAAAAAAATGAATTTCAAGATCAATCGCAGATTTTTCTCATCATTTACAGATTATTACTCTACAAGGGGGGGGGGGGCAAGAACAAGCACCCAAAAAGCATGATATTTCAAACCATTGCAAACAAATGTTAAGCAATTACTTTATACCCCTAACAACTAAGAATCAAATAGATAGACGCATCAACCCGCACTATCAACGAGCTAGTAGATATAGATATGTGGTTGGGTTTCTCCCACGATCCCAACCTTGTATCCATGAACATTGTCAATCAAGAAACAGGCAAGATTTCTAAAAAAAATGCCACGTCACTGGTCGCCGCGGTCGATCGATCTCAACTACCGTACGGAGAAGATTCATTGCACTTCCTCGCCATGGTGGACACGGCATGCAACGCCAGGTAGGCAGTACCGTCACGCAGCGTGTAATGCAAGCCTAGAAATGCAGAGTGATAAAACCAGAAGAGTGCCAGATGTATCATAAGCATGTATTGAATTCACGCTGTGTGAAAAAAAAACGAAAGCAGATAAATTGTTAGTTTTTTTTTGCAGATGTGGTAATAAAAGTTTAAAGGCTTGAGGAATTTGGTGGTTATGTAGAGTGCTACTTGAGTATCTACGACTCCACGTGAGCTTCCCCGCAAAAAAAGAGAGACTATTTGCGTAGGCGGGAAGAGATAGCTAATTGCACAAGTTACACCCTCCATTTCATAATATAATATCTAGATTTTTTTGTAAAGTCAAAGTTTACATATTTTGACCAAGTTACAGAGATTTTTTTTTATAACTAGATCACCAAATATATACAATATCAAAGTATGTTTGTGGTGTAGATGTTCTTTTCTACAACTTTGATCAAAGTTTATTAAGCTTGGCTCTTCAAAAGATGTACAACCACTATATTATGAAATGGAGGGAGCATATAGAAATATTCGCTTGAACATATCCATAAGGATTACCTCACCACTTTGTTATTTTTAAAATTTTCAAACGCGGGGGGAGGGGGGAGCCCCTCCACCACCTGAATATATTACGTACAAAGGGGGAAGAACCCCTGAGCGTCCAGGTTACACAGAGGGAAGAGACATGAAACATAACTAGCACCACTGGACACCTGCGCGCCGGGGGGGGGGGGGGGAGGGCCACACACACACACCCAACAAAACCGTCAGGCAATCCTAAGAACAACGAGCCAGGTGTCAATGTGGACACGATCATCCGTCTTCAGCCTCGCACGCCAAAGCACCGCATCATCATGACATGCCTTGAGGGCAGCAGCAAAGAGACGGCAGTCCATCCATGAACACTACGCCATTGCTCCGTTTCCAGAGTCCCAGCAGCAGAGAAGGACGAAGGCAGCCGTGAAGCAGTGCCGACCATGGGGGAGGCATCGAAGAAGTGGAGAGCCCTAACCGTAGCGCCCTCCGGAGACAAGCTGATGCACCGCCAAAACTGCACCGCGAACGGGCAGCCGAAAACTAGGTGGTCGACAGTGGTATTTGAACTCCTCTTGTTCCTATAACATCAGCAAAAATGTTAATATTAGGTCTGATAGTTTTGCCCTAAACATCATGATAACTATGAGATCATCTTGATAACTTAAAAAAGTGGTATTTGAACCCCTATTGTTTCTATAGCATCAGCAAAAATGTTAATTTTAGGTGTGATAATTTTGCCATAAACACCATGATAACTATGGTATGATCATCTGATAACTTAAAAACATTAGCACCCTGGTACCAAAAATATTTCATGCTAAAGGATGGTAACTTCTTTGTTAGTAGGCTAGTGAGTAGATCGTGAGAATCATGGTAACTTTACACAAAAGATACCGTGGTATGTTTCTATGTTTTTCTCTGTGTGAAAAGTTATCATGGTGTTCGAGCATACATTAGTAGCTCTGCGGTGCATAGAAATACCAAATCTTTTGCACACAAGTTATCGAGGTACGTTTTAAAAGGAAATCTCCCCGAATCAACGTAATCATGGAGTTTGTAAATAAGTTACCAGTTTTGCGGTGCATAAATTATCATACTTTTTACACATGAGTTACCGGGATATGCTTCAACAACACCCTCCTGCCGAGTCAAGTTACCATGGTGTTTGAACGTAAGTTATCAGGTCCGTCATGCGGAAACTACCATTCACACAGAAAATACCGAGGGTATGTTCAACAACCCTTCCCCCTACCATGTTATTTACACCAAAGTTGCCGAGGGTATGCCCAACAACCCTCCCATCCCCATGTCAAAGTTATCACCTTGTTTGAACGTAAGTTATCAAGTCTTCCGTACAAAAAACTACCATGCTATTTTACAAAGAAGTAATGGGCAATTCCAACACCCCCCCCCCCCTCAAAGTTACCATTTTGTTTATACATAAGTTATCGGGTCAACGATGCATAGACTACCATGTTATTCACAAATAAATTATCAGGCTACGTTTCAACAACCCCCTCCCATGGTCAAAATTATCATGATGTTTTGTATGTATGTTATCGAGGTGTTGCATAAAAATAGGAAGCTATTTACACATAAGTTACCAAGGCGTGTTTCATATAATCTTTTCCCCTCGGGTCAAAGTTACCACAACATTTTGAACGTAGGTTATAAGGTTTGCCGTGCAAATAATACCATTCTATTTACACAAAAATTATTGGGAGGGGGTATGTCTCAATTTTTTTCCACCCCAGGTCAAGTTATCATTGCATTTGTGCGTAAGTTATCGTGTCTTTGCTGTGCAAATTACCATGCCATTTGCTTAGAAATGAAATCATTGATTGAACACTGTTTTTCTATATCTAAGTTTACTTCCTACGAATCCTAGTCATCGCGTGCTTAAAAGGGATAAAAACAAATAAGAAAGAAATATAGAGGACGATGACATGATGGAGGTTCCTCAAAGAAAATTAAAAAAATGAAATATCACTGAAATGGTCAAAACAGTGCGCTGTGTATGCTTTTGCACAACGATTCATCTAGCTGAGATGGTTATTACGTGTATCAGGTTAGCAGCCGTGTGAGCTCAGATCCCATATTCAGCATCAAGCTTTGAAAGAAAAAATATATAAAAAGCGCCTATCAATATATCCAGCGCACAGTAAAAATCATGGTGGATCCAATCTAGAGAAAACACCACGACGTTCAAGTCTAATGGCTCTGAAAATATTTTCACTAAATGCGCCATCAAGTTAGCAGCTCGTACAGATTAGACTATATGTCATAAAAACTATATTATCGGAAAGCTCTTTCAAATACAAATCCAATAATATATTTTTATATCATGTATATTATATTTTAGTAGTCTATAGATGGTCAAAGTGTAGCCCAAAATACGAAGGGACCTAATAAACCCGGACGGAGGTAGTACAATGCCTAGCTGGGATGGTTACCGTGGTGGACTCTGTCCAGTACGTCGGGGGTTCGATTCCCTTTCTCATCTATTTCTTTTTCTCGCTCCGAAGTAGGTGTTTAGTTTGGACTTGCTGGCGGCCGTGCGATTCAGATCCGGCGATGTCGAGTGCGTTCGGATCTAATGTGGCAATCAGAACGTTCAGTATTTACATAAATCGTATATGTTTTTAGAAAATCTAAAAGGGGTCCATTGAACAGCGTCATGACTACCGTGTCGTTATATCTCGCTCACAGCAATACAGTAGCTCGGCTCGCCTCAGGGAGCAAGTTTGTGGGCCGGCCCAGTAGCCTTTGATCAGGCTGACATTTTGCAAATTTTTCTTGGTTTGTTTATATTTTAACATTTTAATTAAATATCCATGATTAAGTTTAAAGTATGCAAAAAGGTTTTTGTATACATACATTTTAAAACTTCAATATGATGTTGAAAATTTGTAATGCAGCGTACAAGTTTCGTTGCTGGAGTTTTAAGAAATGTTGATAGCATCAGAAAATGTTCATGTGTTGCAACAAAATATATGTGAAATTATAAAAGTTGTCAATCACGTACTTAAAAAATGTTAAACATGTATAAAAAGTGCTCCTGATATATACAGGAAATATACAATGTTTATGAAAAGCTAGACTTAAAAACCATATATTAAAAATATGCTAATCAAGTATTTAGAAATATTAAACATGTTTAAAAAATATTATTAAATTACTCCCTCTGTTCACTTTCGTAAGAAATTTTAGAAAACTGAAATTGAATAGTTTTGAGTGTTTTCTAAAATATGTAAAACGTCTTACAAAAGTGAATGGAGGGATTATATGAAAAATGTAAGGCATACATGGAAAAAAGTTAGAAATCAATACATATATTTGAAAAATATTAATTGTGTATGTAAATAAATTTAAATGTGTATAAAACATGTTCCTGATGTATACAAAAGATATATTACATTTGTGAAAAAAAATAAACATTAAGACATTTATTAACCAATGTTAAACATGTATAGAAAAAGTCACTGTTGTATACAAAAAATATTACATTGTGCATCAAAACAAGTAGGCATATTTTCAAAAGAAAATATATGAAACGATAATTAAACAAAGTAAAAATACCAAATTAAAACTAGTAATAAAAATATAAAACCAACAGAAGAACAAAGAAACTGAATAAAAATGATAAAGAGGTAAGAAAATCTAAAAAAGGAAACGTAAAAATATGCGTCGTAACTGGCTCCAAGAAACAACTATTGGCCGGCCCACCTGACGCTACAATCTTGCAGTAGGTGAGACATTTCTCTCGCGTAGTGGCCATGCGAAACATCCGCATATAAGTCACTCTAGCCTAAAATTAATCTTGTGTTAGCGAAGGCCTTGGTTAGTCTAACGTGAAGTCTCAGTCGATTGATTCTTAACTCATAGTCTAGCCTTGGTTAGCGATGTCACGTTTGGTTTGATCAATCCCATGATCCAAATTGTATCTTATGCCATCCTCTCATGGGCAATCGTCCAATCTTCCTTTTCCCTTTCGCTGGAGGGAAGAGAAGAACAGACGCCAAAAATACAAATGAGACAGCGGCCGTGTATACATATCGACCATTTATTTCATCATCAAACGAGTGTCCAAATGTCCACGGAACACGCAATGCTCTGTACAATTATGAGAACAGTTCAATCCATGTCAATCGCTCCGGTCTCCAGCCAACTGATCAACCATCACTTGGAGTTGAAGCCGCCGTACTTGGCGACGAACTCGGCGATGTTCCTGTCGGAGCTGCCGCCCGCCCTGCTGGCCGCCCGTGCCTTCTCCGCCCACGCGGTGGCGTTCCTCCTGTACTCGTCGCTCCGCTCGCCGGCCATCACCGCCTCGATCCCGCCCGCCACTTCCCCCCTCCGCGCGAGCCCGTCAGCGGCGGCGGGCCGCACGCGCACGCCCGCACGCCACACGGCCTCCACGTACTTGGCGTTCATCGGCTGGTCCGTCCACTGCGGCAGCGCCACCATGGGCACGCCGGCCACCAGCGCCTCCGACGTCGAGTTCCAGCCGCAGTGCGTCAGGAAGCACCCCACGGCCGGGTGCGCCAGCACCTCCAGCTGCGGGCACCACGACACCACCATCCCGCCGCGCGCCGAGATGGCGTCGCCGTAGCCGGCGGGCAGCTTGTGGGCCTCCGACTCGCGCACGGCCCAGAGGAACGGGCGGCCGGCGTCCAGGAGGCCGTGCGCGACCTCGCGCATCTCCGCCGGGTCCAGGTTGGAGAGGCTCCCGAAGGAGGCGAACACCACGGAGCGCGGCGGGTGGGACGACAGCCAGGACACGCAGGGCGCGGCCGTGAGCTCGAAGAGGTGGAAGCCGTACTTGGTGTCCGACGGCATGCGGTCGTCGCCCACGTAGGACGCCGGCACCGTCGGCCCGATCGTCTTGGCGCGCCACGCCGACGCCATGTACGCCGCCTCCTGCACCCCCGGTCGGTTGCACGTTACTGTCAGTCAGTGCTGCTCTCCTCGGCAGAAAACTATTCGAGCATCCAGATAGCAACCTTTTCGTAGTACTATTAAAATAGGACGAATGTGTTGTACTTCTATCGGAAAGAATAGTTGAGGGGAACAGTGCAAGATTTGTTTCGAGCTCACCTCGGGCTCGAGCTCGTAGAAAGAGTTGACGAGCACGTCGTCGGCCAGGTCCAGCCCCTTGAACTGGCTCATCACCATCTCGAAGTAGCCCGGGTAGGGGCCGGGCCCGACCTGGAGGAACCACGGCAAACCCTCGGGCTCGAGCGCCGGCAGCCCGGGCAGGCCGTCGACCGTCGCGCCGGCCTCCACGGGGACCCCAACCCGCTCGCACCACACGTGGCCGTACACCACGTTGACGGCGCACGGCTGGGTGAAGAAGGCCACGGCGGCGGCGCCGTGCCGCTGCGCCACGCCGCGCGCCCACGGCAGGAACGCGTCGTAGACCACCGCCCGGACGGGGCGCCCCGCCGCGGCCTCGGCGCGAAGGAGCTCCGCCAGCGTCTCCGACCCCGCGGACTCCAGGAGCCCCAGGTAGGCCGTGACGTCATTGCACTCGCCGAACCCGCCGGCGTCGCAGCCGTCGGAGACGGCCGCGAGGCGCACGGCCCCCACCGCGGCGGCGTCGGGCGTGCAGGTGGCGAGGATGTAGCGGGAGACGGCGAGCGTGGGGCGCAGGCCGTGGTGCGCGAGGCGCTTGGCGAACTGCAGCATCGGGTGGACGTGGCCCTGGCTCGGGTACGGCAGCAGCAGCACGTGCCCCCCGCCGGCGCCGAAGCCAACGACGACTTCCTGCGCTTCTTCACCGTGAGAAGCCATGGCTACTTGCTTACTTGACCAAGCTAGCTGCGCGTTGCACGTAGCTGTCCGTACCTTATCGGAGGCTCAGAGCACATGAGTAGCTATGTATATGTATCGATTTTAGTATATGAATGGCACGACGCGTGAGGAGCCAAGTGCGCTGTCGTATGCATGCGGATCGAGAGCTACGGCATGTATTAACAAACGCCGAGAGTGACGCGGAATGAAGGAGCAGCTAGCTGCACGACACCACCTGACTTTGACTTGGGGAAGCCTCGTGCCGCTGCTGCGCGTACGCCGGGCCGGGCGAGCTGCCGGAGTGCGCGCGCGCGAGGCCCCGGATTGCTCGCACGTCGGCATCGGCGGGTCGTCGGCGCGGCGCGCGTGCCGGAGTTTTCTTTTGCCCGGGCGCGGTTGCTTCTCTGGCGACGCCTGCCGCCCGGAGATTGGTTGCCTCAACTTGTGCTGTGGGGGTGCGATGCGCTGACCGCCGAGCCAGGGGCCGTGGCGACCTGGAGCAGAAAAGATCCCGCGGCGGTAGTAACACACTAGCACTGACCTGGGCCATGTTCAAAAAAAAAACACTGACCTGGGCCGGCTGTTTTTTCTTTTCTTCGAGAAGGTGATCTGGGCTATGGCCCGCGCCAACGGCCTGTCAGGTCTTTATGTATCGGCCTGTCGCCATGGGCTATTGTACCACCTTGATTGGGCTACACTTTCTCGGCTTGTTCTTTTCAAAAGAAAAACAAATAAGTTGGTGGGCTGAAAAGAAGAAAAATTGTGCAATTTTGCACAAACAAAGTACCAAAAAAGATTGCAACGGCACACAAAAAGTACATATAATCAGAACTCTTGCAGATTGCCGTGCAACTAAAAGGAGTGGTCAGTGCAGGAATTCTTAGGTCCCTCGCTATAATGCATGGTTACCTTCTATGATGCACATACCATCTAAAGGGGGAAAACGCTCCAAAGGAAAAATCCCTATGCCCCTACAAAAGCAATCTAAAAGGTTCTCTAGCCAACCAATACCAAAATCTTCTAAGATTGTTGTAAATAATTCATAAGGGTTCAAATGCATTTTTATACACGTGACCTTCCTTCAGTCACAACGAGAAGCACTATTGGGGTTTGAATGAATAGAAAACACAATCAACAATTCATATCAAAGTCAACCAACGTTAATCTTCATTCTAACTTGATTAGCCAACCCTCCCTCGAGTCGTATGCTTTCTGATCACTCTCCTATGCTCGTTACTTTTCTTTCAAACGTTAAGTCGTTGCAGGTCCTCGCCCTTCAGGTTGAAGGAGATGTGTACTCGACTTCCTTTAAGTAAGTAGTGGCCCATAATAGTAAAGATGTATAACAATAGTAGCTTAACCAAAGGGATAGACTTGAACTCTTCCACACCCCTTGATAGAGGTTTTAAGAGAACAACCTTTTGGGGATACCAATAGTGATCTTGTGTTTATCAAGTTTTTTTTCATGTGCCATGGCGATAATTGACAAAAATGACGATGAACCGTGCGTGTAAGAGTAACTACAATCAGACTCCTTAGATACCTGAGGGAGTCCTGGATTAAGGGGTCCTCGGATGGCCGGCCTATTTCTTATGGGCCGGACTCATGGGCCGCTTACTAAGCATTGGATTGATCGAAGGCACTGTCGCCAGGGAGGAAGCCTTAGGAGTCATGGCGTGTTTTCCAAGTTTGGCATAGTAGATAGGCATGTTTTTGCCCTGTGATGTGCAACCGACCTACGACGACTATATAAGCCGAGGGGTTTTAGATAGTAGGGCAGAGAAACTCATCTAGGGTTTTAGCTATTCGATCTCGAGGTAGATAAACTCTATAATCTTCATACCATCAATATAATCGAGCAGGACGTAGGGTTTTACCTCCATAGGAGGGCCCGAACCTGGGTAAACATCGTCTCCTTCGTCCCCTGTTACCATCGATCCTAGTCTAATAGCTCGGGACCCCCAATCCAAGATCCGCCGGTTTTCACACCGACATTGGTGCTTTCATTGAGAGTTCCGTTGTGATCGCCAAAGGAATCGATGGCTCGCGTTGTCATAAGCAACGAGATCTGCAGCCGGGATATCCTCATCCCTGGTCAGATCTTCAAAGGCAACGACGTCTTGTCGCATGCCGACCCGACCAGCCATCTTGGCTAGATCGGAAGCTTTGCCCCCGATCAAGAAATCAGATTCGGAACCCTAGAGTTTGTTGCCGATTCATGGGGAGAGCTTGTCTTGATGGAACCCTCAGCTCTCATGGAGGAGCCCGCAGATCCCGACGCCTTGACACCGAGGACATTGGACCCCACCTCTAAGGTGGCCTTCACCCTCATGTTGTCTAGAACGCCCAATCTAGTCGTTGTGCCCGGATCCGCTACAGCCAAACATGACCCGGACTCGCTGTCAAGCGACTCCGGAACCACGAAGTCATAGATCGACCCCGCGCGCTTCAGCGACACGCGTCCTACCGACGCCTCGTCCCTAAACAAGCTATTTGATCAGATTCAGACTATGCGTATGACTGACGACTAGACCCTGGTCTATGATCAGATCGGGCTTAAACCCGATGATAGGGAGATTTGCACCCCCTCGACCACTCACTTAGTCGCCATCATCAAGTGTCCGGCTAGGGGCTCGTCCTGCCAATGACCAAAATTAAAAACGATTAATACCCCAATTTCCGATCATCGAGACCTCGCTTGCAACCCAGACCCTGGAGTTTGCTCCGGAGATAGATCGGGATCGGTCCTTGATCTAGCGTGCAACTCGTAACCCGTGATTCCGGACTCACATCGTGGGGCGAAACCAAAGTTTTTCCCACCCATCACCCAAGTAGAGCACTCAAGAATCGCAGGAGAGTCCAAGTCTTTGGACTTACGGGATGTTAAACAATTACCAGGACAATCGGTTCATCATTTTTGGGCTAGACTCCTCCTCGCTAGAAACAAAGTATGAGGTTCTAGTGACCAGGAGGTAATGGCAACCTTCAGTCGCATTTGTCATGACGAAGGGATCCTCAACGCCCTGGCTCGTCGGCATATTCGCGACTTCACCGAGCTGTCGGACTTGGTACAAAAATACTGTGCCATGGAGAGCACCTGGAAAGCCGAACGGCTACTTTCGGAACGAATCTCTACTGCATACCCTAGAAGAGATTGGAAAAAGAGGATACCTCCGAAGTGGCTAGCTGAACTCAAACCCGCCGAAAAGAGATATAGACCCTTGATACATCTCTAACGTATCTATAATTTTTGATTGTGTCATGCTATTATATTATCTGTTTTCGATGTTTTATATGCATTAATATGCTATTTTATATTATTTTTGGGACTAACCCATTAATCTAGAGCCTAGTGTCAGTTTATGTTTTTTCCTTGTTTTTGAGTATTGCAGATATGGAATATTACACGGAGTCCAAACAGAATAAAA
This sequence comes from Hordeum marinum, assembly GCA_022496015.1. Taxonomy (NCBI): domain Eukaryota; kingdom Viridiplantae; phylum Streptophyta; class Magnoliopsida; order Poales; family Poaceae; genus Hordeum; species Hordeum marinum. Next base: position 366,859,325 of record CM039676.1, on the reverse strand, counting down.
TCTCCGCGATGATTTTTCTGGAACAAAAGAGATCTACCAGGCTTGGAGTGTACAACAGGGAAGCTGCCAGGAGGTCACAAGCCAGGAGGCGCGGCCACCCACCCTGGCCACGCCTAGCAAGCTTGCCACCTCCTGGAAGGACTCCTAGCCCTAATCTTCATCCTATAAATACCCAAATATTCCCCCAATACCAAAAAGAGCCCCGCAAATACTTTTCCGCCGCCAGAAGCCTCCGTTCTCGAGAGATCCAATCTTGGAGCCTTTTCCGGTAACCTGCCAGAGGGGGATCCGATCACGGAGGGCATCTACATCAACTCCATTGCCCCTCCGACGATGCGTGAGTAGTCTACCATAGACGTATGGGTCCATAGCTAGTAGCTAGATGGCTTATTCTCTCTCTTTGTGCTTCAATACCATGTTCTTCATGATCTTCATGGAGATCTATCCGATGTAATACTCTTTTGCGGTGTGTTTGTCGAGATCCGATAAATTGTGGGTTTGTGTTCAGATTATCCATGAATATTATTTGAGTCTTTCCTGAATTCTTATATGCATGATTTCATATATTTGCAAGTCTCTTAGAGTTATTGGTTTGGTTTGGCCAACTAGATTGGTAATTCTTGCAATAGGAGAAATGCTTAGTTTTGGGTTCAATCTTGTGGTGTCCTCACCAGTGACAAAGTAGGGGTAGCGAGGCACGTATTGTATTGTTGCTAAAACGGGTCCTTTCCCGAGAAAAAGTTTCTCTCGAAAGAATTGAGTGGGAGGAAGATAGAACTTGATGAGGTTGTTGAACCTTTGTTTCAACCAGAGAGTAGCGCAGCACAAAAAGATGTTTCTATGGAACCTACGTCAGTTGAAGAGGAAGTAAATGATAATGATCATGAAGCTCCAGATCAAGTTACTATGAACATCGTAGGTCGACAAGGATGCGTATGTTGGAAATATGCCCTAGAGGCAATAATAAATTGGTTATTATCATATTTCCTTGTTCATGATAATTGTTTATTATCCATGCTATAATTGTGTTGATCAGAAACTCAGATACATGTGTGGATACATAGACAACACCATGTCCCTAGTATGCCTCTAATAGACTAGCTCGTTGATCAAAGATGGCAATGGTTTCCTACTCATGGACATGAGATGTCATTTGATAACGGGATCACGTCATTAGGAGAATGATGTGATGGACAAGACCCAAACTACAAACGTAGCATATGATCGTGTTAGTTTATTGCTACTGTTTTCTGCATGTCAAGTATTTGTTCCTATGACCATGAGATCATGCAACTCACTAACACCGGAGGAGTACCTTGTGTGTATCAAACGTTGCAACGTAACTAGGTGACTATAAAGGTCCTCTACAGGTATCTTCGAGGGTGTCTGCTGGGTTGGCATGGATCAAGACTGGGATTTGTTACTCCGTGTGACGGAGAGGTATCTCAGGGCCCACTCGGTAATACAACATCACAATAAGCCTTGCAAGGAATATGACTAAGTGTTAGTCACGGGATCTTGTATTACAAAACGAGTAACAGACTTGCTGGTAACGAGGTTGAACTAGGTATGGAGATACCGACGATCGAATCTCGGGCAAGTAACATACCGAAGAACAAAGGGAACATCATACGGGATTAACTGAATCCTTGACATAGAGGTTCGACCGATAAAGATCTTCGTAGAATATGTAGGAACCAATATGGGCATCTAGGTCCCGCTATTGGTTATTGACCGTAGAGGTGTATCAGTCATGTCTACATAGTTCTCAAACCCGCAGGGTCTGCACACTTAAGGTTCGGTGACGTTTCGGTAGTATAGAGTTATGTATGATGGTGACCGAAGGTTGTTCGGAGTCTCGGATGAGATCCCGGTCATCGCGAGGAGCTCCAGAATGGTCCGGAGGTAAAGATTGATATATAAGAAGTCCTGTTTTGGTCGCCGGAAAAGTTTCGGGCTCATCGATAGTGTTCCGGGAGTGCCGGTAGTGTACCCGGGGACCATCGGGAGAGGTATTTCGACACAAGAGGCTACATTGCTGTCGGAGGAGGTAAACCAGCCCTTGGTGGGCTGGCCAAAGCCTCCTCTAAGGACCCATGCGGCTGTAGTAGTTTTAGAAGGAAAAAATCCAAAGGTGGAGAGGTGGAAAGAGTTTCCAAATGGAAAGGAGGAATCCTACTCCTAATAGGATTGGAGTAGGACTCCTCCACCTCCGATTTCGACCAAACCTTGAGGGTTTGAGGCTGCCTCCTCCCCTCCCTCCCTCCTATATATACTAGAGAATTTAGAGGAAAAAGCTAACCCTAATAGCCACGTGCTACCTCTCCTCTAGATCGCAGTTTTTCCTCTAGATCGGTTTTTAGTGGTGCTTAGGCGAAGCCCTGCTGGAATAGCTCCACCACCATCGCCGCAACACTGTTGTGCTGCCGGAGAACTCATCTACCTCTCCGCTCCCTCTTGCTGGATCAAGAAGGCGGAGATCGTCATCGAGTTGTATGTGTGCTGAACGCGAAGGTGTCGTCCGTTCAGCGCTAGATCGGAAGGACCATGATCAAAATCGCGAGACGTATCATGATGAGATCGCGGGACGAATCGTGATGAGTTCGCGGGACGGATCGTGATTGGATCGCGGGACGGATTGTTATGAGATCATGGGATTCTCGGCGATTTGGATCGCGAATACGTTCGACTACACCAACCGCGTTTCTCAACGCTTCCCGCTTAGCGATCTACAAGGGTATGTAGATCCACTCTCCCTCTCGTAGATGCTCATCACCATGGATAGATCTTGCATGTGCATAGGAATTTTTTTGTTTCCCATGCAACGTTCCCCAACAGTGGTATCAGAGCTAGGTCTATGTGTAGATGAGATCTCGAGTAGAACACAAAGAGTTTGTGGGCGTTGATGCTTAGATTGCTTCCTCCCTTGGTCGTGTTTTATTTTAGCGGTATTGTGGAATGAAGTGGCCCAGACCAACCTTACTCATATGCTTACGAGAGACCGGTTCCATTGACTGATGTGTAGCCTCGTTGCACAAAGATGGATGGCGGGTGTCTGTTTCTCCTACTTTAGTTGGATCGGATTCGACAAAGGCGGTCCTTGAGAAGGTTGAAAAGCAACTTATGTATCACCGTTGTGGTTTTTGCGTAGGTGAGAATTGTTCTTGCTAGATACCCGTAGCAGCCACGTAAAACATGCAACAACAATTAGAGGACGTCTAACTTGTTTTTGCAGGGTATGTTATGATGTGATATGGCCAATTACATGATGAGATATATGTGATGTATGAGATGATCATGTTTTGTATAGAATATCACGACTTGCATGTCGATGAGTACGACAATCGGCAGGAGCCATAGGGTTTTCTTTAATTATTGTATGACCTGCGTGTCAATCATTAAGTGCTATGTAATGCTTTACTTTATCGCTAAACGGTAGCAATAGTAGTAGAATCATGGTGGGCACGACAACCCTGATGGTGACACGTTGATGGAGATCAAGATGATGGAGATCATGGTGTCATGCCGGTGACGATGGCGATCATGTCGGTGCTTTCAAGATGGAGATCAAAAGCACAAGTTCATGGCCATATCATGTCACTTATGATTTTCATGTGATGTTAATCCTTTTATGCATCTTGTTTTGCTTAGGACGACAGGTAGCATTATAAGGTGATCCCTCACTTAAATTCAAGATGAATTGTGTTCTCCCCGAGTGTGCACCGTTGCGAAAGTTCGTCGTGTCGAGACACCACGTGATGATCGGGTGTGATAGACTCTACGTTCACATACAATGGGTGCAAGCCAGTGTTGCACATGAGAACACTCGGGTTAAACTTGACGAGCCTAGCATGTACAGACATGGCCTCGGAACACAAGAGACCGAAAGGTCGAACATGAGTCATATAGTAGATATGATCAACATGATGATGTTCACCATTGAAACCACCTCAACTCACGTGATGATCGGACTTGAGTTGGTGAATTTGGATCATGTATCACTCGAATGACCGGAGGGATGTCAATTTGAGTGGGATTTCTTAAGTAATATGATTAATTGAACTCATTATCATGAACATAGTCAGTAGTGTCTTTGCAAATTATGTTGTAGATTACTTGCTTGCACTGTAGCTCCCTTGAGTTTTTTTATATGTTCCTAGAGAAATAGAGTTGAAAGATGATGGTAGCAATATTGCAGACTTGGGTCTGTGATCTGAGGATTGTCCTCATTGCTGCACAGAAGGCTTATGTCCTTAATGCACCGCTCGGTGCGCCAACCCCCCTAGCGTCGTCTGTAGATGTTGTGAACATCTGATAGGCGCGTTTTGATGACTACTTGATAGTTTAGTGCATCATGCATTACGGCTTAGAATTGAGGCTCCGAAACATTTTGAACGTCATGGAACATATGAGACTTTCTAAGAGCTGAAATTAGGATCTCAGGCTCGTGCCCGTGTTCTGAGATATGAGATCTCCAACAAGATTCTTTGCCTGCAAGATGAAAGAGAATATCTCAATCGTTGAGCCTGTGCTCAAATTGTCTGGGTGCTACAATCGCTGGAATCGAGTGGGAGTTGATCTTCCATATAAGATAGTGATTGATATAGTTCTCCAAGTCACTATCACTAAGCTACTAGAACTTGGTGATGAACTATAAAATGCCAGGGATAGAAATAATGATCGGTGATCCGTTCCCGATGTTTGACACCGTGAAGGTACAAATCAAGAAGGAGCGTCAAGTGTTGATGGTTAGTAAAACCACTAGTTTCGAGAAGGGCAAGGGCAAGGAGGGAAACTTCATGGATGGCAAGTCGGTTGCTGCTCCAATGAAGCAACCTAAAGTTGAACCCAAACCCGAGACTAAGTGCTTCGATTATGAGGAGAGCGGTCGCTGAAGCGGAACAACCCTAGATACTTGGTAGATAAGAAGGCTGGCAACATCGACAGAAGTATATTTGATATACATGTTATTGATGTGTACCTTGCGAGTACTCCTTGTAGCACCTAGGTATTGGATACTGGTTTGGTTGCTAAATGTTAGTAACTCGAAATAAAAGCTATGGAATAAAGGGAGAACTAGCTAAGGGTGAGGTGACAATGTGTGTTGGAAATGTTTCCAAGGTTGATGTGATCAACATCACACGCTCTCTCTATCTTCGGGATTAGTGACAAACCTAAATAAATGTTATTTGGTGTTTTGCGTTGAGCATGAACGTGATTAGATCGTGTTTATTGCAATATGGTTATTCATTTAAGTTAGAGAATAATGGATATTCTGTTTACATGAATAATACCTTCAATGGTCATGCACCCAGTGAGAATGGTTTGTTGAATCTTGATCGCAGTAATACACATGTTCATAACATTGATGCCAAAAGATACAAAGTTAATAATGATAGTACGACATACTTGTGGCACTACCACTAAATGTCATATTGGTGTAAAGCGCATGAAGAAACTCCATGCTGATGGATCTTTCGACTCATTCGATTTCGAATCGGTTGAGACATGCGAACCATGCCTCTTGGGCAAGATGACTAACGACCCTGTTTTCCGGATGGATGGAGCGGGCAAGTGATTTATTGGAAATGATACATGTTGATGTATGCAATCCAATGAGTCTTGTAGCGTGTGGTGGATATCGTTATTTTCTTACCTTCACTGATGATTTTGAGTAGATATAGTGTATATTTACTTAATGAAACACAAGTCTAAATCATTTGAAAGGTTCAAGCAAATTCAGAGTGAAGCTTAAGATCATCATGACAAGAAGATAAAAATGTCTGTGATATGATCGTGGAGGTGAATATCTGAGTTACGAGTTTGGCATACAACTTTAGACAATGTGAAAGTTCTTTCACAACTCACGCCACCTGGAACACCATAGTGTGATGGTGTGTCCGAATGTCATAGTCATACTCTATTGGATATGGTGCATGCTATGATGTCTCTTATCGTTTTGCTACTATAATTTTGGGGTTATGCATTAGAGGCAACTACATTCACTTTAAATAGGGCACCGTCTAAATCTATTGGGATGACACCATGTGAATTACGGTTTGATAGAAACCTAAGCTGTCATTTCTTAATGTTTAGGGCTGTGACGCTTGTGTGTAAATTGTTTTCACCTAATGAGCTCGAACCCAAAGAGGACAAATGCATCTTCATAGAATACCCTAAGAACAGTTGGGTGAACCTTCTATCTCAGATCCAAGCATAAAATGTTTGTTGCTAAAACTGGGTCCTTTCTCGAGAAAGAGTTTCTCTCGAAAGAATTGAGTGGGAGGAAGATAGAACTTGATGAGGTTGTTGAACCTTTGTTCAACCAGAGAGTAGCGCAGCGCAGGAAGATGTTTCTCTGAAGCCTACGTTAGTTGAAGAGGAAGTTAATGATGATGATCATGAAGCTTTGGATCAAGTTACTATCGAACCTTGTAGGTCAACAAGGATGTGTACTGCTCCTGAGCGGTATGACAACCCTGTCTTGGAGGTCATGTTGTTGGACAACAATGAACCTACGAGGTGTGGAGAAGCGATGATGGGCCTAGATTCTGACAAATGGTTAGAGGCCATGAAATCCGAGAAAGGATCCATGTATGAAAACCAAGTATAGACTTTGGTAGACTTGCTCGTGGGACGGCAGGTCGTCGAGTACAAATGGACCTTTGAGATGATGACATATGCTGATGGTAAATGTCACCATTTATAGAGCTCGACTTGTCGCAAAGAAGTTTCCGACAAGTTCAAGGAGTTGACTGCGATGAGACTTTCTCACTTGTAGCGATGCTAAAGTCTGTTGGAATTATGTTAGCAGTTGCCGCATTTTTCAATTATGAAATCTGGCAGATGGATGTCAAAACATCGTTTCCTTCCTTAAGGAAAGGTTGTATGAGATACAACTAGAAGGTTTTGTCAGTCCTAAGGATGCTAAAACGTGAGCAAGCTTCAATGATCCATCTGTGGACTGAAGGAAGCATCTTGGAGTTGGAATATACACTTTGATGAGGTGATCAAAGTTTTTGAGTCTATACAAAGTTTATGAGAAACTTGTATTTAAAATAAAGTGAGTGGGAGCACTATAGAGTTTCTGATAAGCATATGTGGTTGACATATTGTTGATCGAAAATGATGTAGAATTTCTGGAAAGCATAAAGGGTTGTTTGAAAGGATTTTTTCAAAGGAAGACCTGGATAAAGCTACCTAATTGTTGAGCATCGAGATCTATAGATATAAATCAAGATGCTTGATGAGACTATGAATGAGTACATACCTTGACAAGATTTTGAAAGAGTTCAAAATGGATCAGTCAGAGAGAAGTGTTCTAGCCTGCTTTGTAAGGTATGAAGGTGAGTGAGACTCAAAGTTCGACCACGACAGAAGAAAGAGAAAGGACGAATGTCATCCCCTATGCCTTAGCCATAGGCTCTGTATAGTATGCCATGCTGTGTACCTCACCTGTGTGTGCCTTGCCATGAGTCCATCAAGGCGTACAAGAGTGATCCAGGAGTGGATCACTGGACAGTGGTCAAGATCATCCTGAGTAACTAAAAGACTAAGGAAATGTTTCTCTATTATGGAGGTAAGAAAGAGTTCATCATAAAGAGTTATGTCGATGAAAACTTTGACACCAATCCGGATGACTCTTAGTAGCAATCCTATATGTATAGTAGAGCAGCCATTTGGAATAGCTCCAAGTAGAGTGTGGTAGCAGTGTTTATAGTTTGACATAGAGATTTGCAATTTACACATGGATCTAAATGTCGCAGACTCGTTGATTATAAGACCTCTATCACATGTAAGATCGAGCCCTAGAACTCATTGGGTGTTAGATTCATAACAATGCGAATCACATGGTGATGTGAACTAGATTATTGACTCTAGTGCAAGTGGGGGACTGTTGGAATTATGCTCTAGAGGCAATAATAAATTGGTTATTATCATATTTCCTTGTTCATGATAATAATTTATTATCCATGCTATAATTGTGTTTATCGGAAACTCAGATACATGTGTGGATACATAGACAACACCATGTCCCTAGTATGCCTCTAATAGACTAGCTCGTTGATCAAAGATGGATATGGTTTCCTAGTCATGGACATGAGATGCCATTTGATAACGAGATCACGTCATTAGGAGAATGATGTGATGGACAAGACCCAAACTACAAACGTAGCATATGATCGTGTCAGTTTATTGCTAATGTTTTCTGCATGTTAAGTATTTGTTCCTATGACCATGAGATCATGCAACTCACTAACACCGGACGAGTACCTTGTGTGTATCAAACGTCGCAACATAACTGGGTGACTATAAAGGTGCCCTACATGTATCTCCGAGGGTGTCTATTGGGTTGGCATGGATCAAGACTGGTATTTGTTACTCCGTGTGACGGAGAGGTATCTCAGGGCCCACTCGGTAATACAACATCACAATAAGCCTTGTAAGCAATGTGACTAAGTGTTAGTCACGGGATCTTGTATTACGGAACAAGTAAAGAGACTTGCCGGTAACGAGATTGAACTAGGTATGGAGATATCTACAATAGAATCTCGGGCAAGTAACATACCGATGAACAAAGGGAACATCATACGAGATTAATTGAATCCTTGACATAGAGGTTCGACCGATAAAGATCTTCGTAGAATATGTAGGAACCAATATGGGCATCCAGGTCCCACTATTGGTTATTGACCGTAGAGGTGTCTCCGTCGTGTCTACATAGTTCTCGAACCCGGAGGGTCTGCACACTTAAGGTTCGGTGACGTTTCGGTAGTATAGAGTTATGTATGGTGGTGACCGAAGGTTGTTCGGAGTCCCGGATGAGATCCTGGACATCGCGAGGAGCTCCAGAATGGTCCAAAGGTAAAAATTGATATATAGTAAGTCCTATTTTGGTCGCCGGAAAAGTTTCAGGCTCATCGTTAGTGTACCGGGAGTGCCGGTAGTGTACCGGGGGACCATCGGGAGAGGTATTTCGACCCAAGAGGCTACATGGGCTGTGGGAGGAGGTAAACCAGCCCCTGGTGGGCTGGCCAAAGCCTCCTCTAAGGGCCCATGCGGCTGGAGTGGTTTGAGAAGGAAAAAATCCAAAGGTGGAGAGGTGGAAAGAGTTTCCAAGTGAAAAGGAGGAATCCTACTCCTAATAGGATTGGAGTAGGACTCCTTCACCTCCAATTTCGACCAAACCTTGATGGTTTGAGGCTGCCTCCTCCCCTCACTCCCTCCTATATATACTAGAGGATTTAGAGGAAAAGGCTAACCCTAATAGCCACGTGCTACCTGTCCTCTAGATCGCAGTTTCTCCTCTAGATCGGTTTTCAGCGGTGCTTAGGCAAAGCCCTACTGGAATAGCTCCACCACCATCGCCGCAACGCCTTAGCGCTTCCGGAGAACTCATCTACCTCTCCGCTCCATCTTGCTGTATCAAGAAGGCGGAGATCGTCATCGAGCTGTATGTGTGTTGAACGCGGAGGTGCCGTCCGTTCGGCGCTAGATCGGAAGGACCGTGATCAAGATCGCGAGACGGATCGTGATGAGATCGCAGGACGGATCGTGATGAGTTCGCGGGACGGGTCGTGATTGCATCGCGGGTCGGATCATGATGAGATCGCGGGATGCTCAGCGATTTGGATCGCGAAGACGTTCGACTACACCAATCGCATTTCTTAACGCTTCCCGCTTAGTGATCAACAAGGGTATGTAGATCCACTCTCCCTCTCGTAGATGCTCATCACCATGGATAGATCTTGCATGTGCGTAGGAAATTTTTTGTTTCCCATGCAACATTCCCAACAGTGACAAAGTAGGGGTAGTGAGGCACGTATTGTATTGTTGCCATCAAGGGTAACAAGATGGGGTTTTCACCATATTGCTTGAGTTTATCCCTCTACATCATGTCATCTTACCTAATGCGTTACTCTGTTCTTCATGAACTTAATACTCTAGATGCAGGCACGAGTCGGTCAATGTGTGGAGTAATAGTAGTAGATGCAGAATCATTTCGGTCTACTTGACACGGACGTGATGCCTATATGCATAATTATTGCCTTGGATATCTTCATAATTATTCGCTTTTCTATCAATTGCTCGACAGTAATTTGTTCACCCATCGTGATACTTTCCTTCAAGAGAGAAGGCTCTAGTGAAACCTATGGTCCCTGGGTTTACTTTCCATATTACATTTTCAGATTTATAAACCAAAAATACCAAAAATATCTTGCTGCAATTTATTTACCTTTTACTTTCCGCAATCTTTTACATCTGTCTCTATCAGATGTAATACTTGCAAATAACTGTGAAGGGATTGACAACCCCTTTATACCGTTAGGTGCAAGAGTTTGATTGTTTGTGTACGTGCATCCATTTGTGACTTGCTTGCTCGTCCTACTGGATTGATACCTTGGTTATCAACAACAGAGGGAAATACTTATCTAGTTTGTTGCATCACCCTTTCCTCTTCAAGGGAAAACCAACACACGCTCAAGAGGAAGCAACCCCCTATGGGGGTCAGAACTGTCCTTGACAGACTATTGGATAAGCCATGCCCTATACATTGTGTATTGCTGAACACAAGCCTGACTCACAGCCTTAGAGCTTGCTGGGTCGTCACGTAGGTCACAAAAGGTGGTGAGGCCATCCTCGAGGCACTACCGCCGAACAGGCACTCCACATCGCCACCAGAACACAATGCTGAAGTCATGACGATCTAAGAAATATTCCCCTCAAGGGACAGGAGGAAAAGAGCTATTGGAGAACTCGAACAATTCTATCATGTGGCAGCAACAAGTTCATGGGTAGACATACCCATCACCTTCGGACATACTGACCAACCATCCATCCGTCCCGGTCATACACTGGCCGCACTGGTCTTAAACCCCATTGTCGATGGCTTTAGGCTGTAGAAAGTGCTAATGGATGTCGGGAATGGTTTAAACCTTATCTACTAAGATACCCTGGAAAAAATGCAGTTTGACCGATCTCGTATTGAGCATAGCAACATAAAATTCCGGGGGATCATTCCTGGGAAAGAGGCGCGTTGTTCAGGACGTATCACCCTGGACGTAGTGTTCGGCATGCCCGAAAACTACCGATCTAAGGAACTTCTCTTCCATATTGTGCCCTTCCCCAGCGGCTACAATGCCTTATTGGGGCGTGACGCCTTCACAAAATTCCAGGCTATACCATATTCTGGGTATATGAAGCTCAAGATGCCAGGCCCAAACGGGGTAATCACAGTCGCCAGTGATCCGAATATAGCCCTTCGAGCTGAAAAAGAAACAGCAGCGCTCTCCCTCGAGGCACTAGTTGAGACCTTTGCTGCAGAGGAATTGACCGCAATCCAGTCAACAGTAGATAATGACGATGTGATCCTTAGCAAAAGGCCCAAACCCACATCCTTTAAACCTGTAGATGAAATTGTTAAATTTTAGGTACACCCAATGGACCCTAATAATATAGCGTCCATTAGAGCTCAGCTGGACCCCATGGTGGACGAGGCGCTACAAGCATTCTTACGAGAAAACAGGGACAACTTCGCCTGGCATCCTTATGATATGCCAGGAATCCCATGGCGATTAGCAGAACATAGTCTGAACATCATCGCAGGCTTCAAGCCCATTAAACAGACTCTGCGCCACTTTTCCGAGCCCAAACGACAAGCTATGGGTGAAGAATTAGCCAAATTGCTAGAGACTGGATTCATACGGGAGATCAAGCACCCCAAATGGTTGGCAAACCTGGTGACGGTTGCAAAGAAAGACAAATCATGTCGGTTGTGTGTCGACTTTAAAGAGCTCAACAAATCCTGTCCTAAGGACTCTTTCCCCTTACCATGCATAGACCAGATTATTGACGCCACAGCCGGCTACGACTCATTGTGTTTCCTCGATGCTTATACCAGATACCATGATATAAAAATGAAGGAACCCGATCAATCTGCAACCACGTTCATCACCCTTACTAGCCATTCTGCTTCAACATGATGCCTTTCGGGATAAAAACGTTGGGTCTACGTACCAGCGCATGATCCAGACTTCTCTCGCAAAATAGGTCGGTAAAACAGTCGAGGAATACGTGGAAGATGTGGTCATCAACACCAAACACGTCAGCCAGTTGATTGATGACCTAAGGCAAACCTTTGCCAGCTTACGTGACTACGATATATGTCTCAGTCCGGAGAAATGTGTCTTTGAAGTTCCAGTTGGTAAACTGCTCGTATTCATCGTTTCCCACAAAGGAATAGTAGTGAATCTGGCTAAGATCCGTGCCCTATCCGAACTTGCAATTCCCATAGAGCTAAAGCATATCCAAATGTTGGTGGGTTGCGTGGCGGCGTTAAGCCGCTTTATCTCCCGCCTCGGTGAAAAGGCTTTACCGCTCTACAGGTTGCTGAAATGGACCAATAATTTCGAATGGACTAATGAAGCAGCGGCTGCATTACAAGAAATTAAAACACTATTGGCAAGCAACCACATATTCACAGTGCCAGGCGTTGGTGAACCAATGTTATTGTACATATTAGCCACCAACCAACTCATTAGCGCGGTGCTCGTCATCAAACGAGATGAGGAGGGACACAAATTCCGGATACACAAGCCGGTCTATTACGTGTCAGAAGTACTAACGCAGTGCAAGTCCAGATACCCGCATTACCAGAATATATCCTATACAATATTTATGGTATCACGAAAACTAAGACACTACTTTCAAGAGTGTTCGGTCACGGTGGCATCCGAAGTACCCCTGAACGACATAATCAACAACATGGACGCCACTGGCCACATAGCCAAATGGGCCATTGAGCTCCTTCCTTTTGAAATTGGTTACAAGCAATGACGAGCTATTAAATCTCAGGTGCTGGAAGATTTCCTCGCCGAATGGATAGAGGCCGAGCTCCCCAGGAAATTTAGTACATACTCCCATTGGACGATGTACTTTCACGGATCCAAAACATTGGCCAGACTGGGGGCAGGAGTTATCCTCACATCCCCCATAGGTGACAACGTCCGATAAGTGTTGCAAATCATGTATGCCAATTCGAACAACTCAGCCGAATATGAAGCACTTTTGCACGGTCTTCGGATGGCAGCCTCAATGGGCATACAACGGCTGGAAGTACAAGGAGACTCCAACTTGGCCATCTCCCAAATCAACAGCGAATTCAATGCCAAAAACCCGAAGATGGTGGCATATAGAAACGTCGTCCTCAAGATATCCACACGGTTCGAGGGGCTAGAATTCCATCATGTCGCTAGTGACAACAACCAAGCCACTCACATACTGGCCCGCATGGGGGCCAAACGCGACCCTGTCCGAACAAACACTTTCCTGGAATGGATATTTAAGCCTTCAGTGGTTTGGCAAGACGATAATAAGGGTGTCGGACTCATCAGTGCGGAAGAGGTTGTTCCCCCTTATAAACTAACCAGACGACCAAATCATCGGCGGCTCCTTCATGGATGAAATGCCCTCGTCTCATGAGGTCATGGTAGTAATCGCGCCATGGACCGAGCCCTTCCTTGCCTACCTTCTTCGCAAAGAACTCCCCAACGATCAGGCAGAGGCGCGATGCATAATTTGGCGATCCAACTCCTATAAAGTCCACGAGGGTGAGTTATACAGGAAAAGCACCACCAAAGTACTACAATGGTGCATATCTGAGGAAGAAGGACGACATCACTTAACCGAAGTCCACACAGGAATGGGCAACCATCACGCCGCGACAAGGGACTTAGTAAGAAAGGCCTTTCAGGCTGGTTTCTTCCGGCCCACCGCTCAAGTGGACGCCCAGTCGCTTGTCAAGCATTGTGTGGGATGTCAACTTTTTGCAAATCAAAGTCACATGCCCCCAACAGCTCTTCGGACTACTCCGATTACCTGGCCTTTTGCGGACTGGGGGTTGGATATGGTCAAACGACCTAAAGGGGGGACCAAGAAGAATAAATACCTACTCGTCATGGTTGACAAATTCACCAAATGGATAGAAGCAAAACCTGTCAAATCAGCCAAGTCTGGACCAGTAATCGACTTTATATCCGGCATGGTACACCGTTACGGCGTCCCGCACAGTATAATAACGGACAATGCATCCAACTTCACAGCCCAAGAGGTAAAGGACCGGTGCGCAAATATGGGCATCAAGCTCGATTACGCATCGATGTATCACCCGCAGACCAATGGACAAGTCGAACGGGCCAGTGGACTCATCACGAGTGGTATTAAACCACATTTGGTCTGATCTCTGCATGAATCCACCTGCCATTGAGTAGAGGAGCTCAACTCCATTTGTGGGGCATGCGTACCACCCCAAAACGATCAGCGGGATACACACTGTTCTTCATGGTCTACTGGGAAAAAGTAATCCTTCCCCATGACATTATTCACGATGCAGCAAGGGTGCGCATGTACAAAGAAAAGGAGACCGAGTTAGATTGGCACGACGACCTAGACGCCTTAGAAGGAGAGCGCGACATAGCTCGGGCTCGATCTACTTTTACTCAACAGCAGGCCCGACGTTACCAAAGTAGGGAGGTCAGGGAAAAATTATATAATGTGGGTGAACTCGTCTTACGGCTCCCGGAGAAGCAGAAGCATAAACTCAATCCCAAATGGGAGGGTCCCTTTGACGAAGTACTCGCAGGAGGGGCTTACCATCTTCAAAACCCGTCGGATAACCTCCTCGTACAAAACCCATGGAACGCAGCTTGTCTTTGGTGCTTCTACAGCTGGGCCATTGTCGTCATAATCTTTACCCTCCTTTTTCTTTTCTTTCTTTTTTATTTTCTTTACCTCCTACGTTGATTTTTGGAGGGTTTGGATTTTTTTTCTTCCCAAGTCTATGTTCGGCTGAACGGATTTTGTATTAAGATTTTCGGCATACATCCTCTAATGTTAAATCCGAACACAACACCTGGGGGCTTGTTCCTGAAGCCGATGATTTTATATTCTAAGCATCAATTCACATTTATCAGGTATGTTATGACCCACAAGTATAGGGGATCTATCGTAGTCCTTCCGATAAGTAAGAGTGTTGAACGCAACGAGGAGCGAAAGGAAATGACAAGCGGTTTTTAGTAAGGTATTCTCTGCAAGCACTGAAATTATCAGTAATAGATAGTTTTCTGATAAGATAATTCATAATGGGTAGCAAGTAACAATTGTGACAAAGATGCAGCAAGGTGGCCCAATCCTGTTTATAGCAAAGGACAAGCCTGGACAAACTCTTATATAAAGCAAGGTGCTACCGAGGACACATGGGAATTTCTGTCAAGCTAGTTTTCATCATGATCATATGATTCGCGTTTGTTACTTTGATAAGTTGATATGTGGGTGGACCGGTGCTTGGGTGCTGCCCTTACTTGCACAAGCCTCCCACTTATGATTAACCCCTCTCGCAAGCATCCACAACTATGAAATAAGAATTAAGATAAATCTAACCATAGCATGAAACATGTGGATCGAAATCAGCCCCTTACGAAGCAACGCATAAACTAGGGTTTAAGCTTCTGTCACTCTAGAAACCCATCATCTACTTATTACTTCCCAATGCTTTCCTCTAGGCCCAAAAAATGGTGAAATGTCATGTAGTCAACGTTCACATAACACCACTAGAGGAGAGACAACATACATTTCATCAAAATATCGAACGAATACCAAATTCACATGATTACTTATAACAAGACTTATCCCATGTACTCAGGAACAAACATAACTACTCACAAGGTATATTCATGTTCATAATCAGAGGAGTATTAATGATGATCAAGGATCTGAACATATGATCTTCCACCAAGTAAACCAACTAGCATTAACTACAAGGAGTAATCAACACTACTAGTAACCCACAGGTACCAATCTGAGGTTTTGAGACAAAGATTGGATACAAGAGATGAACTAGGGTTTGGAGAGGAGATGGTGTTGATGAAGATGTTGATGGAGATTGACCCCCTCTCGATGAGAGGATCGTTGGTGATGACGATGGCTTCGATTTCCCCCTCCGGGAGGGAAGTTTCCCCGACAGAACAGCTCCGCCGGAGCCCTAGATTGGTTCTACCCAAGTTTCGCCTCGAGACAGCGACGCTTTGCCCCAAAAGCTCTGTTATGATTTTTTTCCAGGTCAAAAGCCTCCATATAGCAGAAGATGGGGATCGGAGGGCTGCCAAGTGGGCCACAAGCCATAGGGGCACGCCTAGGGGGGTAGGGCGCGCCCCTGGCTTGTCACTGCCTGGTGGGCCCCCTGATGTATTTCTTTCACCCAATAATTTTTATATATTCCAAAATAATTCTCCGTAGATTTTCAGGAATTTTGGATTTGTGTAGAATAGGAATCTTAGATTTGCTCCTTTTCTAGTCCAGAATTCCAACTGTCGGCATTCTCCCTATTCATGTAAACCTTGTAAAATAAGAGAGAAAAGGAATAAATATTGTACCAAAATGTGTAGTAATAACCCATAATGCAATAAACATCAATATAAAAGCATGATGCAAAATGGACGTATCAACTCCCCCAAGCTTCGACCTCGCTTGTCCTCAAGCGAAAGCCGAAATCGATAAATGTGCCCACATGTTTAGAGATAGAGGTGTCGATAAAATGAAATACGGACATGAAGGCATCATGATCATCTTTAGAATAGCGACATATATTGTCATATAATTTCTTATGCTAAAGTAACAATTCATTCACAATGATAAAGTATGAATCAAGAACTCTATTAAGAACCGACAAACTACGATCTTAGTCATGAAAGCAATTCCAATTTATCATAACATAGGAAAGAGTCAATATAAGAGCTTGTAAAGCAAATCCACATACTCAATCGTCTTTTAGTATTTCACAATTGCTAACACTCACGAGGTACCTATGAGGTCAAAGCTTCAATCGAACACAGAGAAAGATAGGGGCTTATAGTATTGCCTCCCAACTATTTACCTCAAGGGTAATGTCAACAATAATAACTCATGCTCGTCCACTTCCGAGTGGATATATGTGTCTAGATCATTCCCCAACACATGACACTTGCCAGAAGATAAAATTGAAATAGAGAAAGTGATGGAGATCACCATGACTCTTGCATAAAGGTAAGTACTAGAAAATAAAAGTAACATATAGGCCCTTCGTAGAGGGAAGCAGAGGTTGTCATGCGCTTTTATAGTTGGATGCACAATTCCTTAATGCAAAAGAACGTCACTTTATATTGCCAATTGTGATAGAGAACTTTATTATGCAGTGTGTCGCGTTTATTTCTTCCCTATCACAAGTTCGTATAAAGTTTATTTTCCTCACACTAATAGATCACACATATTTAGAGAGAAATTTTTATTGCTTGCACCGATGACAACTTACTTGAAGGATCTTACTCAATCCATAGGTAGGTATGGTGGACTCTCACGGCAAAACTGGGTTAAGGGTATTTGGATGCACAAGTAGTATCTCTACTTGGTGCGGAAGTTTTGGCAGATATGAGGTGGGAGCAAGCGACACATGTTGAGTGATCTATAACAATATAACTTCTATTCGGAAATAAGAAAACATAAACCATTATGTTGTCTTGCTTGTCCACCATCAACTTCTTAACATATAATATTTTAATGAGTGCTCACAATCATAAAAGATGTCCAAGACAATATATTTATATGTGAACCTCTCTTTCTTTATTACTTCCTTTTAATTGCCTCAATGACCAACAACTATGTTTGTCAACCCAAACAGGTTTCAATCAACATACTTCTTATATGTGAAGTCATCACTCCCCATAAGATCATCATATATACTCTTTTCTTTTATTCTATACTTATTTCTATTTAACCTTTCTCAAGATCAAGATCATACCAAACAAGCAAAGCCCTCAGCTCAAAAGTATTTTTTTTATTATATAACTCTTGGACTTGCTTACATAGGAGGAATCACAACGCAAAAAATCAAAACTAGATCACACGAAGACTTTATTCTACTAGATCAAGATATAACCAAAAGAATTGAACTAAGAAAAACGATAAAAGTAAAAATAAAAGGTGTGATGGTGATACGATACCGGGGCACCTCCCCCAAGCTTGACAAAAGCCAAGGGGAGTGCCCATACCCGTGTGTTTAGTTGTCTTGCTTTGGAGACGTTGATGTTATATTCTTGGCGATGATGCCCTTCAGAATGTGATTCTCCTCCTCAAGCTTGTTATTTTGTTGTCTGAGATCCATTATTTCCTTGTGAAGTTTTCCAGTGATGGTTAGAGCACCCTTAACCCATGGATGTTTCATTGCTGCGGGGGAAGAAGCAACACTCCTTTTCATATTTTCAAAAGTAAGAAATTTAGCATTGGAAGGGATAACCGAATTCGGAATTGCTGAGCTCTGAAGTTCTTCCGGCAAGGCTCTAGGTTGTGGATGAGAGGTAACTTATTTGTCTTCCTCCATGGCATCTATCCTTTTCAAGTCAGCCTCCATCTCTTCTTCTGTAGCTTACCCGAAGTGGTTCTCCCCGACCGACTCTTGCGAAGACATCTTGCTCTAAATCTGTTGCAGAAACAGCTTAAAAAGAAAACAGGAGGTATTCTTGTGATACGAGAGTAAAAACCTTCGAGAGATTATATAATGATTTTTTACTGACAAGAAGGAGTATACCACAAGAAAACGGAGTCCGTATGGTACACAAGGTGACCACAAGCCACAGGGGCGTGCCCAGAGGGGTAGGGCGCGCCCCTTGGCTTGTCGCCTCCTCGTGCACTATTCAGGCTACTCTAAATTTTCCTAATTTTTAAATATTCCAAAACAGATAAAAATTGCCATTGAAAAACTTTTGGAGTCTATTTACTTACCGTACCACATACCTATTCCTTTTCGGAGTCTGAAACGTTCTGGTAAGTCTCTCTAATGTACTCCTCCGGAGTTATGGTATTGATGATATTGGTTTCAACATTTATGGGAGTACCTAAGATATAATGTTTGATTCTTTGATTGTTCACCACCTTCGAGTTTGTGCCTTCGGCGTTGTTAATCTTGATGGCACCAGAACGGTATACCTCCTCGATAACGTATGGACCTTCCCATTTAGAGAGAAGTTTTCCTGCAAAAAATCTTAAAAGAGAATTGTATAGCAAGACATGATCACCTACATTAAATTCACGCTTTTGTATCCTTCTATCATGCCATCTCTTAACCTTTTCTTTAAACAACTTGGCATTCTCATAGGCTTGGGTTCTCCATTCATCAAGTGAGCTAATATCAAATAATCTGTTCTCACCAGCAAGTTTTAAATCATAATTGAGCTCTTTGATTGCCCAATAAGCTTTATGTTCTAGCTCTAGAGGTAAGTGACATGCTTTACCATAAACCATCTTATACCGAGACATACCCATAGGGTTTTTGTAAGCAGTTTTATAAGCCCACAATGCATCATCAAGTTTCTTAGATCAATTCTTCCTAGATCTATTAACAGTCTTGTGCAAAATCAATTTAATTTCTCTATTGCTCAATTCTACTTGACCACCAGACTGAGGATGATAAGGAGATGCAATTTTGTGATTAACATCATATTTAGCGAGCAATTTACGAAAAGCACCATGAATAAAGTGTGAACCACCATCATTCATCAAATATCTAGGGACTCCAAATCTAGGGAAAATAACTTCTTTAAGCATTTTAATAGAAGTGTTATGATCAGCGGTACTAGTTGGAATAGCTTCTACCCACTTAGTAACATAATCAACAACAACTAGAATATGAGTATACCCGTTAGATTATGGAAAATGCATTTCCTGATTGAGTAACATAATCAAAACCCCAAACATCAAATGGTTCAATAACAAGAGAGTAATTCATAGGCATTTCCTGACGTCTAGAAATATTACCAATTCTTTGACATTCATCACAAGACAAGACAAACTTACGAGCATCCTTGAAGAGAGTAGGCCAACAAAACCCAGATTGTCATACCTTATGTGGAGTTCTATCTCCAGCATGGTGTCCTTCGTAGGCTTCGGAGTGACACTTGCGTAAGATCTGTTCCTATTCATGCTCAGGTACACAACATCTAACAATACCATCTACTCCTGCTTTATAAAGGTGTGGATCATTCCAAAAGTAATGCCTTAAATCATAGAAGAACTTTTTCTTTTGTTGGTATGTGAAAGTAGGCGGTATAAATTTAGCGACAATATAATTGGCATAATCAGCATACCATGGAGGATTGTGTGAAGCATTTACGACACCTAATTGTTCATCAGGAAAGCTATCATCAATAGGTAGTGGGTCATCAAGAACATTTTCTAAACTAAACAAGTTATCTTCCACAGGGTTATCAGCACCCTTTTTATCAATAATATGAAAATCAAATTCTTGTAACAGAAGGACCCACCTAATAAGTCTAGGTTTAGCATCTTTATTTTCCATAAGGTACTTAATAGCAGCATGATCAGTGTGAACAGTTACTTTGGAACCAACAATATAAGGTCTAAACTTATCACAAGCAAACACGACTGCTAAAAATTCCTTTTCAATAGTAGCATAGTTTCTTTGAGCATTGTCTAGAGTTTTACTAGCATAATGGATAACATTTAATTTCTTATCGACTCTTTGCCCTTGCTAATTCTCGAGCATGCGTTGGTTTATCGTGAAGAGGAGTGGTTTGTTGCAGCAAAGTAGATAAGCATTTCCCTCAGTTTTTGAGAACCAAGGTATCAATCCAGTAGGAGATACAAGCGAGCCACCAATAGATGTACCTACACAAAGAATCAAACTCTTGCACCCAACGCTATAAAGGGGTTGTCAATCCCTTCATGGTTACTTGCAAGGATGAGATCTAATAGAGATAGATATAATAGGATGCTTTGAACGGAAAGTAAAACTAAAGTAAAAATAGGGCAGCAAGTACTTTTGGTATTTTTGGTTTTAGATCTGAAAGTATAATATGGAAAATAGACCGGGGGCCATAGGTTTCACTAGATGGCTTCTCTCATGATGGCAAGTATTACGGTGGGTGAACAAATTACTGTCGAGCAATTGATAGAAAAGTGAATAATTATGAAGATATCCAAGGCAATGATTATGCATATAGGCATCACGTCCATGACAAGTAGACCGAAATGATTGTGCATCTACTACTATTACTCCATACATCAACCGACTCCTTCCTGCTTCTAGAGTATTGAGTTCATGAAGAACAGAGTAACACATTAAGCAAGATGACATGATGTAGAGGTATAAACTCAAGCCATATGATGAAAACCCCATCTTTTTACCGTTGATGGCAACAATACAATACGTGCCTCGCTACTCCTACTTTGTCACTGGGTGAGGACACCACAAGATTGAACCCAAAATTAAGCACTTCTCCTATTGCAAGAATTACCAATCTAGTTGGACAAACCAAACCAATAACTTGAAGAGACTTGAAAAGATATGAAACCATGCATATAAGAATTTAGGAAAGACTCAAATAATAATCATGGATAATCTGAACACAAACCCACAATTCATCGGATCTCGACAAACACACCGCAAAAGAGTATTACGTCGGATAGATCTCCATGAAGATCATGAAGAACATGGTATTGAGAAGCAAAGAGAGAGAAGAAGCCATCTAGCTACTAGCTATGGACCCGTAGGTCTATGGTTGACTACTCCCGCATCATCGGAGGGGCAATGGAGTTGATGTAGATGCCCTCCGTGATCGAATCCACCTCCGGTAGATTACCGGAAAAGGCTCCAAGATTGGATCTTTCGGGAACAGAGGCTTCTGGCGGCGGAAAAGTGTTTTTGTGGCTCTCTTTGATAATGATGGAATATTTGGGAATTTATAGGCCGAAGATTACGGTTAGGGGAGTTTCCAGGGGCCCACAAGTCTGTCCAGCATGGGGTACCCCCCTGGCAACGGCTAGCGAGCTTGTGGCCCTGTGGCAGCTCCCGTGTCTTGGTTCTCAAGTCTCATGGCTTCCTTTTATTCCAAAAAAAATCATTCCGGAGGTTTTATTCCGTTTGGACTCCGTTTAATATTCCTATCCGCGAAACTCAAAAACAAGGAAAATACAGGAACTGGCACTAGGCTATAGATTAATAGGTTAGTCCCAAAAATAATATAAAATAGCATATTAATGCATATAAAACATCCAAAACAGATAATATAATAGCATGGAACGATAAAAAATTATAGATACTTGGAGACGTATCAGCATCCCCAAGCTTAATTCCTGCTCGTCCTCGAGTAGGTAAATGGTAAAAACGGAATTTTTGATGTGGAATGCTACCCAACATATTTATCCATGTAATATTCTTTATTGTGTAATAAATATTTAGATCCGTTAGATTCAAAACAATAGTCAAATATTGACATTAAAATAGTAATACTTCGAGCACACCAACAAGGTAGTCGTGTCCTTTCGAAATGACATGGCCTTAGAAAGTTATCCCTACAAAATCATATGGTCTAAGTATGATCCATCTTCCCCACACAAAGTATCTAAATCATGCACAACCCCGATGAAGAAGTCAAGCAATTGTTTCACACTTTTGGTGTTCTCAAACCTTTTCAACTCTCGCGCAATACATGAGCGTGAGCCATGGATATAGCATTATAGGTGGAATAGAATATGGAGGAGGTGCAAAGGGAAAAAGGAGAAGATAGTCTCACATCAACTAGGCGTATCAACGGGCCATGGAGATGTCCGCCAATAGATATCAATGTGAGTGAGTAGGGATTGCCATGCAACAAATGCACTTAGAGATATAAGTGTATGAAAGCTCGAAAAGAAACTAAGTGGTCGTGCATAATGAATATCCACTAGTTATATGAAAGTGACAAAATTGGAGACTCTCTATCATGAGGATCATGGTGCTATTTTGAAGCACAAGTGTGGAAAAAGGTAGTAGCAATTGTCTCTTCTCTCTTTCTCTCATTTTTTTTATTTTTTATTTTTTATTTGGTGGGCTTCTTTGGCCTCTTTTATTTTTTTGTTTGGGCTTCGCTGGCCTCTTTTATTTTTTGTAAAGTCCGGACACTCGTCCCAACTTGTTAGGGAGTCATAGCCTTCATCATCCTTTTCTCTCATGAGACAATGCTCTATTAATGAAAAACCATCACGCTTTTATTTACTTATAAATCAAAGAAAAAGAAATTACAACTCGATTCCTATGACAAGATATAACTCTATATGCAATATGAAGTGATGATGCAAGTCATAGAAAAACTACATGGTGGAAGTTGCATGGAAATATATCTCGAAATGGATATGGAAATGCTATAATAGGTAGGTATGGTGGCTGTTTTGAGGAATATATGGTGGCTGTTTTGAGGAATATATGGTGGCTGTTTTGAGGAAGGAGGGTTTGATGTACCGGCGAAAGTTGCGCGGTACTTGAGAGGCTAGCAAAGATGAAAGGGTGAGAGTGCGTATAATCCATGGACTCACATTAGTCATAAAGAACTCACATACTTATTGCAAAAGTCTTTAGTTATCAAAAAAGCATTAGACGCATGCTCCTAAGGGAGAGGTTGGTAGGAGTTAACCATCGCGCGCTCCCGACCCTCACACAAAGGTCGACAATCATTAAACAAATCATGCTCCGACTTCATTACATAACGGTTCACCATACGTGCATGCTACAGGAATCACAAGCTTTAACACACGTATCTCTTCAATTCACAACTACTCACTAGCATGACTATCATATTACCATCCCTATTATCTCAAAACTATATGCAAGGAATCCAACTTCTCATAGTTGTTAATGCACTTAATATGAAAGTTTTTACTATATCCCTCCTAGATGCCCATTATATTAGGACTAAATTCATAACCTAAACAAATTACCATGCTGTTTTAAGAAACTCTCAAAATAATATAAGTCAGGAATGAGAGTTCAATAATTTCTATAAAATATAACACCACCATGCTCTATAAAGATATAAGTGAAGTACTAGAGCAACATTGCCTAGCTCAAAAGATATAAGTGAAGCACATAGAGTATTCTAAAAAATTCACGATTCAGCGTGTCTGTCTAAAAATATGTGTGCATCAAGGATGATTATGGAAAACTAACAAGCAAAGAATCTTCACCCAAAACTTGAAAACTTCACAACACAAAACTCAACAGAAAACTCATGAGATCTGTTAGTATAAGAAAACTAAATCACCACTTTAGGTACTGTCAAGAACTCATTATTTATTTATATTTGTGTAATACCTACTGTATTATAACTTTTCCATGACTCATACCCCCCGATACGACCCATAGATACTTCAAAATAAGCAAACAACACAAAGAAAAAAGAATCTGTCAAAAACAGAACAATCTGTAGCAATCTGTAAACTTAGAACATTTTTGGTACTATAAAAATTCTAAAAAATTAGGAAAACCAGGGAAATTAGTATATAAATCCTTTTTAAAAATTTCATATCAATTTGACTCTCTGAAAAATGCATAAAATTCCTGGACTGAGCACAAAAGTTTGTGTTTTCTAGCAAGATCAAATCAACAACTACGATAGATCACCCCAAAGGTTTTGCATGGGTCAGACATAATTTAAAAACAAAAACACAATTACTACAGAAGTAATAATGTGCCAAACACACCAAAACAGAAGCAAAGAGCAGAACGCAAAATAAAATTGGGTTGCCTCCCAACAAGCGTTATTGTTTAACGCCCCTAGCTAGGCAAAGCGCAATACATCTAGGTGTTGTCATAATAAACATAAGGGAGATCATTCATTCTCATCTCATACTCCCTTATTTCAGAAGCTAATTTCTGTTTTGGCAAGCAAAAGTAATCAAACGGGCTGAATTTAAGAGGATTTGGATCATCAAGATCAAGTGCGGGAGGGATATGTTCCTCCTTATGTCCCTTATAGTGTATAATCAATTCATCATTATAAGATTTCCTTTGGTTGAAGGCCATGAGCCTTTTCTTAAGAATGAACTCTAATATGTTATTTTGTATATCAAAATTATCATTGAGTTCAGAAATCTTATTAACCAAAACCACGGTAGGGACTTTCTTTCTCAAATTTTCATTACAAGCAACTTGATCTTGAGATCGTAGTCTCATTATCTCTTCTTGATTAAAAAGGATATCCTCAATAGGGGAACATACACCATTAATTTTATAATGAGCAAATAATTCACTAGCCTCTTTCATGATAAATTTAAACTCATGAGCTAGGAATATAGTGGCGGCACGCTTAACAGAAGAATGTTGAATATTAGAAAACTCATGGAAAAACTTTTGTATGCAAGGGTGCATGTGCAAGAATTGTCTCTCAAGTTTACTTATTAACTAAGTTATAGCATCTGCAAGACTATTAGTTTTATTGAGAATGGAACCTCCTAAAGTAGGAAGCATTCTCGCACAAGTGAAAAAATCTTGAATAACACCTTTTCCAATGATATTACCACTACCTATACGGAACCTTTTTGTATGAATGATAGTGGGTTCTTTTTGAGGGTTGTCATTATCAAGGGCATCAAGATTCCCTTCAAGATTATTACTAGCGATACCCCCCAGATTTTCAGCGATAACCTCCCTTGTTTCAAACATGATGGCAAAGCGAGCAATCAAGCACACAAGCAAGAAGCAAACGAAAAGACGAATGGGAAGGGCGAATAAAAAGACAAATCTTTTTGGTGTTTTCTGAAAATCATTTTAGAAGTGGGGGAGAGGAAAACAAGAGGCAAATGGCAAATAATGTAAACGCAAGAGATGAGTTTGTGATGGGTACTTGGTATCCTTGACTTCCTATGTATCTCCCCGGCAACGGCGCCAGAAATCCTTCTTGGTACTTCTCGAGCATGCGTTGGTTTCCCGTGAAGAGGAACGGTTTGATGCAGCAAAGTAGATACGTATTTTCCCTCGGTTTTTGAGAACCAAGGTATCAATCCAGTAGGAGATACAAGCAAACCACCAATAGATGTACCTACAAAAAGAATCAAACTCTTGCACCCAACGCTATAAAGGGGTTGTCAATCCCTATGCGGTTACTTGCAAGGATGAGATCCAATAGAGATAGATATAATAGGATGCTTTGAACGGAAAGTAAAAGTAAAAGTAAAAATAGGTCAGCAAGTATTGTTGGTATTTTTGGTTTTAGATCTGAAAGTATAATATGGAAAATAGACCTGGGGGCATAGGTTTCACTAGATGGCTTCTCTCATGATGGGAAATATTACGATGGGTGAACAAATTACTGTTGAGCAATTGATAGGAAAGCGAATAATTATGAAGATATCCAAGGCAATGATTATGCATATAGGCATCACGTCCATGACAAGTAGACCGAAACGATTCTGCATCTACTACTATTACTCCACACATCGACCGACTCCTGCTTGCATCTAGAGTATTAAGTTCATGAAGAACAGAGTAATGCATTAAGCAAGATGACATGATGTAGAGGGATAAACTCAAGCAATATGATGAAAACCCCATCTTTTTACCCTTGATGGCAACAATACAATACGTGCCTCGCTACCCCTACTTTGTCACTAGGTGAGGACACCGCAAGATTGAACCCAAAACTAAGCACTTCTCCTATTGCAAGAATTACCAATCTAGTTGGCCAAACCAAACCAATAGCTCGAAGAGACTTGCAAAGATATGAAATCATGCATATGAGAATTCAGGAAAGACTCAAATAATATTCATGGATAATCTGAACATAAACCCACAATTCATCGGATCTCAACAAACACGCCGCAAAAGAGTATTACATCGGATAGATCTCTATGAAGATCATGAAGAACATGGTACTGGGAAGCAAAGAGAGAGAAGAAGCTATACTAGCTATGGACCCTGTAGGTCTGTGGTGAACTACTCACACATGATCGGAGGGGCAATGGAGTTGATGTAGATGCCTTCTATGATTGAATCCCCCTCCTGCAGATTACCGGAAAAGGCTCCAAGATTGCATCTCTCGGGAACGGAGGCCTTTGGTGGCGGAAAAGTGTTTTCGTGGCTCTCTTTGATAAAGATGGAATATTTGGGAATTTATAGGCCGAAGATTAGGGTTAGAGGAGTTGCTAGGGGCCCACCAGCCTGCCCGGTGCGGGGTACCCCCTGGCCACGGCTAGCGAGCTTGTGGCCCCGTGGCAGCTCCTCTGCCTTGGTTCTCAAGTCTCGTGGCTTCCTTTTATTCCAGAAAAAATCATTCCGGAGGTTTTATTCTGTTTGGACTCTATTTAATATTCCTTATCAGTGGAACTCAGAATCAAGGAAAAAGAAGGAACTAGCACTGGGCTCTAGATTAATAGGTTAGTCCCAAAAATAATATAAAATAGCATATTAATGCATATAAAACATCCAAAACACATAATGTAATAGCATGGAACAATCAAAAATTATAGATACGTTGGAGACATATCAGTCCTAGAATAGCACCAACAACATAATCACTAGCATCACACATAATTTCAAAAGGTAGGTTCTAGTGGGATGGTTAAACAACATGTGCGGTAATCAAGGCATTCTTAAGAAGTTCAAATGCTTCTACAGAATCATCATCAAAAACAAATGGAACATCTTTTTGCAAAAGATTTGTGAGAGGCTTAGAAATCTCAGAGAAATCTTTGATAAACCTCCTATAGAAACCAGCATGACCAAGGAAACTTCTTATACCTTTGATATCCGTAGGGCATGACATTTTTTCAATAGCATCAACTTTAGCTCTATCAACTTCAATACCTCTTTCAGAGATCTTGTGCACCAAGACAATACCTTCATTAACCATAAAGTGGCACTTTTCCCAATTCAATACAAGATTAGTTTCTTCACATCTCTACAAAACTCGATCAAGGTTGCTCAAACAATCATCAAATGAAGTTCCGTAAACGGAAAAATCATCCATGAAAACCTCAAGAATCTTTTCACAAAAGTCAAAGAATATATCCATCATACATCTTTGAAAGGTAGCAGGTGCATTGCATAAACCAGAAGGCATACGTCTATAAGCAAAGGTACCGAAAGGGCAAGTAAAAGTGGTTTTTTCTTGATCCTCTCTTGATACAGGTATTTGAGAGAAACCAGAGTAACCATCTAGAAAGCAAAAATGAGTATGTTTGGATAGTCTTTCTAGCATTTGATCAATAAAAGGTAAAGGATAATGATATTTCTTAGTAGCTTTATTTAATTTCCTAAAATCAATTACCATTATATAACCTGTAATAATTCTTTGCGGGGTCAATTCATTTTTATCATTAGGAACAACGGTAATTCCTCCCTTCTTAGGGACGCAATGAACGGGACTAACCCATCTACTATCAGCAATATGATAAATTATACCTGCCTCCAGAAGCTTTAGTATTTCTTTTCTTACCACTTCTTTCATCTTAGGGTTCAATCGTCGTTCATGATCAATAACTGGTTTGGCATCAGGCTCCATATTAATTTTATGCTGGCATAGAGTGGGACTAATGCCCTTAAAATCATCAAGAGTATAACCAATAGCTGCATAGTGCTTCCTCGGAGTTTTCAATAATCTCTTTTCTTCATGCTTTGAAAGGTTAGCACTAATAATAACATGATATATCTCCTTTTCATCAAGATAAGCATATTTCAACATATCGGGTAATTGTTTGAGCTCAAACACGGGATCACCCTTGGGTGGAGGAGGATCCCCAAGTATTTCAAGAGGTAAGTTGTGTTTCAAAATATGCTGCTGATCAAAGAAATTTTTATCTATTTCATTCCTCTCATTCATATGCATATCATTTTCATAGTCTAGCAAATATTGTTCTAAAGGATCAGTATGAGGCACAGCAATAGACACAAGACCAATAATTTCATATTTACTAGGCAATTCTTTGTCATGGGGTTGTCTACGAGATTTGGAGAAATCGAACTCATGAGACACATCCCCAAAACTCATAGTAACTGTTTCTTTCTCACAATCAATCCTAGCATTAACAGTATTCAAGAAGGGTCTGCCAAATATAATGGGACAAAAATCATCTTGTGGGGAACCAAGAACAAGAAAATCAGTAGGATATTTTATTTTCCCACACAAGACTTCAACATCTCTAACAATCCCCATCAGTGCAATAGTGTCTCTATTAGCAAGCTTAATAGTAATAACAATTTCCTCTAGTTCAACTGGTGCAATATGATGCATGATTTCTTTGTATAAGGAAAAGGGAATTGCACTTACGCTAGCATCCATATCACACAAGCCATGTTAACAATGATCTCCTATTTTAACAAAAACAACAGGCATGCCAACTACTCGTCTATGTTTACTCTTAGTATCAGGTCTAGCAATTCTAGCCGCTTCATCACAAAAATGAATAACATGCCCATCAATATTATCAACCAAGAGATCTTTAACCATAGCAATACTAGGTTCAACTTTATTTTTTTAGGGGGTGTATGTGTTCTAATACAACTCTTACAAACCACAGTTGGAGTTTTAGCATGTTCCTTTATCCTAACATGGAAGGGTGGTTTCTCAATATAACAGGATCAACATTATAAGTAATAGTTTCCTCTTCAACTTTAATAGGTTCAACTACTTTCACTTCAATGGGAAGATGATATTTAAACCACTTCTCCTTAGGGAGATCAACATGAGTAGCAAAAGATTCACAGAAAGAAGCTACTATCTCAGAGTCAAGTCCATATCTAGTGCTAAATTCACGAAAAACGTCGGTGTCTATAAAGGATTTAGAACAATCAAACTTAAGGTTTATACTAGACTCCTTACCTTCGTCGAGTTCCCAATCTTCAGAGTTGCGTTTAATTTTTTCCAATAAGTCCCGTTTGAATTCAATATCTTTCTTCATAAAAGAACCAGAGCAAGAAGTATCGATCATGGATCGATCATTATGAGAAAGCCGAGCATAAAAATTCTAAATAATAATCTCTCTTGAGAGCTCATGGTTGGGGCATGAATATAACATTGACTTAAGGCTCCCCAAGCTTGAGCGATTATTTCTCCTTCATGAGGCCAAAAAATGTAAATATAATTACGATCATGATGAACCAGATGCATGGGATAAAACTTCTGATGAAATTCCAATTTCAATCGGTTGTAGTTCCATGATCAAATATCATCACATAGCATGTACCATGCCAATGCCTTCTCCTTCAAAGATAAAGGAAAGACCTTCTTCTTGACAACATCCTCGGGCAAACCTGCAAGCTTAAATAATCCACAAACTTCATCCACATAGATTAGATGCAAATAAGGATGTAGTGTTCCATCTCCAGCATAAGGATTAGCTAGCAGTTTCTCTATCATACCCGAAGGAATTTCGTAATAAATATTTTCAGTAGGTGCTGCAGGTTGAGGAGAAGATACCCTGAACAAGCCCCTCAAAGGATTATTTTCCATAGTAACAAGTGACGATAACTTTCAGCACACTATATAATTTTTTCCTTACCAAGTTCCACTCACCAAAGGCACTTCACTCCCCGGCAACGGCACCAGAAAAGAGTCTTGATGACCCACAAGTATAGGGGATCTATCGTAGTCCTTTCGATAAGTAAGAGTGTCGAACCCAACGAGGAGCAGAAGGAAATGACAAGCGGTTTTCAGTAAGGTATTCTCTGCAAGCACTCAAAATATCGGTAATAGGTAGTTTTGTGATAAGATAATTCATAACGGGTAGCAAGTAACAATTATAACAAAGGTGCAGCAAGGTGGCCCAATATTTTTTATAGCAAAGGACAAGCCTGGACAAACTTTGATATAAAGTAAGGTGCTCCCGAGGACACATGGGAATTTCTGTCAAGCTAGGTTTCATCATGCTCATATGATTCGCGTTCGTTACTTTGATAATTTGATATGTGGGTGGACCGGTGCTTGTGTTCTGCCCTTACTTGGACAAGCCTCCCACTTATGATTAACCCCTCTCGCAAGAATCCGCAACTACGAAAGAAGAATTAAGATAAATCTAACCATAGCATGAAATATGTGGATCCAAATCAGCCCCTTACGAAGCAACGCATGAACTAGGGTTTAAGCTTTTGTTACTCTAGCAACACATCATCTACTTATTACTTCCCAATGCCTTACTCAAGGACCAAACAATGGTGAGGTGTCATGTAGTCGACGTTCACATAACACCACTAGAGAAGAGACAACATACATCTCATCAAAATATCGAATGAATACCAAATTCACATGATTACTTATAACAAGAATTATCCCATGTCCTAAGGAACAAATGTAACTACTCACAATGGATACTCATGTTCATATTCATAGGAGTATTAATGATGATCAAGGATCTGAACATATGATCTTCCACCAAGTAAACCAACTAGCATCAACTACAAGGAGTAATCAACACTACTAGTAACCCACAGGTACCAATCTAAGGTTTTGAGACAAAGAACGGATACAAGAGATAAACTAGGGTTTGGAGAGGAGATGGTGTTGATGAATATGTTCATGGAGATTGACCCCCTCTCAATGAGAGGATCATTGGTGATGACGATGGCTTCGATTTCCCCCTCCGGGAGGGAAGTTTCCCCGGCAGAATAGCTCCGCCGGACCCCTAGATTGGTTCGGCCCAAGTTCCACCTCGAGACGTCGGCGCTTCTCCACAAAAGCGTTGTTATGATTTTTTTCCAGGTCAAAAGCCTCCATATAACAGAAGATGGGCATCAAAGGGCTGCCAGGTGGGCCACAAGCCACAGGGGCGCTCCCATGGGGGTAGGACACGCCCCCTAGCTTGTGACTACTTGGTGGGCCCCTGATGTATTTCTTTCGCCCAATAATTTTTATATATTCCAAAATAATTCTCTGTAGATTTTCAGGACTTTTGGAGTTGTGCAGAATAGGTATCTTAGATTTACTCCTTTTCAAGTCCAGAATTCCAACTGCCGACATTCTCCCTCTTCTTGTAAACCTTGTAAAATAGGATAGAAAAATGCATAAATATTGTACCAAAATGTGTAGTAACAGCCCATAATGCAATAGTATCAATATAAAAGCATGATCAAAATGGACGTATCATCATGCATGCTTCCCTTGTCGATTTTTAAGCCATTCTATGCATCAATTCAAACTAAGATTTTTGCCAAGCTGGGTTGCCTCGCTCCTGTGTTTACCCTCTACGTTCCCAATTGTTCGGCTAGAGGGTAAACGGAGCACCTCTATGATTGTTACGACCGGGTTATCTGGATACGTACCTCAGACGGGTGAAGCCAAAAGCTAGCTATCTTCAGCAAAAAATTGGTCGGCTACGACGGGAGCAACAAATAAAATTATATTTGTTATCACCATTACTCGAGCATCTTTTCTCGCAAAAGCCATTAGTCGTATACTAGCAGTATACGGCCTTATTACCTACGATTTACGTAGTAGCCTGAAGGAAGGTACCGATAGAGGTACTATTTTCTTCAGAAGATGTTTCTTACGCTAAGCAATAATATAACATATCTCCCTGTGCGCTATTTGTCTGTTCGCACCAAATGGCCGGATTGCCTGGCTCCTCGACATAATTCCCTCTTATCGAGGGATATTTTATAAGGACTCCCAAGCTCTTAGCACGGGAGCACAAAGCCGATGGCCGGTTAAGACAAAGTTTACAACACAGACGGAGCAATTTTTTGATTATCAGTACATAGTTACATATGATCATACATCTAGCTGCTGATCGAGATTGTCTATTAAGGTATCTAGTGCGCAATCTTCCTGCAAGAGACGAGCGACTGGCATCACTTGGTCGTACACCAAATGAAGTGGCACTTCTTTCCCATCAGGCCTTGCTGGCCCAACGCGAGCCATATGCTCGGGATTAAGGCCAGTATACCGTGTATTGATCATTTCCCACGCCTCTCGTGCTCCCTCCTGGCATGCCGATGTCTTCCTTAACTCGAACCGACTCCGGGCTCCCATGAACCGATCAGCCAGCTCGGCCATCCCCTATGGAGGTTGCTCGACAGGCCGTAGCGCTTTTATCATGCTCCTCATAGCCTTCCGAGCCCGCTCACGAATGGCGGACAGTTCCTTCAGAAGGCTTCCCTGGTAGGATCCGATCTCTTCTTCAGGCCACCCGGTTAGGAGACCTATACATGAGACAAGGCATGTCCATTATGCTTCATGTATTAGAAGTATCCTTAGATGTTATAATCTCACTTGCTGAACATGCCCCTCTGTAATTTCTGGTTCTCTTCTTGGGACTGGGCCAATTGAGTCTTTAAACTCTCAATTTCTTCGGCCTGCTGCTTGTTTTCCGCCTGCAGGCGTTTCTTCTCCTCAAGGTTTCGTTGCAACAAAAGGCAGTCGGCCTCATGCTGGGACTCAACGTACCTCTAAGATTCTCGGGCTGCATCTAAATCCTTTTGCAGCTGTCCGGTAGACTCAGCTGCTACAAAGTACTCTCACATCAACACGAGATTATATACCTAGATCGGCAGAATGGATATACTTACCATGCGCCTCCCAGGTGAAATTCTTTACTTGTTATAGCTTGGCCTATGTTTGGCTCGCCTCTGATTCCATGGCTAATTTCTCGTTCTGTTGCCTTGAGGCCTAAATCATCAAAATGTTATGTGAATCCTTAACTCGGTCGTCTTGACCAATTCAAGGGTCAGGGGCTAGTGGGTTTAATGTGTGTACGGATTCTTAAAACCAATCACTCACCTTCAGGCTGGATGATATCAGCTTCACTGCTTCCTCAAGCCCAGCTCGGACACCTCCGATATGCGCGTCTGCTGAACATAGAGCGTTAAACTCTTGTCCGGAGAACGACAGGTGGCATAGTGCTTCTCACTGCCACCGGTGATGCATCGCACTCTCCACCTTGGATTTGGTGACCGATACCGTGTCCCCGGAATCTTCAAGGACCGGATTGACCACAGGGTCCTCCGCAACGGGTTCAGCATAAGTAGAAGATCTTGGCACATGGGTATTGCCCGGCACCTCGGCAGCATTCTTGACGGAAGACGGTTGTACACTCTTCCTGAATATTTCGGCATAAGATCCTATGTGAAATCTTAGCGATCATGATAACAATGGATTAAGCGACCGAACAAAGTACCTCTTGGTTGAACAAGTGGTCGGAGGTGTCCCCACAGCCGGTTCACTTGAAGGATTCATGTTGATGTCCGGTCCGAGCATTGTTGCCGTAGCCGACGTTCGTCACGCGGACCGACAATGCTTGGGAGCTAAGGTCGGCGCGTCCGAGTCGACGGAGGGCGCTTGCCTTGTACGGGAAGAATTTTTTTTCTTCCCAGTAATAAGGGAGGGGAGTAATCCAGGGTGATCGTCTATGATAGCCACCTTGGAGCGATGGAGGCTCTTTTGGTAAAAGACCCCATCTTCAAACTCAATTGACAGCTCCAGATCATCATGGAATCTCGGATCATCGTCACGAGCATAGTTCTCTGGTTGGGGGGCCAGACAGTTGGCTGTCTTGACAAAGCTCCTCCATTCTTGTTCACACGGATTAAAAGCTCGGGTCAAAAAGGGGCGAATGAAAAGCCCGAACTCAGATCATAGGATCGAAAGGCTTACCCATTCGATGGGGTTGTATCTTGAGTAGCCCTCCTTAACCGGCAGCCGAACAAAGTCTTCCATTTCTCCTTTGTACAGGTCGGCAAGTGTGGCCACCAATGCCGCTTGATTGGTAGTGCCCAGTCGATAGGAGCGAGTTGTGTCACTTTTCCCGTTGTAACGCCACAGAGGATGTATTCCTTGTCGGAGAGGCTGAACACGTCGGGTGATGGCGGCGGTCATTACATCAATCATGGTCAGCTTGTGATGAGCCAATAGCCTCATGTGGGCGGCCAAGCGTTGCACCTTGGCACCATCCTCTTGGGATGAACTCTTCGGTCGCCAGCTGTACCTTTTCTTCAAAGGGCCGTCAGAGTATTTGGGCAAACCCCTCCGAGCTGGATCGAATAGGGGAACATCCTCGATATAGAACCATTCCGAAGAATACTCTTAAGACTCCTTCTTCGGTGTCCCCATTGGATACCGTGTCCCGGCTATGCGGCATACTTTGGCTCCTTCGGTTTCCCGAATTTTCTCACCCCGAGTATGGGGGACGAGGCAGAAGTACTTCCTCCATAATCCAAAACTTGCCTCACAGCCCAAAAACATCTCGTAGAGGGCAACAAAGCCCGAGATATGCAGAATAGATCCGGGGGTAAGATGATGAAGATGGATCCCATAGAACTCTAGTAATCCCCTCACGAAAGGATGAATGGCGAACCCTAGACCCCGCAAGAGGAAGGACACAAAGCATACCCGCCCGCCCTTTTGGGGATTAGGGAATCTCTCTATGAATGGTTTGTTGTTAAAGGAAGTCAAACCGGCGCGGGTAGCCGCAAGATCCGAGGAAGGGAGATACCCTTGGGTCTCGAGGTCGCGCAGCCAAAGGAGGGATATTAAGCAGCTTGCCCAATCCCCGGGACGAGAACCATAAGGGCGCCAGGAAGAGCTAGGGGTGCTCGCCATGTTTTTGTGGTGACTTCTTGCTTGAAGTTTTTTCTGATGGGGAAGGATTGAAAGATGTGGCCTAAAAACCATGATTCGGTTTGTTTAAATGGGTGGAGCTTCATTTGTGGGAAGGGCAGTCTTGTAAAAAGTTGTAGGACCGCTCGTCTCCCCTAGGAATGATGACCCACACGTATAGGGGATCTATCATAGTCCTTTCAATAAGTAAGAGTGTCGAACCCAACAAGGAGAAAAAGTAAATGACAAGCGGTTATCAGTAAGGTATTCTCTGCAAGCACTGAAATTATCAGTAACAGATAATTTTGTGATAAGGTAATTTGTAACGGTGTAACACCCTGGTGTCAGTGCTACAGTGATCATGCAATTAAGCTACAGTAATCCCATGCTAATGTTGCCACGTCACCAAAATTACTATTGTTAAACTCGCGTTGGTTCAAACCCGTTCAAATTCAATTTTTAAAATAAAGTCAAACGATAAAAGTTTTCAAATATCGAAACTAAAATGTTTGGGATGTGTTGAATATTACATAGGTAATTGCGAGGTAGAAATCAACAATTTTGAGAATGTTTAAATACAATAAATTAAAAATAAAACTAAAACAGCAAAATTATAACTAAGAAAAACAAAAACAAAAAAAGAGTAAAAGAAAAAGAAACCCCCCGGCCTAACTGGGCCGAGGACCAGCAGACCGGCCCACCCATCCCCCATCCCCCATAACTGGACCGGTGATTGGGTGCTGCCCTTACTTGGACAAACCTCCCCACTTATGATTAACCTCTCTCGCAAGCATCCGCAACTACGAAAGAAGAATTAAGATAATTCTAACCATAGCATGAAACATATGGAGCCAAATCATCCCCTTACGAAGCAACGCATAAAGTAGGGTTTAAGCTTATGTCACTCTAGCAACCCATCATCTACTTATTAATTCCCAATTCCTTCCCCTGGGCCCAAATAATGGTGAAGTGTTATGTAGTCGACGTTCACATAACACCACTAGAGGAGAGACAACATACATCTCATCAAAATATCAAACGAATACCAAATTCACATGATTAATAATAACAAGACTTATCCCATGTCCTCAGGAACAAACGTAACTACTCACAAAACATGTTCATGTTCATAATCAGAGGAGTATTAATTATCATAAAGTATCTGAACATATGATCTTCCACCAAGTAAACCAACTAGCATCAACTACAAGGAGTAATCAACACTACTAGCAACCCACATGTAGCAATCTGAGATTTGAGACAAAGATCGGATACAAGAGATGAACTAGGGTTTGGAGAGGAGATGGTGCTGGTGAAGATGTTGATGGAGACTGACCCCCTCTCGATGAGAGGATCTTTGGTGATGACGATGGCTTCGATTCCCCCCTCCGAGAGGGAAGTTTCCCCGGCAGAATAGCTCCAGCGGAGCTCTAGATTGGTTCTGCCCAAGTTCCACCTCGAGACGGTGGCACTTCATCCCGAAAGTTCTCCCCTGATTTTTTTTCCAGGTCAAAGCCCTTCATATAGCAGAATATGGGCACCGAAGGCCTGCCAGGGGCCCACAAGCCACCAAGGCGCGGCGAGGGGGTAGGTCGCGCCTGACAGGCTTGTGACCTCCTGGTGGGTCACCTCTGGTATTTATTTCGCCTAATAATGTTTATTTATTCCAAAATAATTCTCTGTAAATTTTCTGGACTGTTGGAGTTTTGTAGAATAGGTCTCTCATATTTTCTCCTTTTCCAGTCCAGAATTCTAGCTACCAGCATTCTCCCTCTTCATGTAAACTTTGCAAAATAAGAGAGAAAAGGCATAAGTATTGTACCATAACGTGTCATAACAGTCCATAATGCAATAAATATCAATATAAAAGCATGATGCAAAATGGACGTATCAACTCCCCC
This sequence comes from Hordeum marinum, assembly GCA_022496015.1. Taxonomy (NCBI): domain Eukaryota; kingdom Viridiplantae; phylum Streptophyta; class Magnoliopsida; order Poales; family Poaceae; genus Hordeum; species Hordeum marinum. The sequence continues at coordinate 366,822,043 of CM039676.1, read as the reverse complement.
AAGCTTTGACCTCGCTTGTCCTCAAGCGAAAGCCGAGATCGATAAATATGTCCACAAGTTTAGAGATAGAGGTGTCGATAAAATGAAATATGGACATGAGGGCATCATGATCGTATTTAGAACATCAATACTTATTGATATATAATTTCTTATACTAGACTAACAATTCATTCACATGATAAATTATGAACCAAGAACTCTATTAAGAACCAACAAACTATGCTCTCAGTCATCAAAGCAATTGCAATTTATCACAACATTGGAAAGAGTCAATATAAGATCTTTCAAAGAAAATCCACAAACTCAATCATCTTTTAGTCTTTTATAATTGCTAACACTCACGCGGTACCTATGAGGTTAAAGCTTCAATCGGACACAAATAAAGATAAGGGCTTATAATTTTGCCTCCTAACTATTTACCTCGAGGGTAATGTTAACAGAAATAACTCATGACCACCCACATCTGAGTGGATATATGTGTCTAGATCATTCCCCAACACATAATGCTTGCCAAGAGTGAAATGAAAAATATAGGAAGTGGTGAAAATCACCATGACTCTTGCAAAAAGGTAAGAGCTACAAAGTAAAAGTAACAGATAGGCCCTTCGCAGAGGGAAGCAGAGGTTGTCATGTGCTTTTTGTTTTTGGATGTACAAACCCTTAATGCAAAGGAATGCTGCATTTTATGGCCCTTTGTGATAGAAACCTTTATTATGCAGTTTGTCGCTTTTATTTCTTTACCATCACAAGTTCGTACAATGCTTATTTTCCCTTACAATAAAGATCATACATATTTAGGAGCAATTCTTATTGCTTTTTGCACCGATGACAACTTACTTGAAGGATCTTACTCAATCCATAGGTAGGTATGGTGGACTCTCATGGAAAAACTGGGTTGAGGGTGTTTGCATGCACAAGTAGTATCTCTACTTGGTGCGGAAGTTTTGGCTAGTATGAGGTAGAAGCAAGCACTGCATGTTGGAGGATCTATAACCATATAACTTCTATTCGGAAATAAGCAAACATAACCCATTATGTTGTCTTCCTTGTCCAACATCAACTTCTTAGCATATAATATTTTAATGAGTGCTCACAATCATAAAATATGTCCAAGATAATATATTTATATGTGAACCTCTCTTTCTTTATTACTTTCTTTTAATTGCACCAATGACCAATCGCTATGTTCATCAACTCCCAACAAATTTCAGTTGACATACTTCTTATATGTGAAGTCATCACTCTCCATAAGATCATCATATATACTCTTTGCTTTTATTCAATTATTCTTTTATTTCTTATTTATTTTTCTCAAGATTATAGCAAGAAATCAAAGCCCTCACATCAAAACTACTTTTTATTATATAACTCTCGGACTCGCAGACATAATGGGGAACATAAAGCAAAACTCAAAGCTAGATCATACTAAAACTTTATTCTACTAGATCAAGATAAAACCAAAAGGGTCACACTAGGAAAAACGAGAAAAGTAAAAGATGTGATGGTGATACAATACCGGGGCACCTCCCCCGGGCTTGGCACAAGCCAAGGGGAGTGCCCATACCCATGTGTTTAGATGTCCTTCTTCGGAGGTGATGATGGTGGAGAAGGATTTTCAAGCTTGTTCAGTTTCCTCTGAAGCATAAAATTATGTTCCCTTAGATCGTCGACTTCTTGCTCGAGCTTCAATATCCTTTGACATAATCCTTGCTTGCTCTCGTGTAGAAAACGAGAAGGGATAAATAGAACCTTGGGTTTTCTCCTTGTGTTTGGGAGGCTTTATTTCCTGAACTCCACGTGCATATCTCCTAGTTGAGGCAGAGGGATCTCTTCTTCATCCGGGCTTTCTTCCTCATACTTGCCTTCTTGTTCCTCCTCCGAGAATAATCCATAAGGATCTAGGTCCCCATAGAGCTTAGGATTGGCAAGGTAATGCAATACATAGCTTCCCCATCGGACTCTTGGGACGAGATCTTGCCCTAAATCTGCTGTAGAAACCGCTCAAAATGAAAACAAGAGGTATTGTCGTGATACGAAAGTACAAACCTTCGGGAGATTATATAATGATTTTTTACCGACCAACAGGAGTATCCTACAACAAAAACAGAGTTCGGAGGGTGCACGGGGTGGCCACAAGCCACAGGGGTGCAGCCAGGGGGGTAGGTCGCGCCCTGCAGGCTTGTTGCCTCCTTGTGCACTATTCGGACTGCTTTAAATTTTCCTAATTTTACCGTACCACATACCTATTCCTTTTCGGAGTCTGAAACGTTCTGGTAGGTCTCCCTAATGTACTCCTATGGAGTTATGGTATTGATAATATTGGTTTCAACATTTATGGCAGTACCTGAGATATAATGTTTGATTCTTTTCCCGTTTAACACCTTCAGATTTGTGCCTTCGGCATTGTTGATCTTGATGGCACCGGAACGATATACTTCCTCGACAATGTAAGGCCCTTCCAATTTAGAGAGAAGTTTTCCTAGAAAAAATCTTAAACGAGAATTGTATAGCAAGACATGGTCACCTACACTGAATTCATGCTTTTGTATCCTTTTATCATGCCATCTCTTAACTTTTTTTCTTTAAACAACTTGGCATTCTCATAGGCATGGGATCTCCATTCATCAAGTGAGCTAATGTCAAATAACCTCTTCTTGCCAGCAAGTTTGAAATCATAGTTGAGCTCTTTGATTGCCCAATAAGCTTTATTCTCTAGTTCTAGAGGTAAGTGACATGCTTTGCCATAAACCATTTTATAAGGAGACATACCCATATGGTTTTTCTAAGCGGTTCTATAAGCCCATAATGCATCATCAAGTTTCTTAGACCAATTCTTTCTAGATCTCTTAACAGTCTTTTGCAAGATCAATTTAATTTCTCTAACGCTTAATTTGACTTGAACACTAGACTGAGGATGATATGGAGATGCAATTCTATGATTAACATCATACTTAGCAAGCAATTTACGGAAAGCACCATAAATAAAATGTGAACCACCATCCGTCATTAAATATCTAGGGACTCCAAATCTAGGGAAAATAACTTCTTTCAGCATTTTAATAGAAGTGTTATGATCATCACTACTAGTTGTAATAGCTTCTACCCACTTAGTAACATAATCAACAGCAACTAGAACATGAGTATACCCGTTGGACTTTGGAAAAGGTCCCATATAATCAAAATCCCAAACATCAAATGGCTCAATAACAAGAGAGTAATTCATAGGAATTTCCTAACGTCTACTAATATTGCCAATTTCTTTGACATTCATCACAAGACAAGACAAACTTACGAGCATCCTTGAAGAGAGTAGGCCAATAAAAACCATATTGTAATACCTTATGTGCACTTTTATCTCCAGCGTGGTGTCCTTCGTAGGCCTCAGAATAACACGTGTGTAGGATATGTTCATGTTCATGCTTAGGTACACAACATCTAATAACACCATCTACCCCTTGTTTATAAAGGTGTGGATCATCCCAAAAGTATTGTCTTAAATCATAGAAGAACTTTTTGTTTTGTTGGTATGTGAAACTAGGTGGTATAAATTTAGCAACAATGTAATTAGCATAGTATGAAGCATTATGCGAAGCATTTTTGACAGCTAATTGTTCATCAGGAAAGCTATTATCAATATGTAGTGGGTCATCAAGAACATTTTCTAACCTAGACAAGCTGTCTGCTACGGGGTTCTCAGCACCCTTTCTATCAATAATATGCAAATCAAATTCTTGTAGCAGAAGAACCCATCTAATAAGTCTAGATTTAGCATCTTTCTTTTCCATAAGATATTTAATAGCATCATGATCAGTGTGAACAGTTACTTTGGAATCCACAATATAATGTCTAAACTTATCACAAGCAAACATAACAACTGAAAGTTCTTTTTCAGTGGTAGCATGGTTTCTTTGAGTGTTGTCTAGAGTTTTACTAGCATAATGGATAAAATTTAATTTCTTATCATCTCTTTGTCCTAGAACAGCGCCAATGACATAATCACTAGCATCACACATAATCTCAAAGGTGGTTGAACAACAGGTGCAGTGATCAAGGCTTTCTTAAGAATTTCAAATGCTTCTACACAATCATCATCAAAAACGAATGGAACATATTTTTCCAAAATATTAGTGAGAGGTCTAGAAATCTTAGAGAAGTCTTTAATAAACCTCCTATAGAAACCAGCATGACCAAGGAAACTTCTTATACCTCTGATATCCGTAGGACATGGCATTTTTTCAATAGGAGCAACTTTAGCTTTATCAACTTCAATACCTCTTTCGGAGATTTTGTGTCCCAAGACAATACCTTCATTAACCATAAAGTGGCTAGATGGCTTCTTCTCTCTCTTTGAGCTTCAATACCATGTTCTTCATGATCTTCATGGAGATCTATCTGATGTAATCCTCTTTTGTGGTATGTTTGTCAAGATCCGATGAATTGTGAGTTTATGTTTAGATTATCCATGAATCTTATTTGAATCTCCTCTGAATTCTTATTTGCATTATTTCATATCTTTGCAAGTCGCTTTCAGTATTGGTTTGGTTTGACCAACTAGATTGGTAATTCTTGCAATGGGAGAAGTGCTTGGTTTTGGATTCAATCTTGCGATGTCCTCACCCAGCGGCATAGTAGGGGTTGCGAGGCACGTATTGTATTGTTGCCATCAAGGGTAACAAGATGGGTTTTTCATCATATTGCTTGAGTTTATCCCTCTACATCATGTCATCTTTCTTAATGTGTTACTCTGTTCTTCATGAACTTAATACTCTAGATGCAGGCAGGAGTCGGTCGATGTGTGGAGTAATAGTACTAGATGCAGAATTGTCTCGGTCTACTTGATACGGACGTGATGCCTATATGTATGATCATTTCCTTGGATAACTACCTGATTATTTGCTTTTCTATCAAATCCTTGACATTAATTTGTTTACCCACCATGATATTTTCCTTCGAGAGAGAAGCCACTAGTGAAACCTATGGCCCGAGGGTCTACTTTCCATAATATACTTTCAGATCTATAAACCAAACATACTTTTCTGCAATTGATTTACCTTTTACTTTCCGTTCTCGTTTACATATATATCTTTCGGATCTAATACTTGCAAATAATCGTCAAGGGATTGGCAACCCCTTTATAGCGTTGGTTGCAAGAGTTTGATTGTTTGTGTAGGTGCATCCATTGGTGACTTGCTTGTTCCTCCTACTGGATTGATACCTTGGTTCTCAACAACTGAGGGAAGTACTTATCTACTTCACTGCATCACCCTTTCCTCTTCAAGGGAAAACCAACGCAAGCTCGAGAGGTAGCAAGAAGAATTTATGGCGCCGTTGTCGGGGAGGATACGCATCAAGCCTACCAAGTACCCATCACAAACTTGTCTCTTGCATTTACTTTATTTGCCATTTGCTTCTTGTTTTCCTCTCCCCCACTTCAAAAACGATTTTCAGAAAATACCAAAAAGATTTGCCTTTTTATTCGCCCTTCTTTCGTTTGCTTGTGTGATAGTTCGTTTGTTCGTCTTTATGGCTCCACCCGATGACTTTAATCCTTATATTAGGAAGTTGGAAGATACTGAGGATAATGCTAAAAGTTTATGTCACTTCAGTTTGACCATAATAACTTGTTAAGAAACGAGCTTAAAGAACAAAAAAGTATGCTTGAATACATGAACAAGGAACTCGATGATATGTCTAAAGAGTTTTTTGGATTGAAATCTCATTTTGCTCATCTTGATGATTTAGTAGGCCAAATTTCTGATAAACAAGCTACCTTAGTCAATAAGATGGCTGCTAAGCCAGAATATTTTAATAATGATGAAGATATCAAAGTGATTGGTGTGACTCCTATTAAATCTTTGTTTTCCAATATAAATCTTGATAAATATGGGGCAGAAGATAAGTCAACTTTAGTTAAAGAGCGTCCCAATGATTCAAAGTTTATAGATCTTAATGATAAGATTGATAAAGGTGGGATTGAAGAGGTCAAAACTTTAAATAGCAATGAACCCACTCTTTTAGATTTCAAGGACTTTAATTATGCTAGTTGCTCTTTGATTGGTTGTATTTCCTTGTTACAATCCATGATGAATTCTCCTCATGCTTATAGTAAAAATAAGGCTTTTACTAAACATATAGTTGATGTTATAATGAAATCGTTTGAAGAAAAACTTGAGTTAGAAGTTTCTATTCGTAGAAAGCTTCGTGATGAGTGGGAACCTACTATCAAGATTAAAATCAAATATTATGAGTGCCATGCTTTGTGTGATTTGGGTACTAGTGTTTCCACGATTTCGAAAACTTTATGTGATGTGCTAGGTTACCATGATCTTGATGATTGCTCTCTAAATTTGCATCTTGCGGATTCCACTATTAAGAAACCTATGGGAAGGATTAATTATGTTCTTATTGTTGCAAATAGGAATTATGTGCCCATAGATTTCATTGTTCTTGATATAAATTGCAATCCTACATGTCCTATTATTCTTGGTAGACCTTTCCGTAGAAAGATTGGTGCCATTGTTGACATGAAGGAAGGAAACATTAGATTCCAATTTCCGTTAAGGAAAGGCATGGAACACTTTCATAGAAACAAAATAAGATTTACTTATGAGTCTATTATGATAGCTACTTTTGGATTTCATACCAAAGATGACAATATCTAGATCTATTGTGTTTTGCCTAGCTAGGGGTGATAAACAATAGTGCTTGTTGGGAGGCAACCGACTTTTATTTTTGTGTTCTGTTTTTGCTTCTGTATTTGAGTGTTTCACACATTATTACTTATGTAGTAATTGTGTTTTCATATTTTAATTAGTGTTTGAGCCAAGTAAAACCTTTGGGGTGATCTATGGTAGTTATTGATTTGATCTTGCTGAAAAACAGAAACTTTTGCGCTCAGTCCAGGAATTTTCTAAATTTTTCAGAGAGTCGAATGAGTCTGAAATTTTTACACAATATTGATATATAAATTTTACAGGTTTTAATAATTTTTCATAATGTTTTCAGTTACATAAGTATACGAAGTTTTCATATTTCTACAGACTGTTCTGTTTTTGACAGATTCTGTTTTCTTTGAGTTGTTTGCCTATTTTGATGGATCTTTGGGTTGTATCATGGGGTATGAACCATGGAGAAGTTAGAATACAGTAGGTATAACACCAATATGAATAAACAATGAGTTCACAACAGTACCTAAAGTGGTGATTTACTTTTCTATACTAACGGATCTCACGAGTTTTCTGTTGAGTTTTGTGTTGTGAAGTTTTCAAGTTTTGGGTAAAGATTTGATGGACTATGGAATAAAGAGTTTCAAGAGACTAATATTGGGGATGCCCATGGCACCCCAAGTCATATTCAAGCATGCCAAAGATCCTAAGCTTGGGTATGGCCCGGAAGGCATCCCCTCTTTCGTCTTCAACCCATCGGTAAATTTACTAGAGGCTATATTTTTATTCACCACATGATATGTGTTTTGCTTGGAGCGTATTGTATGATATGAGTATTTGCTTGTTATTTTCCACAATAATACTTGCTGCATAATTTTTTTGAGAAGTACATGCTGAATCGTGAATTTGTTAGAATGCTCTATGTGCTTCACTTATATCTTTTGAGTTAGGCAATTTTGCTCTGTGTGCTTCACTTATATCTTTTAGAGCACGGTGGTGTTTGCGTTTTATAGAAATAATTGAACTCTTGTACATAACTTATATTATTTTGAGAGTCTCTAAAAACATCATGGACAATTGTCTAGGTTATGAATTTAGTCCTGATATGATAGGCATCTAAGAGGGATATAATAAAAACTTCCATATTAAGTGCATTGAGTATTTATGAGAAGTTTGATTCCTTGCATAAAGTTTTGAGATATAAAGATGGTAATGTTGAGAGTCATGTTAGGAAGTAATTGTGATTTGGTAAAAATACTTGTGTAAAGGTTTGTGGTTCCCGTAGAATGCGTGTATGGTGAACCGTTATGTAAGGAAGTCGGAGCATGACTTGTTTATAGATTGTCGACCTTTGTGTGAGGGTCAGGAGCACACGATGGTTAACTCCTACTAACCTCTCCCCTACGAGCATGCATTTAATGATTTGCTTCAGTGACTAATAGACTTTTGCAATAAGTATCTGAGTTCTTTATGACTAATGTTGAGTCCATGGATTATACGCACTCTTAACCTTCCACCTTTGCTATCCTCTCTAGTACCGCGCAACTTTTTTTTAGAACAGAGTACAAACGCAAGCGCTCATATACACGCGCATACAGTCACCCCAATGTTTACACACGCACACCCTACCCCTATGAGCACCTCCGAGAGACTGAGCCGGTATATCATCTTGAAATTTACAAAGTCACCATAGGCGCCTCGTCGTCGACGGGAACGTCTCCTCCCACTGAATGCGCATCACCGGAAATCCTGAAATAAATCCAGGAATAAATGCGAGCACCAGGATTTGAACCCTGGTGGGCTGGGGATAACACAGTCCCTCTAACCATCCAACCACGGGTTGGTTCGTAGTACCGCGCAACTTTCGCCGGTACAACAAACACCTTCCTCAAAACAGCCACCATATACCTTCCTCAAAACAGCCACCATATATCTTTCCTCAAAACAGCCACCATACCTACCTATTATGGCATTTCCATAGCCATTCCGAGATATATTGCCACGCAACTTCCACCGTTTCCTTTTATGACATGCACCATCACTTTCATATTGCATATAGAGTCATATTTTGTCATGGGTATCGAGTTGTAATTTTATTTTGAGTTATAAGTAAATAAAAGTGTGATGATTATCATTATTAGAGCATGTCCCATGTGAGGAAAGTATGATGAAAGCTATGATTCCCTCACAATTGGGGATGAGATTTCGGACTTTATGAAAAAATAAGAGGCCAACATATTCAAAAAAAGAGGCCTTAGATGCCCACCAAAAATGAGAGAAAAGAGAGAAGGGACATTGCTACTACCTTTTTCCACACTTGTGCTTCAAAGTAGCACCATGATCTTCATGATAGAGAGTCTCCTATTTTGTCACTTTCATATAACTAGTGGAATTTTTCTTCATGATGCACGTCCACTTAGTTCCTTTTTGAGCTTTCATACACTTATAGCTCTAGTGCATCCATTTGCGTGGCAATCCCTACTCACTCACATTGATATCTATTAATGGGCATCTCCATAGCCCGTTGATACGCCTAGTTGATGTGAGACTATCTTCTCCCTTTCCTTGACAACCTCCACCATATTCTATTCCACCTATAGTGCTATATCCATGGCTCACGCTCATGTATTGCGTGAGAGTTGAAAAAGTTTGAGAAAATAAAGGTGTGAAAACAATTGCTTGACTTTTCATCGGGGTTGTGCATGATATAAATACTTTGTGTGGGGAAGATGGAGCATAGCCAGACCATATGATATTGTAGGGATAACTTTCTTTTGCCATTATATTTTGAAGAGATACAATTGCTTTGCAAGTATACTTGAAACGTTATTGTTTTTATATCAATATTAAGCTTTTGTTTTGAGTCTTATAGATCTGAATATTCATGCCACAATAAAGAATATTACATGGATAAATATGTTAGGTAGCACTCCACATCAAAAATTCTGTGTTTATCATTTACCTACTCGAGGACGAGCAGGAATTAAGCTTGGGGATGTTGATACGTCTCCAATGTATCTATAATTTTTGATGATGGCATGCTATTATATTATCTATTTTTGATGTTTTATATGCATTAATATGCTATTTTATATTATTTTTGGGACTAACCTATTAATCTAGAGCCTAGTGCCACTTTCTATTTGTTTTCCTTTTTTTGAGTTTTGCAGGTATGGAATTTTAAACGGAGTCCATATGGAATAAAACCTTCAGAAGGAATTTTTCTGGAAGGAAACAAATCAACCACACTTTGAGTGCATGGCAGGGACCCTGCTAGGGAGCCAACAGCCTCCTAGGCGCGGGCCCCCCTGGCCACAGCTAGCAGGCTTGTCGCCTCTTGGAAGGTCTCCTAATCCTAATCTTTGGCCTATAGATTCCCAAATCTTTGGCCTAATCCAAATCTTTGGCCTTTTTCGTTAATCTGCCTGAGGGGGTTTCGATCACGGAGGGCATCTACATCAACTCCATTGCCCCTCCCATGATGCGTGAGTAGTCCAGCACAGACCTACGGGTCCATAGCTAGTATCTAGATGGCTTCTTCTCTCTCTTTGATGTTCAATACCATGTTCTTCATGATCTTCATGGAGATCTATCCGATGCAATCCTCTTTTATGGTGTCTTTGTCAAGATCCGATGAATTGTGAGTTTATGTTAAGATTATCCATGAATCTTATTTGAATCTCCTCTGAATTCTTATTTGCATGATTTCATATCTTTGCAAGTCTCTTCGAGTTATTGGTTTGGTTTGGCCAACTAGATTGGTAATTCTTGCAATGGGAGAAGTGTTTGGTTTTGGGTTCAATCTTGTGGTGTCCTCACCCAGTGGCCTAGTAGGGGTAGCGAGGCACGTATTGTATTTTTGCCATCAAGGGTAAAAAGATTGGGTTTTAATCATATTTCTTGAGTTTATGCCTCTACATCATGTCATCTTTCTTAATGCGTTACTCTATTCTTCATGAACTTAATACTCTAGATGCAGGCAGGAGTCGGTCGATGTGTGGAGTAATAGTAGTAGATGCGGAATCGTTTCGGTATCCTTCATACGGACGTGATGCCTATATGCATGATCATTGCCTTGGATGACTACATGATTATTCGCTTTTCTATCAATTGCTTGACAATAATTTGTTTACCCACCATGACATTTTCCTTCGAGAGAGAAGCCTCTAGTGAAACCTATGGCTCCCGGATCTACTTTCCATAATATACTTTCAGATCTGTAAAACAAAAATACCAAAAATACTTTGCTGCAATTTATTTACTTTTTACTTTCCGTTCTTGTTTACATCTATACCTTTTAGATCTAATCCGTGCAAATAATCGTGAAGGGATTAACAATCCCTTTATAGCATTGAGTGCAAGATTTTGATTGTTTGTGTAGGTGCATCCATTGGTGACTTGCTTGTTCCTCCTATCGGATTGATATCTTGGTTCTCAACAATGAGTGAAATACTTATCTACCTCGCTGCATCAACCTTTCATCTTCAAGGGAAAACCAACGCATGCTCAAGAGGTAGCAATATCCTGTAACAATTATTTGCGGGATCAATTCATTTTTATCATTAGGAACAACGGTAATACATCCCTTCTTAGGGACACAATGAACGGGACTAACCCATTTACTGTCAGCAATAGGATAAATTATACCTGACTCCAGAAGCTTTAGAATTTCTTTTCTTACCACTTCTTTCATCTTAGGGTTCAATCATCATTGGTGATCAATAACTGGTTTGGCATCAGGCTCCATATTAATTTTATGCTGGCATAGAGTGGGACTAATGCCCTTAAGATCATCAAGAGTATAACCAATAGCAGCACAGTGCTTCCTCCGAGTTTTCAATAATCTCTTTTCTTCATGCTTTGAAAGGTTAGCACTAATAATAATAGGATATATCTTCTTTTCATCAAGATAAGCATATTTCAGAGTATTCGATAATTGTTTAAGCTCAAACACGGGATCACCCTTGGGTGGAGGAGGATCCCCAAGTATTTCGAGAGGTAAGTTGTGTTTCAAAATAGGATGTTGATCAAAGAAAATCTTATCTATTTCATTCCTTTCATTCATATGCATATCGTTTTCATGGTCTAGCAAATATTGTTCTAAGGGGTTAGTAGGAGGCATAGCAATAGAAGGTGGTTTCTCAATATTCGTTGGCATGCATGCTGTTTCTATTAAAAGGTGGTTTGTCAATATAAGCAGCAAGAATAACAGGATCAACATTATAAGTAATAGTTTCTTCTTCAACTTTAATAGGTTCAACTACTTTCACTTCAATGGGAGGATGATATTTAAACCACTTCTCCTTAGGGAGATCAACATGAGTAGCAAAATATTCACAGAAAGAAGCTACTATCTCAGAGTCAATTCCATATTTAGTGCTAAATTCACGAAAAGCATCGGTGTCTACAAAGGATTTAACACATTCTAACTTATGATCTATACCTGACTCCTTACCTTCGTCTAGTTCCCAATCTTCAGAGTTGAGTTTAAGTCTTTCCAATAAATCTCATTTGAAGTCAATATCTTTCTTCATATAGGAACCAGTACAAGAAGTATCGAGCATGGATTGATCATTACGAGAAAGCCGAGCATAAAAATTCTGAATAATAAATTCTCTTGAGAGCTCATGATTGGGGCATGAATATAACATTGACTTAAGCCTCCCCCAATCTTGAGCGATACTTTCTCCCTCATGAGGCCAAAGAATATAAATATAATTCCAATCACGATGAACTAGATGCATAGGATAAAACTTCTGATGAAATTCCATTTTCAATCGATTGTAGCTCCATGATCCAATATCATCACATATCCTATACCATGTCAATGGCTTCTCCTTAAAATAGAAAGGAGATACCTTCTTCTTGACATGATCCTCGGGCAGACCTGCAAGCTTAAATAATCAACAAACTTCATCCACATAGATTAGATGCAAATCAGGATGTAGTGTTCCATCTCCTGCATAAGTATTAGCCAGCGGTTTCTCTATCATACCCGAAGGAATTTCATAATAAATATTTTCAGTAGGTTCAGTAGGTTGAGGAGAAACTCTTTGTGCTTACGGTCGAGGTGAAGATACCCCGAACAAGCCCCTCAAAGGATTATTTTCCATAGTAACAAGTGACAGTAAATTTCAGCACACTGTATAAATTTTTTCCTTACCACATTCCACTTACCCAAGGTGCTTCACTCCCCGACAACGGCACCAGAAAAGAGTCTTGATGAACCGCAAGTATAGGGGATCTATTGTAGTACTTTCGATAAGTAAGAGTGTCGAACACAACGAGGAGCAGAAGGAAATGACAAGCGGTTTTCAGTAAGGTATTCTTTGCAAGTACTAAAATTATGGGTAACAAATAGTTTTGTGATAAGGTAATTTGTAACGAGTAACAAGTAACAAGTGTAGAAAAGGTGCAGAAAGGTAGCCCAATACTTTTTGTAGCAAAGGACAGGCCTGGACAAACTCTTATATAAAGTGAAGCGCTCCCAAGGACACATGGGAATTTCTGTCAAGCTAGTTTTCATCATGCTCATTTGATTCACGTTCGTTACTTTGATAATTTGATATGTGGGTGGACTGGTGCTTGGGTGCTTCCCTTACTTGGACAAACCTCCCACTTATGATTAACCTATCTCGCAAGCATCCGCAACTACGAAGGAAGAATTAAGATAAATCTAGCCATAGCATGAAACATATGGATCCAAATCATCCCCTTACGAAGCAATGCATAAACTAGGGTTTAAGATTTTGTCACTCTAGCAACCCATCATCTACTTATTACTTCCCAATGCCTTCCCCTAGGCCCAAATAATGGTGAAGTGTTATGTAGTCGGCGTTCACATAACACCACTAGAGGAGAGATAACATTTATCTCATCAAAATGTCGAACGAATACCAAATTCACATGATTACTTATAACAAGACTTATCTCATGTACTTGGGAACAAACGTAACTACTCACAAAACATGTTCATGTTCATAATCAGAGGAGTCTTAATTATCATAAAGGATCTGAACATATGATCTTCCACCAAGTAAACCAACTAGCATCAACTACAAGGAGTAATCAACACTACTAGCAACCCACAGGTACCAATATGAGGTTTGAGACAACGATTGGATACAAGAGATGAACTAGGGTTTGGATAGGAGATGGTGTTGGTGAAGATGTTGATGGATATTGACCCTCTCTCGATGAGAGGATCGTTGGTGGTGATGATGGCTTCGATTTCCCCCTCCGGGAGGGAAGTTTCCCCGGCAGAACAACTCCGTCGGAGCTCTAGATCTGTTCTGCCCAAGTTCCACCTCGGGACGGTGGCGCTTCATCCCGAAAGATCTGTCCTGATTTTTTTTCAGGTCAAAACCCTTCATATAGAACAAGATGGGCACCGGAGGCCTGCCAGGGGGCCCACAATCCACCAAGGCGCGGCTAGGGGGGTAGGTCGCACCTCGCAGGCTTGTGACCTCCTGGTGGGTACCCTCTGATATTTTTTCACCAAATAATTTTTTATATTCCAAAATAATTCTCCGCAACTTTTCAGGACTTTTGGAGTTCTGCAGAATAGGTCTCTCATATTTGCTCCTTTTCGAGTCCAGAATTCCAGCTGACGGCATTCTCCTTCTTCATGTAAACCATGTAAAATAAGAGAGAAAAGGCATAAGCATTGTACCATAATGTGTAATAACATCCCATAATGCTATAAATATCAATATAAAATCATGATGCAAAATGGACGTACCAAGGCGCACAAGGATCGAGAAGCGCTGAAAGTTATTACAATGGGTCTCGCAAGTGCTCGACGTTTGAGATTTCATTGATGACGGGATGGCTGGGGAACAAGAAGGGATGGAGGGACTCGCCTTGCAAGCCGAAGACTTTGACACACAAGATTGTCCGGATAGTATACCTCAGCATTGGAGGCTAGTCCAGGGGCTACTGAGGGAGTCCTGGATTAAGGGGTCCTCGGATGGCCGGCCTATTTCTTATGGGCAGGACTCATGGGCCGCTTACTGAGCATTGGATTGATCGAAGGCCCCTTCGCCAAAGAGGAAGCCTCAGGAGTCGTGGCATGTTTTCCAAGTTTGGTATAGTAGATAGGCATGTTTTTCCCTTTGATCTGCAACCGACCTATGGCGTCTATATAAGCTGAGGGGTTTTAGATAGTAGGACAGAGAAACTCACATAGGGTTTTAACTATTTGATCTCGAGGTAGATCAACTCTGTAACCTTCATACAATCAATATAATCGAGCAAGACGTAGGGCTTTACCTCCATAGGAGGGCCCGAACCTAGGTAAACATCGTCTCCTTCGTCCCTTGTTACCATTGATCCTAGTCTCACAACTCGGGACCCCATACCCAAGATTCGCCGGTTTTGACACCGACAATACCCTCTATACGTACAGGCGGAAGGCCGAATGAGTGACCGTTCACAACATCGCTACCCTACCGAGTGAGGGAGTCCTGGTTTGAGGGGTCATCGGGTGGCCGGCCTGTTTCTCATGGGCCAGACTATATGGGTCGATTATCGAACATTGGATTGAGCAAAGACCCTGTCTCCAGGAAGGAAACTTTGGGAATCATGGCATATCCACCACGTTTGGAGTAGTGAATAGGCATGTTTATCCCTTCGACGTGTAACCGACCATGTGTAAACCCTAGGTACCCTCGGCATTTATATAAGCTAGAGAGTTTTAGGTTGTAGACAGAGAACAACTCAGCTAGGGTTTTAGCTATTCGGTCTCGAGGTAGATCAACTCTGTAACCTACATATCATCAATACAATCAAGCAAGGTGTAGGCTTTTACCTCCATAGGAGGGCCTGAACCTGGGTAAACATCGTCTCCTTCGTCTCCTGTTACCATCTATCCTAGTCTCACAGCCCGGGACCCCCTACCCGAGATCCGCCGGTTTTGACACCGACATTGGTGCTTTCACCGAGCATTCTACTGTGATCACTAAAGGAATCTATGGCTCGCGTCGTCATCAACGAAGAGGTCCACAACATGGACACTTTTATCCCCGGACAGATCTTTGCTTTCGGCACCATTGTGCTGCACGCTGACCCGACCGGCCATCTAGGCTGGGTCGCAAGCTTCGCCCCTGATCAAGAGGTCAGATTAGGGAACCTAGAGTTCTCTGTAGACTCTCGGGGCGATCTTTCACTAAATAGGCTTGCAGTCTCGCCTGCCAGGCCCGAAGACTCCAAGGCTTTAACCTTGGATCCTTCTTTTGATCACGCCCACGGGATTTACCCCGGCGATGACCTGACTCTTAGCCCGGATCCAGCCATAGTGTCAGATGACCGGATACCTGTTCTTTCCGAACACTCCCCTAGCACGGACACAACAGAGGTCAGCTCTGAAAGCTCCAAGCAAGTTGACCCAATCAAGCTCTCAATACTCAATGAGGCCCTAGATCGGATCTCGTCAATCAAGATTACCGATGACCCAGCCCCGATCCATGCTCAGATCAGTCCCAAGGCGGGTGAGGATGAATTTTTCGTCCCACTCACCACCCGCTTGATAAACACAGTCAAATATCTAACTGACATGTTGGACTATGCCTCCGAGGAGGCAGAATACATCGATGAGGAGGATTGCGCTCCCACCCCCATTAACACCGGGCGATGGGCTGCCACCTCCACGTACGACGTCTACATGGTGGACACTCTAGCCGCTAATGGCGAGCACACACCTAAAAACGATGGCAACAAGTTGGAGGAAGTGTCGTCAAGGCACCGGAAATCGCATAAACGGTCAAAAGTCAAAAAGGGAAGGAAAGCTATCATTAGCACCGGGGACAGAGATACCCCGGAAGACCTCTGCGATCCTGATATCCCCAACACCCGCTAGATGGTCACGAGAGGCCTGAGGACCAGCGCAACCCCAATGACCTAAACGATTCCGAGGACGAAAATTACCTCCCCCTGTCGAGGAGGAGGACATCCCGGAGGCCGATTACTTCGCCATCCCTGATAATCTCGAATATTAGGAACTGTTCAGGCAACAGCTTATAGCCACCGCCCATAGCGTGACGAGATGATCTCCAGACCATCCAGTATCTACCCCAAGAGCTTAAGGGGCTAGCTCGGCACTAGTTAAACAGCCTCCCCGGGAATTCAATCGGGTGGTGGGAGGATTTAGAGGATGCATTCCAATCTAACTTCCATGGCACCTATGTTCGGCTGCCGGACTCCTCCGACCTAAGCAACATCATCCAGAAGCCACGAGAGTCCTCACGGCAATTCAGGAATCGGTTCTTGACCAAGAAAAACCAGATCGTCGACTGCCCGGACGCCGAGGCAATAGCCTCCTTAACGCATAATATTTGGGATGAATGGCTGGCCCGTCAGCTTGGCCAGGATAAACCTCAGACAATGTCCGCCCTTACATCACTCATGACCCATTTTGTGCAAACGAGGATAACTGGCTCGCAAGATGGTGCCACAATCCCGAAGACCCCGGAACCTCCGAAGTTCGGGACAAAAACGGGAAACCAAAGCGTAACAAGAATAAGCGCAGGCATAACAATAGTGATGCTGATGACACGGTGGTTAACGCCGGCTTCCGCAACTCCTGACCAGGGCAGCGGAAGAAGCCTCCTAAAGGAAAACACGACGGACCCACCCCGCTGGACAAGATCATGGAGAGACCTTGCTAGATCCATGGCACTCAAGAGAAGCTCGCCAATCACACCAACCATAACTATTGGGTATTCAAACAGGCCGGCAAACTCGCATCCGAGGATCAAGGCAAGAGCCCACGCAACAAGGACGAGGATGAGCCTCGGGGTCCAATTGGTGGTGGACAAAAGAAGTTCCCTCTAGAGGTGAAAACAGTAAATATGATATACGCAACTCATATACCCAAAAAGGATAGGAAGTGTGCCCTTCGAGAGGTCTACGCCGTAGAGCCTGTAGCCCCGAAGTATAACCAATGGTCGGCATACCCTATCGCTTTCGATCGACATGACCACCCGACCAGTATCCATCATGGGGGTTCGGGCGTCCTCGTCCTAGACCCCATCATAGACGGGTATCACCTCACTAAAGTCCTAATGGACGGAGGAAGTAGCCTTAATCTGATTTACTCAGAAACAGTGAAAAAGATGGGTATAGATCCGTCAAGGATCAAACCCAGCAACACTACCTTTAAAGGAGTGATCCCAGGTGTCGAAGCCCGGTGCACGGGCTCTGTAAGCCTCGAAGAAGTGTTCGGCTCGCCGGATAATTTTTGGAGCGAAGACTTGATCTTCGACATTGTACCTTTCCGCAACGGCTATCACGCCCTGCTAGGTCGTACAATGTTTGCTTGATTTAATGATGTCCCACACTATGCATACATCAACCTCAAGATGCCTGGCCCCAATGGGTCATTAATTTCAATGGCAATACAGAGCGCTCTCTCCAAACTGAGGAACATGCATTGGCCCTGGCGGCCGAATTCCATTACAATGATGATCGGCAAACGCCGACATCTACTGTAAAGGCACGTAAGACTCAGAATCGAGCTTGGTTTCAGCCCTTACTCTCAGAACCTTCTTCTCCCAGTAAATAGGGACTTGCCCCCCATCGCACAGCCCTAGGACTAGCAAAGCACGTGCCGAGGATGCACAACTTCGCGCTCAAAATTCCATGGGCGGTGGTGGGGAAAACCATCAAAGGGTAGATGTTCGGCTAGACCGAACTACTTCCATTAAGTGTCTTCGGACGTACAACAGGTACCATCAAGGGCCTGCTAAAGGCGTAAAGCTTATCCATACTCCAGCAACTTCTCAGGATTTTCTTTCCAAAGTCCACTCGCCGAATAGCAAAACCCATAGGGGTATACAACTCCTTACGAGGCGCAGGGGAGGACAAGTGACAGGGCACATCGAAGACGTCAGGTCATCCATCGAAGACCCCTGGTACCACCACTCCTGTAAAATTTACATTTCATTTTCGAATACATGTAAACAGTTGCCTCGACAATTTGAGCAATAAGAGTTGGTGAGCAAAATATAAAACCATTATACATGGTCGTTTCGCTGTCTTTTTTGGCACATACTCTTTTTTCTCCCTCTTCTTGCGAAACTATTCAGTACACATTATGATGCAACCGGCTAATAGATCGGGGGCTCGAGTTTAAAAAAATCTCCCTATGCACAATTGATTGTGCGCTCGGTGTCTTGGAATTCGCTTTATATGCATTGGTTCCGAACTATGTCTTGGGTAAATAGTTGGGTTGCCCGACTCCTGTGCTTGCCCCTTTACGTTCAGCTAGTTCGGCTAAAAGGGCAAAGGGAGGACCACTGCGATTGTGTTTCCAGCTATCCTGGTCAAGCACCTCAGTGGAGAAAGCCGAAAACTGATTGTCATAGTATGCGAGAACCGGTCTGTGAATCCGAGCTTAAGTGTCATACTAAAACCCTCGTTAGACGTTATTCAGTGTCATACGCTGGGTTTGGTATTTCTCCAAACCATGTGATATCAGCTTTAGCTGCGGTCTATCCGAACATCACAAACCACTGGGGGTAGTCATTGCTACCTCTTAAGCTTGCGTTGGTTTTCCCTTGAAGAAGAAAGGGTGATGCAACGAAGTAGATAAGTATTTCCCTTAGTTGTTGAGAACCAAGGTATCAATCCAGTAGGAGGACAAAAGCAAGTCACCAATGGATGCACCTACACAAACAATCAAACTCTTGCACCCAACGCTATAAAGGGGTTGTCAATCCCTTCACGGTTATTTGCAAGGATTAGATCTGAAAGAGATAGATGTAAACGAGTGTGGTAAGTAAAAGATAAATAAATTGCAGCAAGGTATTTTTGGTATTTTTGATTGATAGATCTGAAAGTATATGATGGAAAATAGACCCGGGGGCCATAGATTTCACTAGAGGCTTCTCTCTTGAAGGCAAATATCATGGTGAGTAAACAAATTACTGTCAAGCAATTGATAGAAAAGTGAATAATCATGTAGTTATCCAAGTCAATGAGCATGCATATAGCCATCACGTACATGACAAGTAGACTGAAATGATTCTCCATCTACTACTATTATTCCACACATCGACCGACTCCTACGTGCATCTAGAGTATTAAGTTCATGAAGAACAGAGTAACGCATTAAGAAAGATGACATGATGCAGAGGGATAAACTCAAGCAATATGATGAAAACCCCATCTTGTTACCCTTGATGGCAACAATACAATACGTGCCTCGCTACCCCTACTATGTCACTGGGTGAGGACACCGCAAGATTCAACCCAAAACCAAACACTTCTCCCATTGCAATAATTACCAATCTAGTTGTCCAAACCAAACAAATAACACGAAGAGACTTGCAAGGATATGAAATCATGCAAGAATTCATAGGAGATTCAAATAAGATTCTGGATAATCTGAACATAAACTCACAATTCACCGGATCTTGACAAACACACCACAAAAGAGGATTACATCGGATAGATCTTCATGAAGATCATGAAGAACATGGTATTGAAGATCAAAGAGAGAGAAGAAGCCATATAGCTACTAGCTATGGACATGTAGGTTTGTGATGGACTACTCACGCATCATCGGAGGGGCAATGGAGTTGATGTAGATGCCCTCCGTGATCAAACACCCCTCCGGCAGATTACCGGAAAAGGCTCCAAGATTGGATCTCTTGGGAACGGAGCCTTCCGGCGGTGGAAAAGTATTTGTGTGGATCTTTCTGATGTTGGGGGAATATTTGGGTATTTATAGGCCAAGAATTAGGGTTAGGAGACCTGCCAGGGAGCGACAAGCCTGGTAGGCGTGGCCAGGCGGGCCCGCACCTAGCAGGCTTGTGGCGCCCTAGCACCTCCCCTGACATGCACTCCAAGCTTGATCGACTTGTTTCCTTCCAGAAAATTCCTTCCGAAGGTTCTATTCAGTTTGGGCTTCGTCTAATATCCCATATCTGCAAAACTCAAAAACAAGGAAAAAACAGAAACTGGCACTTGGCTCTAGATTAATAGGTTAGTCCCAAAAATAACATAAAATAGCATATTAATGCATATAAAACATCCAAAACAGATAATATAATAGCATGCCATCATCAAAAATTATAGATACGTTGGAGATGTATCAGCATCCCCAAGCTTAATTGATGCTCGTCCTCGAGTAGGTAAATGATAAAAACAGAATTTTTTATGTGGAGTGCTACCTAACATATTTATCCATGTAATATTCTTTATTGTGGCATGAGTATTCAGATCCATAAGACTAAAAACAAAAGCTTAATATTTATATAGAAACAATAACATTTCAAGCATACTAGTAAAGCAATTGTATCTCTTCAAAATATAATGGCAAACGAAAGTTATCCCTACAATATCATATGGTCTGGCTATGCTCCATCTTCCCCACACAAAGTATTTATATCATGCACAACCCTGATGAAAAGTCAAGAAATTGGTTTCACACCTTTATTTTCTCAAACTTTTTCAACTCTCATGCAATACATGAGCGCGAGCCATGGATATAGCACTATAGGTGGAATAGAATATGGTGGAGGTTGTCAAGGAAAGGAAGAAGATAGTCTCACGTGAACTAGGCGTATCAACGAGCTATGGAGATGCCCATCAATAGATATCAATGTGAGTCAGTAGGGATTGCCATGCAACGGATGCACTAGAGCTATAAGTGTATTAAAGCTCAAAAAGGAACTAAGTGGACGTGCATCGTGAAGAAAAAAATTCACTAGCTATATGAAGGTGACAAAATAGGAGACTCTCTACCATGAAGATCATGATGATACTTTGAAGCACAAGTGTGGGAAAAGGTAGTAGTAATGTCCCTTCTCTCTTTTCTCTCATTTTTTTCATTTTATGTGGGCATCTAAGGCCTCTTTTATTCATTTTTTGGGGGCTTCGCTGGCCTCTTTTTTTAAACTCCAGAATCTCATCCCCACTTGTGAGGGAATCATAGCTTCCATCATACTTTCCTAACATGGGACATGCTCTATTAATGATGATCATCACACTTTTATTTACTTACAACTCAAAAGAAAATTACAACTCGATTCCTATGACAAAATATGACTCTATGCAATATGGAAGTGGTGGTGCATGTCATAAAAGGAAACGGTGGAAGTTGCATGGAAATATATCTCAGAATGTGTATGGAAATGCCATAATAGGTAGGTATGGTGGCTGTTTTGAGGAAGGTATATGGTGGCTGTTTTGAGGAAGGTATATGGTGGTTGTTTTTAGGAAAGTGTATGGTGTACCCGCGAAAGTTGCGCGGTAATAGAGAGGCTAGCAAAAGTGGAAGGGTGAGAGTGCGTATAATCCATGGACTCAACATTAGTCATAAAGAACTCACATTCTTATTGCAAAAGTTTATTAGTCATTGAAGCAAATCATTAAACGCATGCTCCTAGGGGGGAGGTTGGTAGGAGTTAACCATCGCGTGCCCCTGACCCTCACACAAAGGCCGACAATCTATAAACAAGTCATGATCTGACTTCCTTACATAACGGCTCACCATATGTGCATGCTACGGGAATAACAAGCCTTTACACAAGTATTTTTACCAAATCAAAATTTACTTCCTAACATTTCTCTTAACATTTCCATCTTTATATCTCAAAACTTTATGCAAGGAATCAAACTTATCATCAATACTGAATGCACTTAATATGGAAGTTGTTACTATATCCATTTTGGATGCCTATCATATTAGGACTAAATTGATAACCTAGACCAATTACCATGATGTTTTAGAAACTCTAAAAATAATATAAGTGAGGTACGAGAGTTCAATTATTTCTATAAAATGCAAATACCATCGTGCTCTAAAAGATATAAGTGAAGCACATAGAGCAAAATTGCCCAACTCAAAAGATATAAGTGAAGCACATAAAGTATTCTAATAAATTCATGATTCAATGTGTCTCTCTCAATAGATGTGTGCATCAAGGATGATTGTGGAAAACTAACAAGCAAAGACTCATATCATACAAGATGCTCCAAGCAAAACACATATCATGTGGTGAATAAAAATATAGCCTCAAGTAAATTTACCGATGGATTGAAGACGAAAGAGGGGATGCCTTCCGAGGAATACCCAAGCTTAGGCTCTTTGGCATCCTTTAATATGACTTGGGGTGCCTTGGGCATCCCCAATATTAGGCTCTTGCCACTCCTTATTCCATAGTCCATCAAATCTTTACCCAAAACTTGAAAACTTCACAACACAAAACTTAACAGAAAACTCGTGAGATCCGTTAGTATAAGAAAGTAAATCACCACTTTAGGTACTGTTGTGAACTCATTCTTTATTTATATTGGTGTTATACCTACTGTAATCTAACTTCTCCATGGCTCATACCACATGATACAACCCATAGATTCATCAAAATAGGCAAACAACTCAAAGAAAACAAAATGTGTCAAAAACAAAATAGGCTATAGCAAACTAAAAACTTTGTATACTTATGTAACTCAAAAATTCTGAAAAATTAGGAAAATCTGGATAATTTATATATCAATCTTTTTTAAAAATTTCATATCAATTCTACGCTCTAAAAAAATTAGAAAATTCCTGGACTGACCGCAAAAGTTTCTGTTTTTCAGCAAGATCAAATCAACAACTACCATAGATAACCCCAAAGGTTTTACTTGGCTCAAAAACTAATTAAAACACCAAAACACAATTACTACAGAAGTAATAATGTGGTAAACACTCAAAAACAAAAGCAAAAATAGAACATGAAAATAAAATTGGGTTGCCTCCCAACAAGCGCTATTGTTAATGGCCCTAGCTAGGCATAATGATTTCAATGATGCTCACATAAAAAGTAGTAGTTGAAACATGCAAGAGAGCATCATGAATCTTATGACAAACACATTTAAGTCTAACCCACTTTATATTCATAGGGGTTTTGTGATCAAACAATTTATGGGATCAAGAATCAACTAGCATAGGAAGGCAAAACAAGCATAACTTCAAAACTTTGAACACATAGAGAGGAAACTTGATATCATTGAAATTCCTACAAGCATATGTTCCTCCCTCATAATAATTTTCAGTATCATCATGAAGGAATCTCACAATATAACTATCACACAAAGCATTCTTTTCATTATCAATTATAGCATACGTGTCATCACCAAAACTTGGGGAACAAAAAATATCATCTTCATCAAGCATAGCATCCCCAAGCTTGTCGTTTTGCATATCATTAGCATCATGGATATTCAGAGAATTCATACTAACAACATGGAAATCATGCTTTTAAGTCAAGGAGATATCATGAATCACCTTATAATTTTCTTCTTTCAACACTTCATCAAAATTTTCATGATTTTCATGCAAAACTTCATAGAGATAATCAAGTGCACTCAACTCACTAGCAATTGGTTCATCATAATTTGGTCTTTCGAAAAGATTAGCAAGTGGATGAGGATCCATATCAATATATTTTTAGCAAGTGAAGATGCAAGCAAATATAAGGCACATGGCAACACAAGCAAACATAGCAAACAAAAGATCTGACAAGAAAAAGGCAACCAAAAAAGAGAGGGCGAATAAAAAGGAAAATATTTTTGGTATTTTCTGAAAATTGTTTTAGAAGTGGGGGAGAGGAAAACGAGAGGCAAATGGCAAATAATGTAAATGCAAGATATGAGTTTGTGATGGGTACTTGGTAGGCTTGATGTGTATCCTCCCCTGAAACGGCGCCAGAAATTGGCAAGTTGGCGGGAGAGATCTTATCTAGACTTTCTATGTTTCCTCCCCGGCAACGGCGCGAGAAATCCTTCTTGCTACCTCTTGAGCTTGCGTTGGTTTTCCCTTGAAGAGGAAAGGGTGATGCAGCAAGGTAGATAAGTATTTCCCTCAGTTGTTGAGAACCAAGGTATCAATCCAGTAGGAGGAACAAGCAAGTCACCAATGAATTCACCTACACAAACAATCAAACTCTTGCACCCAACGCTATAAAGGGGTTGTCAACCCCTTCACGGTTATTTGCAAAGATTATATCTAAAAGAGATAGATGTAAACGAGTGAGGAAAGTAAAAGATAAATAAATTACAGCAAGGTATTTTTGGTATTTTTTATTTATAGATCTGAAAGTATATAATGGAAAATAGACTCGGGGGCCATAGATTTCACTAGAGGCTTCTCTCTTGAAGGCAAATATCTTGGTGGGTAAACAAATTACTGTCAAGAAATTGATAGAAAAGCGAATAATCATGTAGTTATCCAAGGCAATGATCATGCATATAGGCATCACGTCCGTGACAAGTAGACCGAAACGATTCTGCATCTACCACTATTACTCCACACATCGACCGACTCATGCCTGCATATAGAGTATTAAGTTCATGAAGAACATAGCAACACATTAAGAAAGATGACATGATGTAGAGGGATAAACTCAAGCAAGATGATGAAAACCTCATCTTGTTACCCTTGATGGCAACAATACAATACGTGCCTCGCTACCCCTACTATGTCACTGGGTGAGGAGACCGCAAGATTGAACCCAAAACCAAGCACTTCTCCCATTGCAAGAATTACCAATCTAGTTGGCCTAACCAAACCAATAACTCGAAGAGACTTGCAAGGATATGAAATCGTGCAAATAAGAATCCAGAGGATATTCAAATAAGATTAATGGATAATCTGAACATAAACTCACAATTCATCGGATCTTGACAAACACACCACAAAAGAGGATTACATCGGATAGATCTCCATGAAGAACATGGTATTGAAGATCAAAGAGAGAGAAGAAGCCATCTAGCTGATAGCTATGGGCCGTAGGTCTATGATGGACTATTCACGCATCATCGGAGGGGCAATGGAGTTGATGTAGATGCCCTTCGTGATCAAAACCCCCTCCGGCAGATTACCGGAAAAGGCTCCAAGATTGGATCTCTCGGGAACAGAGGCTTCCGACGGTGGAAAAGTATTTGCATGGCTCTGTCTGATGTTGGGGGGTATTTGGGTATTTATAGGCCAAGAATTAGGGTTAGGAGACCTGCGAGGGAGCGACAAGCCTACTAGGCATGGCTAGGGGGGCCGCACCTAGCAGGCTTGTGGCGCCATGTCACCTCCCTGACATGCACTCCAAGCTTGATCGACTTGTTTCCTCCCAGAAAAATTCCTTCTGAAGGTTTTATTCCATTTGGACTCCGTTTAATATCCCATATCTGCAAAATTCATAAACAAGGAAAAAACAGAAACTGACACCTGGCTCTAGATTAATAGGTTAGTCCC
Organism: Hordeum marinum; assembly: GCA_022496015.1. NCBI lineage: Eukaryota > Viridiplantae > Streptophyta > Magnoliopsida > Poales > Poaceae > Hordeum > Hordeum marinum. Next base: position 366,796,144 of record CM039676.1, on the reverse strand, counting down.
AAAAATAATATAAAATAGCATACTAATGCATATAAAACATCCAAAACAGATAATATAATAGCATGCCATCATCAAAAAGTATAGATACGTTGGAGACGTATCAGTCATCAGCCCCTCGCATTCCTTTTCGCGCTACTACGGCTAAGTGAAAGCAATAAAGCACTATGGTCTGATTGCCTTGTCCGCCTCACACTACCGCCTTTGGGTACCGATAGCTCGGCTAAGTGTCACAGTGCGGAGGAAGATACACCTCGTGTAGTATCTACATGGGGGCTGAAGCCGACGACTCGCAACTTTCAGTTTCAACGGTCAGACAGGAGTTATAAACGAATACAAAACATAACAGACATGATAAACCATGCATCATAAACATACAAACATTCAAAGGTCTTCGGACATATTACAACGCATGTACTCATAAATGTTCTCTTTCGAAAACTGCAACTTTACCGCCCGAGCACCCTCCATTACTACGGAGAAATATCGCTCAGGGCACCTATGCTCCTTTCCGGGAGGCGGAGGGGCAGTGTCTATCTTCATCGGATCAAGCCCGGCCAGTGCACCTTGGCCTTCGCAAAGGACATCCGGGCTCCCTTGATACAGGAGGAACGCCTTAGCGCGTTGATCCAAGGAGAGGCGTCGCTCAGCTTCTGCACCAGGCCGAAGTAGCTGCTCGACAATGGCTCATTGGGCCATAGCTGGATGTAGAGATCCTTCATGGCTGGCTCTGCCATCTGGTGTAGCTCCATCAGCTGCTTTAGCTGCTCGATAAGGAGAGAAGAGCGCTCGGGGGCTTCAAATTGTGCCCAGAATAGTTGAGCTTCATCTCCTTCTCCACGCGAAGCATAGAGCTGATTCGCGGCCGCTATGCTCTTCTGGAGGTCCGAGCAGGCGCCTAAGGAACGCCACACTTGAGTGAGCAATGCGAACCTGCTATCACCAAAGACACACTGCAGTAAATACGGCTTACCATCCGTGATATCTTTTACTTGGCGGACTTGCTCTTCAAAGAACCGCCTATCCACCTGCTCCTTTTGGAGATCGGATTTCAGGGTGGATAGTTCGGTGGCCTGTTCCTTGCCCTTCTTCTCAAGGTCCTCGCACTTCTAGCCGGCGTCTTTAAGCTCTTGTTGGATTTCCTCCACTCGAGCCTCATGCTTGGTGCTCGTGGCTTTTAGAGTGGAAAGCGCGGCAACCGCTTGTTTGGCCACCGCCTTCTTGTCCACGGCCTCTTGCTTCGCCTTCTGAAGCTCGGCCTTGAGCTTCTAAATTTCCTTCGCCGAGGCTGTGTAAGTATCAAAAATATAACCATACTGCATCGACGGTACAAATTGCTAGTGATGAAAATTTTGGACATTATAATCCGGCTTACATTGCGCCTCGTTGATTCTCTTGTTCAGAGCATCAAGCTCATCCTCGGAGATCTTGAGCTTCCGATTTAGCTCGTCTAGCTCGGCGGCATTAGCTGCCGCTGCAGATGATGAAGCCTACAAATGATAAACCCCTATCAGATTAAATGGGTTTAAACCTCCAAACTGTCATAAACATGACCCAATGTTTGGTCCTCTTAAGGGCTGTTAGAACATTCCGAATCGATATACTTTTGTACATTGTCCGGACAAAGTTTATGATTGATCCCCAGGTGATTTTTTCCAAACTCACCTAGGGCTCGGGGGCTGCTATATATATATAGCGATGGCACAAATATAATCAATATCCCAGAAACAAAACATTATGTGACTCACCTAGAAGCCTGTTAAGAGAACGTTGAAGGCCTCCTTCAGTCCGTTATCAACGGAGTGAATGCTTTGCAAAACCGCACCCATAAGGGTGCGATGATCCTCGGAGATGGAGGAGCCCGATAGAGGCAACTCCATGACCGACCTCTCATTTGTCGGTGGCGCCGGTGGTGATCGCTTAGCCCGATCTCCAACCGGGGATTGAACCGGTGGCTCCGGAGGCGTGTCACGCTCTGAAGATGCCCTTAGAGGGGAATGGATGTCCCTCCGTCCGGCCTCCTTAGTATCCGTGAGGGGCTCCTCCCCCCGGTCTTTGGTGGCCGAGGCGTTAGCCTCGACCATGACGTCGTCACCCTCACCGCTGGTGCTTAGCTCCAAAGGAGCCTGCTGGTACGACACCTCCGCGGTGCCCGGAGGAGTGGGATGCAATGCGGTCCCGCTCTCCGCTAGCTCGGCGGGCGGGGTTTCCCCATCCAAAACTTGGTCGGTGGGGAGAACGCGTGGTGGGCCGGAAACCAATAGGTGCTCACATGTTAATAACATTTAAAAACTTCGCATTAACAGCTCAGTAGGTCTTCGGATCCCTACCTTCAAGCTGGGGGATCGACCCTTAGGTTCCTTTGTGGAACCTTCTCGAAGTCCTCGGATGGTATCCGAGTCCGAACTGTCGTCGGACAGAATCAACTGTGTCCGGCACGCTTTCTTTGGGGCAGGAGGAGGTACCTCCTTCGTGGCGTCTGATGATGCGGCCCTCTTTCTTGCGAGGGGGAAATCGCCTTCCCCCTCGTCATCATGCTCCTCCTCCTCCTGATTTGAGGAGGCATGGGTTTCCCCGGACACAGCGTCCTGCTGGTCCTTGATGCGAAGGCCTCCTCGGCCTGTCTTCTTCTTCTTCTCCTTTTCTGGCGCCTTGCAAGGCGCCACGACGAGCATCTCCGACAACAGCTTGGACCTTGGGTCTTCGGGCTGCGGTCCCGGGCAGTTGATGCCCGTGGCTTTGCTCAGCCACTTCTGCAAAGGTGATTGGAAAGGTGCTTAAATTTTCTTCCGGAGAAACAGAGCCGATCAAATAAAACTATGTTATACCTAGGAAGGAGGGTTATCGGCGTGTAGACCCCAATCCTCCTCCTTGACTGGCTAGTTCTCCCACGCCTTGAACAACGCCTTCCACATCTTCTACCACATGGTGCAGAAGAGCCGACGAATACTAGGCTCATCGTCAAGCTGATAAGCCCACATGGGAGAGTCTCGGCGCTGGCAAGCGAGGATGCGCCGCCGAAGCATAATCTGGACCACGTTGGCAAGCTCGATCTCGCCTTTGATCATTGAGGTGATTCACCTCTGCAGGTTGTCCACCTCTATATCCGACCCCCAGTTAAGGCCCTTTCGGAGCCATGAAGTCAATATGGTGGGGGGCGGATCTGAATTCGGCCGGAGCAGCTCGGCCTTCCTCCCTTGGCTCGGTGATATAAAACCACTCTTTTTGCCAAATCTTGATGGTGTCGATGAAGGTGTCGGATGGTCACCCTACGCAGGGGAGTTTGTTGATGACTGCCCCACCGCAGTTTGCGTGTTCGCCTGCGACACACTTCGGCTTGATGTTGAATATCTTGAGCCACAGTCCGAAGTGCGGTTCAACCCGCAAGAAGGCCTCGGAGACGATGATGAAGGTCGATATGTGCATGAAGGAGTTCAGTGGGAGGTCGTGGAAGTCGAGTCCGTAAAAGAACATGAGTCCCCTAACCAAGGGGTGGAGTGGGAAGCTCAGTCCCCGGATGAAGTGGGGGATGAACATCACCCTCTCACTTGGCTTGGGAGTGGGAACCACCTGACCCTTCTCCGGCGCGCGGTGGTAGATGTTGGCGGGGAGGTAGTCGGCGTCCTTCAGGTCCCGTATATCCTGGTCGGTGACCGTGGAGACCTCCCACTTGCCGTTGGAACCAGAACCCGTCATGGCCGAGCTTGGAGGAGGAAGGAGTGGAAAAACTAGATCTGTGCTCTGGAATCTTAGGAGATTGGGGAAGCGGAGGATGCGAATGGAAGCCTGTCTGTGCCTTGGGTTTTTCCCTTCTTATGGGGTTGGTCACTGGTTAACCTCCCTCTACTGCGCCTCATATCGCTCCGCTTCCCAAGATGTGTGTGCCTTTATGCACGCATGATTAAACATATCCCATGTGAAATGGAGCTCGATCTGTGCATTGATGGATCGTGCTAATGAAAATGGCCTCAAACCGTGTTTCAAGTTTTTGCAACTGGTCCAACGGTCTTGGTAGGCCGCACTTGCGTTAGAAAGGTTGTCAGGGAATTCTGTTTGCTCCTTGATGCTTGGCCTTTAGGGCTAAGCTATTCATGGTGTTCAGGCGATTCACAGATCGGGAAAAACTACATGTCATCAGAGGCCGAACTAAACCCGACCGATCATGGATTGAGGAGAAGAACTCGCCTCGCAAGCCAAAGACTCTGATCAAGCGAAGCTAGAGCTAAGACCCTTGGCGTTGGAGGCTCGTTCGGGGGCTACTGAGGGAGTCCTGGTTTTAGGGGTCCTCGGGTGGCTGACCTGTTTCTCACGGGCCGGACTATATGGGCCAATTATCGAACATTGGATTGAGCGAAGGCCCTGTCTCCAGGAAGGAAGCTTCGGGAATCATGGCATATCCTCCATGTTTGGAGTAGTGAATAGGCATGTTTATCCCTTCGACGTGTAACCGACCATGTGTAAACCTTAGGTACCCTCGGCATTTATATAAGCTGGAGAGTTTTAGGTTGTAGACAGAGAACAACTCATCTAGGGTTTTAGATATTCGATCTCGAGGTAGATCAACTCTATAACCTACATATCATCAATACAATCAAGCAGGACGTAGGGTTTTACCTTCATAGGAGGGCCCGAACCTGGGTAAACGTTGTCTCCTTCGTCTCCTGTTACCGTTGATCCTAGTCTCACACCTTGGGGGCCCCTACCCAAGATCCGCCGGTTTTGAGACCGACACCGGGCTCCTCAAACCGACCCTATACGTCCGGGATAACCGACACCTCTATGTCAAACCCTTATCTCGACACAAACAAGGTGAACATAATGGAAGCACGCGGTGTTGAGAGAAACACGTGTCCACAAAACTTTGCAAAAAATATTTCAAAGAAAATAAAAGTACAAGAGCGGTCGTGCATAGAGAGTTCTACTCAGGCGGTTTTTCTTTTTCTATATGCAAATCCTTGTGCGACGCGAGGTGTTTAGAGAGATGCTTAATAAATGATATATTTTCTAAAACACCCATCTTTACCTTCACAGGAGGGTGTCTAACTAAACTTCTACTCGACACAAATAATCATTAGCAAGGTACAATGTCTAATAATTGAAAATATGTAGGACGATGCAAAAAAGGGGTTACTTCCTCTGTTTTTATTTACTTCGTATATTGACTATTCAAAATTTCAAAACTTTGACCAAGTTTATATAAAAATATATCAACAATGTCAAATCAATACCATTAGAATCATCATTCACTATATTTTTATACCAAATATGCATTTTATTGTGAAATTTTATGTTTTTTTTTAATTTTGATCAAACTTTATAAAGTTTGATTAAGGTCAAAGCTAGTAATAATGTAATATACAAAAAATGAGGGAGTATTTTGAATTATTCCTTGTGATCTAGCATTGTTGTTGGCGTGCGTTCGAGCCATGCACCGCTAGAGCGTGGAGTGTAAGAGCATCTCCAGCACACCCCACCCCACCCCCACCCCCGGGAAACCCTCGATGAGCACTTTTTGGCGCCAATGGATGAAAAAAGTCTGACTCGTGCCCCCACGAGCTTGATTAGTGTCGGATCTGGCCAAAATTTTGACCGGCGAACCCATCTCGAACCCAGGATCCTGGGGTAGGAGAGATATTATTTTGCATGTCATTTGGCCCATTGTCAGCCTCCCACTCCCTCTCTCCTAACTTTTCCTCAAGGACCCACCCACGTGTTGCTCTCTCTTCTCTTCTCCTTCTCTCCCCCCACCAACTCCCACGCCGTGCAAAACGCCTCGCCGTGGCCTGGGGCTCAACTAGTGGGAAACCCCCTCCTCCGCCCCCCAGAGAAAAATTAGCATCGGCAAATCTTCATCCGACGCAAAAATTGTCGCTGGGGGGATACAACGGCCGGAGATGCTCTAAATAAAGACCATACGACGATCGATGCCATGGTCCATAGATCAGTAATGCTACATCGACAGACGTTTACGAGGTTATTACGGACTGGATTTCAGATGGCAAAATGTGATTGGATTGAAGGGGAGGGCTGGCCCCCACCCAACTGGAAATGAGAGGGGGGAGGGGGTGTCATGTTTAATTAGTTAGAAGGGTCCATTAAATGCCCGTAGTAATCCCATGTGTTCATAGACCATGTAGCACGCACGGGCACACGATACATGTGAGCATGGGCAGACCGTCTCGGCGACCCGGCCCGAGCCCGGCCTGAAAAACCCGGATCGGGCCGGGCCAGGCTTTACGTTCGGGCCGGTTTCGGACTTGCACACCGGGCCTGGGTAGCACTTCAAGCCGGGCTCGAACTTGTAAAAAACGGCACTTTAAAGGGGGGCGGCCCAGCCCGACCCGGAATTCATGTTTTTAGGCTGTTGGCTCGGCCCGAATATTGTTACTTTTAGCTGGGATGGGCCGGGCTCGGACTTAGGGGGCTGGCCCGGCCCGGGGTATGCCCATGTTTAGCACACGGTTGCAGCGTGCGACGTCACCCCTGACGAGTCCAGCCTCCGCCTGAGACCCTGGCTGACAGTTACCGGCCTGGATGCCACGAAGACATCCAACTGCAGCGTCAGCATGCAGCGATAAGATCGGGACCGAGGAGGGGTACAGATTTGTTGTGTGTGTGTGTGTGTCTGTTTGTTTCGGACGCCGTGTACGTGGGCAATGACGATTCAGCAACAGGATCATGGGACCGATGCATCAGATCACGCATGCATGGTACGTGAGCGTGCCTTGCCTTGCTACGTACTACCTCTGTACCAAAATATACTAGCCTAGCAAAACGTCCTATATTTTGATACGGAGGGAGTACTTCGATTGTTGTACTACACGCTCGTCATTTTTCCATTGGACGAACTAGCTAGCTGGGAAGAAAATAACTCGGTTGTGTTGCTGCTACGTACGGTGGTACACTAGCTAGCTATACTGCTGCTCTGATGGATCAGTGAGGCCATTAGCCCATTACGACAGGACGAGATATTCGATCACGTGCGTGCATGTCCAGCGGTCCAGCTAGCTAGCTCTTCATGACTTGCCGCTTACTCTGCCTCGGATCAGCTAGAGCCAAACTTACTGGAGAAACAAAGAAAACTTCCACTTGAGATCTTCGTTTGGTCGATGCTTAACAATATGCATGTGACAGGTCTATACATCAAGTTGCATGCTCCGAGTATTACTTTCAGCAGATCATGACTTGCGACACACGATCATCGGCCATCTGAGTGGTACTCCTATCTATAAATGCAACATTTCCAATCTCATGTACGTATACTCCATGTAGCATCACATCACTCACTGCAATCACAGTCTTATCGCTAGCTAGCTGAGCTGCACGCGGAATAACTAGCCATGGACTCGGACCACGGAGGCAGCGTCCACGTCCTCCTGCTCCCGTACCCGAGCCAGGGCCACATCAACCCCACCCTGCAGTTCGGCAAGCGCCTCGCCTCCCACCCCGGCGTCCGCTGCACGCTCGCCGTCACGCGCTACCTGCTCGGCCAGGGCCAGGACCCGTGCCCGGGCGCCGTCCACCTCGCCGAGATCTCCGACGGCTTCGACCGCGGCGGCTTCGCCGAGGCCGCAGGCGACGTCGCCACGTACCTCGCCCGGCTGGAGTCCGTCGGGTCACGCACCGTCGACGAGCTGCTGCTGTCCGAGGCGGAGAAGGGCCGGCCCGTGCGCGCCGTCGTGTACGACGCGTTCCTGCAGCCGTGGGCGCCCCGCGTGGCCCGGCGGCACGGCGCCGCGTGCGCGTCCCTCTTCACCCAGGCGCCCGCGGTGAACGTGGCTTACGCGCACGTTGGGACTGGGCTGCTGACCGTGCCGGTCGTCGCGGGCACGGTGCTGCCGGAGCTACCAGGGCTGCAGGCCGGGCTTGGACCGGACGACGTGCCGTCGTTTTTGGCCAAGCCAGACGAGTGCGCTGCGTACCTGGACCTGCTGGTGAGACAGTTCGTGGGCCTCGACGCGGCCGACCACGTCCTCGTCAACTCCTTCCACGAGCTGCAGCCACTGGTATGTGTAATGTGTTAAGCTCATCAGTCACTGACAATCACTCTCACTCGCTACCAATTACTGAGACGTTGACAATCTATCTTGGAAGGAGTCGGAGTACATGGCGTCGATGTGGGGTGCCAAGTCGGTGGGCCCGACGGTGCCCTCGGCCTACCTCGACAACCGCCTGCCGGACGACGCGTCCTACGGCTTCCACCTCCATACACCGAGCACGGCCGCGACCAAGGCGTGGCTGGACGCCCGGCCGGCGCGCTCCGTCGCGTACGTCTCCTTCGGCAGCATCGCCGCGCTGGGGCCGGGGCAGATGGCGGAGGTGGCGGAGGGCCTTTTCAACAGCGGCAAGCCATTCCTGTGGGTTGTCAGGGCCTCGGAGGCCTCGAAGATCCCAGACGGCTTCGCCGACAAGGCGGGCGGGAACGGCCTGATCGTACCGTGGACGGCGCAGCTGGAGGTGCTGGCGCACGGCGCCGTGGGGTGCTTCGTGACGCACTGCGGGTGGAACTCCACGACGGAGGCGCTGAGCGCCGGGGTGCCGATGGTGGCCGTGCCGCACTGGTCGGACCAGCCGACGAACGCCAAGTACATCGAGGACGTGTGGCGCGTCGGCGTGCGCGCGCGGCCGGGCGCGGGCGGGGTGGTGAGGCGGGAGGAGGTGGAGAGGTGCGTGAGGGATGTGATGGGGAGCGAGGGGTACAGGAGGAGGGCGGCGGAGTGGAGTGTGAAGACGAAGGCGGCCATGAGCGAAGGCGGGAGCTCCGACCGCAACATCTTGGATTTCCTTCGTGAACTCGGGTCGAGGAAATCCGAACGATCGGGAGAGGCGGAAGACCTGTAGTTTCGTGCTGTCCGTCGTTTGATGCCTCGTGTCATTTTTGACAAGCACATGTGCTTTCTGTTGAATTTCTCTGAATAAAAGCAAGTCATACGGTTTTCATGCCGGGCAAAAACATATTGGAGGGTGTAGTTGTCCTTCATGAAACGCTGCACGAAATTCACTCGAAGAAACTAGATGGGATTATCTTTAAAATGAATTTCGAGAAGGCATACGATAAGTTAAAATGGTCATTCCTACAACAGGCATTGTGTATGAAGGGATTCGACGATATATGAAGGAGACACATTGAATCCTTTGTAAAAAAAGAAGTGTTGGAATTAAAGTCAATGATGATATTGGCCATTTTTTTCAGACACTCAAAGGTCTCCAGCAGGGGACCCAATGTCACCCATCCTACTTTAATGTAGTCGTGAATATGTTGGTAATTCTAATAGGAAGGGCTAAACAGGAAGACCAGGTAGGTGGACTTGTACCACATCTTGTGGATGGTGGGGTGTCCATTCTACGATATGCAAATGATATCATTTTGTTCATGAAACGTGATATAGCAAAAGCAAGAAACATGAAGCTTATACTCTGCCTATTTAAACAATTGTTAGGTTTGAAAATTAATTTTCACAAGAGTGGGTTGTTTTGCTTTGGGAGAGCCAAAGATGAACAAGACGCTTATAAACAATTGTTCGGATGTGAACTGGGTAGCTTACTGTTTAGTTATTTAGGCATATCCATTCATCATCGGAAGTTTTCCAATAAAAAGTGGAAATGTATTGAGGATCGGTTTGAGAAAAAGCTAAGCTGCTGGAAGGGTAAGCTTTTGTCATATGGAGGAAGGCTAATTCTGATTAATTCGGTTCTCACGAATATGTCTATGTTCCTTCTGTCCTTCCTTGAGGTGTCGGTAGGGGTATGTAAAAGGTTGGACTTCTATCGATCCCGATTCTTTTGGCAGAGTGATGAAGATAGGAAGAAGTACAAACTCACTAGATGGGCATTATATGTAGGCCCAAGGACCAAGGAGGTCTGAGGATTGAGAATTTAGAGGTAAAGAACAGATGTCTGCTCAGTAATTGCTTGTTCAGAATATCTATAGAGATTGAAGGTATGTGGGTACAAATTTTACGTAATAAGTACCTACAATCTAAAACCTTGGCCTAGGTGAATGTCAGACCCAATGTTTCACCTTTTTGTAAAGGGTTGATGAAAATGAGAACAACCTTCTTCCATAGAACTAAATTTATTATTGGAAATGGTGAAGGAACGAGATTCTAGGTGGATACATGGTTGGGGAAGACCCTTTCTCCATACAATGTCCAGCTCTCTATGACATTGTGTAACATAAGGACTCGTACGTAGCCACAATTTTACAGTCAAATTCTCTAAATATTCAATTCCGACGAGCATTGATTAGCCATCATTGAGAAGCCTGGCTACACCTAGTAAGGAGAATCATGGATGTCCAGTTATCAGACGAGTCTGATAGGCTTCAATGAAAGCTAACGACCAATGACATTTTTATAGTGAAATCAGTGTATTTGAACCTTATTGACACAACGATCATCTCCAAACCGGTTCATATTTGGAAAGTCAAAGTTTCCTTAAGAATCAGAGTCTTCATGTGTTTTGTGCACAAGAAGGTGATTCTCTTTAAGGATAATTTGGCAAAACGTAATTGGGGGGAAGGAGTACGCGATGTAGCTTTTGTGATAACTAGGAAACCATTAAACACCTCTTTTTCCAATGTCCACTTGCAAAAATTCTATGACAGACAGTTCGTATAGCCTTTAATATTATGCCTCCAGATAGTATTAACACGTTGTTTGGAACGTGGCTAAATGGAGTTTACACGATTAATGTCATATACATTCGTATAGGAGTTTGTGCACTTCTTTGGGCTATATGAAACTACAGGAATGACAGGGTTTTTAACATACAAACGCATATATATTTTTTGCAGATATTACATAGAGCATCGGCATTGAACCGTACATGGTCCTTACTCACTCATGTGAAAACCAGAAAGCCTTTGGTTACTGGGTCTACCTGATGGGAGATGATAGCGTTGGATATGTACAACCGGTTTGGATGGCAATCCAGTAATAGGATAGATGGTTGGGCATCTAGGGCTATTTTAGCTAGTTGTGACTCTTTTCTTTTTTTCATTTACTTTCCTCGTTTGGAGATTTTTTGAAACCGCGGATTATTTGTTTAATTTCATTATAAAGAATTTGTATGCATAGCGCTCATGCAGAGGCCGGAGGTATGCCTCGTTTTCTAAAATAAAGCGAGTCACATTGAGTTTCTAATCATCGTAAAAAGGGAAAAATGTCAAGTTGAATGTCAAGCGAAGCGTGCAGACACTTTCTGGTGTGGCTAGGCAGATGGGCCGACGATGCGAGTTTAGTCACGCTTCTCAATAATACTCCATCTGTCTCAAAATTCTTGTCTTAGATTTATCTAGAGATGAATGTCTCTAAATACTAATATATGGCTAGATACATTTATATTTAGACAATTTTTAGACAAAATTTTTAGGACGGAGGAAGTACATACCATGCATAGTTTTTAGGCCCAAGACTAGAAGGGGAAAAGGTTGCAGTCATGGTACTTTGCTCTAAGAAACTAACGGGACTGGATACACACAAGTTGCGAGACTACCTTTTGTTTATCACTGCAGCCGAATCAAAATCGACTTACACCAATTTAGGCAAGTCAAATATTTTAGAAGCACCAGATTCTTTGCTACCACAAAACAGATGATCACGAAATACTTGTGATTGGTCTGAAATGTGACAAAAACTGACCGGATACCCGGTAAGACATAAGAGAAAAAAAATAAATGGACAAAATATTTAAAAGGTAAGATTTTCTAAAAAAGAATGAATTAGCATCACTAGTACTGCCCTTTAATAAGAAATAAAAATAAAGAAGGTGCATATAAAATTCTTTTAAGTCAAACCTTACAAATTTTGATCAAGTTTGTAGAGAAAGATATATACATCTAGAATACTAAGTGCATATTGTCATTGGATATATATATATATATATATATATATATATATATATATATATATATATATATATATATAGGATAAATATTTGGTACGACCGGGTGTAGTTACTCCCACTTTTGTTTCGTATGCTATAGGTAGTATCTATCATTTTGAAATGTATGTACACGTAGTATGTAGTATATAAGAATATTTAGGTAGTATATATACAAAAAAATTGATAGTATGTCTCATATTTTGAGCATATACTTTTTTACGTATAAATATGTACGTATTTTATAAATATAATAAAAATATGAGTCAACTTGCAATTTTTTTCATAGAATTCACTTTGGAATATCTTAAATATAGTATATGAACATACTAAAAATAATAAGGTAGTATATATACTATCACATGATAGTATATGAGACATGGGAATAACTACACCCGGTCGTAGGATATATATATATGATATTGTCGATATAAATATTTTAAAGTTTGTAAAGTTTGACCTTTCAGAAAATCTATATGCACTACATTGTGCAATGAAGGAGTTCTAAATCAGGGACAACTAATATTAATTGGAGGTAGTAAAAAAGATTATTTTACGCACAATGTACACTGAAATTGCACTTTTTTTATAATATGCAAGAATAAGAATATAATAGTGGAATTTTCTCAATCTAACAATAAGTAAATTGTGGCATTGGTATTATCCTTAAAGAAGGAGGAAAAAATAAATTACAAATACATTTTTATTTTTTGTTTATTCTTAAAGGTTAAAAATAATAATGAAAATTAAATTCAAGTGAAAATGAAACAGACCCGATTCCTGGTATAACATAAGACAAAAACCAAAAACATGGTTTCTAAAAGACATTCAAAATAATGAATTGGTGGCATTAGTACGACCATTAAAAAATAAAATGAAATCAAAACCAAAACAAAATAAAAAAATATGGTTTCTAAGGAAGAATGAATTAATGGCATTGTTATTATCCTTTAAGAAAAAAATCTTTAGAAAGCTTGCACAGAACTTTAAACCGAAATTGCACTTTTTGTAATATCCAAAGAATAAACATATAATAGTGCAATTTGGGCAATCTGTTATAATTTACACACATATTGTATAATACTTGTGTGTGTGCATTTAAACTCACCCAACATCCTACAGATTCACATAAAAAACAAAAATCGACTAAAAAGTATAAAACTAAGGGAAAAACTGGCAATGGCCTCCAAGCCCAATAAGAGAACCCAAATGTGGGCAAGTCAAAAATTCAGCTTAAAATCCATGAACCAACACAAGGGGAAAAAAGGACAGCGCAAATCTTGACAAGAGAAACATCTGTCGAAAAAGCGACTTACGCAAATTTAAAAAACATGCAACTTACGTATAGCCAAAATGAAAAGGACCAACTAAATACCGTCATTTCTAAAGAACCGATTGAAGGCCTGTTCTGAGGCCCTCCGCTCCACAAATCCACTCCCGGAGCTGGTGAAGCAGCAGTAAAAAATCACGGTGCGAAGAAAGAGATGCTCCGCAGATCACGAGATTTCACGGAGCTGAAGGATTGTCAAACAGCTTCTAAATCCTATCATTTCTCATCAACTACCGTAGGATGATGCAATTGGATAATTTTTTGTTGGGAGAGGATGAAGTATTTGGATAATTAGGAGAACTACTAGTACGCATGTTCTTGTGACATGTCCGGAGCAGGAACAGTTGGATCCCTGCGTGTCAAAGCCGTGAGCATCGATGTCTCGCTGACACATACAATAGAGAAATACTAAGAGCATCTACAGCCGGATACGATAAATTCGGCATCTCAAACGTCCGCGTACGCGTCCGAGGGCATTCACCGGGCACTCATCAAATTACTCAATCTGCATCCGCATTTCTCATATTTCATTTCCTACATCCATACAAAAGCATGCAAAGCAAATCCTACGTATTACCCTAGCTACTCTTCGTCGTCGGTGATGTCCACGACGACGAAGTCGGGCGCCGGTTGGACGGCGGAAAGGAGGGCTCCGGTTCATCCTCCTCCTACTCCATCGTAACAATGTAGGCCAAGCATTCCGCCTGTTTCGCGGCTTCTTGTGCCTCCATCTCCTGTCGGCAACGGCGTCTTGCATCTGCATCCGACTCCGACCTGAGGGAACCGAGGATGGCCTGCTGCTCCGCCCGGAGATACTCATCACCAGCGTCCCCCACATCCTCCTCCTCCACCTCCTCCTCCTCCGACTCCGGATTCACTACATCCAAAGGTAGCCCTGTGGCGATCCGGGCTTCGCGCCTATTGAGGATCCGCTCAAGGAGCTCGAGCCGACGCTTCGGCGTCAGGAGCGCCTAGTTCCTCACCAAGCGGCATGGGGGCATGGCTGCGGATGGGTGAAGTGGAAACTGGCGGCGACGGCGGACAGGATGAGGAGGAAGAAGTGGATGTAGGATTTCGGGATCCGCGGTGCACTTAAATAGTCGGGCAATGCACTACGCGGCCCGCCAAAGCTACGACACGCGGTGCGACCGGTCCGGCGGAGGAGACGGCCTTCGAACCGCCAGGTTGACGGGTGTTTCCGGCTGGGGCCCGTTCGTCAGTCCGACGTGACGGACGCCCCCCTATCCGCCCCATATTTGTGCTGAATATTGGGGGTGCCGATCAGTTTGGGCGTTCCAGAGGCCCGTCTGGGTCAAAAAAAAAGTGACCGGGCAGTGACCAGACGGCCTGCCCGGGCGTTTAGGCGGGTTTGAGAGGTCTGGTTGCAAATGCTCTAATACTAAGTAGTAGATCTCTAAACGGAACAGTCAAGGACCTCTAAACTCCCTTGTCAGCTCCCGCTTCTAGAAAGTCAAGGATGCTTGTTATTTCAAAGAAAAAGGTCAAGGATGCTTGAGTCGACTGGACTCGCTCGCGCTGCGGTGCGCAAAATGCCGCTACTGTGGTTGAGGAGAAAGCCCAGAGAGAAATGGATAGATAGAAACCCCAACCGGCCGACCCATTTCATCCGCCCGCGTCTGTTTGGGTCGCCACGGACAGAAAAGATGGCCCAACACGCCGATCCAAACAGATGTGCGTCCGTTTTTTGTCCGTCCGCGAGGCCCAAATTTGGTCTGGATTTGCGTCGGCGTGGACACGAGATGGACACGCGCGTCGCCCGCCCTTGTCCTCCGCATGGCCCGCATGTCGGCAGCACAAGGGCAATTTCCTCTGTCCTCCGTCCCCGCCGCCCATTTTTTGCCGCCGCCGTCGTCCCTCCTCCCCATGCCGCCGCCTCATTCCGCTGACCCCGGTAGCCTCCCTCGACGCCACCACCGTCCACTTCGCCGGCTCCTTCCACGACACCCGCAAGCTGTTCGACAGTTTGCCCCAAGGTACAAATGGACTCCAACAACGAGTTCTTTTTCTACAATGTTCTTATGGACTCGGATGATTCTTCATCCGACGATGAGGAGATCGTGGCAGCTTCCTTGTCCATCCATGACCACCTCGGTAGGCAGAGGCCTATGTTCAGGGGCTCTATACCGGGGCATATGCCGGCGTTGAATCGCAACCGGGAGAGTGGCCATGTCCTACTCTGGAATGACTACTTCGAGACCCCGCACCCCCTTTTGAACATCACATGTTCTGGCGTCGTTTCCGTATGGCTAGGCATGTGTTCAATCGTATTCGGGAGGGGGTGGTGGAGTATGACAAGTATTTCGAGTGCAAGGCAGATGCACTTGGGAAGCTTGGTTTATCCTCTTACCAGAAATGCATTGCTGCCATTCGGATGCTTAGATACGGAGTTCCCGGTGATCTCATTGATGAGTATGTCCGGATGAGTGAGTCCACCTGCCTTGAGTCCATGTACCGTTTTTGCAAGGTTGTACTTGAGATAGCCAAATGTTGCTGATACAGAACGGTTGTTGGCGATGAATGCCAGCACGGGGTTTCCTGGGATGCTTGGTAGCATAGACTGTATGCCCTGGCAGTGAAAGAACTGTCCTTCTGCTTGGCAGGGGCAGTACAAAGGTCATCTCCGAAAATGCACTGTGATACTTGAGCTCGTTGCTTCACAAGATCTCTGAATTTGGCACTCTTTTTTCGGCATGGCTGGATCTCACAAAGATATCAATGTGCTCCAGCTCTCTCCAGTATTTGCTAGGATGGCTGAAGGCAATGCCCCGCGGGTCGATATTAAGATCAATGGCCACCACTACGACAACGGATATTATCTAGCTGACGGTATCTATCCAAAGTGGACAACTCTTATCAAGACAATCTCCAACCTCCAAGGAGAGAAGAAAAGATGTTTGCCCAAGAGCAAGAGAGTCCTAGAAAGGATGTGGAGCGTGACTTCGGTGTTCTGCAATCTCGATGGGGCATTGTCCGACACCCTGCAAGAACTTGTAGCACACAGAAGCTTGGGGAGGTGATGACTGCTTGTGTGATCATGCACAACATGATCGTAGAGGATGAGCGCCGAGAGCGCCTCTGCGACCAGGGGTTTTAGTTTTAGCGTATCAATGTTAAGCCTCAGCATGCCGACAGTTCATGGAGTTTCATCATCAGATGCGTGATTGACGGACTCACAAGCAGCTGCAAAATAATTTGGTGAAGCACATGTGAGCTCATGTTGACAACTAATAGAAGTATCGATATTCTATTATTTGAAATGCAATTTAAAACAATTTAATGTTCATTTGTTTTGTAATAACTATGTCATACTTATGTGGTTTTACAACTATTTATTAGAACTATGCTTTTATTTGTCCTATTCTATACGTTTGCCGGCTGCTGGCATGTCACCGGTGCGAACTCTACCTTGGGTGGCATGGCCGCTCGCATGATCGATGGCCGCGGACCCTTTTTAATTTGAAAACTGAAATTGCGGACGAAAAATGGGTCGGCGCGTTGGACGACCGGCCGACCCATTTAAAAAGGGAGGCGAATAGACCGACCAAAACGGACAAAAGGCGGACAAACTGCGCGTCCGTTTGAGTCGTCCGGTTGGAGATGCTCTTACGACCAAATGAACCGAATTTCTAAAAAGCGATGTGAATTTGGAAAAGCGGTATTCCTAAATGAGATCGACCGCTGCTGTTGTGCCGCGTATGGCGGTATGTGCAGGCAAAATTAACAAATTTGACCTTATAGCGAAAGTATTTCACACACTAACCTGTGTTTGAAAATATTTCACTCCGCTGAACCTTTTGTGCAGCTCCCAACATAAAGGCGCTGCATTCTACTGTGCAGCTCCTTACAGATAGGCGCTGCATAATGTAATGCAGAGCCTAGCTGTAAAGGTGTGCCGCCTAAGTGTTAGGCGCTGTACAGTAGAATGCAGTGCCTTGTTGTTGGGAGCGCTGCACAAAAAAAATCAGCGAAATGAAATATTTTTAAACACAGTTTAGTTTGTAAAATAGTTTGGCTCTAAAATCAAATTTGTGACTTTTGCCGAATGTGCAATACATGTGGAATCGTACGCGGCTGAAATGTCTGGTGGAAACTCCGAAGGATTGATCTGTGACTCTACCTTTTCGCTTGACACGCAAAAGGAAAGGGCGAGCCACCCACCCACTCGGCCACTCCACCGCACTCCACTGGAGTACAGTACCAGCGAAGCCCCGAGCTGCGCTGGACTGACCGGCGTCCACAGCGTGGCAGCACTACTAGTACCACCGCTTCGTAGCGGAGTCTGATCGATCGATGTGAGCACGTGTGCGAGCATGCGTTCGATTCCATGGGGACGAGTGGACTGGACTTGATGAGGTTTATCATCGTGCCGAGCCGTAATCGTGCGATTTTTCCACGCCCGGCCGAGTACCTGTACCTGTATCTCATGATTGGGGGGCTGGCTTTCAGGAAAAGGAGCGGCACCATTTATTCAATTCCTTCTTTTCGATCAAGTGCGTGCTCTTCTGCAAAAAAAAAAAGAAGCAGCTTTGGAGTTGGGCCAAGATGCTTCACTACCGCCAGCTTTTGGACATGGAGCGTCAGCAAAGCACCAGATCCGCGTGGACGAACTCATATGCTCCTCTCCTTTTGGCCATCCAACGTTAGGAGTAGTACGAACCCGAGCCGCTTTGGGGCACCGGCGGCGACCGCCAGCGCTCCAATCCGCTCGCCTAATATTGGTGCAATCAGTGCAGAATGCGCCGTTGCTCTCCGGTGATCAGAGACTCGTGTTGGGAGCTCAATCGCTGCATAGTATTATACGCACTGTTGCTCTCGATGATCAGCGACGGATTCAGTCTTGAGAAGGATCATTTATAGTACAAAAAAAAAGGAAACACTTCGTATCAGTAGTCTGATTAAATACTCGATTGGTGCCCACTCTTCTAATCTAGTAATAATAATAGCTAGGCAGACACTCAAAAAAAAAAAACTGGGCAGGTAGCCTCACACTCGTCGATTCTGATAAATGCACGCTCTAGCCACGCTCACTATGCCCAGGTCAATCAACATGGCGGAAACGAGATTGATTAAACTAAACACTAATCCTACCTAACTCGTCCGTAGCAAATCTTGACGTGGATTCGGCAGTTTGCATTTTTGGTCGCATGAGTAAAATTTGAATTTATTTGCTGCAAGTCAATTTGCACTTCTCTTCTTCCAGCAGGGTGTGCTTAGCTCTCGTCTAGAAGAGAATTAACTAAATCTCATCTGGCTTCCAATATTGTCTAATTTTATACAAAGATTCATGAAAAAAATATTTGTCTTTTTTTTAAAATTTGATCAATCAAATGGTGTAAAAGTTAGATGACTTTATTAGCTCTCATCTACACAGAAATTAGCAAATCAGGTTAGAATAATCTGAACTGTCGAGTAGTTGGGCGGGTGGTTCTATTTACCCAGGCCTAACCACCAACGGACCAAATCGCGTATTTAACGATTCCAGTGCCATTTAAAGTAGGATATTTATAAATACCAAACGTTCGGATTTTAGTAATAGATAAGAACGATTGTTGTTTCACTCTAATTATATACATGCCTTCTTTAGAACGATTAATTTTTCTTTTAGTACGTTTCTCTCTAATTGCGTGCATATATGCATTAGAAGATGAAGAGTTGATGTCATCCTATATTCTTCATTTTTCAAACTTCAAAATGTTTTATAGTTCAAACCGTCATTTCGATTGAAATATGGTCTTCACACAAAAAATCGGCACGACGAGATCTTCGAAACTAGATCCCATGTTGATATGTTCTGATGACTTTTTTGGACCAAAATTTACCATATCTAGGCTACGTAAGTTATCACGTCTGTCATACATAAGTTACCATGTCATTTACACAAAAGTTTCCGGGGTATGTTTTCAACAAATTTTTATCCCAGGGTCAAACAGTGATTACGATGTTTGCAGTGAGTTATCATCTTTGTTGTGTATATTATCATGTTGCACAAAAGTTATTGGGGTATGTTCAACAATTTTCATTCCCTCGGTCAGAAAATTACCATGATATTTGTATATGGGTTATCAGCTCTCATGTGTGTGCCTTATCATATTGTTTACACATGCGTTATTGAAAGATATTTTTTAACAACATTTTTTCCTGGTAAAAAAATTACTATGTTTGGATTGAGTAAGTTATCAACTCTGTTGTATGTATATTATCATGTTATTTACATACAAGTTATCAGGATATATTTTTCAACAAACTTTTATCCCGGGATTATTTTTCAACATTTTTTCCCCGGAGTCCAAGTTACCATGGTGTTTGTATCTAAGTTATCATGTATATGATGCGTTATTACCGTGTTGTTTAAACAAAAAGTTACCTAGGTACATTTTTGACAACTTTTTCTTTCATGTCAAAGTTGCCACGGTGTTTGTGCCTAAGTTATCAGGGTTGTCATGCAAAAATTACCGTGTTGTTTACACATAAATTACCTGGGAGATGTTCTAATAATTTTTTCATCCTCGGTCGAAGTTACCATGGCATTTATACATAATTTATTGAGTCCCGGTGCCAAATTACCATGCCATTTGCGCATAAGTTACCGGGGTATGTTTTAACCCCAAAAATCCCTCATGTGAAGGTGTCATGATATTTACAATGAGGCTACATGAGTAAGGTATAAAACCCGTTGGTATATGAAAGACTACAAGACAACTTGGGAAATTCAAAGAAAACACAAGAGGAAAAAATGCTTTTTTTGACTCATATGAAAGTGAAAAAAATGTTAACCGTCATATTTCTACTTATTGGACAATCATCAAGGAAGGGTGAGTTTGTTAGTACACTGGTGCTACATCGTAGCGGTCGTGGGGTCAATTCTCACTTTAGATGATTACTTTTTGAAGTTACAAATTTCGAACAAGTAATGTTAATAAAGAAGGATTAAATGTTAGTTGCGTCGATTTGCATAACAAGTGATGTTAGCTCAGTTGGTTAAACTCTTTGAGGTAGTCTCGGCGACCAGAATTCGAATCACAAATTCAACAATATTTTGTTCCACACATCACCACCGGGGGGGGGGGGGGAGGGGGAAAAGAACGTGATTTCTGTGCGGAGACCCGTGGTTAGCAAATCGTTCGGACCTAATCCTAAAAGCAAAATGTTCGTAGAATCATTTGATCTATCACTAAAAGCTAGTTGTTCGGAAGTTATCTTTTTCCAAATAAATTTCTATGCTAATACAAATGGTAAAAAAAAGTCAAATAACTTGGTTTGTAGTTGGTTTACAACAAGTACAGTGTGTCGAGCCTAAGACCAATCTTAATATGAAAACAACATTTTTTCTCCCTTCTGCAAGAATTTGACTTCGAGTTTTCTTGAGAGAAAATTTGAGGGTTACCAGCTCCTAACAAAAAGAATATTGATGGTTGTACTATAGTAGTGGCCTACTCGAGGTAGTGAACTATGTAAAGAACCTAGCCTCAATGTCAACCCAACATGACAGCTTGCCCAGATGATCACCGAGGTAGCAAACTCTGGTGTCAATTGTACATGTACAGAGTTCGATTCTTGCCGTTGCACTTTTTACAAAAAAAAGATATCAAACAACGATGGCCACGGGAACGTTCGGATCAAAAAGATATCAAACAACGATGGCCATGGGAGCGTTCAGATCTATTGCATTGGTCCGAACTTTCGAAAGTTAAGAAAATCGTTTAAAGTATAGATTGTTAAGATACATATTGTGGCAGGCACGCCATCTTCTCCAATGCATCACTTTAAAGGATAAAAATTGGGACTTGTTCTTTTACCATGTATATCTTTTGGCCAGGGCTTCATTGGGTGGAGCAACTATCGCTGTTGAGTGTCATGCCTCCTTTGTTTCATAAGAGCATCTATTGACCGAACATGAGAGAGAGAGACATTCAGACAGAGAGAGAGAACATGTAGAGGATATAAGCGTTCATGGATGCATCCGATCACCAAGCAGGACGCGACCCACAATGGACCACCTTTTCTCTTTCTTTCTTTATTATTTCCTTTCTCCTTCATCTTCATCAATTACGTGTAAGTGACCGACATATGAAAAAAAATGAGAAGTGTGACCGTATGGATGGACAAATAGGTACTCTAACTGGACATGTCCACGTCTTTTAGGGGGTAGATTTGTTAAGTTCGGCTGTAGAAGCTCTAAGGTGTATTTACTTTATTAGATACGAAAGCAAAATCAATAAATTGCTATAAAAAATGAATCCAATGAAACGATTTAATAGCATATAAACCATGTATTAACAAACTAATTTATTATGTTAATATATCGAGTACACATTATATTGTACTGCTATAAAAATGAAATACATATTATGCTGTCTGTAGTAGGTAGTATCATACGGTAGTAACTTAGACGATTTTATTTATTGCCATGTAAGACATATAGTAATATAATATTTATTATGATACTTAACTCTCTGTTCATTCGTTTAATTCTGTGTCACCTCATCATAATTATGTAGTTGGCATACATGATATTGGCTATGATACTCTTAGTACAAGCAACCTTATATTACGAAACAATGAAAATGTGTGTTTATTGTCACTTTCTTGCTTGTAATCATGGTCGATTCACATATGCTAGCACTTTCTAAATCTTGCTTGAATACTGGTGACATGCACAAATATAAGGGGTATTAACCATGAGTTGATTCCTATGATTGGATCTTATCCTCATGATTTAAACACACATTCTATTATGAAACAATGAAGCGTGTCTTCATTGTCACTTTTTTTTTTGCTTATAATCGTAGTTAGTTCACAGGATTCTAGAACTTTTTGACTCTTGCTTTACTTCTTGTGTGCATCACCTATATACTGGTCGAGAGATAATTAAATTCTCCCTTCCAATCATCCATGAAATTTACCTTCGTTAAGTGTTACACTTCTTAAAATCGACACCTTATTTGCCTTTGTTAAGATCCATGATTCCAGAAAATCAACACAACCCCTCGTTACGCCACTGATTTTTTGGCTCCTTACACATCCCCCTTGAAGGACATTTGGCAAACAACAACGCTGACATTGGCTACCCAAAACACTAGAAAATTTGGGATACTCACATTCTACGGAAAATTTGGGTTTCACAGAATGCCAAAGTCTTCGGGCAGTAAATCCTAAGTGTAAGCGATAGAAACATTTTCTCTGATCTCACACTTTGGTCGCATAGATTAAAAGCACCAGAACTCGAAACACACACGGTAGCTGTGGCGTGACTTCCTTCCCTCATGTTAGTGCAACTACGCGGCTATATTTCCTTCCCTCATGTTGCATAAAGTTATATTTCGTTTCAAAAATGACCTTGACTTTAATCATGCCGCGTCAAATGAGGGACGACACATGTGATTCCCGCGAGGCAACTTTTGGGATCGAATTATCTACGTAACACGATTGAAATAACAAGGGTCTAGAGATTTTAGAAGGAAGCCATCGATGTCAGAAAATCAAGACGTGTGGGTCTCTTGCTGCATGCGCGTTTCTTTTCAAGAAACCGCTCACACCGGTGATGTTGATAGCCAATTAGCCGTCCGGCCATCAACCCCAGTCCGCGCAGACAGCAGAACAGCAAGCATGTGTCACTGACCCACTGGTCTGGAACACTGATGCTCGTATGCATTGCGCCACCACTACCAAACGAAAATCAGAGGACAGATTAGTGGATTAAAATCTTGTTTTGTAGAATCTCTGGATTGGAGCGCACATGCCGTGTTTATGGTGCGTGGAACAGTGGCTTGATTGAAGTTCCCAAGAACACTACTCAATGTTTTTTTTTGGTGTGTGTGTGTGTGTGGGTGGGTGTGTGGGTGTGGGTGTGTGGGTGTGTGTGTGTGGCGAAAACACAACTCGATGCTCGTTGGATAAGAAAAATATTGAGGCTTCAAAAATCATCTTCTCGCTGAATTGCATTTGATTTTTAAAAATAGTTAATTCTGTTGCAGGTGAAGTGGTAAGCTAAATAGTTAACTTGAAGTCAGATCGAATCACACATGATTTTTAGAGATATACAATACTAAATGTTCGCAGGAATCGATGCTTGAGAGCAACCAATGATTTTTCAGTCAATTAAGAAATAAGAATATCTTGTTATTCCCGGAAAAAATATATTCCTTTTCTTCGTAGTCACATATTAGCATCTCACAATTAAACTAGTATGACTTGTGTGGTAAATAATAAACATAAATGGTCCCTAGGGCATCTCTAGCCAATCCTCTGGTGGAGCACTTTTGCTCCTCTAAAAAAGTGGTCGCTTCTAACCAATATCCTAAATTTATTGGAGTAGATTTTTGTTTGGCTCATAGTACATTTTGTTGACACTTACTATGCGGCGCACTGACGATGGTGACCACGCCAGCAACACCGGTTAGCACATCGGATAGGCCTGTCGGCTGTCGCAGTGGGTCGCGTGATTCGTTGCCGCTGTTGGTGCTGCCAACCACCGTTGGGTCGACCGCCCACAAGAATGTTGTGCTCGTCCGCTCCAGGGCGGCAACCAGCGCCGCCACGTGAGTTCTTTGCACCACCACCATGCAGATCCCGCCTAGGTCGCCGAGGCGACGAGCCTCTGGTTCTACTACCCAAGAAGCGAGAGTTTGCATCTTCTGTTTGCCAAGAAACTTTAGGGACATTAGCGTTGACCAGCGGCTCACGATCGTTCTCGTTAGCAAACACGATCTGCGGCAACGATGGCGAGACGCGTTCCCCAACAACAATAGACGGTCAACCCATCGACACTGTTTTGCTGTAGACAGTGTGCATCCGTGGCAGAGTATGGCGCCCGTTATGGCTGGGCATGCTCGCGTTGATTTGATTATATACAAGATGAGCCCTAGAAGAGTCTGAAATTGCAGACGTCCGGCAATCACAGCAGCAAGGAAAAAAATCACAATGGGTTGATGGTCCCCGTCTACACTAACCGTGTCGACGCCCGGAAAAGGAAGATGAGGTCGCTGGCCAGGCTCGAGGCCGCCGAGGAGGGAGAACGACGCGTGGCGTCTTGAACGCAAAAAATAATTTTATTCTAGTCGGCCACATATGAATATATTTACTTCGGGTGGCCGTGGAGAAAAAAATCTCCTCTAATACGGATAAGGGATCCATTAGGTGCTGTTTAGAGAAGTAAAACTGATATTTCACCTTTCTAAATCTTCTTAGGTGATCGGCTAAAGATGCCCTTAGAAAATTAGAAGAGACGATGGCTCTTGCCGTCAACGACGAGTCTACTAGACAGGCTTGAACAGGCTCAAGCCTGCCCTCAAAAACCAATATTTTTTTACTACTACTACTGATTTCATCCCAGTTCAATAGTACATTTACTATTGAGTAAAATACACAACACCATACTTGCACAGTGAACAGGCACCACAAAACGAATGGCCTTCAATGGCCTTCCATCAACTATGTAAGTATTAGTTCATGTACTGTTAGCTAATTTAGTGTCCAATACAGCTTATTTGCAAAAAAGAATAGTACAAAAATAAATATGCATGCATGTAGTCCTCACACGGAACCTGAACCTATCCCAGCTAATATGAACCCAGATACCATTTTCTTACCTATTGTGAATGTAATCCCTCCTCCAACTTATGTGGACAACAAGATGGGTAGAGAATGGTTATTTTTCAAGATAAATTCAAATTTTCATTCAAAATTCCATATATATTTTTAAAAATCATAGAAAAAATCTAGCTAATGCTACATGTTTTAAGTAGTAATTTGGGAAATTCTGGACTTATTTTGACAACAATATTAAAACATCATGGTTATTTTTTTTCAAAAGAGAGCTTAGTTTTCTCGCCGTTGATTTGAGCCTACCCTTCATTTTATTCCTAGATTCGCCACTGCTTGCCGCCATATATAAAGAGAAAGAAAATATAAATCTGGAGGAAGAAGGCGTCGAAATTATATATTTTTGGTCATCTAAACAGTGTAGAGTAAAAGCATCTCTTTTTTTTTGGGTTTACCAAAATATATAAGAAAATAGAGAAGACGCCACAGTGACACAAATATTCCCTCTGGTGAGAACAAAAATCAAGAGCGGAGAAGACCGAAGACCAGCAAACCAAACGTGTGCGGGCTCCTTTTGTTTAACAGTCGTCCTCTCCCACCCCCTATTCCGCTGACAACCGCAGCAACCCCCACCCCCACCGTGGTGGCGGAGCAGCACTGGGCCGGGGACCGTGGCGTGGCGTGGCGGCCGGGGATTGAGACCAACGCAAGAAAAGTCTGCTACGGTGGCCTCCAGCTTCCAAGATTCTCCACCAGTGAGTCCGCTCCTCCCCTCTTGCTCCCCCCCCCCCCCCCCCCCCCAGTAGTTAGCTTTGGCCGGCGCGTGGAAGGGGATGGGATTTTTCGAGCTCTCCGGTCGCTTGCTCCGTTGATTCTTCAGCTGCGGAGGTCCCCATAGTTGTTGGTTCAGTTTCTTGATTGATTTTTCGTTAGGATCATGCGGTGTTGTTAATTTTCCCGACTCTCTCTGCAGCTTTAGGGGTTAGTGACAAGAGGTTAAGCTCAAATCTTGACCTGGTATCTCTCATCAATTTCAAGTGTGCCTGGTGAGGGAGGGGTCTGCCAGATTTTGCAAGAACAAGATCTTGCAGTTCTGCGTACCTCGTCAGAGCATCACCAGCCAGGCTTAAACAAGTCACCGGATTTGGGGATGGAGAGGCAGCCCAGCTCCCGGTTCGGCGCGCTGGAGAAGCTCAAGAGCTTCCGGGGCATAGAGAAGCAGAGGAGCTTCAAGTTCCTGTCCATGGAGAAGCAGCAGAGCTTCAAGGAGAGGCGGAGCCGGGACAGCCCCGGGAAGAGGGGCGACAGCGCGCTCCACCTCGCCGCCAGGGCCGGCAATGTCTCCCATGTCCAGAGGATCTTCGCCGACTGCGATCCGGAGCTGGTCGGGGAGCTGGCCGCCCACCAGAACCTGGACGGCGAGACGGCGCTCTACGTCGCCGCGGAGAAGGGGCACGTCGACGTCGTGTGTGAGATTCTCAAGGCCTGTGATGTGCAGTCCGCGGGGCTCAAGGCAACCAACAGCTTCGATGCGTTTCATATCGCCGCGAAACAGGGCCATCTGGGTTAGTTCTCTTCTCTGCTTCTTTCAGTTCATCACTAATTGTGTTAGTATCGTTTAGTTTGATCACAATGAACTCTGTCTTTCAATTCAATGATTTGATGATTATGGTTGTCTGAACCCTGGATTGCAATTCTTTAGTGTGTGGATGTGGTGAGCTGATCAGTGGAACCATTCAGGTTGGCTTGTTTATAGTTGCACATTTCTTTGTCTTATATAAACAATGACTTGTATTCGTTTGACTTTGGCAAAATTCCTAGTAATTCGTGGTGATTGCAATGAATGTTTTTCTCTGGTTCTTTTCCTTAATAAGAACATGTGGACCAGAGCATTTACTTCTGCATTAAATTTTTGGTCCACATTCCAATCAAGAATGGTGTATCTTTTGGTCCACATTCCAGCCCATCTTTCCTGCTTTGCTTGGTTTGACAGGCAAAACTGACCATGGATTCACAGTTTTATGTATGGTGTGTTGCTGTTGCAATATGTGTTGATGTATCCAAACCGGTGCGTCCGATATGATTAATTAGCAAGATAATGAAATGTTGCTTCATCGTACATTTTTTTTTTGTGTGTGCCAGCAATCTGAGTTGAATTAAATCTACTCATGCAACTTTTAATAGTAGGCAGTGGAGGAGACGCTGATCCTGACTATATGAAACTTGTATCTCCATGGATGTTTGACTTAACGTTTTTGTCAAGTGATTTTGACTCATATAGATGTTCCATGCTTTGCTTCGCAGATGTTCTGCAGGAGCTATTGCAGGCATTTCCTGCATTAGCTATGACGACAAGTTCTGTAAATGCCACAGCTTTAGACACCGCCGCAACCCAGGGCCACATTGGTATCGTCAATCTTCTACTGGATACGGACGCAAGCCTTGCCAGGATTGCAAGAAGTAATGGGAAGACAGTTTTGCATTCAGCAGCAAGAATGGGTCATGTGGAGGTGGTAGCGTCGTTGTTGAATAAAGATCCGGATATCGGTTTCAGAACAGACAGGAAGGGACAGACAGCATTGCACATGGCTTCGAAAGGCCAGAATGCCGAAATTCTGCTCGAGTTACTGAAGCCTGATATCTCGGTAATCCATTTGGAGGATAACAAGGGGAACCGGGCACTGCATGTTGCAACGCGGAAGGGCAACACCATTGTAGGTTCTCATATCTCAGAAATATCTTGTGTTTTCTTCATTATGTCTTTCTTCACGTGTTAATTATTTGTTGTTTGTAAATATTATTTATTTCATGTCCATCCTATTTTCATTTGCAAGAGATTCCGTCCTGAAACCAGCAATGCTACATTGTTCTGGAACATAATTCTAAAGCAATTTGCAGTCCACCATGTACAAAAATAGCAGAAATACTTAGTATTTGCACTTAAGAAGACCATGAAGTTCCAAGTAGTTTTAACCAAAAATTCCTTCGACTTAGTATTTGCACTTGTCCATTTAAGTTTTTTTTCCCCATAACTTGCATCCTTTGATATTTGGGTAATTCCTTGCAGATGGTTCAGACTTTAATATCTGTTGAAGAGATTGATATCAATGCAGTCAACAAAGCTGGAGAAACTGCTTTTGCCATTGCAGAGAAACAAGGCAATGAAGAGCTTGTTAACATCCTGCGAGAGGTTGGAGGAGTAACCGCAAAAGAGCAAGTGAACCCTCCGAAATCAGCCAAGCAGCTTAATCAAACGGTCAGTGATATCAAGCATGATGTGCAATCACAGATCAAGCAAACGCGCCAGACCAAGATGCATGTCCACAAGATCAAGAAAAGGATTCAGAAGCTCCACATTGGCGGGCTAAACAATGCCATCAACTCCAATACCGTCGTCGCGGTACTTATTGCCACCGTTGCCTTTGCATCCATATTCACCATTCCTGGTAATTTTCTGGAGAATCTGAAGGATGCGACAGAGCCCGATATGACCTTAGGGCAAGCACTGGTAGCAAGCAGGCCAGCCTTTATAATCTTCCTGGTCTTCGATTCCTTGGCTCTCTTTATCTCGCTTGCGGTCGTCATTGTCCAGACTTCCCTAATTGTTGTTGAGCAGAAGGCAAAGCAGAAGATGGTCTTTGTGATGAACAAGTTAATGTGGCTCGCGTGCCTCTGTATATCAGCAGCCTTCATAGCGCTGACTTATGTCGTGGTGGGCCGCAATGACGAGTGGCTGGCTTGGTGCACGATGGCGATCGGCACAGTGATAATGCTAACCACCATTGGTTCCATGTGCTATTGCATCATCAGCCACAGGATGGAAGCACAGAGCATGAGGAGGATCAGGAGGTCCTCCATGAGCCAGTCGTGGTCCATATCAGTCGACTCGGACACGGAGCTAGACATGACCAGCAGAAGCAAGACGATGTATGCGCTGTAGGACGATGAGTTGATGACAGCGGTAGAGTCATGTATATATCGGAGCCCGTTTGCCTAAGCCCGCAACACGGCATTCAGCGGATTCGACTCAAGCGATATCTAGGCCTAGGAACATGGCAGCTATATGTACCATGTACGTCTGCAATGCAAGCGAATTGGTTCCGGGCAGAGCCACATTTTATAGGCACTATATAGGAGTAGTAGTACATGTGAAGCAAAGATGTTTTGCTCTTATGCATACTACTGTGGATGATGATGATGATGATGATGAAAGTCCATGCAATTATGTATAGCAACCAGTATAGTAGTAGAATAAATTGCCATTTTGTCAAACTGATATGGTCATGGATGCTCATTTTGTTCGGCATGGATCAAAAGGAGAGAGTGATGCGTATGTTACGGTCATTGGGACTGCTGAACCAGAATATGTTGACACCAGAAAGCCAAAAACCAACGATGACACATCATCACTTCTCTGGACTTTGACCATTGACCATCATGTGTGTTTGTTGTGCTAAAGCAAATACTAGTGTGGTTAAGCAGCTTTCGTTTCACCATCAAACTCTGCCTTTTATTGTCTGAACTGAAAGCTGTCAAAACTTTCACGTAGCACCCCTCCCAGATCTTCAGAATTCCAAAACCAAAGTTTCATCCTCAAGCCAGGGTCTCCATCCACCCCTGAGATCCGCCGTGATCGCGTAGGGCGACCGGACATGGTGGGCGGATCGTCAGCCGGTGAGAGCCAGCCTGATGGTGCCAAATCAGATGCCAGGAAGAGCGCGGATGTGGAATTATTGTGGAATTTTGCACCGGTCGACACCCCTGCTGTCCCATCTGTTCCAAGTTCCAGCAGTGCCTGACAAAACTGAACACTCGGAAACAGTACTGCTCGGAAAGAGAGGGCCTGGACTCCTGGTGAAGCTGTGGGCGGATTTCCATCTTCCATGGGCTTGGCCGAGAGAAAAAAAATCTAGGTTTGTTACAAAAGATGTACTTCCCCATCCCATAATATAAAAACGTTTCTAACAGCGAAAATGTATAATTAGATAGGGTTGTTTATTCGGGAGCTGTTTGACATTTGATAATCTCGCTTCGTTTTTGTACGGCTTTTGATGATCGATGGGGTGCTTCGTAAGTACTTCCTCCGTAAATTCACATAATAATGTTTAGATCACTAAAATAGTGATCTAAACATTCTTATATTAGTTTACAGAGGGAGTACTCCCTACATTCCGAATACGAGCCAACCCCGCCTGTACCTAGGCCTCTTGGCACATCAATGACAGAACAAAACGCTTCCTTCATACCGAGAAGCAGATTGCGGTCTTTGCGGCAGAGGCCAGAGAAATGGACAAGTAACCTCGGATAGAGGGAGTAGTAAATAAAGATTAGAAAAGAGAAATAATTAATAAAAAAGATAAAATCACCTTGAATGTAGTTCACTTACTGTGTTTGACTTGTTGACGGCTCAGTACACGACTCCACGAGATACTTAAGTTTTCAAGGTAGATGAGTATGAGACTCCACAAAATGCTTTGAATTTTTATAGAAAACATGACTCATGCTTTTACTCTCTTTCTATAGAAAGTGAAATGTAGTCTTTGGATCGATCCTCCACCACGCAAGGCGTTTATTGGTCCGTGTTTGACACTTATATCCGCCTTTTATTATTATTTTATTTGGTGACGCATGCATCATAGTTATGCAGAGGCGAGATGAACTCGTGATACTTGTATTATCTTGACATGACGTTAGACGTCAATAATGACACTCTTTATAAAATAATGCTTTTAGGATTGTAATTGTTATAAGTGTCACCCATAGCGATGAGCCGATCTCTTATCCCGGTCCGGCCATTAAGCCAGATGACCGGACACATGTTCTTGCCGAACACCTCCCATGTCTGGACGTCTTGGAGGTTAACTCCACGAGTTCCGAACAGCTGGATCCGATCGGGCCATCAGCGGTCGACGAGGCCCTGGATAAATTCTTGTCGATGAAGATCACCGACGATCCAATCCCGATCTATGCTTGGTTCGGTTATGGTGCGGGCCAGGACGAATTTTTTGACCCACCCACCACCCACTTGATAACCACTATTGAGGATTTAACCGACATATTGGACTATGCCTCCGAGGAGGCATAATACATGGATGAAGAGGACCGTGCTCCCACCCCCGTTAACACCGGGAGTTGGACCGCCACTTCTACATACGATGTCTACATGGTAGATATGTTGGAAATGTGCCTTAGAGGCAATAAATAAAGTGTTTATTATTATATTTCCTTGTTCATGATAATCGTTTATTATCCATGCTATAATTATATTAATTGGAAACACATTACATGTGTGGGTAAATAGACAACACTTTGTCCCTAGTATGCCTCTAGTGAACTAGCTCGTTGATCAAAGATGGTCAAGGTTTCCTGGCCATTGACATGTGATGTCATTTGATAACGGGATCATATCATTAGGAGAATGATGTGATGGACAAGATCCAAACTACAAACGTAGCATATGATTGTGTCAGTTTATTGCTACTGTTTTCTGCGTGTCAAGTATATGTTCCTATGACCATGAGATCATGCAACTCACGGATACTGGAGGAGTGCCTTGTGTGTATCAAACGTCGCAACGTAACTGGATGACTATAAAGGTGCTCTACAGGTATCTCCGAGGGTGTCTGTTGAGTTGGCATGGATCAAGACTGGGATTTGTTACTTCGTGTGACGGAGAGGTATCTCAGGGCCCACTCGGTAATACAACATCACAGTGAGCCTTGCAAGCAATGTGTCTAAGTGTTAGTCACGAGATCTTGTATTACGGAACGAGTAAAGAGACTTGTTGATAACGAGGTTAAACTAGGTATGGAGATACCGACGATCGAATCTCGGGCAAGTAACATACCGAAGAATAAAGGGAACATCATACGGGATTAACTGAATCCTTGACATAGAGGTTCAACCGATAAAGATCTTTGTAGAATATGTAGGAACCAATATGGACATCCAGGTCCCGCTGTTGTTTATTGACCATAGAGGTGTCTCGGTCATGTCTACATAGTTCTTGAACCCGCAGGGTCTGGACACTTAAGGTTTGGTGACGTTTCGGTAGTATAGAGTTATGTATGGTGGTGACCAAAGGTTGTTCGGAGTCCCAGATAAGATCCCGGACGTCATGAGGAGCTCCGGAATGGTCCGGAGGTAAAGATTCATATATAGGAAGTCCTGTTTTGGTCGCCGGAAAAGTTTCGGGCTCATCGGTAGTGTACCGGGAGTGCCGGTAGTGTACCGGGAGACCTCCGGGAGGGGTATTTCGACCCAAGAGGCTTCATGGGTTGTGGGAGAGTGAATACCAGCCCTTAGTGGGCTGGTGGAAAACCCCACACAAGGCCCATGCGTCTAGAGAAGAAAATCCAAAGAGAAAAGGTGGAAAAAGGCAAAAATTGGGTGAATCCTAGTCCTACTAGGATTGGAGGTGGATTCCACCTCCACAACCTGGTTCGGACGACTCCTTGTGGCTTGGACCTTGGGCCAAGCCTCCTCCTCTCTTCCTCTTATATATACTGGTGGTTTTAGGGTTTTTGCACATAATTTTTAGCCACGTGCTGTCCGTTTCTCAAGTGCATAGTTTCTCCTCTAGATTGGATTTCTGCAGTGCTTAGGCGAAGCCCTACCGGAATAGCTCCACCACCATCACTAGAGCGCCGTCACGCTGCCGGAGAACTCTTCTTCCTCTCTGCTCCCTCTTGCTGGATCAAGACGGCGGAGATCGTCATCAAGCCGTACGTGTGCTGAACGCGGAGGTGCCGTCCGTTCAGCGCTAGATCAGAAGGACCGTGATCAAGTTCGCGGGACGGATCGTGATCAAGTTCGCGGGACAGATCATGATTGGATCGCGGGACGGATCGTGATTGGATCACGAGACGGATCGTGATTGGATCGCGGGACGCTCGACAATTTGGATCGCTAAGACGTTCGACTACACCAACCGCGTTTCTTAACGCTTCCCGCTTAGTGATCTATAGGGGTATGTAGATCCACTCTCCCTCTTGTAGATGCTCATCAGCATGGATAGATCTGCGTGTGCGTAGGGAGTTTTTTGTTTCCCATGCAATGTTCCCCAACAGTGGCATCATGAGCTAGGTCTATGTGTAGATGAGATCTCGAGTAGAACACTAAAGGTTTGTGGGCGTTGATGCTTAGATTGCTTCCTCCCTTGGTCGGATTTTGGTTCAGCGGTATTGTGAGATGAAGCGGCCCGGACAAACATTACTCGTACGCTTACGAGAGACCGGATCCCTCGACCGCAACTTGTTGCATAGATGGTTTGCGGGTGCCAGTTTCTCTCACTTTAGTTGGATCGAATTCAACAAAGGCAGTCCTTGAGAAGGTTGAAAAACAACTAGTGTATCACCGTTGTGGTTTTTGCGTAGATGAGAATTGTTCTTGCTAGATACCCGTAGTAGCCACGTAAAACATGCAACAACAATTAGAGGACGTCTAACTTGTTTTTGCAGGGTATGTTGTGATGTGATATGACCAATTACATGATGTGATATATGTGATGTATGAGATGATCATGTGATGTATAGATTATCACGACTTGCATGTCGATGAGTAAGGCAACCGACAGGAGACATAGGGTTGTCTTTAATTATTGTATGACCTACGTGTCAATCATTAAGCGCTATGTAATGCTTTACTTTATCGCTAAAAGGTAGCAATAGTAGTAGAAGCATGTTGGGCGCGACAACCCCGATGGCGACACGTTGATGGAGATCAAGATGATGAAGATCATGGTGTCATGCCGGTGACGATGGAGATCATGTTGGTGCTTTCTAGATGGAGATCAAAAGCACAAGTTCATGGCCATATCATGTCACTTATGAATTGCATGTGATGTTAATCCTTTTATGCACCTTGTTTTTCTTAGGACGACAATAGCATTATAAGGTGATCCCTCACTTAAATTTCAAGATGAATTGTGTTCTCCCCGAGTGTGCACCGTTGCGAAATTTCGTCGTGTCGAGACACCACGTGATGATCGGGTGTGATAGACTCTACATTCACATACAACGGGTGCAAGCCAGTGTTGCACACGCAGAACACTCGGGTTAAACTTGACGAGCCTAGCATGTACAGACATGGCCTCGGAACACAAGAGACCGAAAGGTCGAACATGAGTCATATAGTAGATATGATCAACATGAGATGTTCACCATTGAAGCCACCTCAACTCACGTGATGATCGGACTTGAGTTGGTGAATTTGGATCATGTGACACTCAGATGACCTGAGGGATATCGATTTGAGTGGGAGCTTTAGTAATTTGATTAACTAAACTCATTATCTTGAACAACAGTCTAAGTAAACTTTGCATATTTATGTTGTAGATCAATGGCTCGCGCAGTAGCACCCCTGAATTTTAATGCGTTCCTAGAGAAAGCTAAGTTGAAATATGATGGAAGTAACTTTGTTGACTGGGCCCGTAATTTGAGGATTATCCTCACAGCTTCCCAGAAATCATATGTCCTTGATGCACCGCTTGGTGACCAACCAGAAGACATGACCTCCGAAGACGTTAAGAACGCTTGGGAGGCACGTACTGGAGATTACTCAATAGTTCAATGTACAATATTGTATGGCTTAGAACCGGGACTTCAAAGACGTTTTGAACATCATGGAGCATATGAGACGTTCCAGGAGTTGAAGTTTATCTTTCAGAAGAATGCCCGGATCGAGAGGTATGGAACCTCCGATAAGTTCTATGCTTGCAAGATGGAGGAGAATAGGTCTATCAGTGAACATATACTCAGAATGTCTGGGTATTCAACTCGTCTAGCGGAGTTGGGAATTGCCCTTCCGCCAGAGGCAATCACTTAGAGAGTTCTTCAATCACTGCCACCTAGTTACAAGAGCTTTGTGATGAACTATAACATGCACGGGATGAACAAATCAGTCGCCGAGCTGCTTGCGATGCTAAAAGTCACCGAGTCTGAAATCCAGAAAGAACATCAAGTGTTGATGGTCAATAAAACCACTAGTTTCAAGAAAAATGGCAAGGTCAAGGGCAAGGGCAAGAAGGGTAAAACCAAGAAGGATGGCAAAGCAGTTGCTGCTCCTGTAAAGAAGCCCAAGCATGGACCCAAACCAGAAACTGAGTGCTTTCATTGCAAGGGAACTGGTCACTGGAAGCGGAACTGCCCCAAGTACCTGGCTGACAAGAAGGCGGCCAACGACAAACAAGGTATATATGATATACATGTTATTGATGTGTACCTTACTAGCTCTCGTAGTAGTGCTTGGGTATTTGATACCTGTTCGGTTGCTCACATTTGCAACTCAAAGCAGGAACTATGGAATAAACGAAGGCTAGCGAAGGACGAAGTGACGATGCACGTGGGAAATGGTTCCAAGGTTGATGTGATCGCCGTCGGCACACTCTCTCTTCGATTACCATCGGGATTAGTGATGAACCTGAATAATTGTTATTTAGTGCCTGTGTTAAGCATGAACATTAGATCTGGATCTTGTTTATTGCGAGACGGTTACTCATTTAAATCAGAGAATAAAGGTTGTTCTATTTATATGAGTAATATCTTCTATGGTCATGCACCTAATGTTAGGGGTTTATTCATATTGAATCTTGATAGTGATGACACACATGTTCATAACATTGATGCCAAAAGATGTAGAGTTGATAATGATAGTACCACTTTCTTGTGGCACTGCCGTTTAGGTCATATTGGTGTAAAACGCATGAGGAAGCTCCATGCTGATGGACTTTTGGAGTCACTTGATTTTGAATCACTTGACACATGTGAACCATGCCTCATGGGCAAGATGACTAAAACACCGTTTTCTGGAATAATGGAACGGGCGAGTGACTTATTGAAAATCATACATACTGATGTGTGCGGTCCAATGAATGTTACAACGCGTGGTGGATATCGTTATTTTCTCACCTTCACTGATGACTTAAGTAGATATGGGTATATTTACTTGATGAAACACAAGTCTGAAATGTTTGAAAAGTTCAAGCAATTTCAGAGTGAAGTTAAGAATCATCGTAACAAGAAGATTAAATTCCTGCGATTTGATCGAGGAGGTGAGTATCTGAGTTATGAGTTTGGCCGTCACTTAAGACAGTGTGGAATTGTTTCACAGTTGACACCGCCCGGAACACCACGGCGTAATGGTGTGTCCGAACGTTGTAATCGAACCTTATTAGATATGGTGCATTCTATGATGTCTCTTGCTGATTTGCCACTATCGTTTTGGGGTTATGCATTAGAGACAGCTGCATTCACTTTAAATAGGGCACCATCGAAATCGGTTGAGACGACGCCATATGAACCGTGGTTTGGCAAGAGGCCAAAGTTGTCGTTTCTTAAAGTTTGGGGATGTGATGCTTATGTCAAAAAGCTTCATCCTGAAAAGCTGGAACCCAAAGCGGAAAAATGCGTCTTCATAGGATACCCAAAAGAGACAATCGGGTATACCTTCTATCTCAGATCCGAAGGCAAAGTGTTTGTCACTAAGAACGGAACATTTCTTGAGAAAGAGTTTCTCTCGAAAGAATTGAGTGGGAGGAAAATAGAGCTTGATGAGGTTATTGAACCTTTACTTCAACCAGAAAGTAGCGCAGCGCAGAAAGATGTTTTTGTGGAACCTACGACGGTAGAAGAGGAAGTTAATGATGATGATCATGAAGCTTCGGATCAAGCTTCTATTGAACCTCGTAGGTCGACAAGGCCGCGTACTACTTCTGAGTGGTATGGCAACCCTGTCTTGGAGGTCATGTTGTTGGACAACAATGAACCTACGAGCTATGGAGGAGCAGTGATGGGCCCGGACTCCGAGAAATGGTTAGAGGCCATGAAATCCGAGATGGGATCCATGTATGAAAACAAAGTATGGACTTTGGAAGTATTACCTGAAGGGAGAAAGGCCATTCAAAACAAATGGATCTTTAAGAAGAAGACAGACGCGGACGGTAATGTCACCGTCTATAAAGCTCGACTTGTGGCAAAGGGTTTTTCACAAGTTCAAGGAGTTGACTACGATGAGACCTTCTCACCCGTAGCTATACTCAAGTCCGTCAGAATCATGTTAGCAATAGCTACTTATTTCGACTATGAAATTTGGCAGATGGATGTCAAAACAGTGTTCCTCAATGGTTTTCTTGAGGAAGAGTTGTATATGATGCAACCAGAAGGTTTTGTCGATCCAGAGAATGCTGACAAAGTTTGCAAACTCCAGCGATCCATTTATGGGCTGGTGCAAGCATCTCGGAGTTGGAATAAGCGCTTTGATGAGGTGATCAACGCGTTTGAGTTTATACAAGTTTATGGAGAAGCTTGTATTTACAAGAAAGTGAGTGGGAGCTCTATAGCGTTTCTAATATTATATGTGGATGACATATTGCTAATTGGAAACAATATAGAAATGCTGGAAAGCATGAAGGAATATTTGAACAAGAGTTTTTCAATGAAGGACCTAGGAGAAGCTGCTTTCATATTAGGCATTAAGATCTATAGAGATAGATCGAGACGCTTAATAGCACTTTCACAGAACACATACCTTGATAAAGTTTTGAAGAAGTTCAAAATGGATCAGGCCAAGAAGGGGTTCTTGCTTGTGTTACAAGGTGTGAAGTTGAGTAAGACTCAGTGCCTAGTGACTGCAGAAGATAGAGAAAAGATGAGTGTCATCCCCTATGCTTCAGCCATAGGCTCTATCATGTATGCAATGCTGTCCATAAGACGCGATGTCAGCCTTGCTATAAGTATGGCCGGAAGGTTTCAAAGTGATCCTGGAATGGAACACTGGGCAAAGGTCAAGAATATCCTTAAGTACTTGAAAAGGACTAAGGAAATGTTTCTCGTTTATGGAGGTGATGAAGAGCTCGTCGTAAAGGGTTACGTCGATGCAAGCTTTGACACTGATCCGGATGACTCTAAGTCACAAACCAGATACGTATTTATTCTCAATGGGGGAGCGGTAAGCTGGTGCAGTTCCAAGCAAAGCGTGGTAGCCGATTCTACATGTGAAGCGGAGTACATCGCAGCCTCGGAGGCGGCAAAGGAAGGTGTCTGGATGAAGCAGTTCATGATAGATCTTGGAGTAGTGCCCAGTGCACTGAATCCAATGAACCTGTTCTGTGACAACACTAGTGCCATTACTCTGGCCAAGGAACCAAGGTTTCACAAGAGGACCGGACACATAAAGCGACACTTCAACTCCATCCGTGATTACATCAAGGAGAAGGACATAGATATTTGCAAAGTGCACATGGATCTGAATGTTGCATACCCATTGACTAAACCTCTTCCAAGGGCTAAACATGATCAACACCAGAACTACATGGGTGTTCGATTCATTACAATGTGAATCACATAGTGATGTGAGCTAGATTATTGACTCTAGTGCAAGTGGGAGACTGTTGGAAATATGCCCTAGAGGCAATAAATAAAGTGTTTATTATTATATTTCCTTGTTCATGATAATCATTTATTATCCATGCTATAATTGTATTAATTGGAAACACATTACATGTGTGGGTAAATAGACAACACTTTGTCCCTAGTATGCCTCTAGTGAACTAGCTCATTGATCAAAGATGGTCAAGGTTTCCTGGCCATTGACATGTGATGTCATTTGATAATGGGATCACATCATTAGGATAATGATGTGATGGATAAGACCCAAATTACAAACATAACATATGATCGTGTCAGTTTATTGCTACTGTTTTCTGCGTGTCAAGTATATGTTCCTATGACCATGAGATCATGCAACTCATGGATACCGGAGGAGTGCCTTGTGTGTATCAAACGTCGCAACGTAACTGGGTGACTATAAACGTGCTCTACAGGTATCTCCGAGGGTGTCTGTTGAGTTGGCATGGATCAAGACTGGGATTTGTTACTCCGTGTGACAGAGAGGTATCCCAAGGCCCACTCGGTAATACAACATCACAATGAGCGTTGCAAGAAATGTGTCTAAGTGTTAGTCACGGGATCTTGTATTACGGAACGAGTAAAGAGACTTGTCAATAACGAGGTTGAACTAGGTATGGAGATACCGACGATCGAATCTCGGGCAAGTAACATACCGAAGAACGAAGGAAACATCATACGGGATTAATTGAATCCTTGACATAGAGGTTCAACCGATAAAGATCTTCATAGAATATGTAGGAACCAATATGGGCATCCAGGTCCCGCTATTGGTTATTGAGCGTAGAGGTGTCTCGGTCATGTCTACATAGTTCTCGAACCCGCAGGGTCTGCACACTTAAGGTTTGGTGACGTTTCGGTAGTATAGAGTTATGTTTGGTGGTGACCGAAGGTTGTTCGGAGTATCGGATGAGATCCCGGACGTCACGAGGAGCTCCATAATGGTGCGGAGGTAAAGATTCATATATAGGAAGTCCTATTTTGGTCGCCGGAAAAGTTTCGGGCTCATCGATAGTGTACCGGGAGTGCCGGTAGTGTACTGGGAGACCTCCGGGAGGGGTATTTCGACCCAAGAGGCTTCATGGGCTGTGGGAGAGTGAATACCATCCCTTAGTGGGCTGTTGGAAAACCCCACACAAGGCCCATGCGGCTAGAGAAGAAAATCCAAAGAGAAAAGGTGGAAAAAGGCAAAAATTGAGTGAATCCTAGTCCTACTAGGATTGGAGGTAGATTCCACCTCCACAACCTGGTTCGGACGACTCCTTGTGGCTTGGCCCTTGGGCCAATCCTCCTCCTCTCTTCCTCTTATATATAATGGTGGTTTTAGGGTTTTTCCACAGAATGTTTAGCCACGTGCTGCCCGTTCCTCCAGTGCATAGTTTCTCCTCTAGATCGGATTTCTGCAGTGCTTATGCGAAGCCCTGCCGGAATAGCTCCACCACCATCGCGGGAGCGCTGTCACGCTGCCGGAGAACACTTCTTCCTCTCTGCTCCCTCTTGCTAGATCAAGACGACAGAGATTGTCATCAAGCCATACGTGTGCTGAACGCGGAGGTGTCGTTCGTTCGGCGCTAGATTGGAAGGACCGTGATCAAGTACGCGGGACGGATCGTGATCAAGTTCGCGGGACAGATCGTGATTGGATCGCGGGACGGATCGTGATTGGATCGCGGGACGCTCGGCGATTTGGATCGTGAAGACGTTCGACTACACCAATCGCGTTTCTTAACGCTTCCCGCTTAGCGATCTACAAGGGTATGTAGATCCACTCTCCCTCTTGTAGATGCTCATCAGCATGGATAGATCTGCGTGTGCATAGGAAATTTTTTGTTTCCCATGCAACGTTCCCTAACAAGATACTCCTGCCACCAATGGCGACAACACGCCTCACAACAACGGCGACAAATCAGGCGGTGCGCCATCAAGGCGCCGGAAATCGCATAAGCGTTCCAAAAGCAAAAAGGGAAGAAAAGCTATTATCAGCAACAGGGATGGCAATACCCCCATTGATCATGGCAATCCCGATATCCCCGAGCACCCGTTAGAGGGTCCGGAAGCGCCTGAGGACCAAAATAACCCTGATAACATCAATGACTCCAAAGGCGATGATTACCTTCCCCCCGTTGAGGAGGAAGATATACTGGAAGCCGATGACTTGTACATCCCTAATAACCTTGAAGATTAGGAAGAACTCAGGCAACGGCTCATAGCAACGGCTCGCAGTCTAAAGGCTAAAGAACGCAACTCAAAGCCGAACAGGCCGACCTCAATGATCGATGGACGAAAGTCCTCTCAGCCGAGGAAGCATACGACACCGGTCTGTCAAACCAGCCTAAAAGCTACCCTCGGAGAAGGCTGTTGCCACAATTCGATGATGAACTCACCGATACTCCGTCTCCAAACCGCACTCCATACGACAAGCCCGACCGACTGTAATGTCCAAGATGCACGCCTATCCTTATTTAGGCACGGGGGCCGCGACAGTGATAGAGGCGCATCTAGTTGTTTCGCAAGTATAGTAACATCGCATACATGTATGAAGAGACGAGTATATGAGTTGGCTTACACTCGCCACAAGCTAAATTACAAGTTCACATCAATTATTCAAACATCATACAAAAGACAAGGTCCGTCTACGGACGAAAACAAACAAAGAAAAGAAGCAATGAAACGGTCTTGCTAGCCCCAAAGATCACGACCAAGGCCTCTCTACTCGTCTGTATATGTGACGTACATTCTGCCACGTTCTTCATCATACTCCCACTGAAGCTAGGTCACATCATCTGGCATGGTATCATCTGCACCTGTATTTGTTGTAGTAATCTGTGAGCCATGGGGACTCAGCAATCTTGTAACCCGGGGACCGAAACTATGTAAGCTTATTGGGTTGGATGGGGGTAAGTGTTGAGTTTGCAGCAACACTAAGCATTATTTGGTGTCTAACTTATGAGAACATGAATGTAAATATAGTGGACTATGAAAGACGATTGAGTACTACCATGATCACTAAGTGATCCTGAACACCTACTTACGTCAAACATAACCCCACTGTGTTCTCTCTCAGTTCATGTTCACGAGCAGAGACGATCACGGTTACGCACACAATTAGTGTATTTTATTGGAGTTTACTTCAAGTTAACTATAACCATGTGTTAAACAAAATATCCAAGTTGCCACATAACCATGGGCATGACTTTCTGAAAGATTTAACCCTGTAGGGGTGCTCCAACTAATCCATCACAAATTAACCACACTCCATGGGAATAACCTCGACCACGGATCTCGTG
Source organism: Hordeum marinum (assembly GCA_022496015.1). Lineage (NCBI taxonomy): Eukaryota > Viridiplantae > Streptophyta > Magnoliopsida > Poales > Poaceae > Hordeum > Hordeum marinum. The sequence goes on along the minus strand of CM039676.1, from coordinate 366,754,682 downwards.
ATCATCCTAGGCAATTGCAAAGGAAAACCGACACCTCAAGATAGCCCGAAGAAGATCAGAGTTCCTCATGCAAGCCATTCAAGAAAGACAAAACAAGTCCAGCAAGACCGCCCGACATGTCGACGAACCCGATAAGAGCCGCGTATCTCGTTCTCAGGACATGACAGATTGGCTAAGTTTCCGGCTGGCACACCCGTTGGTGGCCCCGGCTATTGCCATTTTGGACCAACACTCATGTGGAGCACTGGCCCGGGTTGTTGATTAATCCACGGGGTAGCTAAGCCCTATGCAATTTTATTTGGTTGTTAAGCAAATATATTACCAAAGTTGGGTCTTGCCAGACAATCTTTAATCTGAACCGAATAATCAAGGGGGTCCCCATAACAAACCCGAGCATGTTAGGAGCGCAAAATATGGAACATAACACCGGTAACAAGTAGCTATGGCGGTAAAAGTGGAACAAAACACCGAGCAAAAGGCCAAGCCTTCCACCATACCAAGATATATATGTGCATTAAATTAAATAGCAGTAAATATTGTGATTCTCCAGATATCAATGTTATCACATGGAAACAACCTGCACCTGCATCTAACAACGCTATAAGAGGGGCTGAGCAGCGGTAACTTAGCCAAACAAGGTTTGCTAGGTAGTGGAGGGGTTAGAGGCTATCATTGCAATGTAGGAGGCTTGACAATCAAGTGGTAGGTAACTCAATTGTAACAATAAGAGCGAGACATCTAGCAAAGCAAAAATAGTGTCAGGATCCGGGTACGGTCATCCTGCCTGTAGGTTCTTCAGAGGGACAAAGAGCTGGGTCCTCGTAGTGGTACTCTCCTGGATCCTCGTACTCAGGTTCAACACTCGCGTCTACCCAAAGATAAATAGCAACAATAAAAAAACAACCACGGTGCAATGCACAAACAAGATGATGCATGATTCATTTGAACTTTTTAACATGACAATCCTAAGCTAGTCATGTTTCTCATGCAATAGTTAAGTTATTTACAATTCTGGACAGAACCTCATGTTAAGTTGTCTGAACATGCATGATCATGGCAAATATGGATGCTTCATGCAAAATAGATGCAAATGCATATGTAAAACATAGGGAACAGAGTAACGGATCTCACGCTACGCTCACGGCAAGGTACGAAGACAAAATACTAGACAAGGAAGGCCATGGGCTATCCCTTGGTATTCCAAGGTAGCCACTGGTTAGGAAATGAAAAACCAATCACAATAGAGCCAAAGATCCAGCAAAATCATGGAACATTGCTCCCACAAGTCACAAAACACTACCACACACAATCTGTCCAAAACAGGAACATAGCAACTTCCACATCAATTATCTAGAGCTATAGGATGTTTCCAACCTCAAGCAAGGCATGTACAGAAACTAAATAACATGCTTATCAAATCATCCAACTACATAAACTAGAAAGGATTAACATATCACTAAGCATGAAGCTCATAAGATGGCATGATGAAACAGATTCTAGGGACTTAGTGAAAATCACAGTTTTCTGGAATCTGAGTAAAGCTGATAGCAAGTTGACAGCAGAAATTAATGGTGCTAGATACCACCTCATGTCATGAAAATTAACAGGATGGTCGAGGACAACATCTACTTCAAAACACTAGCACCGAGCTTGAGCTAAAACACAACAGAGCACTTGGTAGCATCCACTCAACAAGGCATAAAAATAATAACAGATTCTCAGACTTAGAAATATTTGGCATGTTGAAATAAACAACATTTTATTAGCTACTTTAGAGCAAGAATCCCACTTATATACAAGTTCATCATGTCAAAAGAAAATACCATGGCATAATACTCATGAAACACTACCACTTTCATGTTGACACCAATATCAAAGCATGCATGGATTAATTCTAACAAAAATGACAAAATGGCATATTGGGACAAAATGACATTTTGTAAAACTTGCTCAAATTACAAAACAAATTGCACCAATGAATTCCTTGGGAAATTCTACCCCAATTTCATATATCATACCCATAGGTTGCTGTAGATAAAATGCCCACAATTCAAAGTTACAAGTTACTTCAAAATCATCCTCTACTTATAAGTCAAAACTTGATATAAATGCACATGCCAAAAATGTCTATGAACAGAATTGGACATTTGCTAAAAATGGAAATAATCTAATAAACAAACAAAACTAACAAAAAAGAAAAACAAAAGGAGGGGACCCCCCTGGCATAGACACCAGGGTCCCATGTGGATGACATTTGGGCTAGGGGCCCCACTATCATACAAACACTCTCATATACCACACGCACACACCACACACATGCCACACTAGATCCATCTGCCACAACAGATCTCACCTACACACACACTAGCACACACATCACTTGCACACACGCACACAGGATCCTACGTGGTCACACCAGATCCCGTGGATCGCCACACGCACACATGCTAGCACACGAGAAAAAGAAAAAGGGGTGCGGGGGGGGGGGGGAAATCAAACCGCGACCTCCCACTGCTTCTCCTAGCGCGCTACCACTGCGCTACTGCACGGCTACTGATCCTAGAGGGGGTTCTACGCTACTAAATCTAACCTGACCAAGGCTAACTGACGAAACTGAATCAAACACACACGCACACAATGGAGGGACGACGTCGGCGATTCCGGTGATAGAGGAGTTCTCCGACGAGGCGGACCTCTTGCGAGGGATGCGGGGACCTAGGGGAACCCGTTCCTCTGCTCATCTTGCAACGAGGGGGACGGAGGCGAGGCCCTCAAGGCCACGCCTTGATCTGCACGGCAGCGACAGCGAGGTACTACGGCGATGGCAAGCTATACTATGGTGACGATCTAGAGAGGGCTTCGATCGGCTGCTCACTGAGAGGGGCAAAGACGGGCTCGAACCAGTGACGGGGAAGAAGAGGGTCGGGGAAGCCTGAAGCAGTGAAGCTTCCTTGGACCGACGGAGATGAAGAAGGAGCCGACACCACGGAGGATCTCGACCTCCACTAGCACCGGGAATGGGTCGGGAATGGCATCAGCAACCCCACGGACATCCAGGACGCCACGGAGAGGCCATCGGTGATGAAGGAGGCGACAAAATCGAATGACGGCTCCTGCTCTCTCTCACAGCTGACTCTGAATTCTCTCAATCCTCTCTGAATTTCTCTGAAGGGGAGAAGAAGGACGGAGAAGGAGGAAGAGAGGGAGATGGCGGCCGCAGAGAGGAAAATGCGGAACCCTAGGCGGCTAACATCTTGTTTTATAGGAGGGGCGAAACGACACCGGCCTCAGTGTCCGTGAAGAACTTCACGGCATTGGGAGCTCTCTCTCTCTCACCGAACCTGACGGAGGTCGACGACAGGGCAGGTGGGTTTCAGCGTGGCTGGGCTGGGCCTCGGGAAGGAAGAGCCCAGGTGGGCCGCTCACTCTCTCACTGCAAAAAAAACATAGGATTTCGTTTTTAACTAAAACAACAACAAGACAAAACCATGCATGTTTGGCAAGGAGATAGAGAGAGAAAAATATATATTTTGAATCAACAAATTATACTCTATTTTATAAAATGACCTTGGCATTTATAGAACAAATTAATTATACACATAATTTAGAATTGGAATATGTTGCATTTGTTTTAAAATTAACAAACCAAAGAACATGCTTGAGGGAAAAGCACACCATACTCACCAGATTATTTAGAAGGATGGGAACATTTTTAATCCATTAAAATAGCTTCTACAAATCCACATGCTATATTATTGGAATAAGAGGAAGAATGGGATAGATGTGTTGAAATAGAGGGATACTTTGAAATGGCAATAAATAGAGGAGCACTCCAATCAAGGCCACACATGCACTCACCCCACAACACATACAATCACATCACCACTCCACAATCATGGCAAAACAAAATGATGCACTTGATGTAATGAATATGATGCCATGATGCATGAATGACATGAAGCAAAATTATATTAAGCACAACACATGGTGGCAAACATGGAAGATCCACATGGGATACATGACCAAAATGGCAAGGGGTGCACTTGGGCTGTTACAACTCTCCCACACTACAAGAACTCGCCCCGAGATCTAATAACGAAAGAACTCTGGAAATTCGGAACGGAGAAGATCCTCACGTTCCCAAGTAGCTTCTTTGTCGGAATGATGAGACCCACCTTGAGAAACTTGATTGAGTTGTTGCGAGTCTTACGCTCAGTTTCTTCGAGAATAGCAACTGGATGCTCACAATAAGATAGGTCTTCTTGGAGATCAATGTCTTGGAGGTCAATTGTACGCTCGGGAGTCTTGAAGCACCTCCGGAGCTAAGAGACATGAAGACATCATGCACATTTGCGACATTTGGAGGAAGCTCTAGTTGATAGGCAAGTTCACCTCTCTTGTCGACAACTCTGAAAGGACCCACAAAGCGAGGAGCTAGCTTCCCTTTAATTCCAAACCGCTCAGTTCCCTTCATGGGAGAAACTCTAAGATAGACAAGGTCATCAATTTGAAAGGAGACATCCCGATGTTTGTTATCGTAATAACTCTTTTGTCGGGACTGAGCTGCTTTGAGGTTCTCACGAATGACACGCCACATCTCTTCTGCTTCGGTGATCATGTCATTGCCCAAAATTTGACGTTCACCGGTTTCAGACCAATTGAGCGGGGTACGACACTTACTGCCGTAGAGAATCTCGAAAGGGGCCTTGCCTGAGCTAGCCTGAAAGCTGTTGTTGTATGAAAATTCAGCGTATGGAAGGCAGTCTTCCCATTTCATGCCGAAAGAGATCACACAGGCTCTGAGCATGTCTTCAAGGATTTGATTGACTCTCTCAACTTGACCACTTGTCTGTGGATGAAATGTCGTGCTGAAATGGATCTTGGTACCCATAGAAATCTGGAAGGACTCCCAAAACTTGGAAGTGAAGAGGCTTCCACGGTCTAAGGAAATGAGCCAAGGAATACCATGCAAAGAAACTATCCTTGATGTATACAGCTCTGCCATCTAAGCTGCCGAGATAGACTCTTTGACCGGAAGGAAATGGGCAACTTTGGTCAGCTTGTTGATAACCACAAAGATGGCATCATTGCCCTTGTTGGACTTAGGAAAACCAGTGACGAAATCCATCTCCACATGATCGAATTTCCACTCTAGAATAGGCAAAGGCTGAAGGAGACCTGATGGACATTGATGTTCCTCCTTCACTCTGTGACAAACATCACACTCATTCACGAACTGAGCAATTTCACGTTTCATGCGAGTCCACCAGAAGGTTTGCTTGAGGTCGTGATACATCTTGGAACTTCCTGGATGAATGGATAGTAGAGAATTGTGTGCTTCGTCCATGATAACCTTCCTGAGATCACCTTTTGGAACCACCAGATGGTCCTCAAAGAACAAGGTATCTTTGTCATCAATGCGAAAGCACTTATACTTCTAAATGCCTTTGGCCACACCTTTCTTCACTTTCTTCACAATCGCATCAAGAAGTTGAGCTTGGTGAACTTGATCTTCCAGAGTCGAAGAGACTTGAAGATTTGCAAGAAATCCCTGCAGAATCATTTGAAGATTGAGCTTGCAGAAGGCTTCACAAAGCTCGGGTTGAAGAGGCTTTAGGATAAGACTATTGCAGTACGCCTTTCGGTTGAGCGCGTCTGCAATGACATTTGCTTTTTCAGGAGTGTACTCACTGCTCGGATTGAAGTCCTCAAGCATTTCCACCCAACGAGACTGCCAAAGATTGAGATTTGGTTGAGTGAAAATATACTTCAAGCTCTTGTGATCGGTGTACACCTCAACTGCTCTACCCAAAAACAAATGCCTCCAAGTCATCAGAGCATGCACAACTGCCACCAACTCAAGATCATGAGTGGGGTAGTTCTTCTCAGCAGGCTTCAACTGACGCGAGGTATAAGCAACAATCTTCTTATCTTGCATGAGAACGCCACCAAGGCCTTGGAGAGAAGCATCACAGAAAACTTGGAAAGGCTTTGATTGCTCTGGAGGAACAAGAACTAGAGCTGAAGTCAGTCTCTGCTTGAGCGTATTGAATGCCACATCACACTCAGGAGACCAAGCATACTTGACATTCTTCTGGAGGAGGTTGGACAGAGGCTTAGCAATTTGAGAGAAGTTCTCCACGAATCTTCTGTAGTAACTTGCAAGCCCGAGGAAGCTACAAAGCTGCTTGACATTCTGAGGAGGATCCCACTTCAAGATTGCCTCAACTTTCTCAAGGTGCACTTTAATGCCCCCGACAGAGATCACATGCCCAAGGTACACCACTTCATTGAGCCAAAACTCACACTTGGAAAACTTTGCATAGAAACGATGCTCTCTTAGCTTGTCAAGCACAAGCTAGAGATGCTTTGCATGTTCTTCTTCAGTCTCCGAGAACACGACGATATCATCCAGATACACCAAGACGAACTCATTCTTGAAAGGAGAGAATATGAAGTTCATCATTCTAGAGAATGTTGGAGGAGCATTGGCAAGACCAAACGACATGACGGTGCACTCATAAGAGCCAAAACTCGTCCTGAAAGCAGTCTTTGGAATATATTCTTCACGAATGCAAATCTGATGATAGACCATGCAAAGATCAAGCTTCGAGAAAACCTTGGCACCTTTCTGTTGTTCAAACAACTCATTGATGTTGGGAAGTGGGTACTTGTTTCTGATTGTCTTTTTATTCAATGGACGGTAATCAACACAAAGTCGGTTGATGTCGCTTGAAGCTACGTCGGTATTTCCCCAAAGAGGAAGGGATGATGCAGCACAACGGCGGTAGGTATTTCCCTCAGATATGAAACCAAGGTTATCGAACCAGTAGGAGAACCAAGCAACACAACGTAAGCAGCCCCTGCACACAAATAACAAATACTCGCAATCCGACGTGTTAAAGTGGTTGTCAATCCCTTTCGGGTAACGACACCAGAAAGGCACGTGGACGGGAGAAAGTTGTAAAGGTTGATAGATCAAATGCCAAATAAAATAAAGTGCAGCAAGGTATTTTTGGGTTTTTGGAAATATAGATATGAAAATAAATGCAAGATAAAAGTATATCGCAAAGGCAAATAATATGAGAAAGATACCCCGGGGCCGTAGGTTTCACTAGTGGCTTCTCTCGAGAAAAATAGCAAACGGTGGGTGAAAAAATTACTGTTGGGCAATTGATAGAACTTCAAATACTCATGACGATATCGAGGCAATGATCATTACATAGGCATCACGTCCAAGATTAGTAGACCGACTCATGCCTGCATCTACTACTATTACTCCACACATCGACTGCTATCCAGCATGCATCTAGTGTATTAAGTTCATGGAGAAACGGAGTAATGCAATAAGAACGATGACATGATGAAGACAAGATCTATCTATGTATAGATAGACCCCATTGTTTTATCCTTAGTAGCAACGATACATACATGTCGTTTCCCTTTCTGTCACTGGGATCAAGCACCGTAAGATCGAACCCACTACAAAGCACCTCTTCCCATTGCAAGATAAATAGATCAAGTTGGCCAAACAAAACCCAAATACCGAAGAAGAAATACGAGGCTATAAGCAATCATGCATATAAGATATCAAAGATACTCAAATAACTTTCATGGATATAAAAAGATAGATCTGATCATAAACTCAAAGTTCATCAATCCCAACAAACACACCACAAAAGAGTTACATCATATGGATCTCCAAGAGACCATTGTATTGAGAATTCAGCGAGCGAGAGAGAAAGCCATCTAGCTACTAACTACGGACCCGAAGGTCTACAAATAACTACTCACGCATCATCGGAGAGGCACCAATGGAGGTGGTGAACCCCATCTGAGATGGTGTCTAGATTGGATCTGGTGGTTCTGGACTCTACGGCGACTGGATGAATATTTCATCTGTCGCTCTAGGGTTTCTGGAATATTGGGGGTATTTATAGAGCGAAGAGGCGGTCCAGGGGCACCCAAGGTGGGCACAACCCACCAGGGCGCGCCTGGGCCTCCTGGAGCGCCCTGGTGGGTCATGCCTCCCTCGGGGCACCCCCCGAGAGCAGCCAGGGCCCGTTGTGTTCCTTCTGGCCCATGAAAAATCATCATGAAGTTTTGTGGCATTTGGACTTTGTCTGGTATTGATTTGCTGCGATGTACAAAACATGGAAAAAATAGCAACTGGCACTTGGCACTATGTCAATAGGTTAGTACCAAAAAATGATATAAAATGACTATAAAATGATTATAAAACATCCAAGATTGATAAAATAATAGCATGGAACAATCAAAAATTATAGATACGTTGGAGACGTATCATCGGTCCGTGCCATCCTTCTTCTTGACAAACAAAACACCACAACCCCATGGAGAAGAACTTGGTCTGCTCAAACCCAGACGTTCTTGTTCATCTAGCTGCTTCTTCAACTCTTTCAGCTCTTCGGGGCCAAGTTTATAAGGATTCTTGCAAACCGGTTCAGTTCCAGGCTCGAGGTCAATCACAAACTCAACTGGCCGGTGCGGAGGCATTCCTGGCAATTCTTTGGGAAAGACATCTTCATACTCACAAACCACCGGAATTTGAGAAATAGCCGAGATTTCACCCTTCTCATTAAGAGCAAAGAGACAGATCATGTCATCGCAAGCTGTGAAAATGATCACATCTTCTGAAGGATGAGTCAATTTGACTTCTTTGGCTTAACAATAAACATGCGCCTTATTCATAGCCAGAAAGTCCATGCCCAGAATGAGATCAATATCGGAATTACCGAGAACAATTCGAGAAGCCAGAAAAGAATAATTGCCCATCTTGATAGAAACATCTAGAACTCTCAAGCGAGAATTCATCATCTTCCCGGGAGAAGCTATTGTCATAGGCTTAGACAACTCATTCATGAACAATTCATGCTTAGCAACAAAAGGTCTAGATATGAATGAATGCGATGCACCGGTGTCAAACAAAACTTTTGCAGGAATAGAATCAACTAGGAGATTACCCATGATCACTTGAGAAGACTCCTCTGCTTTAGCTGCATTCACCATATTCACTCTTGTTGTCTTGGGGCTATGTCTCACCATAGCATTGCCTGGAGGTCTGACTGGAGGAGGAGGCGGAAGACGCTGCTGGTTGCACTTGTTTGAGTAGTGACCCTTCTGACCACACTTGTGACAAGTAACCTCTGAGAGCGGACGGAAGTTGCCTGGAGGAGGAACATTAGCTGACTTGGGTGCCTAGGGCCTCTGCTGATATCCTGGGTTGGGTGGGTGGGAAGAACCACGACCACCGAACTGCTTCTGCTGCTGAGGAGAACAAAACGGAGGAGGAGGAGGAACTCAATATTTTTGCTGCTTAGGGACCATCTGAGAGCTGGAAGAAGAAGAATAGGAATCCCTGGAACGCTTCCTTGAGTTCTCTAACTTGAGCTGAGTTGCCTTGACCTTCAAAGCCATGTTATAGAACTGATCAAACTCACGGGGCTATTGGAGGACCAGACCCGATAGAAGCTCATCCTTGAGACCACCTCTGAACTGATAAATCATGGACTTGTCATGAGGAACATCTTGTTTAGCATAGTGGGCCAGATTTTGGAACTCGATGTTGTACTGATAGATAGACTTGCTTCCCTGCTTCAGGTGCCTAAACTTCTCACGCATCTCCTCGACAAAGTTTTTTGGAATGTAATGGGCCCTGAAGTAACGACAGAAATCATCCTAGGTGACAACACGATTGCTCCTGGAGTCCTTGTATTGCTACCACCAATCTGCTGCCTAACCCTTGAGCTGGAACGACGCGAACATGACAGAGTCCTTTGGTCTGACATTGCTGGCACTCAAAATGCTTACTCATGTCATGGAGCCAATCATCTACATCAAAAGGCTTCTCACAATAGGTGAAAGACTTGGGCTGGTTGACAAGGAACTGGTTGAGCGTCGTGAACTAAGGCTGATTCTCAAAATTCCCTTGAAAACCTTGCTGACCCAAATATTTTTCTTGCAACAGCCTGAGCAACATCTGAGTATTCGCATTGGTTGCGGCCATCACAGCTTTCCAAGCTTCTGGAGGAGGAGGCAGTGGCGGGGGTGGTGGAGGATCAGACTGCCTGTCATGGTTTTGTCACGGCAGATGTCCGAAGACTTAGGTTCAAGGCCATCGCTAAGGCGGTGGACTCAAAGGGGTTGGTTCGGACGAAAGACACAGATTTACCTAGGTTCTACCCCTCGAGATGAGGTAAAAGCCTAAGTCCTGCTTTGTGTATATTGATTGGAGTATCAATTACAAGGGAGCATATTCGCTTGACCTAGCTCTCGATCGATTGGGGTCTGTCTAAGCCATCCATGGGTCTCGCCTTTATATAGGAAGTCAAGACCACGGGTTACACAAATCTCATACCGACTCTTACAACGTGTCTGACTCTGTCTCGAAGTCGTCTTGCCGACTCTGGTAGGCTGTCGCCGGGCAGCTTATGCGCCCGGGTCTTGCGTCTTCTTCCTGACTCTGGGCCTCCATCTCAGCCCATCTGGTGAGCCGCCATGCAGCCCAATCTTCCTCTTCCAGCCCATACGCTACGAGCCACCAGGTATGACCTGACCCCTCCTGGGCGGGTCTTACCACGAGGTTACATCCCCAACATTAGGCCCTAGATTGATTTGAGCTTGCTCATGTCAATCTCCACTTTTTAACCAGCGGCAAGTCTCACACCCTTGTCACCTGAAAGGGAAAAACACATAACCCACCATGATGTCACCTTCATATATGTTGAAAAGATTCCGTGACGTATGCCGTAGATCCTTTCATTAGACGGTCGGCCCAAAAATCAAGGCGCCTGTCTCGGTTGGTCATCATTTCTTGCCTTGATTCCTGCGCACCCGTTTGGCCTTCAACTCCCTTAAATAGGACCACGAGGGGTCTTTTCATTTTCTCCACCGCCACTACTCTTATTCTTCCTCTCGACACCAACGCTCCTAAGTTTCGTCGCGTCGGTGGAGTCCCATCGTCATCGACGATCTTGGCCACTGCATAAACCTGAACGCTTCCAGATTCTCGCCCGCATCCGCCGCATCCTTAAGGTATGTTCTTTGTCCTCTTTTAGATCTATAACTCCCACTTGAATCCTGTTGAGTTCATCGGACTCCATTAGCATGCCTATTCATCGTTATAATTGTCAACTGATGAGTAGCTCCTTAAATCTCGTGGTATTGTTTAATCCACTGCGGTCATCCATGCGAATCTTTAACGTAGTTTTATCTTAGATCCATATACTGCTCCCCCACTTTGTGCGAACTGCCTGTTCTTCCTTAGACCCTTTTAGGGTTAGAATATATCTGATTTTTCCTTGCCTGTAGATCTTGTAGTCCCAGCATAATATGCAAAACCTGTTTGTATGTCCTTAGCAATTTTTGGATCATGGCCTTGTTCACCTAACCTGCCATCAAATTTCTGACTCTTCCGATAAACTGTATCGACAGCTTAACATCACAACATTTAATTTCATCAGTCGTCTTGGTTGTCTAGTCACTTTCTGACCCGCCGCGTACTGCCCCCTTTCATAGCCTTGACCCGCCATCATGTCTTGGGCGTCTTCTTCCTATGACTGGGTTGGCTCTGGAGTCTTTGAACAGTGTCTAGAGGATTTTGTAGAGGCAGGAACACTGCCGGCTCAGAACGTCATTCATTGGCGGGTTCCGGGGCTAGAGAAGAGATCCATCCCGCAAGAGGGTGAAGTTGTTATCTTTGCCGACCATCTTATCCGTGGTTTCAGCCCGCCCAGATCTAAGTTCTTGCGAGATGTCCTCCATTTCTTTAAATTGCATCCTCAAGACATTGCCTCGAACTCTGTCTCCAACTTGTGCAACTTTCAAGTCTTGTGTGAGGTTTACCTGCAAGAAGAGCCGTCTATCGATCTATTCCGTGATTTTTTCTATGTCAACCACCAAACGGAAGTGGTAGCCAGGCCATGCTTGGAGCTCGGCGGAGTCTCCATCCAAAGACGAAGAGATCTAGTTTACCCGGGTGTTCAAATGCCAAGCCATCCCAAAGACTGGAGCAGAACTTGGTTCTGTTGCAGAGACACATCTCCAGAGGGTGAAAAACCCCTATCGGGTTATCGTCCTACCCGGCTCTGTACATCTACTGAGCTTCCGGACCGGATGTCAGCCACGGCACGAGCGAAGTATGCTCCAGCTTTCACCAAAATCAAAGCTCCTTTGGCGAACGGGCTGGCAAGAGTGGACTTAACCCACTATTGGATCTCATGGAAGGTCTTACCATTGAGCCGACATGACCGGCTTATGTGTGAATACACAGGCGATGTAAATGATCCTCTCTTCTTCAACCACACACCCTTGACAGAAGAGAACATCACCTCTGCTATCCAGGGACTTACTCATGAATCCCAAGAAGCTTGTTGTTCAGTCGGGTTAAAACGTTTCTACGCCACAAACCCAGCTCGAGACATAAGGGCGACTGTGAAATTTACTTTTCTCTTTGTCTTGAACTTATATATATAGCAATCTTAACTCCTCTTGGCGGCTTTCGCTTACAGGCTAACTCCAGCTTCTGGAAGAAAAATACACTCCTCCAATGAAGAAGAAGTCTCAGGCGGGTAACACCCGCATCCACAAATCAAAAACGTCGGCTCAAAACCTGCTTGAACTTGACGACTCAGAGGTAAAACATGATTCCCTTGGCTGTTTTGTTATATGCAACTTATTGACAATGACTATACACAAGAGGAAACAGAGACGAGCCACGCCAATGCCCCTGAGGTAACTTATCTTTTTTCCGACTTAGAAATCTTCGGACAACCGAAGATACGGTGGGTCGTTTGAAAAGTTCCTTTTTTGCACCCTCTCGCTTACTTAGATCCTGAATTTTCCTTGAAAAAACAACAACACGACTCTCGACGTCAGACCTGGAGCACCGGCTCTGGGGATCTTATGGCCGGCTTACCTAACGCCCTGGCGCCGCAGAAACGTCCCACTGAGGTACTTATGACGAACCCAATATATGTCTTACTTTTCCATGATGCCGCCTTACTATTATGTCTAACTGTCTTAATTTGTAGGAGTCACCTCCTTCTTCTGGCGACTCAACTGCCTCTAAACTTCCTCCCATGAAGGTCAACCCAGAGTATGTCTTCACCTCTGTTGTGCGTATATTACCTGTATTACCTTTGTATTATGTGCTGGTTCTTTGCTCTTTTCAGGGCGCAAGCCAAACATGGGAAAGCAGACGGGTCTATCGTTGCTCCAACCGTTCAATAGCCGGATACCGCTGAGCCGTCCCTCTCTCCTGCTAAACCTTTTGAAGCTACCAAAGAAACACCTGAGCCATCTCCCCATCTTCAGAGTTTTCCGGTCATCATTCGGTGGCTTCTGATAGCCCAGCGGCTAACCCTAAGCCTCCCAATCCTTCCATTGAAGACTCGTCTCTCCCTGATGTTACCATCACTAGGACGGGTTATCAATCTCCCACGCACCATACTCTGACAAAGCATTCCAGCAAAGTTTCTACTTACTCTCCCGAGAAGCTTGACTTTGAATTCTCTGTCTTGGAGAAGATGACTACATATGACTTACATGTCGGCTATCTGAACCGCCTGTCTGCTAGTCACAATATGGAGAGCAAGCTTGTTGGCTTGATGAAGAAAAAATATGAGGTATCTTTCATCTTCTATCTTTCTCTTATACCCGTACATAGCCCCCAAGAACCGGGTTAATATTGCAAATAATAGTCCGGGTCTTCCAAACCTTCAATCATACTGTATAGAGCTTAACCTGTGACCCCCAAGTACCGGGTTAAATTACATATAAGCCGGTACTTTATACTAAGTCATAGATCCAATTGTAGGCCCCAAGTCCGGAGCCATATGATAATGGTGATCCAGATCTCTCATATATAAGAAGCTCGCCGGGTGTAGCCCCCAAGTCCGGTTCATTATGCTAGTGATGAGCCGAAACTTCATTGCAGATTTAAAAATTAAAACATAGAAATTAGCCCCCAAGTGCCAACTATATTGCTTGCAATGTGCTTGGGACTTATAAGAATAATTCCATCCTGGCGACTTAACATTGATAACCTTTCATTTGTGAAATGAGGAGGCATTGAATATTGCCGAGTCTGAGCGGGCCAGCTTGAGGGAAGACCTGACAGCCCAACAGACCGCCCGAGCCACAACAGAAGAAAAATTGCGGGCGGCTATTGAAAAACTTGAGAATCTCCAGGCTGAATTTACTACGTATAAAAACACTGCCGAAATTGATTAAGCCGCCCTGGTGAAGCATGCGAGCGATACAAAGGAAAAGCTCAATCTTGTATCGGCGGAGCTGAAGACTCTCAAGGATCATATCTCCAAGATGACTGCCGCTATCTTTGATAAGTACATAAGGTTTAAAGAATACTTGCATGAAATAAACATCCTCCAGGCGGCTTATACCTTCGACCTTTTCTTGCAGGCGAAAGGAGCCGCCAGCTATCCTCTGATAGTCTGATGAAGTTGAAAGCAGTCTATACCTTGACGGAGCAACTCTACAGTGGGGTCCTTTGCACCATTAAGTCCATGATGATAGCTAAGTACGTCCCCAAATTTATGAAGGGCATCATAGAGGTCTTATCAACTTTGCCCAAGCAAGTGGACAAAATAAGGCGATCAGCCGCCAGAAGAGGGGCCATAGCTGCACTGAGCCGGTCCATGGCCTTTGCTCCTGAATTAACTGCTGAAGAGATGATGAACGACTTCCCTTCCAAGAAGGACGACGGCTCAGACTTCACCAAAGCAGATTATGCCAAGTGCATTAAGGCCTCTAGGCGGCTTGCCTCCATACTGGTTGATGAGATGGACCTGGTTCCTTATCAGGCGGCTTATGACGAAAAGAACCAACGGTTGCGCTGCCCGACCTTTGAAGCCAAAGACTTGGTCCTTACACGTCATAAGCTGCTCTTCACTCCTGACGTCGATTCGTATCCACTTTTCGATGATGCACAATTCGAAGCCTTACTAAACTGCAACTGGGATGTGGGTCGTCTTCAGATCGAAGAGCCCGAAGACCCGGCGCACGATGACCCACCGTCTAGTTAAATTCTTTGTTCCCAACTGATTGTAACCCGGCCAGCTGAGCCAGAACAAGTGAATTTTTTAAGTCCTTCGTATTTTGAGCTCTTGGAGAGCCCTGTAATATACTTTGCAATCTTCTTATGTCTTAATCAGCGACTCATCTTTAGAGATAAATCCTGCAAAAACGACACAAAATACTCTGCAATGTTCGCCTGGGCGGCTTTAGAAAAGCATAAACGGAGATCTTAATATAGCCTTGCTTCATCTTTCACAATCTTGCTCTGGCCCGACTTATGAATGCAACATATGATGCTATGATGCAATATATGATGCAATATGTGATGTAATATGTATGATGCAATATGTGATGTAATGCATGATGATCTTGCTCTCCCCTTGTTTTTTTTGTTTTTCGAAAACTCATATTCTGGCCCTTCTGAGGGGGGACTGTTGCTTTGAACCGCTTAACAGTGCAGGGTCTCTAACGAGAGTGACCGCCAATCTTGCACGGCTCAGGGTCTCTAGGCGAGATTAACTGTTAAGGGTGCAACAGACCAGAATTTACAACGGGGTGAGTGCCCTGGGCCCATAAGCTACTTCTCACGTGACATAAATCCGTCGTTTGAACCTTAAGCAACGTCACTTGTTAAGAGTACAATGGGCCACTTGGCGGAGAGTACGTAGCAGATGAGACAGTTTCCCTCGCTGCTGTATGAGGCCCTCGGAGGGGGTGAGTTGACAACTCGTTGCACCCCTGGACGAGTGGCAGCTACATACACATAGGTATAACCCATTCTTACAATGGCTGAAAAGCCAACCAAGAGTGGGGGCGACCATCACCCACTCTGGAACTTGCTCTGGTACGCGACCCATCTTCCATCATGGCACTTATGTTTGAATGGCTCGCATCCTGGCGGCTCATCCTCTTTGGCGTCCATGGCACTCATGTTTGAACGGCTTGCATCATGGCAGCTCGCCCTCTTGAGCGACTTGAGATCTTTCACCCGTAAGGTAAGGCACCCATGTTTAAACGGCTAGCAACGTAGCGGCTCATCCTCTTGAGTGACCTTAAATCTTTCATCAATAAAACGGTGCACCCATGTTTGAACGGCTTGCAACATGGCGGATCATCCTCTTGGGTGACCTGAAATATTTCATCCATAAGGCCGTGCACCCATGTTTGAACGGCTCGCAATGTGGCGGCTCATCCTCTTGAGCGACCTTAAGCCTTTCGCCATCTTGCACGCCATCATCATGTGGGCCGCCGCTTTGTAAGCTGCCATCTTGCAGACCTCCATCTTGTAAGTCGTCGCACAATGGTGCTATTTTGGCTAAAGAGCCGGTCAAAA
Source organism: Hordeum marinum (assembly GCA_022496015.1). NCBI lineage: Eukaryota > Viridiplantae > Streptophyta > Magnoliopsida > Poales > Poaceae > Hordeum > Hordeum marinum. The sequence continues at coordinate 366,738,292 of CM039676.1, read as the reverse complement.
AAGGGTGAGCAAGCTAAACCCGGCGGGTTGGAAGCCCCCAAGTGACCATGTAGAGGTGTTCATCTTTGCACAAATCTGTAATGCCAAAGAGAAAAATGGTAGAGGCCCCAGCTTGCAGGGATGCCAACTTTATTATATGAGAAGTATAAATACAATAAAATATGTATGTACAAAGATAAGAGTCGATGACTCAAGTATAGTAAGGCCGTAGATGAGCGATGTTCCACGGCCGGTGAGTTTCCTGCCCGGAGGTACGTGACTCGTTTCGCACGTCGATGAGATAATAAGACCCATTGTTCTGATTCCTGCTAACCACGAAAGGTCCTTCCCATTGGGGTGATAACTTGTGTGCATTTGTCTGATCTTGAATCAAACGTAACACCAAATCGCCTTCTTGGAACGTCCGAGTCTTGACCCTACGGCTATGGTAGTGATGCAGGTCGTGTTGATAAATTGCCGATCGGGCTGCTACAAGATCGCGTGCTTCATCTAGAGCATATAATGCATCCTGACGCACCACCTCATTGTTTGCTTCCACATAAGCCGCCACGCGTGGTGAATCATGGCGTATGTCGCTTGGTAACACGACCTCCGCACCGTAAACCATGAAGAAGGGGGTGTAACCCGTGGACCTGTTAGGCGTAGTAGTGATGCTCCAAAGGACGGATGGCAGCTCCTCAACCCAACAACCCGACGTTCTCTATAAAGGAACCATGAGCTAGGGCTTGATACCTCTCAATACTTCCCGATTGGCCCGTTCTGCCTGACCGTTGGACTATGGATGAGCAACAGCCAAAACATCAAGCCGGATGTGCTCGCTTCCGCAGAACACCTTCATAGCCCCCTTGGACAAATTTGTGCCAGTATCTGTAATGATGCTATGAGGGTATCCAAACCGGTAGATCAATTTTTTGACAAACTGAACCGCCGTGGCTGCATCAGACTTACTGACCGGCTCAGCCTCCACCCACTTGGTGAATTTGTCCACTGCTAGTAAGAGGTGGGTCTTCTTATCCTTAGACCGTTTGAAAGGTCCAACCATGTCAAGCCCTCATACTGCAAATGGCCAAGTGATCGGTATCATCCGTAATTCCTCAGCCGACACGTGAGCACATCTTTCGAACTTCTGGCACCCGTCGCACTTAGCGACCAGATCCTCCGCGTCTTTATGAGCCGTCAACCAGAAGAAACCATGTAGGAAGGGCTTGGACACCAAAGACTTCGACCCGACGTGATGTCCGCAATCACCAGCATGTATTTCATATAAGATTTCCTTGCCTTCCTCCAGCGAAACACAATGTTGGAAGACGCCAGTGATGCTGAACTTGTGCAACTCCCCTCTAATGATGGTCATGGACTTAGAACGCCTCACGATTTGCCGTGCCAAAGTCTCATCTTTAGGCAACTCACCCTAGGTCAGGTATGCCATGTACGGCAACGTCCAGTCTCGAATAGCGTGTAAAGCCGCCACTAGCTGCCCTTTAGGGTTAGGTATAGCCAGATCCTCCTCTGAAGGTAGCTTAAGATACGGGTGATAAAGTACGTCCAAGAAAATATTAGGCGGCACCGGCTTACGTTGAGAGCCCATTCTTGACAATGCATCCGCCGCTTCGTTCTTGCGACGATCAATATAATCTACCTGATAACCCTTAAAATGACCAGCGACGATATCTACCTCTTGCCGATAAGCCGCCATCCGTGGTCCTTGGAATCCCACGTGCCTGACACTTGTTGTGCCACAAGATCTGAGTCGCCAAGGCACCTAACCCGGCTCAGGTTCATCTCCTTGGCCACGTGAAGTCCATGAACAAAGCTTCGTACTCAGCTGCATTGTTCGTGCAAGGAAACATCAGCCTTAATACATAACAAAACTTATCACCTTTGGGAGAGGTTAAGACAACTCTAGCCCCCGAGCCCTCCAACTGTCTGGACCCGTCAAAGTGAATCATCCAATACGTGTTGTCCAGTTTTTCCTTCGGTGACTGACACTCCGTCCAGTCATTTATGAAATCTACCAATGCCCAAGACTTCACGGTTGTGCGAGGTGCATACTTCAAATTGAGAGGCCCAAGCTCCAGTGCCCACTTAGCAATTCTACCAGTGGCTTCCCAATTCTGTATTATATCTCCCAATGGAGCAGAGCTAACCACTGTGATCCGATGTCCAAGGAAATAATGTTTCAACTTGCGATTCGCTATGAACACCCCGTATATCAACTTCTACCAGTGTGGGTATCTTTGTTTCGACTCTATAAGTACCTCGCTGACATAATAAACCAGCCTATGAACCGGATACTCTTTCCCTGCCTCCTTGCGGTCCACCATAATCGCAACACTAATTGCCCTACTGTTAGCCGCCACATAAAGGAGCAAGGGTTCCTTCTCAGCCGGAGCAGCTAAGATTGGTGGCTCAACCAACTGCTTCTTAAGCGCTTCAAGAGCTTCATCTGCAACCTTACTCCAAACAAAGTCATCCGTCTTCTTCATCATCTGGTACAGAGGAATAGACTTCTCCCCCATGCGGCTGATGAAGCGGCTTAAAGTGGCAATATGACCCGCCAAGCGCTGCACATCATTAACGCTCACCGACTTAGCTAGCGACGTGATGGCCTTTATCTTGTCCGGGTTGGCTCCGATACCTCGTTCTGAAACCAAGAAACCCAGAAGCTTGCCTGCAGGAACTCCAAAAACACATTTAGTCAGGTTAAGCATCATCTTATAGACCCATAAGTTATCCAATGTTTCCTTCAGGTCGTCTAGCAACGTCTCCTTCTTCCTTGACTTAACCACAATATCGTCCACATAGGCATGAACATTGCGCCCAATCTGATCATGAAGAAAATTTTGCACACAACGTTGGTAAGTCACCTGTGCACTCTTGAGTCCAAACAGCATGGATACATAGCAGAAAGCCCAAAAGGTGTTATAAACGAAGTATTCTCTTGGTCTTTAACTGCCATCTTGATTTGATGATAGCCTGAATAGGCGTCCAGGAAACATAAACTCTCACAACCCGCCGTTGCATCAATAATCTGGTCAATACGAGGGAGAGCAAACGGGTCAACTGGACAAGCCTTGTTAAGATCCATGTAATCTATACACATACGCCACATGTCGTTCTTCTTGAGCACTAGCACATGATTGGCTAACCACTCCGGGTGAAATACTTCCACGATGAACCCTGCTGCCAAGAGCCAGGCTACCTCTTCTCCAATCGTTTACGCAGCTCCTTGTTGAAGACGGAGGAATTGCTTAATCGGCTTAAACTTAGGATCCACATTAAGGTGGTGCTCAGTGAACTCTCTCGGTACACGCAGCATGTCAGATGGCTTCCATGCAAAGATGTCCCGATTCTCACTGATGAATTCGATGAGCGCGCTATCCTATGCGGGGTCCATGTTAGCCCCGATAGTGAACTGCTTGGATGAGTCGCCCAGAGTAAAATCCACCAGCTTCGTGTCATCAGCCGCAAACTTCAGGGGCGGCTCAGCCTCTGTACTGGGTTTCTTCAACGGAGTCATATCTGCCAGGTCAATGTTATCCTTGTAAAATTTAAGCTCTGCCTCTACGAAACTTGATTCTGCATACCGTGGTTGTTCCATTGAGAGCCGGCATCTTGAGCTGCAGATAGACATAACAAGGCTGTCCATAAAACTTTGCAAAAGCCGGCCGACCAAACAGAGCATGATACGGGCTCTTAATTTTCACCACGTCAAACCACAAGGTCTCCACCCTGTAGTTATACTCATCTCCAAACGCCACTTCCAAGGCAATCTTCCCTACTAGGTAGGTCGAGTTGCGTGGCACCACCCCATGAAAAACGGCCGATGACGTCTTAAGAGCTTTGTCAGGTAATTCCATCCACTGGAAAGTGTCGTAGTATAGGATATTGATACTGCTGCCACCGTCCATGAGCACTTTTGTTAACTTGTACCTTCCAACATGAGGAGAGACCACCAGAGCTAAATGACCCGAATTATTGACCCATGGCGGGTGATCCTCCCGGCTCCACGTAATCGGGTACTCTCACCATTTTAAATATCACAGGAGAGCCGGCGTGGCCGCATTAACCGCCCTCTTGTGCAGCTTATGATCCCGCTTGTCCAAGCTCGTAGTAAAGACATGATACTGTCCCCCACTAAGCTGTTTCGGGTTGCTCTGATATCTGGAGTGGTTATTCTGTTGCTGACCACCATTGCTCTGCTGATGATGATTTCCTTGATTTCCTCGATTCTGATTGTTTTGGCCTTGATGTCCTAACCCGCCAACACCGAAGCCGGCTCCTGAGCCGCCTGGTTCTGAACCGCCTGACGGGCCGTTACCATTGTCATGATTTTGACGAAGGCTTTGCTCCCGAAATTGGCGCATAACGCTGCAGTCTTTCCAAGTGTGGGTGGCCTCCTTGTCTGGCCGGCTGTGTGCCGGGAAGGTCTATTCAGTGCCTCTTCCAAGGTGTAAGGGACAGGTGCCTTATTCCTGTCGAACGGTAGCGTGAAGTTCCCATTGCCTCTAGGGCGACCATTCCCGGCCGGCCGTGCATTGGCGTTTGCCACAAACTCTGACCCGCCATCTGGGTTCTTCTGCTTGCCTTGGCTGCCAATCCCAACACCTCCCTACTGGTTCTTACCATTTCCGCCCTTCTTACCCTAACCTGACTTTTCATAGTTGGAGTCTAGGTCTTTGGTAGTATCTGAATCCGCATATCTGGTGAGAGCCGTCATGATCTCCCCCAGATCCTAACAAGAATGCTTCAACCGCCCGAGCTTCTGTTTCAGGGGCACAAAACGACAGTTCCTTTCCAAAATCAGAACCGCCTGGGACGTCAAAATATTCTCAGACGAGTGGATCACCGTCAAGACCCGCCCCACCCAATGATGGGCCGACTCACCTTCCCGCTGCACTGTCACATCCCTAGTTAGCTTACTTAGGCCAGCATGTGTGTGCATGATGTTTCCACTTTTTGCATCAACTTGAAATAAGGATTAACAGAAACCCTAACACCTCACTTGAATCAAACCAATTCAATAGTAGTGAAAAACCAACAAATCCAAAATGCCCATAAAAAATGTTCCCTATGTCTGATAAATAAGGATATAAATATATCAGGGGTCATTCTAAATATTTGAATCTATATAGTATTTCAAAAATAAATATTGAAGCTACTGAAAATGCCAAATAAAGAATTATAATTATTTTAGTATTCAAAATATTCTAAAACTTTCTGTAGAGGTTTGAAATATTCAAACTAAGCTCTATAAAATATTTGGAGTATTTTGTGCCTAGCATTTGTGCCTAAATAAAAATAAAACAAATGTCAGAAAAGAAATTCAGAAACTGGAATTAAAAGAAAGGAAGCAAGCCTGCCTCATCCGAGGATAGGCCGGCCCACCTAGCCCAGGGGGGGTCGTCGTCCTCCTGGCGGCTAGGAGGACGAGCGCGTGCCCGTCGTGCGCTCGCGTCAGAGCTGACACACAACTCCCTGCGTATCTGCCTCCCCCATCGCGCTGGCAAGCGAATGAGGATGCCGCTGCCATCCCAATCGCTCTCTCTCTCGCTCATTCGCCCTACCTCTCCCCTCTCCTCTGCTCCGCCATGGCCGTCGTCTCCGCTCGCTCGCCGCCATAGCCGCAGCCGCTCCCGCGCCCCCTGAGCCCACCAAAAGCTCTGCCTCGTCGTCCCCAACCCCTGCACCGAGCCACGCACCGCCAGAGGCCCTGGAGAGACGACCCTGACCCCTTATTCCTCCTCGGGCCTGAGCTCCGCCACCGTCGATTCACCGCCTCCGAGCCCTCCCCGAGCAAGTTGTCGTTGGCTCTGAACCCGAAGTGAGCCCCCGGATTGATCCCCTCTCTTCCCAGTCCGTTTCCCCCTCAGTAGGCCTCGGTTCCGTCGGCACCCGAAGTGCTCCGCCGCATGAGCTCGTCGCCGGCGTTGCTCCGGTGATCAGCTGATCCTTTCGAGGCCACCACTGAGCTCGTGGGGCCACGTAGAGGTTGTAGGTGCCAAGCTCCGGTCCTTTTGCGCCCTAGATCGTCGAACCCGTGCTCGCCCGAGCTTTGGCAGCCACCGAGCTCATTGTTGGCGTTGATTACGACCGTCTCAGCCTCTGAGAGGTGTCAGGATGGATGCATGCATGAGCATAGGTTCGCCTGGTGCCTTCTGCCACCGAAATGGTCGTCGGAGGGGGGAACCCGATCCCTTCGCCGTCACTGGAGTCACCGGCGGCTCAACGCCGGTGAGTCTGGCCGGTGTTGACCGCGGGGTTTTGACCCTAGGGTCAACTGGCAAGTGGGGTCGGGTCCTGTTTAATTAGAATTAGTTTAAAGAATTAACTAACTGAATTAATTAAGTTAATGACTCACTAACGAGTGGGACCCTTTCCTAATAATTAATAATTAGTGCTTAATTGCTTCTGTTAGTGCCTGGGTCACTGACCAGTGGACCCCACTGGTCAGGTTTGATGTGTCAACGGGCTGATGCAGTAAAAGAATTTGTGAATTAAATTAATTCCAGAAAGTATTTAAAACTTAGAAAATTCATAGAAATTAATCTATAACTCAAATTGAAACAATTTATATATGAAAATTTATTAGAAAAATCCAATGAATCCAATGGTGCTGTTATCATGCATGTTAGAGCAACCTATGTAGATGAACATTGACTTTAGTAATAGGTCAATATAATGAATATGAAATGGAGAACGAATTTGAACCTATATTCAAAACTACTTCATTTAACTTGGATAATAGTTGCATTAGCTCATCCATCCATGTTGCCATGTCATGATCTTGTATCATATTGCTGCACTTGCCGTGTGTTGATTGTTACTTATCTGCATTGCGGTAGGCCCTGCTTCTGAGGATACCCCCTAGTATTCCAACGAAGGGGAATACCTTCCCGCTTCCCAGCAACACAAGCAACCCCATTGATCATTCCGATAACATCCCATTCTCTCGCTCCTGCTCTTGTTTATTGCATTAGGACAAACGTTCAATTGCCTGCCATATGCGGTAGATGAACCCATTCCTTTGCATGACCTGTCATTGTCATAGTAAATAGCTAAACATTTTAACCTAGCATACTTGGTAGATGCTTGAGGCATGGTGTGATTTACCTACTTTGCCTGCTATGCTTGCTATGCTTAGAGTTGTGTCAGGTCTGATTCATCTAGGTGATGAACTGGAGTGAAACAATATTGTTCTGATGTGATAAGCATATTGATGAACCTGGTTTGGTAAAGGTAGCGATGAGAGGCTATGTAGGAGTACATAGCGGGTTGTCTCATTGGGACCGTTCTTAGGAACTGAGTTCTGTGTTTGTGATCCAAGGCTAGTTACTACCACACGTTGGGATACTTAATTGACCCTCTTGACTTATCAATCGCTTAAGTCTTGGTCTGGGTGTTGCAAGTAGTTTCTGGTGTTTATAGCATGCTGGAGGCCATGTGTAGCGCTGAACCTAGGGGTGGGTTACGACACGGTAGGTAGTGGCACGGTGTACCAAGGGTCACCCGAATGGTGGGCTTGGGAACCCTACACACATCGTTTGGGGCCGTAGTGGAAACTTTGGCCGGACTTCCGTGCGGGTTCAGTCTCAAATAGGCGATAGCCTGGACTATAGGTCTTGTGTGATTGACGGTCGTGGCCGACTCCCTCGATGGGCTTCCGCTTGAAGGTTGCTGAGGTGCATGGTTTTATGAGCACACAATGATATGTGGCGAGAGCGTGTGTGAAGAAGTACACCCCTGTAGGGTATGAATCTGTTCGAATAGCCGCGTCCTTGAATATGGACTACTTGGAGAACTTATGCTGTTCATAGATAATTTAATGGATACTCATACAAATCTCAAGACAAGTGTGAGTATCATGGATGGCACTCTCGTAGATGACGAAAGTGAATCCATGGTGGTGGGTTGATGTGGAATTAGTTGACTCATGTGCGATATATAAAATTTGAACAAAGAGTTAAAAATGTGTAGTATAGGTTTGCCAAGAGTCAAAGCTGGCATTGCTGCATAAACTCCGCCACTCCCCTTGTTGATACATGAGCGTGAATAGTCTAGGTCTGCTTTAAAGACTTGCTGAGTACGTTTGTACTCATGTTTGCTTAATAAATGTTGGAGATGAGACTCAAGACCCATCAGGTGGGTTCTATCTAGATGTCGACGACGCTGAATAGCTGGTGTCCCAGCTACGACCTTATGCCCTGTGGTGGGCTGTAGATAGTCAGGCCATGTGCCTTTTTACCCTTTCAACTGTCTGTACTCAAACAAATTTATGCTTCCTCTTGGTTTGTATGAACTTGCTTGGATGACTTGGCTTGTGCTTCCACCGAGCCCTGGTAGCTTGCTACTGCTCCGGACACATTGATTGACCGACATGTATCCTTCTTTGCTGTTGTGTCTGTCCCTTTGGGGAAATGTCTCGCAGTGTAATGGAGTCCTTGTAGCCTGCTACGACTCGTCTACATGCAGTGATGACATTTATGTCCCACGGTGTCGTGGATTTGTCATGGCAGATGTCCCGGTGAACGGACTTAGGTTCGGGGCAAAGACGCAACTACATGGCGTCTTGAAGGGGTTGATCGGAATCGAGAGACATAGAGTTTACCTAGGTTCGGCCCCTCCGATGGAGGTAAAAGCCTACGTTCTGCTTGTCTCGTATTGATGATGAAGGAGATCTCTCGGTTACAAGGGTGTTGTTTGCTACCTCTAATCCCGAGAGCCTCTAATCTGTCTAAACTTGTGGACTTGTGAATCTTGTCCCTCTAGGGGTGCTCTACCCCTCCTTATATAGGAAGAGAGGGTAGTTTTACAAATAGAGTCCCACTAGGAGTAGGATTAGGAGTAGTCTCTCTAGAATCCTATTCCGGGTCTTGTAACCTTCGGCAGGGAGTCTTTCTCCCTTAGGCCTTCTCTTGTGAGCCGCCTGACGCCAACTTACACGCTGGGTCTTGGGCCTGGTCGTCCTGTGATCCGCCTGTCGGGTCATTAATAAAATGTCATGTCTTTTCCGGGTCTCCTGTGAGTCGCCAGGCCGGGTCATACCGCGGGGTATATCCTCGACATTAGTCCCCCAGATTAGTTTGAATTTATTCATGCTAAGCTCCTGAAATAAGAATAACAAATATGTTAAGTAGCCAGATTGCTCCTTTGGCCGGCTTATGAAATGGCTCCTCAGAAATCTGGGTCTTTTCTGCATATGAATGAGTTGAATTTGATAATCGTCTTGTTTGTCAATGTCCTTTGAAAAATATTGAGAATAGAACACCTATATGCCATTGAGTCAGCTTCCAATACTCTTGGCGGGTCATTTCCGTCGGGTCATAGTCATTGATGATGCCGGGTCATTATCGTTGGTGACGCTGGGTCAAATAACTAGAGTCCATCCGACTTGATAAAAATATTGGGATGAAAATCCATCTGATGTAAATCCGGACTTCCATTGCTATGAAGCAAGGCGGGTTATGATCTTTTCATAACACCAGGTATGAATGTTAGTGATGCCGGGTCTAACAACTGAACTCCATAATTAACATCTTGAAAATTCTCCTCAAAGTTTTTGATATGTCCATATTACCTGTAGCCCCCAAGCTCCGTGATTATCCGTGATAACTTGGTGCTTTGCAATAATATTTTGGACTGTGTAGCCCCCAAGTGTCGGGTTGTCCTGCCTGCAGCAACCTGGGACTTATAATTGCCTTATATCTTTATAAAGCTTCGGCGGGTGTAGCCCCCAAGGGCCGGCTCATCAGAACGTGATGTGCTGGGTCTTCAATTTGAATCTCTTAATCTGTTTGAACAGCTGACTACTGTAGCCCCCAAGTGTCGGGTCAGTAAGAATTATTGGGCTGGGACTTGTAATTGCCTTATACTTTATGAAGCTTCGGCGGGTGTAGCCCCCAAGGGTCGGCTCATCAGTATGTGATGGGCCGGATCTTCAATTTGGACCTCATAATCTGTTAAACAACTGAATATTGTAGCCCCCAAGTGTCGGCTTATCTCCTTGAGATAATAGCGTCTTGTCTACAATGTAATGATTTGAAAACCGGCTTGCATTAGCCCCCAAGTACCGTGGTGCGTGCTTGCAGCGACATGGGACTTGCATATTTTGATATAAAGTGGACTTAAATAGTGTAGCCCCCAAGTGTCGTGTCTGCTTGCGGCGACTCGGGACTATTAAGAATAATATGACTCACCACAATTTGTTGAATTAATCCTTGACCATGGTTTTAATATAACCCGGAATGAATATCCTGAAATAATTCCTTTGTCTTTGACATGAAATCCCTACTCGTGGTTGCGGTGCAACCCGGCAAATATGTGTTGGAGAAATCCTTGAGTGTTGTAGATTACTATAGAGCACAATTGAAGAAATTCGAGAACCGGTCAATTAGATGACATAGTATTATATTTGATAGGGCGGCTCTTGAAAAATAATGAATTCTCCGAGATGGTTCTAAAACCCTAATCATTTAGTACTGGTTATGATAAACCCTGAAGATCCAGCCAGGTTGGCTATTAAAGATCCATTTGCTCTTGTAGAGTAATTAACGGCGGCTCATCTTAAGAGATAAGACCTGCAAAAATAAACAAGACAAAATATATTCTGCATTGTTGTAAGGGCGGCTTGAAAAAGCACAACCCGGAGATGTTTATATCTTTCATAACATTGCTCATTGTTACATAATCTTGCTCTGACCCGGCTTGATAAGCCGGATGACGTGTAAATATGATGCAGAGTATGATGTAATGTTAACTTGTCAACATTTTTGGCGCGAACGCCGGTTGTTTTAGGGTTAGATAAGCTACACCTGGAGGTGAGAAGCCCCCTTTTACAACCGTGGCTAATCATGTTAGCCGGAGATGGCATAGAGCCGGCCGATAAGGCGTTAGAAGCGATACCCGAAGGTAAGAAGCTGCCCTTAGCCCGCGGCTAATTGTGTTAGCCGGAGATTTGGCATAAAGCTGGCCGATAAGGCGTTAGAAGCGATTCATGAAGGTAAGAAGCCGCCCTCAGCCTGCGGCTAATCGTGTTAGCCAGAGATGGCATAAAGACTGGCCGATAAGGCATTAGAAGCGATACCCGGAGGTAAGAAGCCACCCTCCGCCGGTTGTTAGGGTGTTTAGATACCCGTTGGTAAGAACCCCCTACAATCGCGGCTAATCCTGTTAGCCGGAGATTTGGCATAAAGCCGGCTGATAGGGTGTTAGAAGCGATACCCGTCGGTAAGAAGCCCCCTTCAGCAATTTGGCGTAAACGCCGACCGATAAGGCATTAGAAGCGATACCCGAAGGTAAGAAGCCGCCCTCCACCGTAGCTAATCGTGTTAGCCGGAGATTTGGCATAAAGCCGGGCGATAAGGCATTAGAAGCGATACCCGAATGTAAGAAGCCGCCCTTCGCCGCGGCTAATCGTGTTAGCCGGAAATTTGGCATAAAGCCGGCCGATAAGGCATTAGAAGCGATACCCAAAGGTAAGAAGCCGCCCCTAGCCCGCAGCTAATCATGTTAGCCGGAAGATTTGGCATAAAGCCGATCGATAAGGCATTAGAAGCGATACCCGAAGGTAAGAAGCCGCCCTCAGCCCGCGGCTAATCGTGTTAGCCGGAAGATTTGGCATAAAGCCGACCGATAAGGCATTAGAAGCGATACCCGAAGGTAAGAAGCTGCCCTCTGCCATGGCTAATCATGTTAGCCGGAAATTTGGCATAAAGCAGGCCAATAAGGCATTAGAAGCGATACCCAAAGGTAAGAAGCCACCCTCAGCAGTCGCAGTTGACATGTCAACTAGAATATTTGTGAATTCTTCTTGTAAGTCGCCATCTTGTAAGCCGTCATCTTGTATGAAGGAACAGCAGAAGCTCCAAATAAATTCAGGCACCTATGTTTGAATGGTGCATCACGGCGGTTCATCCTCTTGGATAACTTTTAATCATCCACCAATAATGTAATAGCCCCCAGGATTGGGTTTTCTCTTGCAAAGACCTGGGGTTCTCATTGAAAACGACCAAATGTGTCTCGCCATGTCTGTAGCCCCCGAGTCTTAAGTCGACTCGAAGAGGCGGCTTTGAGAGTCTCCACTGATGGTTGAGGTTGCCATGGTGGGTTATAGATGATCCCGTATGAATTGTTTGAATGATCCGGTCGATGGTTCGTCCCGGCTGGTTGTTGAAGTGAACCAAACTGTAATGGCGGCGACTTGCGCGCTTGTCCATTGGGCGGCTCGTATCGACGAGCACTGCCCAGATATGTTGATGTAGATCAAACTGTGGGCGGCGGCTTGCGCGCGTCAATTCGGCGGCTCGTACTAGTGTATGCGGCCGCTGGCGTGTTGATGTAGACGTCGAAGTCAGCTGTGACATGATCGCGAGAGACGGCCACGACACTGTAAGCTGGCGTGGTCGCGAGGAGATGGATGTGGCACTGTAAGCCGGTAAGGACGTAGGTGCCAAACGATGCTGGTGCGCCTCCATCTCCGCGATATGATGCCACTTTGGTAATGAATAATTTGTCCTGTGTAAAAAATATTACAAAGACAAAGTAATTGTTCTTCGAAGGAATCAAAATGTATAGATAAAATAAAATGGGTGGATAGCACCTGTGACCCGGCGACGTGGGTGGTAGTGCGAACCATGGTGGAGGCGGCGCGTGCGTGAGGAAATCAGTGGCTCACGGTAGCAGAACCGGCGGCGGCTCGACAGCGCCGGCCCGTGGTGGAACCGGAATGAGGTGGAGGCGACTCACGGCAGCAGCCGGCGGCGGCTCACATCAGCAGGGGTGGCTCGGTCCTATCATTGGCTCGAAGTGCACCCCGGCGAGTCAAGCGTGCGATGGAGGTGAGAGCCGGCCGAGGCCACGGTGCATAGAGGCGGAGCAGCATGTGGCGACACGAGCTGATGAGGCCAGTTCGGATGAGGCATGATCTCAAACTAGCATCGACTCTTCTTTCTACGAAAAATTGTGTGCTTCTCGATCCTTGGGAGAGATCCCTTCAAGAACACAAACCACCATGCGTGGCCCCACGGTGGGCGCCAACTGTCATGGATTTGTCACGGCAGATGTCCAGGTGAATGGACTTAGGTTTGGGGCGAAGACGCAACTACGTGGCGGCTTGAAGGGGTTGATCAGAATCGAGAGACATGGAGTTTACCCAGGTTTGGCCCCCTCCGATGGAGGTAAAATCCTACGTCCTGCTTGTCTCGTATTTATGATGAAGGAGATCTCTTGGTTACAAGGGTGTTGTTTGCTACCTCTAATCCCGAGAGCCTCTAATCTGTCTAAACTCGTGGACTTGTGAATCTTGTCCCTCTAGGGGTGCTCTACCCCTCCTTATATGGGAGGAAAGGGTAGTTTTACAAATAGAGTCCTACTAGGAGTAGGATTAGGACTAGTCTCTCTAGAATCCTATTTCGGGTCTTGTAACCTTCTGCAAGGAGTCTTTCTCCTTTAGGCCTTCTCTTGTGAGCCGCCTGACGCCGGCTTACACGCCGGGTCTTGGGCCTGGTCGTCCTGTGATCCGCCTGCCGGGTCATTAATAAAATGTCATGTCTTTTCCGGGTCTCCTGTGAGTCGCCAGGCCGGGTCATACCACGGGGTATATCCCCGACACACGGCTTAATGGAGTCCTTGTAGCTGGCTATGACTCGTCTACACACGCTTGAGACCGACACCTGCATTGCTGGGTTACGTATGCCTGTTTCCGTACGGATGTGCCACTTGGGTTCTATGACTAGTCATGTCGGCCTGGGTTCTCTGTCGTTTGAATGCTAGCGACATATTCACATACGTGAGCCAAAAGGCGCAAACGGTCCCGGCTAAGGTAAGGCTGCAGCCGTGGAGTTACCGTGCGTGAGGCCGCAAAGTGATGTGATGTGTTACAGGCTGGATTCTTATGACTTAGGATCGGGGTCCCGACATGCACACAATAATCAGATCCACAATCGTCATTGGTTGCTTGCAGGTTCCCTTGAAATTCTCGATGAAGCGTGCTTTCAACTTGGCCCAAGACGTGATGGTATTGGATGGCAACCCCTTTAACCAAGTACGGGCCGGTCCTTCCAACATCATGACGAAGTATTTCGTACAAACTACTTCGTTGACATCCAACATCTCCATAGCAAGCTCATAGCTTTCAATCCAAGCCTCTAGGGTAGATCTGCCATGTAATTGGGCACCTTCCGCAGCCCATTAAAGTCCTTGGGCAAACGTGCACTCCTCAGATCCGCTATGAGACACTGCACACCAAATCCCCTCGCAGAAACGCTAACAGGTGTTGCTGGTGCCGGCTCAGGGACCTCCGGGTAATCCATCACCGGTGTTGATCCTCGCTGAGCCCGGCCCCTCTCCATAGACCCCCTGAACATCCATCTCAGGTGGGTTGTTATTGGGCAGGTTTCGCCTCTGCTCATTGCTGGAGACCGCGGGCAACTCAATCCGCCGGCTATAGCTACGGCTATGAACCGGCGTGGAGTGCACCCGGCTCCGGTTGTGTGTGTACCTATCTTGCTAAGCCACCGCTTCTGCAACAGGCGAATCGCATTCCTTGCCTCTTCGGCAAACGGTGTCCCTTCGGCCAAGGGGAGAGCATCAAGCTTGGCAGCCGCCGCTATCATATTTTCCACTGGATTAGAGTAATGGCCAGGTGGCGTCACAACGTGTCACGACAAATGTTTGTTCCTCCGTGGCAGGTCTAACTGCCGCGGCGCCTCTACCACCCGGGTCACCATTGGTGACGTACTTGGCCCGGCCCCAAGAGTATTGAAAAGATTTCAAGGTTGAATAGGTACTCCGACATGAGTCCTTCTACGCTGAACCGCCTCTGACGCCCGCTGATCCAGATCAAAACGGAGAGCCTCTGCCCTCAAACGTTTCGACTCAGCATTCATCTGAGGTCGCATTGCATTGATATCTTCCTAGGCTTGAGCCATTTGTCCCTTGATCCGGTTAATCTTGGCGTTACACTCTGCCTGATTCTCGGCTGTCACCTCCGTGACCATCAGAGCTGCTAGCTCCTCCATGAGCTCCAGTAAAGCTTGAGCCGGTGCCTTAGGAGGCTCCGCATCGAGGGTGGGGGCACTCTAGCCACAGCTTCGGAAGTCACACCGTTGGAAGCCGATGCCGGGCCTGCCATGAACACGGTGGCTTGGCTCGGCGGGTCATAGGGCTCCGGCATACTGTCACCATCGGTATAGCCCCCTAACCCGCTGTCATGAAGTTGATAGATCAATTCCCCATCCTCGCTGGAAGATCCTTCATCTGAGAAAGCCAAGGTCTCTCCCAACAAGGAATCTCCTCTGTCCTATGTAAAGCCAACGAAAACACTCTTCCGCACGCGTTGAACACGAGCGGGTGTCACGCCCGGGCCGGCTCGACGAGGTCGGTGCAGATGTCCAGCCCGAGTGTAGATCCGTCCAACTTGCCGATGAACACGTGCATCTTGCCAATGGGAACCCGATAGCCGTACTCGACCGAGCCGGCTTCAGGCCCCCATCCTGAATCGTCGATGTAGAGTTTGCCGTGGCGACTCTTTGTCATCAAGCCGACGGTGTGTCCTTCGATCCCTATGAGAAAGCCCTTTGAGAACTCAACACCACCGTGCACTAGCCCCAAGGTGGGCGCCAACTGTCGTGGTTTTGTTATGGCGAATGTCCGAAGACTTAGGTTCAAGGCCATCGCTAAGGCGGTGGACTCAAAGGGGTTGGTTGGGATGAAAGACACGGATTTACCCAGGTTCGGCCCCTCAAGATGAGGTAAAAGCCTATGTCCTCCTTTGTGTATATTGATTGGAGTATCGATTACAAGGGAGCGTATTCGCTTGACCTAGCTCTCGATTGATTGGGTTCTATCTAATCCGTCCTCAGGTCTCGCCTTTATATAGGAGGTCAAGACCACAGGTTACAGAAATCTCATACCGACTCTTAGAACGTGTCTGACTCTGTCTCTAAGCCGTCTTGCCGACTCTAGCAGGCTGTCTCCGGGCAGCTTATGCGCCCGAGTCTTGCGTCTTCTTCCTGACTCTTGGCCTCCGTCTCAGCCCATCTGGTGAGCCATCGTGCAGCCCAATCTTCGTCTTCCAGCCCATATGCTACGAGCCACCAGGTATGACCCGACCCCTCCTAGGCGGGTCTTACCACGGGGTTACATCCCCAACACTGCCTCTCACCCCGACATGGATTCCCGCGAGTTGGTGGAGCCATCCTGGAGATGGACAAGAATATCAGCACATCATTGACAAAGATGATTGAAATAAGCTGAATCAAATGCCTTGAAAGAAATTGAATGGAATAACATTAACAACCTTCCTACTGAAAAATTAGTAAGAACACTTTCTTCGGGTTTGCGATACATCATCAGATATTAGAAGCCACTTGAAATAACACAAAAGTATTGAGCTAATGTTGTTTGGAACAAATGTATATGCCCTCATACATCTAAAGAAGATGATCCTAGATAGCTACTTGAATTCCCCCTAAGAGCTTCCGAAATCTTTCTGGTTATGCAATCTGGTGTTGGGGATACAAGGAGGAAAAATATCTCACACAACTAACAAGCCCTACACCCCAACTGTATCCATCCTTCAACACATAACCAAAGGCTTCGGAACTCCATCTATCTCGGATCCTTGAAAGCACAACGATACCCAACATGGCGGTTCCCCGGACGCCTCCCCAGTACTGGGTGACTCCGACCTTATCTCACCACGACAAGTATTGAAGCAATTCTGAGCACCCTCCGTCCTAAGATATTAAGAAAACTGGATAACAACGATGTGCCAAGAATCCCATGGAGCTCAACTCCCTAGAAGAAATCAAGTCAGACAGGAGGCACCAAGACAAAACTCTGTCTGACTTGATTTATTCTGGGGAGTGAAACCCGGGTACCGAAACTATGTAAGCTTGTTGGATTGGATGGGGGTAAGTGTTGAGTTTGCAGCAGCACTAAGCATTATTTGGTGGCTAACTTACGAGAACATGAATGTAAATATAGTGGACTACGAAAGACGATCGAGTACTACCATGATCACTAAGTGATCCTGAACAGCTAGTTACGTCAAACATAACCCCACCATGTTCTCTCTCGGCTCATGTTCACGAGAAGAGATGATCACGGTTACGCACATAGTTGGTGTATTTTATTGGAGTTTACTTCAAGTTAACTATAACCGGGTGTTAAACAAAATATCCAAGTTGCCACATAACCGTGAGCACGGCTTTCCGAAAGATTTAACCCTGTAGGGGTGCTCCAACTAATTCATCACAGATTAACCACACTCCGCGGGAATAACCTCCACCACGGATCTCGTGATCATCCTAGGCAATTCCAAAGGAAAATCGACACCTCGAGATAGCCCAAAGAAGATTAGAGTTCCTCACGCAAGCCATTCGAGAAAGGTAAAACAAGTCTAGCAAGACCGCCCGATGTGTTGACGAACCTGATAAGAGCCGTGTATCTTGTTCTCAGGACATGACAGATTGGCTAAGTTTCCGGCTGGCACACCCAGTGGTGGCCCTGCCTACTGCCATTTTGGACCAACACTCATGTGGAGCACTGGCCTGGGTTGTTGATTAATCCACAGGGTAGCTAAGCCCTATGCAATTTAATTAGGTTGTTAAGAAAATATAGTACCAAAGTTGGGTCTTGCCAGACAAGCTTTAATCTCAACCGAATAATCAAGGGGGTCCCCATAACAACCCCGAGCATGTTAGGAGCGCAAAATATGGAACATAACACTGGTAACAAGTAGCTATGGCGGTAGAAGTGGAACAAAACACCGAGCAAAAGGCCAAGCCTTCCACCATACCAAGATATATATGTGCATTAACTTAAATAGCAGTAAATATTATGATATCTCCAGATATCCATGTTATCACATGGAAACAACTTGCACCTGCATCTAAGAACGCTATAAGAGGGGCTGAGCAGCAGTAACTTAGCCAAACTAGGTTTGCTAGGTAGTGGAGGGGTTAGAGGCTATCATGGCAATGTAGGAGGCTTGACAATCAAGTGGTAGGTAACACAATTGTAACAATAAGAGCGAGACATCTAGCAAAGCAAAAATAGTGTCGAGATCCGGGTACGGTCATCTTGCCTATAGGTTCTTTCGAGGGACAAAGAGATGGGTCCTCGTAGTGGTAATCTCCTGGATCCTCGTACTCAGGTTCAACACTCGCATCTACCCAAATAGAAACAGCAACAATAAACAAACAACCACGGTGCAATGCACAAACAAGATGATGCATGATTCATTTGAAATTTTTAACATGGCAATCCTAAGCTAGTCATGTTTCTCATGCAATAGTTAAGTTATTTACAATTATGGACAGAACCTCATGTTAAGTTCTTTGAAAATGCATGATCATGTAAAATATGGATGCTTCATGCAAAATCGATGCAAATGCATACGTAAAACGTAGGAAACGGAGTAACGGATCTCACGTTACGCTCATGGCAAGGTACGAAGACAAAATACGAGACAAGGAAGGCCATGGGCTATCCCTTGGTATTACAAGGTATCCACTGGTTAGGAAATGAAAAACCAATCACAATAGAGCCAAAGATCCAGCAAAACCATGGAGCATAGCTCCCACAAGTCACAAAACACTACCACACACAATCTGTCCAAAACAGGAACATAGCAACTTTCACATCAATTATCTAGAGCTATAGGATGTTTCCAACCTCAAGAAAGGCATGCACGGGAACTAAATAACATGCTTATCAAATCATCCAACTACATAAACTGGAAAGGAAGAACATATCACTAGCCATGAAGCTCACAAGATGGCATGATGAAACAGATTCTAGGGACTTAGTGAAATTCACAGTTTTATGGAATATGAGTTAACCTGATAGCAAGTTGACAGAAGAAATTAATGGTGCTAGATACCACCTCATGGCATGAAAATTAACATGATGGTCGAGGACAACATCTACTTCAAAACACTAGCACTGAGCTTGAGCTAATACACAACAGAGCACTTGGTAGCATCCACTCAACAAGGCATAAAAATGATAACATATTCTCAGACTTAGAAATATTTGGCATGTTGAAATCGGCAACATTTTATTAGCTACTTTGTAGCAAGAATCCCACTTATATACAAGTATTGGGGAACATCGCATGGGAAACAAAAAAATTCCTACGCTCACGCAAGACCTATCCATGGTTATGAGCATCTACGAGAGGGAGAGTGGATCTACATACCCTTGTAGATCGCTAAGCAGGAAGCATTAAGAAATGCGGTTGGTGTAGTCGAACGTCTTCGCGATTCAAATTGCCGAGCATCCTGCAATCCAATCACGATCCGTCCCGATCAAGCACCGAACGGACGGCACCTCCACGTTCAGCACACGTATAGCTTGATGACAATCTCCGCCTTCTTGATCCAACAAGAGGGAGTGGAGAGGTATACGAGTTCTACGGCAGCATGACGGCACCGCGGCGATGGTGGTCGAGCAATTCCGGCAGGGCTTCACCTAAGCACTGCAGAAAACCGATCTAGAGGAGAAACTATGCACTAGAGGAACGGGTAGCACGTGGCTGAAAATCAAGTGCAAAACCCCTAAAACCTCTAGTATATATAAGAGGAAGAGAGGAGGAGGCTTGGACCAAGGACCAAGCCATCTAGGCATCGGCCGAACCAAGAGGAGAGGAGGATTCCTCCTCCAATCCTAGTAGGACTAGGACTCCTCCTTATTTTGGCCTTTTTGCCTTTTTCCACCTTTTTCTCTTTGGGCTTTTCTTCCCAGCCGCATGGGCCTTGTGTGGGACTTCCACCAGCCCACTAAGGTCTGGTATTCACTCTTCCACTGCTCATGTAGCCTCTTGGGTCGAAATACCCCTCCTGATGGTCTCCCGGTACATTGCCAACACTCCCTGTACACTACCGATGAGCTCGAAACTTTTCCGGTGACCAAAATAGAACTTCCTATACATAAATCTTTACCTCCGGACCATTCCGGAACTCCTCGTGACATCTGGGATCTCATACGGGACTCCTAACAACCTTCGGTCACCACAATGCGTAACTCTATACTACCGAAACGTCACCAAACCTTAAGTGTGCAGACCCTGCGGGTTCGAAAACTATGTAGACATGACCGAGACACCTCTACGGTCAATAACCAATAGCGGGACCTGGATGTCCATATTGGTTCCTACACATTCTACGAAGATCTTTATCAGTCGAACCTCTATGTCAAGGATTCAGTTAATCCCGTATGATGTTCCCTTTGTTCTTCGGTATGTTACTTGTCCGAGATTAGATTGTCGGTATCTCCATACCTAGTTCAACCTCGTTACCGGCAAGTCTCTTTACTCATTCCGTAATACAAGATACTGTGACTAACACTTAGTCACATTGCTTGCAAGGCTTATTGTGATGTTTTATTACTGAGTGGGCCCTGAGATACCTCTCCGTCACACGGAGTAACAAATCCCAGTCTTGATCCATGCCAACCCAATAGACACCCTCGAAGATACCTGTAGAGCACCTTTATAGTCACCTAGTCACGTTGCAACGTTTGATACACACAAGGCACTCTTCCGGTGTCCGTGAATTGCATGATCTCATGGTCATAGAAACATATACTTGACATTCAGAAAACAGTAGCAATAAACTGACATGATCATATGCTACATTTTTAGTTTGGGTCTTGTTCATCATATCATTCTCCTAATGATGTGATCCCATTATCAAATGACATCACATGTCAATGGCTAGGAAACCTTGACCATCTTTGACCAATGAGCTAGTTCACTAGAGGCATAATAGGGACAAAGTGTTGTCTATTTACCCACACATGTAATGTGTTTCCAATTAATACAATTATAGCATGGATAATAAACGATTATCATGAACAAGTAAATAATAATAATAAACACTTTATTTATTGCCTCTAGGGCATATTTCCAACAGTCTCCCACTTGCACTAGAGTCAATAATCTAGTTCACATCATTATGTGATTTGCATTGTAATGAATCGAACACCCATGCAGTTCTGGTGTTGATCATGTTTAGCCCTTGGAAGAGGTTTAGTCAACGGGTCTGCAACATTTAGATCCATGTGCACTTTGCAAATATTTATGTCCCTTTCCTCGATGTAATCGCGGATGGAGTTGAAGCATCGCTTTCTGAGTCTGGTCCTCTTGTGAAACCTTGGTTCCTTGGTCAGAGCAATGGCACCAGTGTTGTCACAGAACAGGTTCATTGGATTCAATGCACTGGGCACTACTCCAAGATCTGTCATGAACTGCTTCATCCAGACACCTTCCTTCGCTGCCTCATGAACTACTTCGCATGTAGAATCGGCCGTCACGCTTTACTTGGAACTACACCAGCTTACCGCTCCCCCATTGAGAATAAATACGTATCCGGTTTGTGACTTAGAGTCATCCGGATCAATGTCAAAGCTTGCATCGACGTAACCCTTTACGACAAGGTCTTCATCACCTCAATAAACGAGAAACATTTCCTTAGTCCTTTTCAGGTACTTAAGGATATTCTTGACCGCTGCCCAGTGCTCCATTCCAGGATCACTTTGAAACCTTTCGGCCATACTTATGGCAAGGCTGACATCGGGTCTTGTGGACAGCATTGCATACATGATAGAGCCTATGGCTGAAGCATAGGGGATGACACTCATCTTTTCTCTACTTCTGCAGTCACTAGGCATTGAGTCTTACTCAACTTCACACCTTGTAACATAGGCAAGAACCCTTTCTTGTACTGATCCATTTTGAACTTCTTCGAAACTTTATCAAGGTATGTGCTCTGTGAAAGTGCTATTAAGCATCTCGATCTGTCTCTATAGATCATAATGCCTAATATGAAAGCAGCTTCTCCTAGGTCCTTCATTGAAAAACTCTTATTCAAATATTCCTTCAAGCTTTCCAGCATTTCTATATTGTTTCCAATCAGCATATGTCATCCACATATAATGTTAGAAACGCTATAGAGCTCCCACTCACTTTCTTATAAATACAAGCTTCTCCATAAACTTATATAAACTCAAACGCTTTGATCACCTCATCAAAGCGCTTATTCCAACTCCGAGATGCTTGCACTAGCCCATAAATGGATCGCTGGAGTTTGCAAACTTTGTCAGCATTCTTTGGATCGACAAAACCTTCCGGTTGCATCATATACAGCTCTTCCTCAAGGAAACCGTTGAGGAACGCTGTTTTGACATCCATCTGCCAAATTTCATAGTCGAAATAAGCAGCTATTGCCAACATGATTCTGACAGACTTAAGCATCGCTACGGGTGAGAAGGTCTCATCGTAGTCAACTCCTTGAACTTGTAAAAAAACCTTTGGCACAAGTCGAGCTTTATAGACGGTGACATTACTGTCCACGTCTGTCTTCTTCTTAAAGATCCATTTGTTCTGAATGGCCTTTCGTCCTTCAGGTAATACTTCTAAAGTCCATACCTTGTTTTCATACATGGATCCCATCTCAGATTTCATGGCCTCTAACCATTTCTCGGAATCCGGGCCCATCACCGCTCCTCCATAGCTCGTAAGTTCATTGTTGTAAAACAACATGACCTCCAAGACATAGTTGCCGTACCACTCAGGAGTAGTACGCGCCCTTGTTGACCTACGAGGTTCAATAGCAGCTTGATCCGAAGCTTCATGATCATCATCATTAACTTTCTCTTCAACCGTCGTAGGTTCCATACAAACATCTTCCTGCGTTGCGCTACTTTCTGGTTGAAGTAAAGGTTCAATAACCTCATCAAGCTCTATTTTCCTCCCACTCAATTCTTTCGAGAGAAACTCTTTCTCAAGAAATGTTCTGTTCTGAGCGACAAACACTTTGCCTTCGGATCTGAGATAGAAGGTATACCCGACTGTCTCTTTCGGGTATCCTATGAAGACACATTTCTCCACTTTGGGTTCCAACTTTTCAGGTTGAAGCTTTTTGACATAAGCATCACATCCTCAAACTTTAAGAAACGACAACTTTGGCCTCTTGCCAAACCATAGTTCATATGGTGTCGTCTCAACGGATTTCGATGGTGCCCTATTTAAAGTGAATGCAGCTATCTCTAATGCATAACCCCAAAACGATAGTGGCAAATCAGCAAGATACATCATAGAACGCACCATATCTAATAAGGCTCGATTATGACGTTCGAACACACCATTATGCTATGGTGTTCCGGGCGGTGTCAACTGTGAAACAATTCCACACTGTCTTAAGTGACTGCCAAACTCATAACTTAGATATTCACCTCCTCGATCAGATTGCAGGAATTTAATCTTCTTGTTACGATGATTCTCAACTTCACTCTGAAATTGCTTGAACTTTTAAAACATTTCAGACTTGTGTTTCATTAAGTAAATATACCCATATCTACTTAAGTCATCAGTGAAGGTGAGAAAATAACGATATCCACCATGCGATGTAAGATTCATTAGACCGCACACATCAGTATGTATGATTTCCAATAAGTCACTTGCCCGTTCCATTGTTCCAGAGAACGGTGTTTTAGTCATCTTGCCCATGAGGCATGGTTCACATGTGTCAAGTGATTCAAAATCAAGTGACTCCAAAATTCCATTAGCATGGAGCTTCCTCATGCGTTTTACACCAATATGACCTAAACGGCAGTGCCACAAGAAAGTGGTACTATCATTATCAACTCTACATCTTTTGGCATCAATGTTATGAACATGTGTATTATCACTATCAAGATTCAATATGAATAAAACCCTCACATTGGGTGCATGACCAAAAAAGATATTACTCATATAAATAGAACAACCTTTTTTCTCTGATTTAAATGAGTAACTGTCTCGCAATAAACAAGATCCAGATATAATGTTCATGCTTAACGCAGGCACTAAATAACAATTATTCAGGTTCATCACTAATCCCGATGGTAATCGAAGAGAGAGCGTGTCGACGGCGATCACATCAACCTTGGAACCATTTCCCACGCGCATCATCACTTCATCCTTTGCCAGCCTTCGTCTATTCCATAGTTCCTATTTTGAGTTGCAAATGTGAGCAACTAAACCGGTATCAAATACCCACGCACTACAACAAGAGCTAGTAAGGTACACATCAATAACATGTATATCATATATACCTTGTTTGTCATTGGCTGCCTTCTTGTCAGCCAGGTACTTGGGGCAGTTCCGCTTCCAGTGACCAGTTCCCTTGCAATAAAAGCACTCAGTTTCTGGCTTGGGTCCATGCTTGGGCTTCTTTACAGGAGTAGCAACTACTTTGCCATCCTTCTTGGTTTTACCCTTCTTGCCCTTGCCCTTGCCCTTGCCATTCTTCTTGAAACTAGTGGTTTTATTGACCATCAACACTTGATGTTCTTTCTGGATTTCAGACTCACCAACTTTTAGCATCGCAAACAGCTCGGCGACTGACTTGTTCAACCCGTGCATGTTATAGTTCATCACAAAGCTCTTGTAACTAGGTGGCAGCGATTGAAGAACTCTGTCAGTGATCGCCTCTGGCAGAAGGGCAATTCCGAACTCCGCTAGACGAGTGGAATACCCAGACATCTGAGTATATGTTCACTGATAGATCCGTTCTCCTCCATCTTGCAAGCATCGAACTTATCAGAGGTCTCATACCTCTCGATTCGGGCATTCTTCTGAAAGATAAACTTCAAGTCATGGAACATCTCATATGCTCCATGACGTTCAAAACGTATTTGAAGTCCTGGTTCTAAGCCATACAATATTGCACACTGAACTATTGAGTAATCTCTAGAATGTGCCACCCAAGCGTTCTTAACGTCTTCGGATGACATGTCTTCTGGTTGGTCACCAAGCGGTGCATCAAGGACATATGATTTCTGGGAAGCCATGAGGATAATCCTCAGATTATGGGCCCAGTCAACAAAGTTACTTCCATCATATTTCAACTTAGCTTTCTCTAGGAATGCATTAAAATTCAGGGGTGCTGCTACGCGAGCCATTGATCTACAACATAAATATGCAAAGGTTACTTAGACTATTGTTCAAGATAATGAGTTTAGTTAATCAAATTACTAAAGCTCCCACTCAAATTGACATCCCTCAGTTCATCTGAGTGTCACATGATCCAAATTCACCAACTCAAGTCCGATCATCACGTGAGTTGAGGTGGTTTCAATGGTGAACATCATCATGTTGATCATATCTACTATATGACTCATGTTCGACCTTTCGTTCTCTTGTGTTCCGAGGCCATGTCTGTACATGCTAGGCTCGTCAAGTTTAACCCGAGTGTTCTGCATGTGCAACACTAGCTTGCACCCGTTGTATGTGAACGTAGAGTCTATCACACCCGATCATCACGTGGTGTCTTGACACGACGAACTTTCGCAACGGTGCACACTCGGGGAGAACACAATTCATGTTGAAATTTAAGTGACGGATCACCTTATAATGCTACTGTCATTCTAAGCAAAACAAGGTGCATAAAAGGATTAACATCACATGCAAATCATAAGTGACATGATATGGCCATGAACTTGTGCTTTTGATCTCCATCTTGAAAGCACCGGCATGATCTCCATCGTCACCGGCACGACACCATGATCTCCATCAACGTTTCGCCATCGGGGTTGTCGCGCCCATCATGCTTGTACTACTATTGCTACCATCTAGCGATAAAGTAAAGCATTCATAGCGCTTAATGATTGACACGCGGGTCATACAATAATTAAACACAACCCTATGGCTCCTGCCGGTTGCCGTACTCATCGACATGCAAGTCGTGATATTCTATACAACACATGATCATCTCATACATCACATATATCACATCATGTAATTGGCCATATCACATCACAACATACCCTGCAAAAACAAGTTAGACGTCCTGTAATTATTGTTGCATGTTTTACGTGGCTGCTACGGGTATCTAGCAAGAACAATTCTCACCTACGCATAAACCACAATGGTGATACATAAGTTGCTTTGCAACCTTCTCAAGGACCGCCTTTGTCGAATCCGATCCAACTAAAGTAGGAGAAACTGCCACCCGCCAGCCATCTTTTGCAACAAGTTGCAATTGAGGGAACCGGTCTCTCGTAAGCGTACAAGTAATGTTGGTCCAGGCCGCTTCATCCCACAATACCGCTGAACCAAAATACGACCAAGGGAGGAAGCAATCTAAGCATCAATGCCCACAAACTCTTTGTGTTCTACTCAAGATCTCATCTACACATAGACCTAGCTCATGATGCCACTATTGGGGAACGTCGCATGGGAAACAAAAAAATTCCTACGCTCACGCAGGACCTATCCATGGTGAGGAGCATCTACGAGAGGGAGAGTGGATCTACATACCCTTGTAGATCGCTAAGAGGGAAGCATTAAGAAATGCAATTGGTGTAGTCGAACGTCTTCATGATCCAAATTGCTGAGCGTCCCGCGATCCAATCACGATCCGTCCCGATCAAGCACCGAACGGAGGGCACCTCCACGTTCAGCACATGTACAGCTTGATGACGATCTCCACCTTCTTGATGTAGCAAGAGGGAGCGGAGAGGTAGACGAGTTCTCCGGCAGCATGATGGCGCTGCGGCGATGGTGGTGGAGCAATTTCTGCAGGGCTTCGCCTAAGCACTGCAAAAAACCGATCTAGAGGAGAAACTATGCACTAGAGGAACGGGTAGCACGTGGCTGAAAATCAAGTGCAAAAACCCTAAAACCTCTAATATATATAAGAGGAAGAGAGGAGGAGGCTTGGCCCAAGGTCCAAGCCATCTAGGCATTGGCTGAACCAAGAGGAGAGGAGGATTCCTCCTCCAATCCTAGTAGGACTAGGACTCCTCCTTATTTTGGCCTTTTTGCCTTTTTCCACCTTTTTTCTCTTTGGGCTTTTCTTCCCAGCTGCATGGGCCTTGTGTGGGACTTCCACCAGCCCACTAAGGGCTGGTATTCACTGTCCCACAGCCCATGTAGCCTCTTGGGTCGAAATACCCCTCCCGATGGTCTCTCGGTACACTACCGGCACTCCCGGTACACTACCGATGAGCCCAAAACTTTTCCGGTGACCAAAATAGGACTTCCTATATATCAATATTTACCTCCCGACCATTCCGGAGCTCCTCGTGACATTAAGGATCTCCTCTGGGACTCCGAACAACCTTCGGTCACCACCATGCATAACTCTATACTACTGAAACGTCACCAAACCTTAAGTGTGCAGACCCTGCGGGTTCGAGAATTATGTAGACATGACGGAGACACCTCTACGGTCAATAACCAATAGCGGGACCTGGATGCCCATATTGGTTCCTACACATTCTACGAAGAGCTTTATCGGTCGAACCTCTATGTCAAGGATTCAGTTAATCCCGTATGATGTTCCCTTTGTTCTTCGGTATGTTACTTGCCCGAGATTCGATCGTTGGTATCTCCATACCTAGTTCAACATCGTTACCGACAAGTCTCTTTACTCGTTCTGTAATACAATATCCCATGACTAACACTTAGTCACATTGCTTGCAAGGCTTATTGTGATGTTGTATTACCGAGTGGGCCCTGAGATACCTCTCTATCACATGGAGTAACAAATCCCAGTCTTTGTAACATCCCAAAATTCTAAATTTTGGATTGTTATATTAAATAAATAAGTAGGATTTTTGCTTGTATGTTGTGTGATTGATTGTGTGAAATTGAGTGGAATTTTGAAAGTTTTGAAATTTTAATGAGAGGGAATAAAATGACTTTTCCAAAAATTTCTATTTCGAATCCCTATTCAATTTTGAGTTCAAATATTTTCAAAACCCTCTTATAAAATCAAATGAGAGGAGGTAAATGACACTCAAAAATCAGATACAATGTTTTGACTCAAATTTTAAAATAAAAAACTATTTTCCATTTATTTGAAATTCTAGTTTCTTTTCATTTTGGAGTTATTGCAAAAAAATAATATTTTTTTAAAATACTTTATTCGGCCTTAAGAAAATCTTCATGTTTTAGGAAATAGTTTTCTGAAAATTTTGATATATAATATTCATATATAAAATGTTTTTCCATTTTTTTATTTGTTTTTCTTTGCTGTTTAAAAAACCAGGAAACACTGTTCATTGCGGACACTGTACATCCGGGACAAAAAATATATTTCTGCAGCCACCGAAGCCCATGTGGCCCTCTTCTTCTCTCTTTTCCTCTTTGTCTATGATTTTAGTCCCACCTCGCTTAGCTTTAGACCTTTGCACCTCCCTTCCACCTATAAATATAGACCTATAGGTGAATCCAAAAGTCATCCACTTCGGGTTGAATCGAATCGTTTCGGTTTGACTAGCTTTATAAAAAAAATCTTCTCTCCGGCGGGATTTCTGGAAGTCATCTCCTCTTTAGATTTATATCTTCTCTGCATTCTAAAGGTATTCTTTTCGTATTTTCTTTTATACTCATGTAGTTTAATATCCCTAGACTAGTATTTCTATAGTAGTATACGATAGAGTAATTAGATGATTAATTAGTCTCCGTATTTACTCATTAGTCCTAGAATTGTTTTAGACATAGCATTTTTCCTCTGTAAAACAGCTTGGCCCAAAATTTTCAAATAGCCATGACTTTCTACTCGTTTATGAGAATTAGATGAAACCAACGTCTAGATTTTCGTCTTGACCTCACCTATCCAATCAACCTATCACGTCAACTTTTTCAAAATTTAAAATTTCGAAATTTATTCAGATTTATATTCAAACTTCTTTTGATCATATCTTTTTATCCGTAGCTCCATTTCCGATGATTCCAATTGCGTCGGATCCGTATCAAAGTAATCTTTCCGTTCACATTATTAGTGTTATCGTTTCAACATATAATTTTGATCTTGCTCATACTTCTCTATTAGTCCCCAAAATGTGTTCACACATCGTACTAACCTAATTCAATGTCATATTGAATTGCTTATAACTTTTGATCCGTCATTTTGAACCTAGTAATTCTTTTTTCTACACGTTCATATTGACTTCCCATATATAGTAACATCATTAGTTTCAATCTTTGAACCTTTCAAATTGGAGCGATTCAATTTGAATCCGAACCTTCATTTGATCATATCTTGCAAACTGTAACACCTTTTCAATTGATTCCTTTTGCCCCTAAATGCTCATGTCATATATTTCTATTCATAACCATCGTACGTCGGTTCAACTTCTTTTGACCTTTGTGAATTCAAATTAAATTCATACTTGAATTTACAGTTCAACTTCTTTTGACCTTTTCAATTAAATTCTTTCTACAATAAATTCTTATGCCTTATACTATTTGTCAAACAACGTTCATGTTGTTCTCCGGTACATTGGATCATCTTTCGTAGTCTCTCCAACCTAAGCTTATATAGCAATACTTCATCATCCATTAACTCTTTTGAGTTGATTCCTCCACTTTCACTTTACAACACAGTTAGAACCTATCCTTTCTTATTTAACCCTAGTATGTTGTTATATTCGCTCTAGGACATGTTTTGTTCTTGCGTTCTTTCGGTTCTTTGTTTTGGCATGAATGTTTATTGAATGTTATTTACTTACGATAGATTTCTCGGAGTGTGACGAGTAGAATTATCTAGATTGTGAGAGCGACTATCTTCGTCAAGTAATACCAGGCAAGTTCACTTTGACCATCTTTTCATACCTATGTTGTATTGCATGTAGTGACATCATTCAACAAATCCCTCCCGTAGTGTTATTGAAATTCTTGTAGTTGAGTAGAATGCATGAGGTAGAAACCCACCACTTGTTACTAAAGCCCCGGGAACGCTAGTTAGTGCAATGCTATGCTAAAGTAGACGGGGTCTGGTATGAGTGTTCGTGAGTGGTGTGAGAAGGAGGACTCCACGTCAAAACGACGACTTCATGAAGGCTTCTTTAAGACCTGCATATTCAAGACCTCGAGACTTCGAGACTCGAGAAAGAAGTATTTCAATACACACTACTGGGTGAGGGATGGTTGGAACGGCACCCTGGAGAAGCCAGTGGATTTGCCTAGGTGTTGCTGGAGATGTGCCAGTATTCACGCGGAAAGCCTCACCCAGACTCAAAGGAAAGGATGAATACTTCATGCCCAGAAACTTACCTGTGTAGTCACTAGTCATTATGGGCTCTGGCTTGGTTGATCTTTGTTGTGACTCTGTCTAGGCAGTGCTACGAGATGTAGTCGACGTTAGGATTGGATAGGCACTGTCGGATAGTCAGGGAAACACTCTGAAAGACCATGTTTCTTTCGTCCTGTTCTCAAACACCAGGCAGTGCAAGGACTTACCAGGAGGGAAAGAATCTTGTGGGTAAAGTACACAACACTCTGCAGAGTTAAAACCTAATCGATTAGCCGTGTCCCCAGTTACGGACAATTTGAGCTTCTAGACTTGAATCTATCTCTGAACTCCCAACACTGGACTGATAACTAATTGTGGGCAACTTATGATACTTATGGGCATTGAGACACTGGTTGGCGGAACCATGTCATGATAGGTAACGCCATAGTGAAATTCCTGATATTCCTTTGTTATAGGAAAATAAAATCAGCTTTTACGCAAAAACTCAGACACGGAGCCACAAAGCCTTTGCATATAGAATAGTCTTTATTCTTCTGTTCTACTATGGTGATCTTGCTAGTACATTCCATGTACTGACCTACACGGCTGCAACGTCTTATGTTGCAGATACTCTTCTACGACGGGTAAGAGTACGATTCAGGGTTACGGTCCGCACTCAACTTGTCGTTGGTGTTATTGGGACTCCACTCCTGTTGACTGCATCCGCTGCTATTTTAATGTATATATCTATTTTCCGTTAATTACATGTGATTGCACTTTGATATATACATTGATGTATTGTGTGTGCCAGCATACTAATCCAGGGATGGCACAGAACACATAGAGGCTTGACTCGTTTTGAGTCGGGTCGCTACAGTCTTGATCCATGCCAACCCAACAGACACCCTCGGAGATACTTGTAGAGCACCTTTATAGTCACCTATTACGTTGCGACGTTTGATACACACAAGGCACTCTTCTGGTGTTCGTGAGTTGCATGATCTCATGGTCATAGAAACATATACTTGACATTCACAAAACAGTAGCAATAAACTGACACGATCATATGCTACGTTTGTAGTTTGGGTCTTGTCCATCATATCATTATCCTAATGATGTGATCCCGTTATCAAATGGCATCACATGTCAATGGCTAGGAAACCTTGACCATCTTTGACCAACGAGCTAGTTCACTAGAGGCATACTAGGGACAAAGTGTTGTCTATTTACCCACACATGTAATGTGTTTCCAATCAATACAATTATAGCATGGATAATAAACGATTATCTTGAACAAGGAAATAATAATAATAAACACTTTATTTATTGCCTCTACGACATATTTCCAACAACAAGTTCATCATGTGAAAAGAAAATACCACGGAATAATACTCGCGAAACACTACCGCTTTCATGTTGACACCAATATGAAAGCATGCATGGATTAATTCTAACAAAAATGACAAAATGGAATTTTGTAAAACTTGCTCAAATAACAAAACAAATTGCACCAATGAATTCCTTAGGAAATTCTACCCCAATTTCATATATCATACTGATAGGTTGTTGTAGATAAAATGCCCACAATTCAAAGTTACAAGTTACTTCAAAATCATCCTCTACTTATAAGTCAAAACTTGCTATAAATGCACATGCCAAAAATGTCTATGAATAGAATTCGACATTTGCTAAAATGGAAATAATCTAATAAAAAACAAAACTAACAGAAAAGGAAAACAAAAGAAAAACAAAAGAAAAACAAAAGGAGGGGACCCACCTAGCATAGACACCAGGGTCCCATGTGGATGACACGTGGGCCAGGGGGCCCACTGTCATTGTAACATCCCAAATTTTGGAATGTTATAATAAATAGATGAGTGGTTGTTTGTTTGATTGAGTGATTGAATTTTTGTGAAAAGTTGGAACTTCTAAAAAACTTTTGAATGAGAGGGAATAAAATGACTTTCCCCTTTGTGTTTGAATTCAAATCTCATCCAAGGCAAAACAATGAGAGAAGATGACATGACTTCTTAAAATGATGGATTTGAATATTTTGATTTGCAAAGACTAATGAAATATTCTATTTGGAAATCCATTTCATATTTGGTTCTGTTTCAAAATTTGAATGAATTCAAATTCCCTTACCAAATTCAAAATCTTGAGAGGAGCAATATGACACTCCAAACTAGGGGAAATTGGAATTATATTTGAATTCATAAAAACTCAGAAAACTATTTGGAAAATATTTGAATTTCAAATTCAAAGCCATTCTTGAAATAATTTTCAAATTTATTTTTCTCCAAAAAATAAAATATATGGAAAATAGGGTAAAATGATTCCCTTCAATATAAAAATAGAGAAATATGAATTTGAAGTCATTTTGGTATTAACAAAATGTTTTATTTGCATTTTTTCGTAACAGTAGCACTATTTTATTTTTGTGATTTTTTATGTGCAATGTTTGACCCTGAAAATATGTTCGCGATGTAGGATTTAATTTTCTGATAATTTTGGTATATAAAACTTTTATATTTTTTTTTATTTGATCCTCCAAATCATTTTCCCTTTCTCTGTTTTTATAGAAAAGGAAAGATTTCAAAAAAAGGAAAAACCCCAAAGCCCAATTAGGAAGGTTTCGGCCCGCACCCCTTCACGCCAGATCCGAAAAAGATTCGGATCGGCCACCGACGCCTCGCCCACCCTCTCACTCTCACTGGCTAGTGGCCCCCATTGGCCGACAGGATCACCACGCAGTCACCTTCCTTCTTCCCCTCCCAAATTTCTTTCCTTCGCTGGAGATCACCAGACCCGCTCGGATCCCCGATGAATCTCCAGATCCCTTGCTAGTTTTAGCACCCCGAGACCTCCCCTATAAAGCCCAAGATCCTCTCACCCTGTTTTGCCCGATCCCCCTCGCCTGACCCTCTCCTCTCGCCGTGATTGCTCGCAGGAGCCCGAGCGCCGCCACCATCGCCATTACCATGCCCTGCTCAACCTCGCCCTCCCCGAGCCCCTTTGAGGCCACCTACGTCATCACCACTATCGCCCACATCGCCTGGACCCCTTCGACATCGTCCCCAACCACCGGAGCATCGTCCCTGTTCACGCCCGAGACCACCATCGCCGGCCATGTTCACCGCGGTGAGCTCCCCTTCTTTCCACTCCGTTCGATCTAACATATGCGATGTACATTAGAAGCCCCGTACCCCTATGGTTTATTTTAGTGAACCGGCCAGTTTTCTGATTATATTATATTAGCCGAATCGTTTTTTCTAAGTAACGGTCGTCTGTTGGTTTAGCCACCGTAGCTCACACCCTCGGCCAACCAGGAGCTACCATGTGTACCCCTGTCCGTTAGAAACGCCTTTTTCTTTTTATGTTTTAATTTCAGTTCCAGAAATAGTTCTGCTTCTGTTTTTGCTATATCTTTTATGTGTTTTAATTTTTTTGAGTGATTCTTTTTGCATGATGTCACAATTTTTATCTAGTTACTCTAGATATAAAGTTTGTCAATATTTGATTAATTTAAATTTGAATCCAAACAGATTTGATTCAAATCTTAGTTTTTGAATTCTTGAGTTTAAAAATCGATTTTGAGTTCATTCTTTTTGCTACTTGTCTCTAGTAACTTTATTTAACAGTAGGTAGAATTTGAGAATTTCTACAATATTTTAAATTAGGTTTTAAAGAAAAACAGATTCTGTTTTAGTTATTTTTAGGTTTATTTCTATTTATTTTGTTTTAATTGTTTTTAATTTATTTTCTTTTGTAATAGTTGAATTTTTTACTTTATTTTCTGTTAGTTATCATTAGTCCTTCAACCAAATTTATTTTTATGTTATTTATTATTTTTTGATAGCATGAAATCAATTCTAGTTTCATAATAACTTGCAAATTGATTTCATTACTAGTTGGATTTCCTATTTGAAATTATTTCCATAAATTGTTTTATAAGTTTTACTTTCTGTTAACTTAGTTATTATATATATTTGTTTTCTCTTATTTTAGTATTTTTTGTTTTTCTTGTTGTTAACTTTATTAGGCAAAAACTTATGTTGTTTAGAGTATTGTTTTCTTAGCTCTTAGTTGTTCTTCAAAAGTAATTCTTTTTGCTAGTAAACTATTTACTAAAATACTTTTGTTATATTTCATTTTGTTTTTGTTTTGTTACTTTTGAAAATAGGTTATTTGTAGGGAAAACTACACATGGTTGATTTGATGAAGTTCTGTTATTTTAACTTTTGTCTTAAGTATTTCCTTCATCACAACCCTTTTGTGTTTTGGTTTTGTGTTACTTTTTGATTGTTAGTATTGATTGCTAGTATGATTTATTATATGAATGCAATGTTTGATTATATAGATTTCATCAGAGAGTGACGAATAATTCTATCAAGTTATTTTCTAAGAGAGATTTTATCTTCATCAACCTTACCAGGCAAGTTCACTTTGACCATCTATTACATACCTATGTTTTATTGCATGTAGTGACATCATTCAACAAATCCCTCCAGTAGTGTTATTGAAATTCTTGTAGTTGGGTAGAATGCATGAGGTAGGAACCCACCACTTGTTACTAAAGCCCCGGGAATGCTAGTTATTTTAATGCTATGTTAAAATAGACGGGGTCTGGTATGAGTGTTCATGAGTGGGGTAGGAAGGAGGACTCCATGTCAAAACGACAACTTCATGAAGGCATCTTCAAGTCCTACATCTTCAAGACCTCAAGACTTCGAGACTCGAGAAACAAGTTTTCAATACACACTACTGGGTGAAGGATGGATTTGATGGGCACCCTGGAGCAACCAGTGGATGGCCGGGGTGCATAGAGAAGCGCCATGACATCTTGCGGAAAGCTTCACCCAGACTCAAAGATACGGATGAATACTTCATGCCTGGAAGCTTACCTGTGTATCCACAAGTCATTATGGGCTCTAGCTTGGTTGATCTTTGTTGTGACTCTAGCTGCGCAGTGCTACGAGATGTAGTCGACGTTAGGATTGGATGGGCACTGACAGTAGTCAGAGAAACACTCTGAAAGACCATGTTTCGTTCGTCCTGTTCTCAAACACCCGGTAGTGCGGAGACATACAAGGAGGGAACGAATCTTGTGGGTAAAGTACACAACACTCTGCAGAGTTAAACCTAATTGATTAGCCGTGTCCCCGGTTATGGACAATTTGAGTCTCTGGACTTGGATCTATCTCTGAACTCTCAACACTGGACTGATAATTAATTGTGGGCAGCTTATGATACTTGTGGGCATTAGGACATCAGTTGGAGGAACCATGTCATGATAGATAACTTTGTAGTGAAAACTCCTGATATTCCTTTGTTGTAGGAAAAGAAAATAAAATCAGCTTTTATGCAAAAACTCATACACAGAGCCACAAAGCCCTACTGCATATAGAATAGTCTTTATCTTATGTTCTGCTATGGTGATCTTGCCGGTACATTCAATGTACTGACCTACACGGCTGCAACGTCTTATGTTGCAAATAAGTTCTACGACGAGTAAGAGTGCGATTCAGGGTTACGGTCCACACTCAACCTGCCATTGGTGTTATTGGGACTCCACTCCCGTTGACTGTTTCCGCTGAGATTTCAAGGTATATATCAGTTTTACGTTATTTACATGTGATTGCACTTTGATATATACATTGATGTACTATTTGTGCCAGCATACTAATCCAGGGATGGCACAGAACACACAGAGGCTTGACTCGTTTTGAGTCGGGTCATACAGAAATGGTATCAGAGCACATGTTGACTGTAGGACGTGACCCTAGGGGATGGATTATAAATAGGAAGACCTTGATAGGAACAACTATTGTTTTCACTACTCTCGTAACTTCTAAATTCTTTTACTGAACCCTCCCTGTTTCAAACTATAGATGGAGAGCTACGCTCTGAACAAAAGAGAGGACTACGAAGATGTTCTCGGAGGCTCATTCCTCATGGAGGTTGTGTAGATGGTGAAGCTGCTGATACCTGAGATCAAGGTGACTAAGAGGAAGTCTAGATTTTGGGGTGTCCGAACTAAAATATTTGGACGTAAAGAAGACCCCAAGACTAAAGACATCAACTATGGCACACTGAACCATGAATGTGAGATGGGCATGAACACCGCCGTCCATGATGCTATCGCACGTTTGAGCTATCATCATCGTGTTGAGTTAAGTGCCCACTGCTTTGGAAGGCTTGGATGGCAGAAACCTGATGGAGCACACATCATCCTGACAGACGAACAAAAGATGAAGTTTTCACCCGTACTTGTGTACAGTCAAGAACTAGAGCACTACATCAAGAACCTTCAAATGGACCTTCTCTCAGAGTTATTTGAGAATGAAACACTTCGTGAGAACCTCAAGAACGAGAAGCTTAAGGTAGACAATCTAAAGAAACATGATCCTGAGATTCAGAAGCTTTGTCAAGTCTTGAAGAACAGTCGGGCCATGGCACATGCTGGAGATATTGAAATTCAGAAGCTCAAGAACCAACTCCTGGAACTACAGGGACAACATCGGAAACTCCGCGTCAACAGGGATAATCTGGCCGAAGAACTTGAGAAGATCAAGCATGACCAGAAGAAGCCCACTGAAGACGAAGACATGATATAGACTAGCTTAGTAGTAGCCCCACCATGAGAGAATAAAGGATAAACATTTTTACGATTTGAGTGATCGACCATACCAACCTTATGTGGGTGGCAATACTATAGTTTGATTGAACTTTATGAATGTGTGGACTTGAGTTTGATGTTTTGTGTCTTTGAGTTGTTTGTATCCGTTCTCTCTCTGTGTGTCTCCCTCTCTCTCTCTTACGCATCTCATCCCAAAACCTTGAACCCAATAGATGATAAATGAAGCTGAACTCATGTATTCTGGAACGATGACTCGATTAGAGACAGAATAATGGATTCAGAACATGGAGGATCACCTAAGGAGTAACCATTTTGCAAGGAACGAGATGGTCCAATATGCTCTTCGGTACTTTGTAGAAGGTGCTGCAAATTGGTGGAAGATGCATGAAGCTATCCATGATAGGCAAGCATCCATCACTCGGGAAGAATTCAAGATGACTCTACAAAAATCTCATGTTGTCACCAACACCCAGAAGCCCCGTTGCAAAGATGTGAAGAAGATTTGTGCATGCAAGATATGTGGAGAGATAGGACACACCCAGGAAGAACACAAGGATGGATGCCCTCATTGTGAAGAAAATCACCCTGCTGAGGAATGCCGATCTGGGCAGGTGACATGTTTCTTGTGTGAAGGAACCACTCATTTTCCGGCACAATGTCAAATATACCCCAAGGTACAAGAAGTCATGAAGCAGTAGAAGGAAGCAATGAAAGAAGCCCTCAGGAAAAAGTTAGAAGAACCCATGATGATGGGAGATATACCAAACCCAAACATAGATACCAAGTCATGTTATTCATGTGGAGAAGAAGGACATATCTCTCAGTATTGTCCGAACGTGTATCTAGGAGACTTCCCGATAGAAGAAGTGCAATATGATCCTCAGGAGATAGCAGGAATGATCAACCCGGACAAGAAGAAAGGCCAAGGAAACAGAGGCATCAGATGTTTGCATTGTCGCTTGGAGAGGCCACACTGTTTTTGCAAGAGGTATGAGCCAAGCATCAGGAAAGGAACCCAACCCAAGAAGAAGAAGAGGTCTCCATGGTTTTCTACACGAAAGGATCTGAGCCACATCACTTGTCATCAGTGCAACAAGGTAGGACACTACTCCTATATCCGCCCAGAGAAGAAGGCTAAACATGATTAGTTTGAGTTTTGGATTTTTGGAAGTAATAAATGTAATAGGTAGCACTCTTATCATTTTGAAGTTATGTACTGGAAGTCTCAGATTTTGTAATAAATTCACGAGTCAATGGAATTTATGGTGTCATGATTCTCCTATGTTGAATTATATGAGATGTTACTCTATGAACAAAGATCTCTGACCCTTTTCGAGGATATGAGAAAATATGGTCTATGCAGGCATGTGTACATTTCATTTTAAGTGTGGTAGTAACCACAGGGACCAATGAATAAAGAAAGTACCATTCCTGTTAAGGAGTTTGGATAAGTGAATACAGGTGAAGAGAATGTGGAACCATATCAAACTATGTGGATGACAACACTTGAAATAATATACCTTGGATTTTGAATATGATGAACCCAAAACTTTTAATTGTAAACAAACCAATGGAAAGGAAAACATATTCAAGGAATAGAACCTGTATCAAGGATGGATCTCACGGTTTCATGAAGGTTGCCCAAAGATCATGAAGCAAGAAGTTGTGTTTGGATCAGCAAACGTTTTCTTAGGAGTATACGATAACCTGGGAGTTGTGAAGCAATGCTAGATCTCTTGTTTTGCTTGCAGAAACAATGGATTTAACCGAACTTCGTTCATAGACAATAGAAATTATGCAATGCTTGCGAGGAAGCCCAAGTGTTAGAATATGACATTCACTAAACCTTATACAAGGTAATGATTTCAGTGCGACATGGCTTGGCCACCATGACGACTTACTATTATCATTCTCTTGCTATTCGGAATGGTAAATCTCAGTGACTTACCCATAGTAAAGAGACGACGTTCTTTGAAGCTTTTGTTTAAGCCTTAGAATGGTATGATGAAAACCCCTTGTACATGGCAGTTGTTGCCACACGTAGGAATTTTTTTCGATGAGGAATGAAGCCAAGACTCATTTCACTGCAAGATAACCACCAATGGTAGACCACCATAAGATCTTCGATAAGTTACTTAGAATGAATGCGAGACTTATCAGTTAAGAAGACCCAGTATCGGAGGAAATACATTTTGTTATGAGAACACAAGATTTTGATTTAACGGAAGAGCATCACCGAAGGAGCTATCGTAAAGAATGTGAAGAGACAGATGCACCCAGAGGACTGTCATGATTTTAAGGGACTAGTAACACTCATTTTAAGTGTGGTAGACCCCACACTCTCTTGGTCAATGGATTTGCTAGAAGACCCCAAAACCCTAACCTTTTCTTTCTAGCCCTTTTCGAATATCGAGGACGAGATTCATTTTAACTATGGTAGGTTTGTAACATCCTGAATTTTGGAATGTTATAATAAATAGATGAGTGATTGTTTGTTTGATTGAGTGATTGAATTTGAGTGAAAATTTGAAACTTTTAAAAAACTTTTGAATGAGAGGGAATAAAATGACTTTCCCATTTGTGTTCGAATTCAAATCTCATCCAAGGAAAAACAATGAGAGAAGATGACATGACTTCTTCAAATGATGGATTTGAAAATTTCTATTTGCAAAGACTACTGAAATATTCTATTTGGAAATCCATTTCATATTTGGTTCTATTTCAAAATTTGAATGAATTCAAATTCCCTTACCAAATTCAAAATCTTGAGAGGAGAAATATGACACTGCAAACTAGGGGCAATTGGAATTATATTTGAATTCATAAAAACTCAGAAAACTATTAGGAAAATATTTGAATTTCCAATTCAAAGCCATTCTTGAAATAATTTTCAAATTTATTTTTCTCCAAAAAATAAAATATATGGAAAATAGGGTAAAATGATTCCCTTCAATATAAAAATGGAGAAATATGAATTTGAAGTCATTTTGGTATTTTCAAAATGTTTTATTTGCATTTTTTCGTAACACTAGCACTATTTTATTTTTGTGAACTTTTATGTGCATTGTTTGACTCTGAAAATATGTTCGCGGTGTAGGATTATTTTCTGATAATTTTGGTATCTAAAACTTTTATATTTTTTTATTTGATCCTCCAAATCATTTTTCCTTTCTCTGTTTTTATTGAAAAGGAAAGATTTCAAAAAAGGGAAAAACCCGAAGCCCAACTAGGAAGGTTTCGGCCCGCACCCCTTCATGCCAGATCCAAAAAATATTCGGACCGGCCACCGACGCCTCGCCCACCCTCTCACTCTCACTCGCTAGTGGCCCCCATTGGCCGACAGGATCACCACGTGGTCACCTTCCTTCTTCCCCTCGAATTTTATTTCCTTCGCCGGAGATCACAGGACCCGCTCGGATCCGCGGCGGATCTCCCGATCCCTTGCCAATTTTAGCACCCCGAGACCTCCCCTATAAAGCCGAAGATCCCCTCCCCCCGTTTCGCCCGAATCCCCCTCGCCCGACCCTCTTCTCTCGTCGTGATTACTCGCCGGAGCCCGAGAGCCGCCACCATCGCCATTACCGTGCCCTGCTCCACCTCTCCCTCCCCAAGCCCCCCTGAGGCCACCTACGTCATCACCACTGTCGCCCGCATCGCCTAGACCCCTTCGACATCGTCCCCGACCACCGGAGCATCCTCCCCGTTCATGCCCGAGATGTCGCCGTCACTAGAGACCACCATCGCCGGCCATCTCCACCACGGTGAGATCCCCTTCTTTCCCCTCCGTTCAATCTAACATATGCGGTGTAGATTAGAAGCCCCATACCCATACGGTGTATTTTAGTGAACTGGTCGGTTTTCTGTTTATATTATATTAGCCGAATCGTTTTTTCCTAAGTAACGGTCGTTCGCTGGTTTAGCCGCCGTAGCTCAGACCCTCGGCCAACCAGGAGCTGCCACGTGTACCCCTGTCCGTTAGAAACGCTTTTTTCTTTTTTCTGTTTTAATTTCAATTCCAGAAATAGTTCTGCTTTTGTTTTTGCTATATCTTTTATGTTTTTAATCGTTTTGAGTGATTCTTTTTGCATGTTGTCACAATTTTTATCTAGTTACTGTAGATATAAAGTTTGTCTATATTTGATTAATTTAAATTTGAATTGAAACAAATTTGATTCAAATCTTATTTTCTGAATATCTTGAGTTTAAAAATCAATTTTGAGTTGATTCTTTTTGCTACTTGTCTCTAGTGACTTTATTTAACAATAGGTAGAATTTGAGAATTTCTACAATATTTTAAATTAGGGTTTAAATCAAAAGGATCATGTTTTAGTTCTTTTTAGGTTTATTTCTATTTCCTTTGTTTGAATTGTTTTTAATTTATTTCCTTTTATAATAGTCTTTTTTACATTGTTTTCTATTAGTTAGCATTAGTCCTTCAACCAAATTTATTTTTATGTTATTTATTATTTTTGATAGCATGAAATCAATTCTAGTTTCATAATAACTTGCAAATTGATTTCATTGCTAGTTGGATTTCCTATTTGAAATTATTTCCATAAATTGCTTTATAAGTTTTACTTTATGTTAACTTAGTTATTATATATTTTTGTTTTCTCTTATTTTAGTATTTATTGTTTTTCTTGTTGTTAAGTTTATTATGCAAAAACTTATGTTGTTTAGAGTTTTGTTTTCTTAATTCTTAGTTGTTCTTCAAAAGTAATTATTTTTGCTAGTAAGATATTTACTAAAATACTTTTGTTATATTTTATTTTGTTTTTGTTTTGTTACTTTTGAAAATAGGTTATTTGTAGGGAAAACTACACATGGTTGATTTGATGAAGTTTTGTTATTTTAACTTTTGTCTTAAGTATTTCCTTCATCACAACCCTTTTGTGTTTAGGTTTTGTGTTACTTTTTGATTGTTAGTGTTGATTTATAGTATGATTTCTTATATGAATGCAATGTTTGATTATATAGATTTCATCGGAGAGTGACGAATTGTTCTATCAAGTTATTTTCTGAGAGCGATTTTATCTTCATCAACCTTACCAGGCAAGTTCAGTTTGACCATCTATTACATACCTATGTTTTATTGCATGTAGTGACATCATTCAACAAATCCCTTAAGTAGTGTTATTGAAATTCTTGTAGTAGGGTAGAATGCATGACGTAGGAACCCACCACTTGTTACTAAAGCCCCGGGAACGCTAGTTATTTTAATGCTATGCTAAAGTAGACGGGCTCTGGTATGAGTGTTCGTGAGTGGTGTAATAAGGAGGACTCCACGTCAAAACGACAACTTCATGAAGGCATCTTCAAGTCCTACATCTTCAAGACCTCAAGACTTTGAGACTCGAGAAACAAGTTTTCAATACACACTACTGGGTGAAGGATGGATTTGATGGGCACCCTGGAGTAACCAGTGGATGGACGAGATGCATGGAGAAGCGCCATGACATCTTGCGGAAAGCTTCACCCAGACTCAAAGAGACGGATGAATACTTCATGCCTGGAAGCTTACCTGTGTAGCCACAAGTCATTATGGGCTCTGGCTTGGTTGATCTTTGTTGTGACTCTAGCTGCGCAGTGCTACGAGATGTTGTCGACGTTAGGATTGGATGGGCACTAATAGTAGTCAGAGAAACACTCTGAAAGACCATGTTTCGTTCGTCCTGTTCTCAAACACCCGGCAGTGCGGGGACATACAAGGAGGGAACGAATCTTGTGGGTAAAGTACACAACACTCTGCAGAGTTAAACCTAATCGATTGGCCGTGTCCCCGGTTATGGACAATTTGAGCCTCTGGACTTGGATCTATCTCTGAACTCTCAACACTAGACTGATAATTAATTGTGGGCAACTTATGATACTTGTGGGCATTAGGACATCGGTTGGCGGAACCATGTCATGATATATAAATTTGTAGTGAAAACTCCTAATATTCCTTTGTTGCAGGAAAATAAAATAAAATTAGCTTTTGTGCAAAAACTCATACACAGAGCCACAAAGCCCTACTGCATATAGAATAGTCTTTATCTTCTGTTCTGCTATGGTGATCTTGCCGCTACATTCAATGTACTAACCTACACGGCTGCAACGTCTTATGTTGCAGATAAGTTCTATGACGAGTAAGAGTGCGATTCAGGGTTACGGCCCGCACTCAACCTGCCGTTGGTGTTATTGGGACTCCACTCCCGTTGACTATTTTCGCTGAGATTTAGAGGTATATATCAGTTTTACGTTGTTTACATGTGATTGTACTTTGATATATACATTGATGTACTGTGTGTGCCAGCATACTGATCCAGGGATGGCACAGAACACAGAGAGGCTTGACTGGTTTTGAGTCGGGTCGCTACAGTCATACACACACTCTCATAGACCACACACACCACACACATGCCACACCAGATCCACCTGCCACAGCAGATCTCACCTACACACACACTGGCACACATGCACACGGGATCCTACGTGGCCACACCGGATCTTGCGGATCGCCACACACACACACTAGCACAGGAGAAAAAGGAAAAGGGGCGCGGGGGGGAATCGAACCTGTGACCTCCCACTTCTTCTCCTAGCGCACTACCACTGTGCTACTGCGCGGCTACTGATCCTACAGGGGGTTCTACGCTACTAAATCTAACCTGACCGAGGCTAACTAACAAAACTGAATCATACACACATGCACACGACAGAGGTACGGCGGCGGCGATTCCGGCGACAGAGGAGTTCTCCGGCGAGGCGGACCTCCTGCGGGGGACGCGGGGACCTAGGGGAACCCGTTCCTCTGCTCATGTTGCGACGGGGGGGACGGAGGCGAGGCCCTTAAGGCCACGCCTTGATCTGCACGGCAGCGACGGCGAGGTACTACGGTGACGGCAAGCTACGCTACGGTGATGATCCGGAGAGGGCTTCGATCAACTGCTCACCGAGAGGGGCGAATACGGGCTTGAACCAGCGACGGGGAAGAAGAGGGTCGGGGAAGCCTGAAGCAACGGAGCTTCCTCGCACCGATGGAGCTCGACCTCCACTAGCGCCAGGGACGGGTCGGGCACGGCATCAGCAACCCCACAGACATCCAGGACGCCATGGAGAGGCCATCGGCAATGAAGGAGGCGATGGAATCGAACGGCCGCTCCTATTCTCTCTCACTTCTGAATCTGAATTATCTGAATCCTCTCAGAATTTCTCTGAAGGGGAGAAGAAGGACAGAGATGGAGGAAGAGAGGGAGATGGCGGCGGCAGAGAGGAAAATGCAGAACCCTAGGCGGCCAACGGCTCGTTTTATAGGAGGGGCGAAACGACACCGGCCTCGGTGTTCGTGAAGAACTTCACGGCGTCGGGAGCTCGCTCTCTCTCACTAAACCTAACGGAGGTCGACGATGGGGCAGGTGGGCGTCAGTGCGGCTGGGCTGGGCCTCAGGAAGGAAGAGCCCAGGTGGGCCGCTCACTCTCTTACCGCAAACAAAAACAAACGCAGGATTTCCTTTTTAACTAAAATAGCAACAAGACAAAATAAACCATGCATGTTTGGCAAGGAGATAGAGAGAGAAATATATATTTTTTGAATCAGCAAATTATACTCTATTTTATAGAAATGACCTTGGCATTTATAGAACAAATTAATTATACACATAATTTAGAATTGGAATCTGTTACATTTGTTTTAAAATTAACAAACCAGAGAACATGCTTGAGGGAAAAGCACACCATACTCACCAGATTATTTAGAAGGGTGGGAACATTTTTAATCCATTAAAATAGCATCTACAAATCCACATGCTATATTACTGGAATAAGAGGAAGGATGGGATAGATGTTTTGAAATAGAGGGATACTTTGAAATGTCAATAAATAGAGGAGCACTCCAATCAAGGCCACACATGCACTCGCCCCACAACACATAAAATCGCATCACCACTCCACAATCATGGCAAAACAAAATGATGCACTTGATGTAATGAATATGATGCCATGATGCATGAATGATATGAAGCAAAATTATATTAAGCACAACACATGGTGGAAAACATGGAAGCTCCACATGGGATACATGACCAAAATGGCAAGGGGTGTACTTGGGTTGTTCAACTGACGCCCTCGCGGTCGGGACGGGACGGCCGACGACACCGGTTATATACCGGCAGTGTCTCGAAGACGGGGTAAGGAGCCATTAGAGCCCAATGACAGGTTCGACCTGCGAGATGACCTGGATCACAGAGCAGGCCGCACAAGATCCATCTATGGATCCAGAGAGTACTCGCCCAATAGACGGGGCAGATACAGACCATGGTTTGACCAAAACAATAGA
The DNA here is from genome assembly GCA_022496015.1 of Hordeum marinum. NCBI lineage: Eukaryota > Viridiplantae > Streptophyta > Magnoliopsida > Poales > Poaceae > Hordeum > Hordeum marinum. The sequence goes on along the minus strand of CM039676.1, from coordinate 366,693,327 downwards.
GTCCGGGAACGTAACCAGGCCCATACAGACGCCAAATACAGGTGCGACATAGCATGGGTCAGAGGTGCCGCTCACCCACTGTGCTTCACAGATGAGGTAATGCGGCATCAGTTCCCCGAAGGGTTTAAACCCGTGAAATAGAACAGTGTGACGGGACCACTGGCCTAACCGTATGGATTGAGGACTTCCTCCTCCACATCCACATGGCGTGAGGAGACAATCTCCATGCCATCAAATACCTCCCTCTTAAGTTTGAGCGGCCAGCTCGGCACTGGTTAAACAGCCTCCCCGAAAACTCCATTGGATGCTGGGAAGACCGGGAAGATGTGTTCCACTCTAACTTCCAGGGAACCTATGTCTGCCCGCTGGACTCTTCCGATCTCAACAACGTCGTACAGAAACCCTACGAGTCTGCTCGGCAATTTTGGAATCGGTTCTTGACTAAGAAGAACCAAATCGTCAACTGTTTGGATGTTGAGGCTATAGCTTCCTTCCGGCACAATATTCAAGACGAATGGCTCACCCGCCAGCTAGGCCAAGACAAACCTTGGACTATGTCCACCCTTACCTCCCTCATGACTCGCTTTTCCGCGGGCGAAGACAATTGGCTGGCAAGACGCAGCCACAAGTCTGAAGATCTTGTGGCACCAGAAGCCCGGGATGGCAACTTAAAACCAAAGTGCAATAAGAATAAGTGCCGGCATAGTAATAGTGATGCTAATGATACGACTGTAAATGCCGGATTCCGCACCTCCCGACCTGGGTGTCGGTGTCAAAACCAATGAATCTCGGGTAGGGGGTCCCAAACTGTGAGACTAGGATCGATGGTAACAGGAGATGATGGGGATACGAGTTTACCCAGGTTCGGGCCCTCCAATGGAGGTAATACCCTATGTCCTGCTTGATTGTATTATTGGTGTAAGGAGTTACAAAGTTGATCTACCTCGAGATCGTATGTCTAACCCTAGATGAGTTGTTCTGTCTCTATACCCTAAAACCCTCCGGCTTATATAGATGCCCAGGAGGCCTAGGGTTTACATATGGTAGGTTACATGCCGAACAGATAACATGCCTGTTTACTACATCAAACGTGGAGCGCAAGCCATGCTCCTCAAAGCTTCCATCCTGGAAACTGGGCCTTCAAATCATCCAGTGTTCAGCAAGTAGCCCATATAGTCTGGCCCATAAACAATAGGTCGGCTATCTGAGGACCCCCTAATACAGGACTCCCTTAGTAGCCCCCGAACTTGCCTCCAACGCCAAGGGTCTTCAGCTCCAATTGCTTCGCGAACAGAGTCTTCGGCTTGCGAGGTGAGTTCCTTTCACCGAACCATAGTTCGGCCTCCGATGACAAATAGTTTTCCGCATTGTGGCACGTCCAAATTCTGTGGGGTAAGTTGGATTTTGAAGGCCAAACGTCAGGGGGGAGGTAATATTTCCCGACGACCTTTCTGGCAAAAGGTCACAGCCCACACCGACCGATAGGCCAGTTACAGGCACTCATGCACGGTTCAAGGTCGTTTCATCCACACGATCTACCCACATGTCAATCATGTCCCGTTTTATATGGGATATACTTAATCAAGCGCCTGCAATGGCTCGCGCGTCTCGGGAAGTAGAGGGATTCACGGCGCAACAAGGGGAGCCCGAATCGATAGACCTCATAAAACGAGAAAGAAAACCCCAAAGGCCCTTCATGCTCTCCATTCAACTTCTCCGCCTCCTATCCCCCTGTGCCCCCAGAGCACAGATCTAGGTTTCTCCTCCACCTCTTCCGAGGTCAACAATGGCGGTTTCCAATGGCCAGTGGGAAGATTCCACGGTCACCAACCAAGACATACTCGACCTCAAGAAGGGAGGCTACCTCCCCACCGACATTCCTCATCGCGCGGCGGAGAAGGGACAAGTGATCCCCACCCCCAAGCCAGGCGAGTGGGTGGTGTTCATCCCCCACTTCATCAGGGGGTTGGGCTTTCCGCTTCACCCCTTCGTCAGGGGGTTAATGTTCTTCTACGGCCTCGATTTCCACGACCTCCCGCTGAACTCCATCATGCACCTCTCTTTCTTCATCCTCGTCTACGAAGCATTCCTGCACATCGAGCCGCACTTCGGGCTCTGGCTGCACATCTTCAACATCAAGCCAAAGTGCATCGATAGCAAGCACGCCGACTGTGGCAGGGCCGTCATCGGCAAACTCACCCGCGTCGGGTGGCTATCGGGCACCCTCATCGACACCATCAAGGGGTGGCAAAAGGAGTGGTTCTACCTCACCGAACCACAAGAACAAGGCCAGCATCCTGCCGCTGCATTCAGATCCAGTCCTCCGACCAGACTAGCTTCATGGCTCGAAAAGGGACTCGTCTGGGGGTCGAGCAAGGAGGTAACCGATCTGCAAAAGCGGATCTGCTCCTTGGTCAAGAACGACACCAAGCTGACCAATGTGGTTCAGGTAATGCTCCAAAGACGCATCCTTCCCTGCCAACGCTGGGACACTCCTCTGTGGGTTCGGCAACTCGACGCCGAGCCCATAGTCCGGAACCTCTTCCGCACTACGCTGGAGAAGTTGTGGAAGGCGTTTTTCAAATCAATGAAGAGATGGCCAGACGAGGAGGAGGACAAGGGCCTACACGCCGCCAAGATGGACTTCGAGGTATGATATATCCTAGCCTGATTGGCTTTATTAGATAGAAGATCTATAACCCTGCGTTCGATCTGTTTATGCAAAGATGGCTAAACAAAGCCATCAACATAAGCAGTCTGGCTCCTCAGCCCGAAGACGAGAGAACCGGGTTGTTAGCCAGGATGCTCATGGAGAAGCCTTACGAGTCTCCCATGAAGAAGGAGGAGAAGAAGAAGAAACCAGGTCAGGTTGGCCTTGGCATCAAGGATCAGCCTGATGCTGCTTCCGAAGACACCCACGCCTCCTCGAATCAGGAGGAGGCCGAAGAGGAGGAAGAAGAGGAGGAGGAGGTCGAGAGCAAGGGGGGAGGCGATCTCCCCCGCGCCAAGAAGAGAGCGGCTTCTTCAGACGCCCTGGGGTAGGCAGCTTCTCCTGCCCAGAAGAGGGCGCGGAAAGCGCGGATGATCTTGTCTGACGACAGCTTGGACTCGTGCTCCGCATCCGAAGATGCCGAGGAGGTTTCACGAAGGAGCCTCAGGGTCAAGCCCCCTCCATCCAGGTTAGCATCCGAAGACCCTTCTCCCAATCGCTAGTAGATTCAGAGTTTGCTAACACGCAGGTTGTTCGTCCAACGGCCCCCCACGCGTTATCCCCACCGAGCTAATATCGGATGGGGAGACCCCACCCGCCGAACTGGTGGAGAGCAGGGACGCTTTGCACCCCCCACTCCAGGCGCCATGAAGGACGTCGTGGAGGTGTCGTCTCAGCCTGCCCCCATGGAGGAAGATACAGGGGGGCGAGGGGGAAAGTGTTGTGGTTGAGGCTAACACCTCGGCCGTCGAAGACCAGGGGGCAACACCCCGTCCGAACACTGAGGAGGCCGGATGAACGAATGACCCATCCCCACCTAGGGCATCTTCGGAGCGCAATGTGCCTCTGGAGGCATCGGTCCAATCCCCGGTGGGTGATCAGGAAATCTGATCATCCCTGGCTCCGTCGACCAACAGGTGGTCGGCCATGGAGGAGGCTCTTTCGAGCGCCTCCATCCCCGAGGATCACTGCACTCTTATGGGTGAGGTACTACAAAGCGTCCGGACTGTTGATAAAGGACTAAAGGAGGCCTTCAAAGGTCTCCTTGCAGGCTTTCAAGTAAGTCGCCCATCATTTTTGCTAAGATTTTATTTAGTCTTATTGTATATATGGTAGCCTCCCTGGGTGAGGTGGACAAACTTGCCTAGGGATCATTTCTATAGTTCGGGAAGTAAGTGCCGATGTGATGTTTGGTGTAGGTCTCGTCATCGGTGGCATCCAAAAACGGCGCCGAGCTGGGCGAGCTACATCGGAAGCTCAAGCACTCCAAGGATGAGGTGGAATCCCTCAACAAGAGATTCGACGAGGCACAGGGTAAGTTTGAATTTATATCTTAATATTTCCCCCGAATTCTATCAATGCATATTCCTTTTATATAAGGATTTATCGTGTTGCAGCCTCGTTGAAAGAGATTGAAAAGCTCAAGGCCGAGCTTCAACGCGCCAAAGATGAAGCGGTTGTGGAGAAGGCGGCAGCGAAAGAAGTGGCCACCGCACTCTCCGCCATACGAGCCACCAATGATAAGCACCAGGCTCGTGTGGCGGAGATACAAGATGAGCTCAAGATGAGCAACAAGTGCGAGGCCTTGGAGCAAAAGAATAAGGCGAACTCGGCCGAACTGTCCACCATGAAGTCTGATTTCCAGAAGGAGCGGGTAGATAGACGGTTCTTCGAGGAACAAGTTCGCCAAGCCAAGGAGATAGCCAATGGTAAGCCGTACTCCCTAAAGTGTGTATTCGGGGATAGCAGATTCGAATTGCTGACCCGGGTGTGGCGATCCTCGGGCGCATCCGCCGATCTCCAAAAGAGCGTGGCGGATGCCAATCAGCTGTTCGCCTCGCAGGGAGAGGAAGACGAAGCTCGGAGATTCTAGGCACAGTTTGGAGCCCCCGAGCATCCTCCTCTGCTGGTGGAGTAGCTGAAACAGTTGATGGACATGCACCAGATGGCGGAGCCAGCCATGAAGGACATGTGCATCCGCTTATGGCCCGGCGAGCCACTCCCACACAGTTACTTCGGCCTGGTGCAGAGACTGATTGCTGACACACCCCGCCTCGACACCGTCACGCGCTCCTCCTGCATCAAAGGAGTCCGGATGGCCCTTGCCAAGTCCAAAGTGCAGTGGCCGGGGCTCAGTCCAATGAAGGTCGCCACCAACCCGCGGTCACCCGAGAAGGAGCACCGACGCCCCGAGCTATACTTTGATGGAGTAATGGAGAGTGCGCGGGTGATAGCGTCGCCGTGTTCGGGTGAAAAATTATTTGAATGAGCTTGTAATCGTGTCCGAAGACTCGTCATAACTTCTAATGATATTAGTATCCACTCTTATATGGTTTTGTGTTCCTTTATAACTCATGTGTGGTCATTTAATACTGAAAGATGTGAGTCATCGGCTTCAGCCCTCACGTAGATACTACCTGGGGTGTCTATGCCAATGCACTGCGTCCCTTAGCCATAGTATCAGAACCTGAAGGTGGTGTAGTGCGGCAGACTAGGCAATCAGACTATAGTGCTTTATTTCCTTCACTTAACCAAAGGGGCACGAAAAGGACTACGGGAAGCGTACGATTAGCCACCAAAGTGTTGATGTTCGGACGAACCTTGGCCGAAGCCGACATCATAATTTATGCACGAAAGGTAGGTTCCTCGTATATTACGGAATAACCGTGTACAAGGATTGAAGTATAACACTTCCATCTTGGGGTTCACAGATCGGATCGTGCATACTATGATAGTCCGTTTTCGGCTTTCTCCCCCAAGGTGCTTGACCAGATTATCCGGAAGCACAATCACAGGGGTGCTCCCTTTGCCCGTTTAGTTGAACGAGCAGAACGTGAAGGGGCAAGCATAGGAGCCACGCAACCCAACTTATTGACCGAAGACATAGTTCGAAACCGATGCATATAAAGTGAAACGCCAAGACACCGAACACATAATAACTAGGGCATTTTTTGTGTTTGAGCGCGAGCCCTAGGTCTATTAGCTGGTGACCTCGCGTCATACCAAACAGATTCACGAGAAGAGGGAGAAAGGAAAAATATGCACCGAAAACAGGACAAATGAGATGAACTTGCACCACACAATCTTTGCCTTTTCTCAATAACTCTTATAACTTGGATTGCCGAAGCATCTGTGTACAGGTATGTGAAAAACAATGAGAAATAAAATCAGACAGGAGTTCTTGTACCAGGGGTCCTTAATTGGTAACCTGATGTCCTCGATATGCCATGTTGCTAGTTGACTCCCGCTTTTAAGTGTACCTTGATGGGTGATGGTGTTCGGTGAACGGACCTTCCAAACGAGGTCTTGAGAACTCACCGATTTTGTCGATGAGCTTTATGCCCTGAGCAGGCCCTCTTAGCGGTACCTGTATTTTGTCCGAAGACGAGTTGAGGGTACAAGTTCGAGCCAGTCGAACACTAGTCTTATATTTCCCCACCGCTACCATGGAATTTTAAGTGCGAAGTTGTGCCTTCTTGGCGCGTACTTTGCTGGTCCTAGGATTGTGCGGTGGGGAGTGAGTCCCTATTGAGGGGCAGGGGTAGTATCCGAGGTTTCAGTCTGAATCCGAACTCGCTTCCCAGCCTTTCGCGCCTTTACGAGGGATGCCGAAACTTTCTGGTCATCTTTGTAACTGAATTCGGCCGCCAGGGCCAGTGCATGTTCCTCAGTTCTGAGGGAATGCTCTGTACTTCCATTGACAGTAATGACCCCCTTGGGGCCTGGCATTTTGAGCTTGAGGTATGCGTAATGTGGGACTGCGTTGAAACGGGCAAACGTCGTCTGACCTAGCAGCGTGTGATAGCCGCTGCGGAAGGGCAAGATATCGAAGGTCAAGTCTTTGCTGCGGAAATTATCGGGCGAGCCAAACACAACTTCCAGGGTTACAGAACCCGTACGTCGGGCCTCAACGCCTGGGATCACTCCTTTAAAGTTAGTGCAGCTGGGTTTGATCCTTGATGGATCTATGCCCATCTTTTTCACCGTGTTTGAGTAAATCAGATTCAGGCTACTTCCTCCATCCATTAGGACTTTAGTGAGGTGATACCCATCTATAATGGGGTCTAGGGCGAGGGCAGCCGAGCCCCCATGACAGATACTGGTCGGGTGATCGCGTCGATCAAAGGTGATCGGGTATGCTGACCATGGGTTATACTTAGGAGCTACAGGCTCCACAACATGGACCTCCCGAAGGGCCTGCTTACTCTCCTTAGGTATGTGGGTGGCGTATATCATATTCACCATTTTGACTTCGAGAGGGGATTTCTTTTGTCCACCACCGATTGGACCTCGAGGTTCATCCTCATCCTTGCTGCGAGAGCCCTTGACTTGGTCCTCGGGTGGTATCTTGTCGGCCTGCTTAAATACCCAACAATTGCGGTGTGTGTTATTGGCGGGCTTTTCTGGAGTCCCATGGATCTGGCAAGGTCTTTCCATAATCTTCTCTAGGTTAGTGGTCTGTCACGATTGCCTTTAGGGGGCTTCTTCCACTGCCCAGGTCAGGAATTGCGGAATTCGGCATTAACTGTCGTGTCTCGGCATCATTACTATTGTGCCGGCGCTTATTCTTATTGCACTTTGGCTTTGAGTTGCCATCCTCGGCTTCAGGTGCCACGGGATCTTCAAAGTTGTGGTTGCGTCTAGCCACCCAATTATCTTCACCTGCGCAAAAGCGGGTCATGAGGGAAGTAAGGGCGGACATGGTTCGAGGCTTGTCCTGGCCTAGCTGGTGGGCCGCCATTTGTCCCGAATATTGTGCCGGAAGGAGGCTATGGGCTCAGCATCCGAACAGTCGATGATTCGGTTCTTCTTAGTCAAGAACCGATTCTAGAACTGCCGGGCGGATTTGTCGGGCTTCTGAACGACGTTGTTGAGATCGGAAGAGTCCGGCGGGCGGACATAGGTCCCTTGGAAGTTAGAGCGGAACGCGTCTTCCAGGTCTTCCCAGCATCCTATGGAGTTTTCGGAGAGGTTGTTTAGCCAGTGCCGAGATGGCCCCTTAAGCTTAAGAGGTAGGTATTTGATGGCGTGTAGATCATCTCCTCGTGCCATGTGGATATGGAGGAGGAAGTCCTCAATCCATACAGTTAGGTCAGTGGTACCGTCATACTGTTCTATATTCATGGGTTTAAACCCTTCGGGGAACTGATGCCGCATGTTGCATTACCTCGTCCATGAAGCACAGTGGGTGAGCAATGCCTCTGACCCGCGCTATGTCACGCCTGTATTCGGCGTTTGTATGGGCCCGGTTGCATTCCCAGACTCTGTGGTTTTGGTCGAACCATGGTCTATACTCTCCTCCATCCGATGAGTAATCTCTGGATCCGTAGATGGATCTTGTACAGCCTGCTCTATGATCTAAGTCATCGCGCAGGTCGAACGTGTCGTTGGGTTCGAATGGCTCCTGTCGCCGTCTTCGGGGCATCGCCGGTACATAACCGGTGTCATTAGCCGCTCTGTCACGCCCACGAGGAGGGCGGTCCGGTTTATCATATGGGGTATGATGTGGAGACCGAGTGTCAGTGAGCTCGTCGTCGAATTGTGGCAGCAGCCTTCTCCGTGGGTAGCTTTTTGGCTGGTTTGACACACAAGTATCGTATACTTCCTCGGCTGAGAGTACTTTCGTCCATCGATCAATGAGGTCAACCTGTTTGGCTTTGAGTTGCCACTCTTTGGCCTTTAGGCTGTGAGCCATTGCAATGAGTCGTCGCCTGATTTCTTCCTGATCTTCGAGGTTATTGGGGATGTACAAGTCATCGGCTACCTATATATCTTCCTCCTCAACAGGGGAAAGGTGATCGTCGCCTTTGAGGTCATTGGCGGTATCGGGGTCGTTTTGATCCTCGGGCTCTTCCGGACCCTCAAACGGGTGCTCGGGGAGGTCGGGATTGGCATGATCGGCGGGGGCATTGTCGTCCCCGTTGCTGATAATAGCTCTTCTTCCCTTTTTGCTTTTGGACCGCCTATGTGATTTTTGGCGCCTTGATGGCACGTCACCCGATCTGTCACCGCTGTTGTGAGGTGTATTGTCGCCGTTTGTGGTAGGAGTTTCCACCATGTAAACGTCGTATGCAGAAGTGGCAGCCCAGCTCCCGGTATTGACGGGGGTGGGAGCACGGTCCTCTTCATCCATATATCATGTCTCCTCGAAGGCATAGTCTAGTATGTCGCTTAAGTCCTTGACGGTGCCTATTAAGTGGGTGGTGGGTGGGTCAACAAATCCATCCCTGCCGGAACTATAACCGGGCCGAGTGTAGATCGGGGTTGGATCGTCGGTGATCTTCATTGACAAGAATTGCTCCAATGCATGGTCAACCACTGAGGGCCCAATCGGGTCCAACTGTTCGGAACCCGCAGAGTCAACCCCCGTGAGGCCCACCCATGGGGAATGTTCGAAACGAACACATGTTTGGTCATATGGCTCGATGGACAGATCAAGGCGAGAGATCGGACTGCCGCCATGGGAGACCCCATTGGCATGTCCGAAGAAAGGGCTCGAGGTTAAGGCCTCAGGGTCCCCTGGGGCCACAGGCGAAGTCGTGCGCCCGATCAGTGAAAGATTGCCCCGAGAGTCGACGGAGAACTCTGAGTTCCCGAACCTGACCTCTTGGTCAGGGGCAAATCTCTCAACGCGGCCTAGATGGCCGGTGGAATCCGCATGCAGCACAACACTGCCGAAGGCGAAGATCTGCTCGGGGACGAAGACGTCCGTGCTCCGAACCTCTTCGTTGATGAAGAGATGAGCGTCGATTCCATCTTGCTCACAGAGGAACTCTCAATGAAAGCACCAATGTTGGTGTCAAAATCGACGGATCTCGGGAAGGGGGTCCCGAATTGTGAGACTAGGATCGATGGTAATAGGAGACGACGGGGACACGAGTTTACCCAGGTTCGGGCCCTCTAATGGAGGTAATACCCTACGTCCTGCTTGATTGTATTGATGGTGTAAGGAGTTACAGAGTTGATCTACCTCGAGATCGTATGTCTACCCCTAGATGAGTTGTTCTGTCTCTATACCCTAAAACCCTCTGGCTTATATAGATGCCGAGGAGACCTAGGGTTTACACATGATCAGTTACATGCCGAAGAGATAACATGCATGTTTACTACATCAAACGTAGAGCACAAGATGTGCTCCTCGAAGCTTCCATCCTAGAAGATGGGCCTTCAAATCATCCAGTGTTCAGCAAGTAGCCCATATAGTCTGGCCCATAAACAATAGGTCGGCTATCCGAGGACCCCCTAATACAGGACTCCCTCACTGGGCAGTGGAAGAAGCCTCCTAAAGGAAATCACGACGGACCTACTCAGCTCGAGAAGATCATGGAAAGTCCTTGCCAAATCCATGGGATTTTGGAAAAGCCCGCCAACCATACACACCGCAACTGCTAGGTGTTTAAACAGGTCGGCAAGATACCACCCGAAGACCAAGGCAAAAGCTCTCGCAGCGAGGACAAAGATGAGCCTCGGGGTCCAATTGGTGGCGGACAGAAGAATTTCCCTCCCGAAGTCAAAATGGTGAACATGATATACACCACCCATATACCCAAGAAGGAGAGGAAGCGCACCCTCTGGGAAGTCTACGCTATAGAACCCATAGCCCCGAAGTACAACCCATGGTCGGCATACCCGATCACCTTTGATCGGCGTGATCATCCGACCAGTATCCGTCATGGGGGTTTGGCGGCCCTCGTCCTAGACCCCATTATAGATGGGTATCACCTCACAAAAGTCCTAATGGACGAAAGAAGTAGCATCAACCTGATTTACTCAGATACGGTGAAAAAGATGGGCATAGATTCGTTAAGGATCAAACCCAGCAGCACTACCTTCAAAGGAGTGATCCCGGGCATTGAGGCCCGATGCACGGGCTCTGTAACTCTGGAAATTGTGTTTGGCTCGCCCGATAACTTTCATAGCGAGGACTTGATCTTCGACATTGTGCCCTTCCGCAGCGGCTATCACGCGCTACTTGGTCGGACAGCGTTCGCTCATTTCAACACGGTCCCACACTATGCATACCTCAAGCTCAAGATGCTGGGCCCCAAGGGGGTCATTGTTGTCAACAGAAATACCGAGCGCTCCCTTAGAACTGAGGAACATGCACAGGCCCTAGTGGCCGAATTTAGCTACAAAGAAGATCGACAAGTTCCGACATCCGCCATAAAGGCACAGAAGGCTGGGAAGCGAGTTCGGCTTCAGACCGAAAACTCAGATCCTTCCTCCTCCCCTCTATAGGGACTCGCCCCCCATCGCACAACCTCAGGACCAGAAAAGTATTTGCTGAGGAGGCACAACTTCACACTTAAGATTCCATGGGTATATTGGGGAACGTTGCATGGGAAACAAAAAATTTCCTACACTTCACCAAGATCAATCTAGGACATGACCATCTATGAGAGGAGAGATTGGATCCACATACCCTTGTAGATCGCTAAGCGGAAGCATTAAAGAATGCGGTTGGAGTAGTCGTACGTCTCCACGATCCAAATCGCAAGTCGTCCCACGAACTCCCGATCAAGTGCCAAACGGACGGCACCTCCACGTTCAGCACACGTGCAAATCGATGATGATCTCTGCCTTCTTGATCTAGCAAGAGGGGGCGGAGAGGTAGATGGGTTCGCTGGCAGCACGACGGCGTGGCGGCGATGGTGGTGGAGTTGATCCGGCAGAGCTTCACTAAGCGGTGCCGAATCAATCTACTAGTGGAGAGGTAATCGGAGAGGGAGGAAGGGCTGCATCGTGGCTTGTGGTGCTGCTTCCCTCCTCCCTCTAACATATATATATAGGGGGAGGGGTGGGGCTGTTGGGAGACAGAGTAGTAAATCAAAAATTTCCTACATGTCACCAAGATCTATCTATGGAGGAACTAGCAACGAGTGGGGAGAGATTGCATCTTCATACCTTTGAAGATCGCTAAGCGGAAGCGTTACAAGAATGCGGTTGATGGAGTCGTACTCGCAGCGATTCAGATCGCGGTGGATTCCGATCTAAGCGCCGAACAACGGTGCCTCCACGTTCAACACACGTGCATCCCGGTGACGTCTCCTACACCTTGATCCAGAAAGGAGGAAGGAGAGGTTGGGGAAGGGATCCAACAGCAGCACGACGGCGTGGTGGTGGTGGAGTACCAAGGTATTCCGGCAGGGCTTAGCCTAAGCGCTGCGGAGGAGGAAGAAGAGAGGAAGGGCTTTGCCGTGAGAGAGAGAGTTCAGAACTGTTCTCAAAAGGCCAAAACCTCAAGTATATATAGGAGGAGGGAGAGGGAGGGCTGCCTTGGCCCCTCCTCCAAAGAGGAGGGCTTCGGCCGAAGTGGGGATAGAGTCCACCTCCCACAAGGGAGGTGGATCTCCTCTTTTTAAAACCCTTTGCCCTTTATCTCTAGATCTCCAGCCGCATGGGCCTTTCTAGAAGGTCTTGGCCAGCCCAAAAAGTGCTGGCACACCTCCTCTAAGGGCCCACAAAGTCCTATGGTCGTCACACCCCTCCCGGGGGTCCTCCGGCACCCTCCCGGCACTCCCGGTACACTACCGATGAGCCCGGAAACATTCCGGTGACCAAAATTGGACTTCCTATATATCAATCTTTACCTCTGGACCAATCTGTAGCTCCTCGTGACTTCCAGGATCTCATCCGAGACTCCTAAAAACTTTCGGTAATCACGTATACCATTTCCCTATAACCCTAGCGTCATCAAACCTTAAGTGTGTAGACCCTACGGGTTCGGGAGACACGTAGACATGACCGAGACATCTCTCCGGCCAATAACCAACAGCGGGATCTGGATACCCATGTTGGCTCCCACGTACTCCACGATGATCTCATCGGATGAACCACGATGTCGGGGATTCAATCAATCCCGTATACAATTCCCTTTGTCTATCGGTATGATACTTGCCCGAGATTCGATCGTCGGTATCTCTATACCTTGTTCAATCTCGTTACCGGCAAGTCTCTTTACTCGTTATGTAATACATAATCCCGTGACTAACTCCTTAGTCACATTGAGCTCATTATGATGATGTCTTACCGAGTGGGCCCAGAGATACCTCTCCGTCACACGGAGTGACAAATCCCATTCTCGATTCGTGCCAACCCAACAAACACTTTCGGAGATACCCGTAGTGCACCTTTATAGCGACCCAGTTACGTTGTGACATTTGGCACACCCAAAGCATTCCTACGGTATCCGGGAGTTGCACAATCTCATGGTCTAAGGAAATGATACTTGACATTGAAAAGCTTTAGCAAACGAACTACGATCTTGTGCTATGCTTAGGATTGGGTCTTGTCCATCACATCATTCTCCTAATGATATGATCACGTTATCAACGACATCCAATGTCCATGGTCATGAAACCGTGACCATCTATTGATCAACGAGCTAGTCAACTAGAGGCTCACTAGGGACATGTTGTGGTCTATATATTCACACATGTATTACGGTTTCCGATTAACACAATTATAGCATGAATAATAGACAATTATCATGAACAAGGAAATACAATAATAACCATTTTATTATTGCCTCTAGGGCATATTTCCAACAGTCTCCCACTTGCACTAGAGTCAATAATCTAGTTACATTGTGATGAATCGTACACCCATAGCATTCTGGTGTTGATCATGTTTTGCTCGTGAGAGAGGTTTAGTCAACGGATCTACAACATTCAGATCCGTATGCACTTTACAAATATCTATATCTCCCTCCTGAATGTAATCACGGATGGAGTTGAGGCGGCGCTTGATGTGTCTTGTCTTCTTGTGAAACCTGGGCTCCTTCACAAGGGCAATAGCTCCAGTGTTGTCACAGAATAGAGTCATCGGGCCCGACGCACTTGGAATTACTCCTAGGTCGGTGATGAACTCCTTCATCCAGAATCCTTCCTTTGCTGCTTCCAAAGCAGCTATGTACTCCGCTTCACATGTAGATGTCACCACAACGCTTTGCTTGCTGCTGCACCAGCTGACTGCCCCTCCGTTCAAAACATACATGTATCCGGTTTGCGACTTGGAGTCTTCCGGATCTGTGTCAAAGCTAGCATTGACGTAACCCTTTATGACGAGCTCTTTGGCACCTCCATATACGAGAAACATGTCCTTTGTCCTTTTCAGGTACTTCGGGATATTCTTGACCGTTGTCCAGTGTTTCGCTCTGGGATCACTTTGGTACCTCCCTACCAAACTTATGGCAAGGTTCACATCAGGTCTGGTACACAGCATGGCATACATAATAGAGCATATGGCTGAAGCATAGGGGATGACACTCATCTCTTCTCTATCCTTTGCCGTGGTCGAGCATTGAGTCGTACTCAATCTCACACCTTGTAACACAGGCAAGAACCCCTTCTTGGACTGATCCATATTGAACTTCTTCAATATCTTTTCAAGGTATGTGCTTTGTGAAAGACCTATGAGGCATCTCGATCTATCTCTATAGATCTTAATACCTAATATGTAAGCAGCTTCTCCAAGGTCCTTCATTGAAAAACACTTATTCAAGTAGGCCTTTATACTTTCCAAGAGTTCTATATCATTTCCCATTATCAGTATGTCATCCACACATAATACGAGAAATGCTACAGAGCTCCAACTCACTTTCTTGTAAATACAGGGTTCTCCATAAACCTGTACAAATCCAAACGCTTTAATCACTTCATTAAAGCGAATGTTCCAACTCCGAGACGCTTGCACCAGCCCATAGATCGAGCGTTGGAGCTTGCATACCTTGTTAGCATCTAGGATCGACAAAACCTTCCGACTGCATCATATATAGTTCTTCTTTGAAGAAGCCATTAAGGAATGTCGTTTTGACGTCCATTGACAGATCTCATAATCATAAAATGCGGCAATTGCTAACATGATTCGGAAAGACTTCAGCATCGCTACGGGTGAGAAAGTCTCATCATAGTCAACTCCTTGAACTTGTCAATAACCCTTAGCGACAAGCCGAGCCTTATAGACGGTCACGTTACCATCCGTGTCAGTCTTCTTCTTAAAGATCCATTTATTTTCTATGGCTCGCTTATCATCAGGCAAGTCCACCAAAGTCCATACTTTGTTCTCATACATGGATCCTATCTCGGATTTCATGGCTTCAAGCCATTTGTTGGAATCCGGGCCCGCCATCGCTACTTCATAGTTCGAAGGTTCACCGTTGTCTAACAACATGATCTCTAGGACAGCGTTGCCATACCACTCTGGTGCGGAACGTGTCCTAGTGGACCTTCGAAGTTCAATAGTAACTTGATCTGAAGTTTCATGATCATCATCATTAACTTCCTCTCCAGCCGGTGTAGGCTCCACAGAAACAACTTCCTGTGATGTGCTACTCTCCGGTTCGAGTGGAGGTACAATTACCTCACCAAGTTCTATTTTCCTCCCACTTACTTCTTTTGAGAGAAACTCTTTCTCAAGAAAGGATCCATTCTTGGCAACAAAGACTTTGCCCTCGGATCGTAGGTAGAAGGTATACCCAATAGTCTCTTTGGGATATCCTATGAAGACGCACTTTTCCGCTTTGGGTTCGAGCTTCTCAGGTTGAAGTTTCTTCACATAAGCATCACATCCCCAAACTTTTAGAAACGACAGCTTAGGTTTCTTTCCAAACCATAATTCATACGGTGTCGTCTCAACGGATTTTGACGGTGCCCTATTTAAAGTGAATGCGGCAGTCTCTAATGCATATCCCCAAAATGATAGCGGTAAGTCAGTAAGAGACATCATAGATCGTACCATATCGAATAGAGTGCGATTACGACGTTCAGACACACCATTTCGCTGAGGTGTGCCAGGCGGCGTGAGTTGTGAAACAATTCCACATTTCCTTAGGTGCGTGCCAAACTCGTGACTTAAATATTCTCCGCCACGATCAGATCGTAGGCACTTTATTTTCTTGTCACGTTGATTCTCTACCTCACTCTGAAATTCCTTGAACCTTTCAAACGTTTCAGACTTATGTTTCATTAAGTAGACATACCCATATCTACTCAAGTCATCAGTGAGGGTGAGAACATAACGGTAGCCACCACGAGCCTCGACACTCATTGGACCGCATACATCGGTATGTATTATTTCCAACAAGTCAGTTGCTCGCTCCATTGTTCCGGAGAACGGAGTCTTGGTCATCTTGCCCATGAGGCATGGTTCGCACGTGTCAAATGATTCGAAATCAAGAGACTCCAAAAGTCCATCAGTATGGAGCTTCTTCATACGTTTGACACCAATATAACCAAGGCGGCAGTGCCACATGTAAGTGGGACTATCGTTATCAACCTTACACTTTTTGGTACTCACACTATGGACATGTGTAACATCACGTTCGAGATTCATCAAAAATAAACCATTGACTAGCGGGGCATGACCATAAAACATTTCTCTCATATAAATAGAACAACCATTATTCTCAGATTTAAATGAGTAGCCATCTCGCATCAAGCGAGATCCAGATACAATGTTCATGCTTAAAGCTGGTACTAAATAACAATTATTAAGGTTTAACACTAATCCCGAAGGTAGATGTAGAGGTAGCGTGCCGACGGCGATCACATCGACCTTGGAACCATTCCCGACGCGCATCGTCACCTCATCCTTTGCCAACCTCCGCTTATTCCGCAGCTCCTGCTTGGAGTTACAAATGTGAGCAACTGCACCAGTATCAAATACCCAGGAGCTACTACGAGCGCTGGTTAGGTACACATCAATAACAAGTATATCACATATACCTTTAATGTTGTCGTCCTTCTTATCCGCTAAGTACTTGGGGCAGTTCCGCTTCCAGTGACCGGTACCCTTGCAGTAAAAGCACTCAGTCTCAGGCTTGGGTCCATGCTTGTTCTTCTTCTTCCCGGCAACTTGTTTATCGGGTGCGGCAATGGCTTTGCCGTCCTTCTTGAAGTTCTTCTTACCCTTGCCTTTCTTGAAACTAGTGGTCTTATTTACCATCAACACTTGATGCTCCTTTCTGAAATCGACCTCTGCTGATTTCAGCATCGAGTACAACTCAGGAATGGACTGCTCCATCCCTTGCATGTTGTAGTTCATCACAAAGCTCTTGTAGCTAGGTGGAAGCGACTGGAGGATTCTGTCAATGACCGAGTCATCCGGGAGATTAACTCCCAGCTGAGTCAAGTGGTTGTGTAGCCCAGACATCTTGAGGATGTGCTCACTGACAGAACTATTCTCCTCCATCTTACAGCTGAAGAACTTGTCGGAGACGTCATATCTCTCGACCCGGGCATGAGCTTGGAAAACCAGTTTCAGCTCTTGGAACATCTCATATGCTCCGTGTTTCTCAAAACGCTTTTGGAGCCCCGGTTCTAAACTGTAAAGCATGCCGCACTGAACAATGGAGTAATCATCGCAGCGAGAATGCCAAGCATTCGCAACGTCTTGCTCTGCTAGGAGAAGGGGTGGGTCACCTAGTGGTGCATCAAGGACATACAATTTCTTGGAAGCTATGAGGATGATCCTCAAGCCACGGACCCAGTCCGCATAGTTGCTTCCATCATCTTTCAGCTTGGTTTTCTCTAGGAACGCGTTGAAATTGAGGGTGACATTCGCGTTGGCCATTGGATCTACAATATAGATTGTAAAGATAATTTTAGACTAAGTTCATGATAATTAAGTTCACATAATCAAATTATTTAATGAACTCCCACTTAGATAGACATCTCTCTAGTTATCCAAGTGACATATGATCCATGTCAACTAGCCCGTGTCCGATCATCACGTGAGACGGACTAGTCATCCATGGTGAACATCTCCATGTTGATCGTATCTTCCATACGACTCATGTTCGACCTTTCGGTCTTCTGTGTTCCGAGGCTATGTTTGTACATGCTAGGCTCGTCAAGTCAACCTAAGTGTTTCGCGTGTGTAAATCTGGCTTACACCCGTTGTATGCGAATGTTAGAACCTATCACACCCGATCATCACGTGGTGCTTCAGAACAACGATCCTTAGCAACGGTGCACAGTTAGGGTGAACACTCTTCTTGAAATTTTAGTGAGAGCTCATCTTATTTACTACCGTCATTCTAGGCAAATAAGATGTAAACATGATAAACATCACATGCAATCAATATAGTGACATGATATGGCCATTATCATCTTGCTCCTTTGATCTCCATCTTCGGGGCACCATGATCATCACTGTCACCGGCACGACACCATGATCTCCATCATCATGATCTCCATCACTGTGTCTTCATGAAGTTATCTCGCCAACTATTACTTCTACTACTATGGCTAACATTTAGCAATAAAGTAAAGTGATTACATGGCGTTTATGATTGACACGCAGGTCATATAATAAAATAAGACAACTCCTATGGCTCCTGCCGGTTGTCAAACTCATCGACATGCAAGTCGTGAATCCTATTACAAGAACATGATCAATCTCATACATCACAATGCATCACATCACATCCTTTGGCCATATCACATCACAAGGCATATGCTGCAAAAACAAGTTAGACGTCCTCTAATTTGTAGTTGCAAGTTTTTACGTGGCTGCTATAGGTTACTAGCAAGAACGTTTCTTACCTACGCCAAAACCACAACGTGATATGCCAATTGCTATTTACCCTTCATAAGGACCCTTTTCATCGAATCCAATCCGACTAAGGTGGGAGAGACAGACACCCTCTAGCCACCTTATGCAATAAGTGCTTGTCAAGCGGTGGAACCAGTCTCACGTAAGCGTACGTGTAAAGTCGGTTCGGGCCGCTTCATCCCACAATACCGCCAAATCAAGATAATACTAGTAGTCGTAAGCAAATTAACAAAATCAACGCCCACAACTTCTTTGTGTTCTACTCGTGCATAGGTTCTACGCATAGACCTAGCTCATGATGCCACTATTGGGAGACGTAGTAGTAAATCAAAATTTTCCTACGGCTCACCAAGATCTATCTATGGAGGAACCAGCAACGAGTGGGGAGAGATTGCATCTTCATACCTTTGAAGATCGCTAAGCGGAAGCGTTACAAGAACGCGGTTGATGGAGTCGTACTCGCAGCGATTCAGATCGTGGTGGATTCCGATCTAAGCGCCGAACAACGGTGCCTCCACGTTCAACACACGTGCATCCCGGTGACGTCTCCTACACCTTGATCCAGCAAGGATGAAGGAGAGGTTGGGGAAGGGATCCAACAGCAGCATGATGGCGTGGTGGTGGTGGAGTAGCAAGGTATTCTGGCAGGGCTTCGCCTAAGCGCTGTGGAGGAGGAAGAAGAGAGGAAGGGCTTTGCCGTGAGAGAGAGAGAGAGTTCAGAACTATTCTCAAAAGGCCAAAACCTCAAGTATATATAGGAGGAGGGAGAGGGAGGGCTGCCTTGGCCCCTCCTCCAAAGAGGAGGGCTTCGGTCGAAGTGGGGATAGAGTCCACCTCCCACAAGGGAGGTGGATCTCCTCTTTTTAAAACCCTTTGCCCTTTATCTCTAGATCTCCAGCCACATGGGCCTTTCTAGAAGGTCTTGGCCAGCCCAAAAAGGGCTGGCACACCTCCTCTAAGGGCCCACAAAGTCCTATGGTCGTCACACCCCTCTCGGGGGTCCTCCGGCACCCTCCCGGCACTCTCGGTACACTACCGATGAGCCTGAAAACTTTCCGGTGACCAAAACTGGACTTCCTATATATCAATCTTTACCTCCGGACCATTCCAGAGCTCCTCATTCGAGACTCCTAACAACTTTCGGTAATCATGTATACCATTTCCCTATAACCCTAGCGTCATCAAACCTTAAGTGTGTAGACCCTACGGGTTCGGGAGACACGTAGACATGACCGAGACATCTCTCCGGACAATAACCAACAGCGGGATCTGGATACCCATGTTGGCTCCCACGTACTCCATGATGATCTCATCGGATGAACCATGATGTCGGGGATTCAATCAATCCCGTATACAATTCCCTTTGTCTATCGGTATGATACTTGCCCGAGATTCGATCGTCGGTATCTCTATACCTTGTTCAATCTCGTTACCGGCAAGTCTCTTTACTTGTTCCGTAATACATCATCCCGTGACTAACTCCTTAGTCACATTGAGCTCATTATGATGATGTCTTACCGAGTGGGCCCAGAGATACCTCTCCGTCACACGGAGTGACAAATTCCATTGTCGATTCGTGCCAACCCAACAAACACTTTCGGAGATACCCGTAGTGCACCTTTATAGCCACCCAGTTATGTTGTGACGTTTGGCACATCCAAAGCATTCCTACGGTATCTGGGAGTTGCACAATCTCATGGTCTAAGGAAACGATACTTGACATTGAAAAGCTTTAGCAAACGAACTACGATCTTGTGCTATGCTTAGGATTGGGTCTTGTCCATCACATCATTCTCCTAATGATGTGATCACCTTATCAACGACATCCAATTTCCATGGTCATGAAACCGTGACCATCTATTGATCAACGAGCTAGTCAACTAGAGGCTCACTAGGGACATGTTGTGGTCTATGTATTCACACATGTATTACGGTTTCCGGTTAACACAATTATAGCATGAACAATAGACAATTATCATGAACAAGGAAATACAATAATAACCATTTATTATTGCCTCTAGCGCATATTTCCAACAGGGGCGCCCAACCCCTAGGGTTTCCCCCTTGGGGCGGTGGCTAAGGGTGGAGGCACCCTAGGGTGGCTTGCCACCCAAGTCAAGGTGGCGCCAACCCTAGGGTTGTCCCTCCCACCAACCCCCAGCCGCATGGGCCCTTGTGAGAGGTGCGGCCAGCCCACCAGGGGCTGGTGCACCCTCTCTCACAGCCCATGTGGCCCTTAGGGTTTGGTGGCCCCTTCTGGTGGACCCCCGGGACCCTCCCGGCACCCCCGGTACGTTACCGGTGACGCCCGAACCTTTCCCAGTGACCAATATGGAACATCCTATATATGAATCTTCACCTCCAGACCATTCTAGAGCTCCTCGACACATCTGGGATCTCATCCGGGACTCCGAACAACCTTCGGTCACCAACACACATAACTCATCTATACCAAAACGTCACCGAACCTTAAGTGTGCAGACCCTGCGGGTTCGAGAACTATGTAGACATGACCGAGACACCTCTACAGTCAATAACCAATAGCAGGACCTGGATGCCCATATTGATTCCTACATATTCTACGAAGATCTTTATCGGTCGAACCTCTATGTCAAGGACTCAATTAATCCTGTATGATGTTCCCTTTGTTCTTCGGTATGTTACTTGCCCGAGATTCGATCGTCGGTATCTGTATACCTAGTTCAATCTCGTTTCTGGAAAGTCTCTTTACTCGTTCCGTAATACAAGATTCCATGGCTAACACTTAGTCACATTGCTTGCAGGGCTTATTGTGATGTTGTATTACCGAGTGGGCTCACAAATACCTCTCCGTCACATGGAGTCACAAATCCTAGTGTTGATCCATGCCAACCTGGCAGACACCCTCGGAGATACCTGTAGAGCACCCTTATAGCCACCCAGTTATGTTGCGACTTCTGATACACACAAGGCACTCCTCCGGTGTCAGTGAGTGGCATGATCTCATGGTCATACGAACATATACTTGACATGCAGAAAACTATAGCAATAAACTGACACGATCATATGCTACGTTTATAGTTTGGGTCTTGTCCATCACATCATTCTCCTAATGATGTGATCCTGTTATCAAATGACATCTCATGTCAATGGCTAGGAAACCTTGACCATCTTTGATCAATGAGCTAGTTTACTAGAGGCACACTAGGGACAAAGTGTTGTCTATATATCCACACATGCAATGTGTTTCCAATCAATACAATTATAGCACAGATAATAAACAATTATCATGAACAAGGAAATATAATAACAACCATTTTATTATTGCCTATAGGGCATATTTCCAATAGGGTAGCGGTGGGGAAATAAAGATGGGTGTTCGGCTGGCCCGAACTATTACCATCAACACGTCTTCGGACAAAACGCGGGTGCTCCTCAAAGAAGCCTACCTACAGCATAAATCTCACCTACAACCAGGCAGCCTCTCAAGATTTTGTTGGCAAAATCCACCCGCCGAAGATTAACACCCATCAAGGTGCATCTAAGAGCAGGAGTCAACTAGCAAGGGGGCATATTGAAGACGTCAGGTTATCAATCGAAGACCCCTGGTACAATGACTCGTGTATATCTTTATTTCTTTCACATACCTGTAACAGTTGCTTCGGTAATCTGAGTTATAAGAGTTGTTGAGAAAATGCTAAATTGTGTGGCGCAAGTTCGCCTCATCTGTCCTTTTTTTACGCATATTTTACCCCCTCTCTCCCTCTTCTCATGAACATGTTTGGTATGACGTGAGGTAACCGACTAATAGACCGGGGGCTCGAGTTCAAACACAAATCGCCTTATCTATCATGTGTTTGGCGTCTTGGAGTTCGCTTTATATGCATCGGTTCCAAACTATGTCTTTGGTCAATAAGTTGGGTTGCCTAGCTCCTGTGCTTGCCCCTTTACGTTCCGCTCGTTCGGCTAAAAGGGCAAAGGGAGCATCCATGCGATTGTGCTTCCGGATAGTCTGGTCCAGCGCCTCAGGGGAGAAAGCCAAAAATGGACTATCATAGTATGCGCGATCCAATCTGTGAATCCCGAGCTGGAAGTGTTATACTCCAATCCTCGTAAGTGGTTATTCCATGTTATACGAGGAACTTGCCCTTTGTGCAAACATTGTGATACCGGCTTTGGCCACGGTTCGTCCAAACATCACAACACTCCGGTGGCTAATCATATGCTTCCCGTAGTTCATTTCGCGCCCCTCTGGCTAAGTGGAAGAAATAAAGAACTATAGTCTGATTGCCTAGTCTGGTGCACTATACTGCCTTCGGGTTCCGATAATACGGCTAAGGGACATAATGCATTGGCATAGACACCCCATGTAGTATCGACATGGGGGCTGAAGCCGATGACTCGCATCATCAGTATTAAACATCCACATAGGATTTATAAAGGAATACAAAACCATATATTAACAAATACTCATATCATTAAAAGTTTGGGAAAGTCTTCGGACACATTACATCTCACTCAAACAATTTGTCACCCGAACATTGCGATGCTATGACCCGAGCACTCTCCATCACTCCATCAAAGTATAGCTCGGGGCGTCGATGCTCCTTCCCGGGTGGCGGTGGGTCGGTGGCTACCTTTATTGGATTTAGCCCCGTCCAGTGCACTTTGGCCTTGGCAAGGGCCATCCGGACTCCTTCGATGTAGGAGGAGCGCTTGACGGTGTCAAGGCGGGGCGCAGCAGCAATCAACCTCTGCACCAGGCCGAAGTAGCTGCCTAGCAGCGGCTCGCCGGGCCATATGCGGATGCAGAGGTCCTTCATGGCCAGCTCAGCCATCTGGTGCAGCTCCATCAGCTATTTTAGCTGCTCCACCAGATGAGGAGAACGCTCGGGGGCTCCGAACTGTGCCCAGAACAGTCGAGCCTCATCTCCTTCTCCATGCAAGGCGAACAACTGATTGGCGTCAGCCACACTCTTCTGGAGATTGATGGAGGCGCCTGAGGATCGCCACACTTGGGTAAGAAATTAGAATTTGCTATCCCCAAATACGCACTTTAGTGAGTATGGCTTACCATCTGTTATGTCTTTGCCTTGGCACACTTGCTCCTCGTAGAACCGTCTGTCCACCCGCTCCTTCTGGAGTTCGGTTGTCAAGGTGGACAGTTCGGCCGAGCTCGCTTTATTCTTCTGCTCCAAGGCCTCGCATTTTTCGCTAGTGTCCTTGAGCTCCTGCTGGACCTCCGCCACACGAGCCTCATGCTTGCCACAAGTGGCCCGCATGGCGGAAAGGGCGACAATTGTTTCCTTAGCAGCCGCCCTCTCGGCGGCCGTTTCTTCCTTCGCGCGTTGGAGCTCGGCCTTGAGTCGCTCCATCTCTTTCGTCGAAGCTGCGTTTACATCATATCATGTGAAAAAGCTGCATTGACAGTATTCGGACGATGGAGTCTACACAAGGGTATTCAGTTTCTGTTTTGACATACCTTGAGCCTCGTCGAATCTTCGTTTAAGGGCCTCAGCTTCGTCTTCGGAGCGTTTAAGCTTCTGATTTAGCTCGTCTAGCTCGGCACCATTTATTGATGCCGCTGATGAAGAAGCTTGTATTATACATACAGCTGATCTGTCACATGTGTTCTCTCTTCCCGAACTATAGTCAATCTGATCTCATGTTGAGCTATCCTCACATGCCAGATACTTAAAGTGTATCTAGTCCGATATCGGATACATGAGTGACCCCTAGGGGAGATTTTTCACCTCACCTAGGGCTCGGGGGCTGCCATGTATATAATGCAAATAAATAAAAACTTCACAAATAAGAGTATCAGGTGACTCACTTGAAAACCCGTCAGGATACCTTTAAAGGCCTCTTTCAGTCCGTTGTCAATGAATTGGATGCTCTTCAATACCGCACCCATGAGGGTGCGGTGCTCCTCGGAGAGGGAGGTGCTCGTTAGAGCCTCCTCCGTTACCAGCCATCCGTTGGTCGGTGGCGCCGGAGGTGATCGAACAACCCAATCACTGGACGAAGTTTGAACCGGAACCTCTGGAGGCATGCTCCGCTTCGGAGATGCCCTTGGAGGGGACTGAGCGGCCGCTCGCTCGGCCTCCTCAGTGCCTGGGCGAGGCACTTCCCCTCGGTCTTCGATAACCGAGGTGTTATCCTCGGCCATTATGTCATCTCCCCCGCCGTCGGTGTCTGGCTCCGTAGGAGCATGCTGGGATGACACCTCGATGGTGTCCTTCGCGACACGCAGGGTGGAGGGATGCGAGGCATTACTGCTCTCCGCTAGTTTGGCGAGCGGGGTCTTCCCATCCGATATTTTATCGGTGGGGAGGACGTGCGGGGGCTGCAAAGTCCATAAACACCTACGTATTAGTAAATTCTCAACCTGTTAAAGAACAAATAGGGGGTCTATGGATCTTGACCTTCGGGCAAGGGGCTTGACCCTAAGGTTCCTTCTTGGAACCTCCTCGGCGTCTTCAGGCTTAGCGTCTGAATCCGAACTGTCATCGAACAAGACCACCCGCGCTTGATGCGCTCTCTTCTGTGTGGGAGGGGTTGCCTCCTTTGGGCTGTCTGATGATGCTGCCCTCTTTCTTGCTAAGGGGAATTGCCTGCCCCCCGGCTTCGTCCTCCTCCTCTTCCTCCTACTCCTCCTCCTCCTCTTCCTCCTGCTCCTCCTCCTCCTCTTCCTCCTGCTCCTCCTCCTCCTCTTCCTCCTCGCGCTCCTCTTGATTCGAGGAGGCATGGGTTTCTCCAGACACAGTCTTCGATTGGTCCCGAATACAAAGGCCGCTTCGTCCTGGTTTCTTCTTCTTCTCCTCTTTCTTCTCGGGGGCCTTGTACGGCTTCACCACGAGCATCCCTGCTAACAGCCCGGACCTAGCGTCCTTGGGCTGAGGTGCCAGACTGCTGATATTGACGGCTTTCTTTAGCCATTTCTGCAAGGGGGTGATCGGAAGAGAACATTATGAATCATCTTCGGGAAAAGTAAGAGTTGGTCAAGCAGAAGTGTACCGAACTTCGGTAGTGGGCTTGGAGGCCTGCATGCCTCTGTCTTCCTCCTCAGATGGCCAGTTCTCCTGTGACTTGAAGAGAGCCTTCCATAGTTTCTCCTGCATGGTGCGGAAGAGGTTCCGGACTGTGGGTGCATCGTCGATCTAATGAGACCACAAGGGAGTGTCCCGACACTGGCAGGGGAGGATGTGTCTCCAGAGCATCACCTGGACCACATCGGCCAGGTTGATGTCCTTCTCAACCATGGAGTTTATGCGCTTCTGCAGGCCACCCACTTCCTTGCTCGATCCCCAATCAAGGCCTTTGTTGAGCCATGAAGCTAGCCTGGTGGGGGGACCAGATCTGAATTCGGCAGGAGGAATTTGACCTTCTTCTCATGGTTCTGTGATGTAGAACCACTCCTTCTGCCATGCCTTGATGGTGTCGATGAAGGTGACCGATGGCCACACGACGCGGGTGAGCTTGCTGATAACAGCCCCGCTATAGTCTGCGTGCTTCTCACCGATGCACTTCGGCTTGACGTTGAACACTTGGAGCCAGAGCCCGAAGTGTGGCTCGACCTGAAGGAACGCCTCGCAGACGAGGATGAATGTCGAGAAGTGCATGATGGAGTTCGGCGAACGTTTGTGGAAGTCAAGACCGTAGAAGAACATCAGCCCCCTGATGAAGGGGTGGAGTGGGAAGCTCAACCCCCTGATGAAGTGAGGGATGAACACCACCCTTTCACCTGGCTTGGGGTAGGGATCACTTGTCCCTCCTCTGTTGCGCGGTGAGGGATGTTGGTAGAGAGGTAGCCGGCCTTCTTGAGGTCGAGAATGTCCCGGTCAGTGACCATGGAAGCTTCTCATTGGCCGTTGGAGCCCGCCATTGATGAGCTTGGGGTGGGGTCAAAGAGACCTAGATCTGTGCTTCGGAGGCGCGGAGGAATGGGAGGCAGAAAAGTCGAATGGAGAGCGTGAATAGCTTTTGGGGTTTTCCTCCTCTTTTTATTAGGTCTCTCGATTTGGACTCCCCTTGCTGCGCCATGAATCCCTCCACTTCTCGAGATGTGCGAGCCATTGCGTGCGTGTGATTAAGTATATCCCGTATAAAACGGGACACAATCGGTATATTGATAAATCGTGATGATTAAAACAACCTCGAACCGCGAATCGAGTCTATGCGACTAGCCTAGCGGTCGTGGTGGGTCGCGGCCTTTTGTATGAAAGGTCGTCAAAGGAGCATTGTCCCCCCCCCCCCGCTTACGTTTGGCCTTCAAAGACAATTTATTTGCAGTATTCGGACGTGCCACTATGCAGAAAACTACTTATCATTGGAGGCCGAACTATGGTTTGGCGGGAAGGAACTCACCTCGCAAGCCGAAGACTCTGTTCGCGAAGTAATTGGAGCTGAAGACCCTTGGTGTTGGAGGCAAGTTCGGGGGCTACTGGGGGAGTCCTGGATTAGGGGGTCCTCGGATAGCCGGCCTAGTGTTTATGGGCTGGGCTATATGGGCTACTCGCCGAACATCGGAAAATTTGAAGGCCCAGTCTCCAGGATGGAAGCTTCGGGAAGCACGGCTTGCGCTCCACGTTTGATGTGGTAGATAGGCATGTTTATCTCTTCGGCATGTAACCGACCATGTGTAAACCCTAGGCATCCTCGGCACCTATATAAGCCGGAGGTTTTTTAGGGTATAGGCAGAGAACAACTCATCTAGGGTTAGCTATTCGATCTCGAGGTAGATCAACTCTGTAACCCCTCACATTATCAATGCAACCAAGCAGGACGTAGGGTATTATCTCCATAGGAGGGCCCGAACCTGGGTAAATCCTTGCCCCCTTCGTCTCATGTTACCGTCGATTCTAATCTCATAGTTCGGGACCCCCTATCCGAGATCCGTCGGTTTTGACACCGACATATGGCCCCTCGGAAGGCACGCTGGCGTGGCGGCATAAATGTGTCCTCATTGGACAAATGGCTTTCGACGTGTGTTCATGTGGGTCCCGTCCGTTAGTCCGATGTGACGGATGCGTCCGGACGCGACGGGCCTCTTCATAGCTGCCGCAAATATGGGCTGGATATGGGGGTTCTTGGACAGTTCAGACGTATAGGGCCGGTTTGAGGAGTCCGACTCGATCATGATTTTATGACCGGCCATTGATCGGGCCATTGCCCGACATATAGAGGTGTTTGAGGAGCTGAGCTGTAGATGCTCTAAGTCCTATTCTTTCAAATGTGTTTTTATTTATTGGAAAGATTGTTTTGCTGCCTTCTTTACGACCAGTCAGTTGACAACGTGCATGCTTTGTTGGTACATTCATATGTTAGTTTTTTATAAATTTTACGTAAACATATACTCCCTTCGTTCCTAAATATAAGTTTTTTAAAGGTTTTACTAATAAACTACATACGGATGTATATAGGCATACTTAGAGTATAGATTCATTCATTTTGCTACATATGTAGTTTCCTAGTGAAATTTTAAAAAGACTTATATTTAAAAACGAAATGAATACTCGTCTAACCATTCTTTATATCACAGAGGAAAGTTAAATAATCCCTCTGTAAATTAATATAAAAAAGTTTAGATTACTAAAATAGTGTTTTAAATGCTTTTATATTAATTTACGGAGGGAGTAGTTATTAACTCAAGTGCATGTTTAATATAAGTGGTGGCAAACGGAAGTGGATTACGAGCTCTCAGGTGCCATGCACCCAATAGGAATAGTAAAGTCGATAAAATACTAAAAAATCAAACAATTCTTAGATATCGGATATCAAACCTGGTCGACTCCTTTGTGAAATTTCGTCTGAAAATAACACCTGTGGTATTCTCGGGAAGACAAAAAAGATCAATTATATAAAAAACTGTTTGAATGAATTGTAGGTCGAAATGTATTTTCTTCACTAAGAATAACAAGGATGCCATTTCTTTGCGAATTTTTTTATGTGAGTAGAATGAACGACTGGGTTTGATATCACAAAATTTCATATTTTTTATTTATTTTTCTAGCTTTTGTTTCAATTTTACTATGGGTGTGGAGATTTAGCCAAGTCTTAGTCAAGTGCTATAACATGTAAGAGGGTTCGAGGTGCCAACGTACAATCCCGAAGTCCCCTTGATACGTAATAAAAATATCTATATTATAGCGTCTTTGGGAAAATGGTAAGTCCCGCCGAAGAAAAACTTCACCGACCCAAAAACATGATAAATGTACATAATTAGATGTGATTGCCTATTCCGGAGTTGTTTGACATTTTATAAATCTCACCACGTTTTTGTAGTCTTTCCATGATTGTGGGGTACTTTGTACTTACTAAATGAGACTATAAAATATAAACAACTAATAAAAATAGAATCAACTTGAAGAATAAATATTATTGTTTATGTTTCTTGCCAACTGCTGCTGAGTATGAGACTCCACAAGAGTCCTTGAATCTTTATCGATAATACGACCCATGTTTTTATTCTTTCACTACAAAAAGTGAAATGCAATCTTTGGATTAACCCTCCACCATCCAAAACGTTTATTAGTGCACATTTGGCACTTATTTTTCACTTTCTTGTACTTGACGTATGTGTGCATTATGGTTATACAGAGGTCAAGTGTGAACAAATCCTAATTGTATTATTTTGATGTGATGTTATAAGTCAATAAAACTGTCTTTCACAAACACAAAAACTATTTAAAAACTACTTATGTATAGGAGAGATTGTATACAATCCGCTGTACTACAACTTTAATGTCTATATGTCCGACAGTTATATTTATAATTCTATACATAAGTTATATAAAACTTTACCCGAAATAGCTCAATGGAGCTTGGCCTCCACGGAGGACGAATTTGAAATGACCAAAATCCAAAATTGAACGTTTCATTTTTTTTTTTGGAAAAAGCACACGTATACTTACATACATAATGCACAAGTGTGTAAATTTTTAGGACAAATTACGTTAAAATGAGTGTTGTAGAAAAAAAACAAATCTAAGGCTTTTTAGTAGATACATTATTCATCCTAAAGGTCCATGAATTTGTTTCTTTTTGCCCATATCACATTCGAAGGTATTAATTTTGAAATTTTATACACACATACACATCACATCCTTTTGTACTTGTACAATTCTTTTTCTAGAATTTTTTGAAACTAAGAAGTTTGATTTCTTTAAAAAAATCATCCAAGCTCCAAAACGTCCCGATCTTTACCAAATGACTTTCAAATCAATATATTTTACATCAGGGCTCACCACAATTATGTTATATTAGGCGTTTAAATCTAGGCCGATACAACCGATATATAGGCCGATATATTATTTTTGGAGTCTACCGATATAAAGATAACATATCATTTCGTAAATATCATCTTCACATATATCATCCGATATGGGCCGAAATATCGACCGACATGGCCGATATGTGACCCGATATGTCCATTGATATAGACCCTTATGTAGATGACCAAAATTCTTTATAAGAAAGAAGCGAAAATAAGATTATGCATTTGCAACTTCATCATATTATCAAACTCACACATATGTTTTTTACATATGCATATAGAATGTATTGTTTTTAATTCTCTAGTAATGATTTTCTAAATATTTCTTGTTAACACATTTTATACATCTTAATTTAACAAGTTAGAAATATATTTTTATGGTAAAGCTTGTCATCATACATTTTGTTTTACTAAAAACACATGTTTGGAGCAAGAATAATAAAAAAATATAGATATGTTCCTCCGATAGATCTACATATCGTCTAATATATCACCTGATATCCGATATCCGATATATCGAAGCCAAACCGATATGAACCCGATATCCGATATTTTGAACATTGTTGTATTATTGCACCATTTTAAAATCCATTTAGTTAATATGTCGTGCAACAACTCAAGTTTGAAATGTTGATGCAGATTTGTGCAGGCAACAAAGGCCAACAACTAATGACTTGCTAAGGGGTGATATGAAGGGTACAATAAGCTAAGAAATTAGCTGGTATGCAACTAAGAAAAATGAATCAGGGTTTTGATGAGGAAGACAGGAATAATGCACCGGGGCTGGAGGTGATTATACAGTCTTTCATTTTATTACCGTACAAAATAACAAAACTATTTTTAATGAGCCACACATTATCAATGTAATAACATCTAGTAAATTGTTTTAGTTCCTGGTATTTTATTTGAGAAAAAGTAGCTAGATGTACATGTCAAATATTGTTTTCTAAGTCCGAGCAATTAAAATATATATATATATATATATATATATATATATATATATATATATTATACTAAACTTCTACACTTCGACATAACTTATATGATTGCTATATTGTAACTTATAACTTGTTTAACTGGCATAGTTAAGCAAACTAACACTGCTACTATTAAAATGATGTTTTTAAACAATTATTATGCATATCATTGTAAAATACATTTGTGTTCTGCTAAAACTTATCTATATTTTGTAGTAAAACCTTTTTGAATTATTTTTGTTAAATGTATAAATAAACTATGCAGTGTGTGTGTACTTTACCATTCTTAAATATACCATGTTAGAGATCTCTAAAGCATACCATAAAACAAATATCTCCATAATAGTTTCCGGTGTATGATGAGGTGATCATTTTTATAGAAGCTCTAGCTTACAAGATGAACTGCTGGAATTAAACATTCATCAATATATCTTGGTCAAATGTTTTTTGCAAGTTACGGTGATTTCAGTAATCAATGGGTTATGCCAAATGCAATGTAGAAGAAGTAACCTTCGCAAAAAAAAATGTATTCCCTCCGATACATCTGTTTAAGCGATAACTAATATGAATCGGAAGGATTAAAAGAAGTAACATGCTGGCTTTTTTAGGGGTCGTAACGGGCTCGCTAGGTGGAGACAAACCGGCTATATGGAGTTGCCGGCCCAAGTTATAGAGGGACATTTTTTTTCTTGTACCGGGTGCACTGTCCTAGTGTAGACTGGTGCTGGAATAATCGCCGCTGAAAAACTTCTCTTTCCGGATGCATGTGCAACAAGAACGGCTGTGGTAGCCTCACCCCTGCTTTTGATTAGTCTATTCCATGTGATGAGCAGGTTTGGCACTTGTATGTGTGATGAGTTGTTTCGAGGAATTAGAAATTTCATCAAAATTTAGTTCTTTTATTGAATATCCGAACGATTTCACTGCTTGAGAGCAACCTGTCTTACAAGATAGTTCTGCTCCTCAGCATGTGGACTGTTCATTCAACCACATGGTGAAAATCTCTATTGCAAAATATGAACAAACTGTCAATCAAATGTACTCCCTCCATTCCATATTAAGTGTCGCTGATTTAGTATAAAGTTGTACTAAATCAGCAACACTTAGTTATGAAACGAAGTTTGTACTCTTGCATAAATTCAGGCAACTGTAAGTTCTTCTCTGAACCGAATGTTGCTATCTCCTTCCTGAAAAAAATGCAGGCCAGGGTGCCGAATGCCGGCCCGGGAAGCTACCCAACCAGCTTCTTTCCATGGCTTCCAGTCTTTTGCTGCCTCTGCTGCTCCTTCTCCCCACTTGCTCTCCTCCTTCCCTTCGCCACAGCTCCACCAGTGACATGGACACCGTTCCCTGTAGCCGGCTCAGGGACACCTCTGCTTCTTCCTCTCGATGCCGCTGGAACCGAAGGAGAGTCCTTGCTGATGCCAGTTGCTGCAACCGGTTGGCGTGACCCTCTTCTTGTGTCGCCGCCATTGCTGGCATCGGCCTTCATATCCTTTACACCAACCGACACTCTTCTTGTGGTACCACCATTGCCAGCATCGACCTTCAGATCCTTTGCACCAACCGACGCTCTTCTTGTGGCCCCACCATTGCCAGCATCGACCTTCGGATCCTTTGCACCAACCGAAGGATCCTTTGTCCGGGCTCTTGGGGCAGCCGCCATGACGTTCTTCATCGCGGGTTTGTCGGTGATGTTCTTGGCTGCCTTTGTGCTGCTTGGGGCTACGGTCTTCTTGTCTGACGAGGTTTTCTTAGCTGCCTTGGTGTCTGTGGTAGGAGCTGCCACTGCATTATTCAGCCTGTTTCCCAGAGGTGTGTAGCTTGATCTCTTGTCGATTTTGTAAGATGGGGACTCTTGTTTGCAGAAGGCAGGGGATCCTCTGGCGGTGAGGTTTTTGTCTGATGAGGAGTTTGGTCTCGCCGTTGGAGTGGCAGACTTTGAGGAGCTGGATGTCGTAGGAGATTCGGACTTTGTCGATGTGCTACTGAGTACCTCGATCTTTCCTGAGAACTGTCAAAGTTTCACAATGTCAAACAGTAAGATCAACAGAAAAGATGAATAAATTGCATACAAAAAGCTTCTCTTGATTATCAGAGGAGGAATTTTCTTAAAATATTCTACAATCCTGATGCGGTATTTCAACTTGGTGAATTACTTCAATATGTATAGCGATTTTTTTTCCTACAACGGACGGGAGAGCTGCATGTCTTCTATACCAAGGTATGACAGTGAAAAGTGTTGCTATTACTGTGAAGACTCAATAGCCATCATACCCTTGAAGTTTTAACTGGTTGAAGGATAGGCAGCTCCCTCTGGAAAACCATTTGGGGGCAATCAGCTTCCATCTCAAGGGAAGCGAACAGCGGGGTGGCTGGAGGAGTCTTAAGCCTGAAATCAAATGAACCGTTCCGTCTCAAAATACGCTGTAGAGAGAATAGGTCAACATGTTTTTACTCCAAACAAATTCCAACTTTACCAATCGTAATCATGCTTTTCGCCATCTGTGAGTAGGTAATCTCGCTTCCCCGAGGCGAGTTTGAACATGCGGCGGTCACCTATATTCAGACAACCAAGGTGTTCTAGTCAGATTATCCATCTTCCAAGCAAAGATGTGTATCAATTTCCCTAGATCTTCCAAACAGTTTACTGAAAACAGCGACTTCATCTTAGCTCCGGACGGCGGTAGCAGGAAAAAAAAATCGCATCTCGGTGACAAAACGAACATGCAAAGAAGTGAAAATAGAAGAGATAACACCTAACCTTGGATGGCTTCAAACTCCACGGAGTACATTGGGTCAAGGAGATTAACCTCCTTTTCCTGATCATGCCTGTATAGTTCCCCAAAGAGAACCAGGCTCTCGTCTTCGTCCTTCCGTGCTGGAGCCGGGGCCGCGGATGCGCCCCTCGCCATGCCGGAGAACCTCTTAGTACGATCCATTCTTCAGGTGCTCAACGCAGGGAGCAGAGTAAACAGCCAAACTGAAAGTGCCCAGACGCAGGGAGAGCAGGTACAAGACATGCATATATTGCATACGGTGACGGTAGCTTACCTGAATAATAAAAGGCCAAAACTGTGCCGGCAATCCTGAAAGTTTCCCTGGAGCTCCACGCGATCTGCACAAATGCAACAAATATGCTGGTGAAAGGGACATCAAGATGCAGCCGAATGGAAAGTGTTATTAGAATGGGGAGTACCGTTCCTGTCTCCTTGGCCTCCACATGGCACCAATTTGTTCAGTTTTAGCCCCTTCAGAAAGGCCAACTGTAATCAGTTTCAGTGCGCCTCCGTATAAAAACCATCCCCAGAGTCGGCGGAGGCCGGGGATAGAACCGTCGCCTGACGAAGAAAACAGGCTTTCACATGATATAATTCACATACAAAGAACAGAGTAGGTACAGAGGGAAGCAGGTTGCTAGTCTATGCAGAGCAGAAACAAGCATATCACATCACACATTGCAGTACAGTGTCTACAGGGCCACTCACATTCTCATGTAAATCATACAACACACAGCAAAAAAGAGGAGGTTAGCATAGTTTTACACTTGTAGGGCAACAGTTTTAACTCCACAGTTGAGCATTACCACTCCCAGATTATTAGTGTTAGTACACATCTCTGCCTGCAAAGTTTCGAAGTACTCTACGATTCTAGGCGACAAGCAGCCGCTTCTAGACAGCGAGTTGATTCAACACCCAGGATGGATGTCGTCGCCGTTATTGTATATGGTTTCATCGAGGCCATTGACTAATTTTGCGCCTTCCCTTTCCTCGACTCGTATGACTGCCTGATTGCATCCCAGAACGCAGGCATCGCCTCAGAGTCGGGAACTTCTTTGAAAGACGGAAGATAGTTTAGGTCCACTATGACATGGTCTCCGCTGCCCTCTTGAACCTGCATATTTAAATGCTCGGTTTTACAATTCTAAATAGAATGCACAAAATGAAAAAAAGATAATGGTGACAGGAAGTGTTTCAGACTTCCAGTGAGAATAATACTTACAACAACATCAAATCCAAAAATTGTTAGTCCAAGTGATTCCTTTAACAATTTTGCAGCCTCTTCCACTACATCAATGTTCAGAGATCTGTTATCTTGTACCATGTTCTGCAGCAGCTGCTCCTTAGTAGCCACCGGAAGAGTCTTCAAACTGTGAAGCCAAATTCAAATGTAACTTGGTATGGACGTGTAAAATTTAGCATATGAATGAGAAAGGCATCCAATACCATGCCAAAATATATACTTCTAAAACTTTACCTATTAAACGTAAGAGGTTCATCCCCCGATGACGATTTTAGCAAATTTGCATTGGGCATTGAATTTTTTACAGCATGAAAAACCTTGTCTCCAATTACATAAAATTTGTATATCTTGGATCCGTGATCAATGTATTCCTACATCACATAAATAAAACCTACACATTTCAGCAGATGCATCATCGCAAACTGCGGTTTACAGGTACAGAGCTGCAGAGTGCATCAAGACAGGAAGTTGACATGGAATGCCTCAAGAGTGTCAAAATTGCACGAAAAAAATGCAGGATGTGATTAATCGTCAGAACGTATAATACATTAAGAGCATATGAAATGTGCCCATTTCCATCCAAGACATCATCAGAGAGGAAAAGGCAGAAAATTGTACCTGTAGAATAGCTGGAAGAGGCACACTAAGGTTGCTAAACTCTTCAATATGGAAAACTAATGCCTGCAGATAACAACTCTCATTTAGATGCAAAACTCAAAAGCAAAGCAAATGAAACTCCAAATTGATAAGGGATTGAAGTAGCACAATGAGTCAGCTTAACATTCAATTGATGTAAGACTGTAAATACAAAGACAACAAGCTACCATATTGTGTGCATCAGCAACTCCACATGCTACTTGTGGCTTCACGATGAGTGGAAATGATAAATTAGCTTCTGCTAGTTGCTTCTGTAAGTCACTGCCATTGAAGTTTTTTGCCTGCATTACAAAATAGCAAGCAATCTTAATAGTTAAGACAAAGTCAATCATAGGTAAAATAGTGCAACATGCAAGACACACAAA
This sequence comes from Hordeum marinum, assembly GCA_022496015.1. Lineage (NCBI taxonomy): Eukaryota > Viridiplantae > Streptophyta > Magnoliopsida > Poales > Poaceae > Hordeum > Hordeum marinum. Next base: position 366,657,786 of record CM039676.1, on the reverse strand, counting down.
TGCTCTTCAGAAGTGCATGAAGACACGAGTGTTTAATGATGATAAATGGCAGTAACATACAGTACAAAAGCAATGAAGTCATACTTCTGTATAAGTATATTTCAAATAAAAGGACCTGCAAAGAATTTGGTGCTCGTAGTTTGGGCCTTCCTTCGGTGCCAAGTCCTTGCAATCTAACTAGAATTTCTTGAATTTGCAGACGATCCAGCAATGGGGAAATATTCTTGAATGGGTCAATGATGCAAAAATCAGGGTACTCTTCCATAAACCTGCTTAACAAAGAGGGTTATAGTGAAAGCAGAATAAGTTTAATAATTCAACACAGTGACCTAAGGTATTTCTGATATCAATTACTACGGGACAAGTTATCAGATGGTTGCTATTTGCTGCTCGAATATACGAATAGCAAGTTATCAGCGTACTAGGTTTGGTATGAAGATGCAAATAGTAAACCCATTAAATTACTTCCTGTAAATCATTGTACCTTATTATTTCAGACATTCCTGCAGAAAATGAAACCCCCCTGGGAAAACTGATGGAGCAGTTTGGATCAATGCTGATGATCTCATCGGTCATTTTGTGGAGGATCATGTCAACTTCATGAAGTTGAGAAGCTAAAGGAAGTTCAAATGAGAGTGGAACAAAGATAAGTCCATTTTTACTTGGATAAAGGGGAAATGCTCCTCTCTGCAAGCAATGTAGGAATAATGATGTTCCAGCAGAGATCAAATACTATAAACTTAGTAACACACTATAGAAAACTTGCCTTGGCAAAGTCTTCCTCACGGGATGGTTTCATTGCATAGCCAACCATCAAAACAGATGAGCTAGCTACTTCCTGGATGAAAGAACATATAATTTCAAATTTAGAGCACTACACCACAAGAAATACGACCAAGTAGACATGAATGACAATCTAACCTTTTTAATTAAAGTAGCCAAAGTGATAAGCAACTCTTGAAGCTTGCCAATATTTACATGTCCAGAATCTTGTGTTCCGCATTCACTATCTGGATCATAAGAAGAATATAAATAGTTCTCAACAATAATTTAGCACCTCCTTCCACTATGTAAAACAGGATGAGTTACAGCAGATATATCATGAATGAAATCCTATTGCAAAACGACTTGTTGGAAACAGCATGAGAAGGACAATTAACATCTCATCCTGATTTATGCTTACCTACAGCAATAACTCTCCAGTTATGGCTCTGAAGTTCAGAAAATAGATCTTCATCGACTCTGGAAGTGGCATAAAAACAAGAACTTGATCTGCTCCACTCTAACATCGACTCATTTAGTAAGTGATACCCAGTGGGAGCAGGTAGTGATACATATCCAAAGGAGTACAAGTTTGCTGTCATTTCAAGAAAGCCTGACTGATAAAAGCAACATAGAAGCCCCATGTAAGCGTATACTACGTTAGGAATTATGTAATACATACATTCACAGAAATAATGCCTTCTAGAAGAATGGAATGCAAGTTTGCAATAGCAGGTATTTTATTTCATAGGGGAGCATAAAGTTATTAGCAGAGTAAATGGAGAGTTATGAAAGGTTTGGCCAGAAGTATTGCAAGTTTTAACCACATAACGAGAGTTGGCAAAATAATACTTTGTCAGATATCAAGAGTGATCAGTGCAACTGAAGCATCTGGAGATAAATCTAGCTGAACATACTCATTCATCTGAAGTGATCGTTAGCCCTAGCACAAGCAGTGAATCTTGCAAACACTTGTATTATAAGTATACTCTGTATATCCCTAATCACAAATCGTAAACAGTACAAGTGAAACTGAGATGATTCAAACACAATAACTTGGGGAAAGAAAAGTTCAAAAGGGGATAAACAGATACCACAGTAGTTGGCATTTCCTCCGGATGGCAAATGGCCTGAAACAAAAGGAGCAAGAAGATGCAATCAGTCGACTACAAGGTACTAGTATTTCCTAATAATTCATCTCAGATCCCACGCGGTGAAGAGCCGGGCTCATACCACGCCCAGATTGGAGTGGCGCAGCCGCCGCAGCAGCGCCTCCGCCCCGGGACGCAGCGTAGGCACCGGCGCAGCCTCCTGCGCCCCTGCACCGCCGGAACCTACGGGATCGAGGAGGAGGGACGCATCCAGCACCAGCCGCACAGGTCGCTCCATGGCCATGGCTGCGGGGTTCGGGTCTCTCTGCTCAGCTTTGGGTGCGGGGGCCGGACTTGGAGGAAGGAGAAGCTCCTGAGCGGTGGGGCCACGCGTCAGAGGTCCAGGTGGGTCCTGCGGGCGCATGACAGACAGGTGGCGGGATGATGGCCAAATGCGGAAAGCACCTTTAACGTTTTATTTAATTTCGAGGGAAAAGGGCGTACGCCCTTCTGAAAAAAAATAAACACTTGTAGGCATTTTCTTAAAGCCCCCACCTATATTAAGGGAAAAGATAACGTTCACACTGTGGGCATTTACGTTTTGCCCACACGTATGGATCAACGTCTGTTTATGTTTGCACAAATCTTGACATGTTTTGTCAGATTTTTTATGCTACGTAGGACTGGGCTTGTGTGGGGATTTACCTGGTCGCTCATACGTCCGTTTCATCACGTGAAGGGGCTGTTGTGTGAGCGTTTAGCAGTTCGCCCACATGTCAGTTTCGCGCGCGCAGAGGGGCTGGTGTGTGGGCGTTTAGCAGTTCGTCCACACGCGTGTTTTCTTTCTCACACCCAAATTTGTCGGTTGCCATGTTTTGCAGGGTACATGTCAACTGCCCCTAGTGTGCTTGTAAGCATATGGCAACTCTCTCTTTATCCGAACATGTTATTTTGCCATGTCTTTTTGTAATGTTACATGACAACTGTCTAGTGTTCGTAGGTGGTAACTTCTAAAATTTTCAAATCATGGTAACTGTAGTAGACCATACCATACATGGCAACAGCTGCAGCTATCCATAAATGGCATCTCGCACTTGACCTGAGATGGCAACTGTAGTTCAATAATATGGCAACTGTAGTTAAGCGAACATGAAAGATGATCCGGACCATGGCAACCGCGAGACGCGTGGTGACTATCACGCGGACATGCAGGACCATAAGGTAGAAGGCCGGACGTGTGGGCGTGTGGCTGGCAAGAAATTGAGTAAATGCTTGGGAGAATGCGGAGTAGAGAGATGTGCAAGTGTGAGGTCTTGGTGTTTTTTATCATATCTTATTCAATCATCATGTGTTCGCTCTTAAACGACATATTCATAATCAGTCATCTTTTTTTTAGATTTCCTATTTTTGGTGCAAGTGCAAAACCAACGCAAGGCACCAAACATTCTGACGCGTGGTTTTTGATTCTCCACGTACAGTCTAAACGGGACCGCAAGACAGGGAGGCCGGGCATGTGGGAATTACTTGTTTTGCCCACATATAAGCATGTAAGTTGATTCTTTTACATACCACACGAAACGTATGACCATATCCCTTAACGCACACACGTGTGGACATTATCAGGACCATTAACTTTAGCAACATAAATATGTGTCATTATTATTTTTAAATTAAATTGCATTGGATTAGCGCCAAATGAACTCTGTAGTATCATTGATTCCGTAGGATTTGCTTTCATAGGCCTGAAGCGCTGCGATAGTCATATTGTCAAATTGGTCAAGAACTATGATGTCCGTGTTCGTTTGTTGGAACTTCATAAGCTATCATATCTGCAATGTTTATCTTTGCAATTATGTCATTATAAATATATACGAAGTAGTTGTTACTATGTGAATGATAAGAGCATCTCCAGCCGCGCCCCAACAAGGGCTTCCTAGGCGATTTTTCAGCGTCGGTGGACGAAAATCGGCCCAGTAGCGTCCCGAGGAGGCCGATTTTCGTCGGTTTGGGCCAAAACTGGCACCGGCGGATCCAAGCCGAACCCGACGCGCTGGGGGACGGGGGTGCCGGTGCGAACGATTTTGGCACGAAAGAGACGTGGGTCTGCCGAGTCAGCGACACGCGCCTTGTCTTTCCGCAGAACGCCTCGGTTTCCCGCGGGGAATCAATGGCAAGGCTACCGCCGGTCAGCCTTGCCATTGATTCACGGGCGGCGCGTCACGGGCGGCGTGGCGATGCCTCCCCTCCCGCCACGCGTACACACGGCGCAGGGCTATAAAACCAGCGTCTCCCCCCACCCGCCTCTGGCCACACCAGCCCACAGTCGTCGCCGAGCTCTGCCTCTCTCCCCGTCCGCCAACGTTCCTTCCCTTCCCGATAGCCGAGCGTTTCCCTGGTGACGCGGCGGCGGCCAACGGCTTCGGTCGCCGCTCCACGAGTGGGAGGCCTACCTCTTCTTCCAGGCGAACATCCCGGCGCCACCGGACATGCGTGCCGGGCCGACGAGGTGGAGGCTCAGCAACGGGGGCGTCCCCATCCCCCTGGAGCCCGACGTCGACGTGCGCCCCGCCATCTTCGTCGACGAGGTCGAACGCATCCGGGCGTCCCTAACGGAGGAGCAGCGCGCCCTCCCCCAGTATGCCGCCGACAACCACGCGTCATGGGCGGCGTACTTCCAGCGCCGGCAGGCGGAGCAGCTGGCGTTCACCAACGGGGCGCCGGTGGTGGGCGGCACCAAGAACAGCGAGGGGCGCCACCTATGGTGGGGTGCCCCCGGCCGTACCCTCCACGAGGTACTCGAGCACCTCAAGGGCGGCAATGACCCGCCGCTAGCATACCCTGTCGCGATGGCCGCCCCTGCCCCCCGCTGGAGCGCAGGGCAATGGATGCCCAGGAGGTTCATTTCCTCCTCGTTCCCGTCCTCTCAATCTTCCTCCCACTCCTCTTCCCACTCCTCCAGCTCAACGGCGGTGTTCGGCATCAAGGCGGAGCCCGCAGCGAAGACGTCGCTCGGTCGGCGCACCCGCGGCGCCGGCATCGTCATCAACGAGGGCGGCAGGCGCGCCTCCTCCTCGACTCCTCCGCGCTACGTCAAACCAAAGACGGAGCCGGGGCTTGCCGCCGTGAAGACGGAGCCGGGGCTCCCCGTCGTGAAGATGGAGCTCGGGCTCGCCGGCGGCATCAAGGAGGAGCTCGACGACGCAGCGGCCCTAAAGTGGGCGCGTGAAGATTGGGCGCGCACGGAGCTGGAGCGCCAGTGCCGCACCTACGAGCAGTTCGCCGCTCGGCGTCGTGGCCGCGACGAGGGAGGACTTGTCGTCCTCGACGACAGCGACGATGACGCGCCGCCGCCACCGGTCTGCCAGGGCGACGCCGGGCAGGGGTCCAGCAAGGGCGGCCGCGTCAAGGAGGAGAAGGCCGCCGCTGACGACGACAAGGATGGCGGCGGCGACGGCGACTTCGCCGCGTTCTGCGACTTCTTCGCCCCTTAGTTGTGTTATTTTAATAACTTATATATGTAATGTCAAATATAAATCCAGTTTGCCAAACTTTAGCCGAATATATGTCTAATTTGCCGAATTTTACCGAATTCCATTTTAAAAAAGAAACGCGTCTGAAGACGACCCTGGGGACGGCGGCTGGGAACCCGTCCGTCCCCATGCCGATTTTTACGCCGACTCGCCCCCAGACGGCGATTTTACGCGTCCCTGGTAAACCAACGGCTGGAAATGCTCTAACTTGCCGTGCGACCGCTTTGCGTTGTATACGGTGATAGACCCTCCCTTCTTTCTGCCTAAGTACGTATGAGGAGGACAGCACGTGTAGTTAGTTAGTAATGGTTATAAAGCGTACGGTCCGGCCTCTAGTTACCCGTCACATCTACTGTAGGAGCCAGCCGCCGTCCCACGCCGATTTTTACGCCGACTCGCCCTCAGGCGGCGATTTTACGCGTCCCTGGTGAACCAACGACCGGAGATGCTCTAACTTGCCGTGCGACCGCTTTGCGTTGCATACGATGATAGACCCTCCCTTCTTTCTGCCTAAGTACGGATGAGGAGGACAGCACGTGTAGTTAGTTAGTAATGATTATAGAGCGTACGGTCCAGCCTCCAGTTACCCGTCACATCTACTGTAGGAGGTACTAACTTCACTGTGATGTTCTCATAAAAAAAAGTGACTGACCGTATACTTTATCACTATTAATCATCGATTGCACTGCGTTTAGAGCGTCTAATGCCTGACTTGGCAAATTTCGAGACCGCAGACATGTCCGGACACTTCCACGGACAATGACCGATCAAGTTTTAAATAATTCATTTTACAACCGAATACATTAAATTAAAACGACATATGTGTTTTGCTTTTCAAAGCATTTGCTGAAAGAATACCAAATGTTTTTAAAAACTACATATTTTTGTCGATGTTCGTGTTAGTGTGGTGAAATATGCTTGAAAAAAATTGTGTGAAATGGAGCGGTAGTTTTTCATCGATGGAAAAACAAAATTGGGATGACTTTTGAGGGTGACGTTCGGTGTTTAATGTTTTCTTTGCACACGCACAAATGCTTACCCTCTTTGACTAAAATAATTTAGGTAGCATTTTGGGTGTGACTAAGAGCATCTCCAGTCGCGGCCTCAAAGGATCACCCAGACCTCTTTTTTATTGCTGGCGGGCAAAAAAAATCTCAGTCGCCTCCCCCTCCCCCCCAAGACGTCGATTTTTGCCGGTTGGGCCCCTTTTTTGGGCCGGCGAACCCAGGGCGCTGGGGGGCTCCTGGGGGCGCTGGCTGAAGCAAAAAGCCAGGTGGGGCCGAGCTGTCGGCAAGACCGGCTGCCACTTCCCGCCATTTCCCCTCCTTTTCCCTCTCTATCTAGTCGTTTTCCCTGCCATTCTCTCCGTTCTCACCATTTCCCTCCATCTTCCCTTCGCCGCCATGCCACCAAAAAAGTATGTCGCGCCTCGCCAAGCCACCGCTCCCGCCATCGCCAAGCCGTGCAAGGCCCGAGCGTCGATGCCAACGCCGGCGGGCTTGACAAACGCGGAGTGGAAGGCCGACGTAGACCGAAGGGAGGCGGTGACCACCGATCACCGCAACAGGCTTCTCATGAAGAAATCCATGGATGTCGCGGCGGCGACGACGGCGGTTGAGCAGGAGGTGTCCTCTCACCGGCCGATCTTCCCGGGACAGCAAACGGTGGGGCCGTTCCCACAAGGCGCGATGGCCAGCCAACAAAGCGTCGCGTCTCCGGCAAACCCAAACTTCCCTTTGCCGGCGTGGGGCTATGCGCCCTTGTCGGAGTACGTCGACGGCCACACCCTCGACGGATTCAACCCCTACATCGCCTTCCCACGCATGCCTTCCGCCTTCTCCACCGGCCACCTCAATGCCCAGTACGGCTACGTGCCCTCACCGACGTACTCCGGCTCGTCCGGGATGGCTCTACGGCGTGGCCCCCTGCCTTACGCGCCCGGCGCGGCACCGCTGTACAACAACTCCGAGGCCGAGATGGAGGAGATTATCAACACCGGCTCCGCCGCGGCCGCCTCGTGCCCTGGGTTTGGTACGCAAGAGGCGGGGGTCACCGGCGACATGGACAATGTCGAGGTCGATGAGCCCAAGGAGAAGGAGGAGGAGATGAAGGAGGAAGAGCCAGTGCCGGAACTCGCGCCGCCGGCGAAGGGCAAAGGGAAAAAGAAGAAGAAGACGAGGTTTGTCAATGGCAAGCCGGGCGAGCCCCGCCTCAAGTGGATGGTGAAGGAGGATGTGTGCCTCGTCGAAGTGTGGAACTGGTTAACATGGACCCGAACACCGGCGCGAACCAGAACACCGACAAGTACTAGGCGAGGATCAAGGCGGCTTTCGACGAGCGCAAGTTGGTCGACCCAGAGTTCACCTGTACGTACATGGAGCATGGCACCAAGGCCATGTCCAACCATTGGGGGGCATTCAAAAGGCATGCAACAAGTGGCATGGCATCTAGGAATAGGTCCATGCTCGCCCTGAGAGCGGCGCGAGCGTCGAACAGCGGGTACGTTTGCCGACTCCTTCGCCGAACACTTGGCTTCATCGTCCTTCACCGAACACTTGTCTTTTTTGGTGCAGATGGTTCGGATGTTCGACTTGTTTCGTCGGGATAGCGACACCGATTTCAAGTTCCTCCATGTGCTCACCGGGATCGAGTCCTGCGAGAAATGGGCCGAGGTCCGGCTTGCGCTCGCCAACAAGGACGGCGTGTACAATCCGGACGCGCTTGTTCCTAGGGCGGCTGACGGGCGGCCAGATGGGAACAAGAAGGCGAAGAAGGCCAGGAACGATGCACCGGCTACCGAATGTCTGCAGGCGTCGATCGAGCAATGCATCACCGACGCAAACACCCACTCTGCCCTGGGTGAGGAGAAGGCGGAGGCGAGGTGGTCGGCGCTGATGACGAAGAAGGATGCCAAGCTCGACCTCCTTAGGACCAACATCGCCGCGAAGAAACGCAACACCGACCTGGTGTTCCTCATGGGAGGCGTCTCGATGGAGACGGACCCGTAGGTTAAGGCGTGGTACTTGGCGAAGCGCAACCTCATCCTCAACCTCATGCCAGCGCCCTCTGCACCACCCATGCTGCCGCCGAGCCCGCCCTCGTCTCCGACGTCGTTGAACGTGCCCTCCTCGACGCCGACCACTATGATGACTGCTACACCACCTCTCCTGTCACCTCGGGAGACGACGAGGTTGTTTGAGGAGTTTTATGTGCACGTCTCCCGCATTTTTTGTACATCGTACTATTGGCATGTTTTGATCGCCGAACCTGTTGTGATCGCCAGCCGATGGCATGATGGACGCCGACTGTGGCATGGCCGACGCCGAACTGTGGCATGATCGCCGAACTCGCGTCATTTTTTGGGTAGCAGGAAATGGGAGGTTCAAATTTGCATGCGCTGTGTGGCCGAACCCCGGGGGCGCGACTAGGAAGTTTACCCCCCCTAGGGCGGAAATAGCGTCGGCTTGGCCATTTCGCGGCCTCGCCAGGCACGCTGGGGGGCAAACGGCTGGAAATGCTCTAAGAACGCATATAATTTTTTTAAGATTTTTTTGACATTTCATAAAATATTTCCACACGCAAGAGCTTATGCACCCAGGAGCCGAATTGGTTTTTCGGGATTTAGACCATTATAAAACATAGCCCTAAATCATAAGAAGGAGTAGCCATTCCTCCATTCCATGGGTAGGACATGTTTTATGGCTTCCTTCGTTATATCCCACACAAACGCTAGTGGCTCACGCTCTTCCTGCTCGAAATATGTAATCTAGAACGAAGTTATATAATTTTTGCTGGTAGACAAAACTTAAATAAAAATTTGCTACAACAACCAGCCTATGAAACTATATTGACTTTATGTAAGGCTAGCAGCCATTCTTTTGTTTTTTTCTTTCAAGGAGAAAGGAAATAGATGCAACTTTAAAGCGTGAGGGTCATAATCTCTAATGCGTGTCATGTTGCACAATTCAATGAAATTATGCAAGTGCATACATGCATCTTTAGAAGCAGAGCCTACAAATTGGTCATGATGAATCATGGAAACTAATTTCAGTTTGATATCATACGCAGCGGCATCAATCACAGGTTGTGGTATGGGTTCATGTATAAAGTTATTGCTAGGAGTAGAAAAACTTTCAAGGTAATGATCCATGGTAATCTTTTTGGGGATTTTTTAACTAACAAGACTTGCAACAAAAATAAAATAAAACGCAAACGCACACAAAAATTGGAACAAAACTTTAACAAAAATTCTAAACAGGAAGACTAGGAACACTCAACTCCTTCCAAACAACGATGCGGGAAAAATGCCTTGATAGTTCATTTTAGTGACCTAGAAATGGAACAGAAAGTACCCACACTTGTTTTCCCAAAGGTGACCCTGAGTTATCGAACCCACGAGAGGAAGGTCCCCTTGAAGCTAGGGTCTCTAGCGAACCTTTTTTTCCCCAAAACAATTACAGCTTTTGATCGGATGTAAATAAATAACCTTGAGTTGAACACTTATAATAAAAATAGGTACGAGTATGATGTCCTTAATGCTCACTACCATGTATTTGTTGGAAATATGCCCTAGAGGCAATAATAAAGTGGTTATTATTATATTTCCTTATTCATGCTAATCGTTTATTATCCATGCTATAATTGTATTGATTGGAAACGTAAATACATGTGTGGGTACATAGACAACATTGTGTCCCTAGTATGCCTCTAGTAGACTAGCTCGTTGATCAAAGATGGCCAAGGTTTCCTAGCCATAGACATGAGATGTCATTTGATAACGGGATCACATCATTGGAAGAATGATGTGATGGACAAGACCCAAACTATAAACATAGTATATGATTGTGTCAGTTTGTTGCTATAGTTTTCTGCAGATCAAGTATCTGTTCCTATGACCATGAGATCATGCAACTTACTGACACCAGAGGAATACCTTGTGTGTATCAAACATCGTAATGTAACTGGGTGACTATAAATATGCTCTACAGGTATCTCCAAGGGTGTCTGTTGAGTGGGCATGGATCAAGACTAGGATTTATTACTCCGTGTGACGGAGAGGTATCTCAGGGCCCACTCAGTAATACAACATCACAATGAGCCTTGCAAGCAAAGTGACTAAAGAGTTAGCCACGTGATCTTGTATTACGGAACGAGTAAAGAGATTTGCTGGTAACGAGATTGAACTAGGTATAGAGATACCAACTATCAAATATCGGGCAAGTAACATACCGAAGAACAAAGGGAACATCATACGGGATTGACTGAATCCTTGACATAGAGGTTCAACCGATAAAGATGTTCGTAGAATATGTAGGAACCAATATGGGCATCCAGGTCCCGCTATTGGTTATTTACCGTAAAGGTGTCTCGGTCATGTCTACATAGTTCTCGAACCCGCGCAGGGTCTGCACACTTAACGTTCGGTGACGTTTAGGTAGTATTGAGTTATGTATGTTGGTGACCGAAGGTTATTCGAAGTCCCGGATGAGATATCGGACGTCACGAGGAGTTCCGGAATGGTCCTGAGGTAAATATTGATATATAGGAAGTCCCGTTTGGATCACCGAAAAAGTTTTCGAGTATTTCCGGTATTGTATCGGGAGTGCCGGGAGGGTTCCGAGGATCCACTGGGAGGAAACTTTTCCGGCGACCAAAACAGGATTTCTTATATATGAATCTTTACCTCTGGACCATTCCAGAGCTCCTCGTGCTGTCCAGGATCTCATCCGGGACTCCGAACAACCTTCGGTCACCACCATACATAACTCTATACCACCGAAACGTCACCAAACCTTAAGTGTGCAGACCCTACGGGTTCAAGAACTATGTAGACATGACCGAGACACCTCTATGGTCAATAACCAATAGCGGGACCTGGATGCCCATATTGGTTCCTACATATTCTACGAAGATCTTTATCGGTCGAACCTCTGTGTCAAGGATTCAGTTAATCCCGTATGATGTTCCCTTTGTTCTTCGGTATGTTACTTGCCCAAGATTCGATCGTCGGTATCTCCATACCTAGTTCAACCTCGTTACCGACAAGTCTCTTTACTCGTTCCGTAATACAAAATCCCATGATTAACACTTAGTCACATTGCTTGCAAGGCTTATTATGATGTTGTATTACCGAGTGGGCCCTGAGATACCTCTCCGTCACATGGAGCAACAAATCCCAGTCTTGATACATGCCAACTCAACAGACACCCTCGGAGATACCTGTAGAGCACCTTTATAGTCATCCAGTTACATTGCGACGTTTGATACACACAAGGCACTCCTCCGATGTCCGTGAGTTGCATGATCTCATGGTCATAGGAACATATACTTGACATGCAGAAAACAGTAGCAATAAACTAACACGATCATATGCTACGTTTGTAGTTTGGGTCTTGTCCATCACATCATTCTACTAATGATGTGATCCCGTTATCAAATGACATCACATGTCAATGTCTAGGAAACCTTGACCATCTTTGATCAACGAGCTTGTTCACTAGAGGCATACTAAGGACATAGTGTTGTCTATTTACCCACACATGTAATGTGTTTCCAATCAATACAATTATAGCATGGATAATAAATGATTATCATAAATAAGGAAATATTATAATAAACACTTTATTTATTGCCTCTAGGGCATATTTCCAACACTTACCCCTCCTCGAAGTGTCCGCGCACCGCGTCCCCCGGGTCGAATCTATAGCGGTCTATGAGAAGATTTGCATGTTACGATCTAGAACACATGTTTTGTGTGGTATTGCACAAAAGCATTTCATAGTAGATTAGATCTATTGATAAAAAAATATGTTGTAGATTATTTCTATCGCTTAATAAAATTTGTGCGAGTAGAATATAAGATGTATCGTTAGTAGATGCAATATTTTACTTCATGGTCTTACTGGTTTCTCTTGAATTTACATATTTTATGTTTTTGGCGGCATGGTGGGATTTTGCTACAACGTTATGGCTATAGGCAATTCTGGCTATCAACAATGTGCTATCTCAGTTCTTTGAGTTCCATTTTGGTCAAAAAGTTGAATTTTAGCAAATGAAAGGTCTTGTAGATTTGATCGACATGAAGTCATGCGCGTGATGAAGCTTAGTATGGACCTAAAGATTTTTAATTAAGTCTCTTCCCTTATACACCTCGCAAAATTAATCTAACAATTTGAATAATCATACTAGATGATGAACAAAGGTAGTTCGATTTGATTCCAAACCCTAGAAGTCAAGTAAATTATTATTTTTGCATAAACCAATTAGAGGACAACTAGCTTTGTTTTACAGGTCGCATAGGATGTGGTATAGCCTTTGTCATATTAATGTGATTGTATTAGATGACTATATGTTGTAGTGTTTAAACATGACCTACCCGTCTGACCGTTCACAACTTCACCGGATTATGACATCATTTCACAGTGAAAAATATGACCATCGTCGCTTTTCTTAATCCCCCCCCCCCCGCTCGAAAGAGACTTTGCCGATTGCTAACCAGATAGAAGATCCAACTGCTCTGCCTACTTTGACTTTACCAATTGCTAACCAGATGGAAGATCCAATGGTTGTGCCCACAAAGTATCTGTGTAATCACACTAGCTATGTCTCATGCACTCCCCCATCAACCCTTCTCCTGCCACGTGGTCGGATTCGCCTTAGGATTTATGTGGTCTGAGATTTTGAGCGGGCAGGAGCTATCCTCCTCAAACCGTTCATGCACCCCCCCCAAGTTGAATCGAGAATAAGATGTACCGAAGGTTACGATCAATTCCCACCATGTAGTGCATCTTCGTAATGTTAATGTGTTTGTATAAAGTCATGTGATGTGGTAGGGACTACACAAGGCCCATGCATACATGTGATATGCGTATTGTATTTTGTAGAAAAGTTTTTATTTTATATATGAATTTAATAAATTTTAACAAAACTACAAGTTCCAAAAATCAAGAATCTCAAACATAAAAGGAATGGAATTGCTCTATAAATAGAAAAATACTAATGTATTCACCATTGTGTAGACATAGAGATATCATGAAGCAAAATTAATATGCCAGTAATGCACAAGTAGTTGTTAATCTTCAACTTCTTAATATTGTTTAGATTAATTTACTCAATTGTTAATTCTGCCTAGTATCTGCGCGTAGTTGGAGCTTAATCTCGCATGATAAATCAACTTTGCAGTGAAGTACTCAGGTCTTACGCATCTTTTTGTGATTAAGATTTTGTGCACATGTTATAGAAAATCATGACAATGATTTAAATGTTTTTTGTATTATTATTTGTTTTTATTTTGAATTTTTATCATTTTTTTCTTGATGAAAAAGCATAAAACTATTTGTAAGCATTTATATTAGCTTCTAAAAGGAATGTACGATTTTTGAGTCAATCATTTTACAAGTCATTTTAGATCGACAAAATTTTGTTTTGAAATACAATATTTTTTTAAAAATTGTCCTTTTTCCAACACAATACAAATGCAGATGCTCAACCTTCATCATTGGAGAGGTGGTATGGCACTTACATTGTCACAAAGTTATCTGGAATAAATAGTTGGTTATTCATGTAGCCATATTCATGTTTCTTATATATATAAAATAAATCACTAAGTTTTTTCTGGATCCTTCTGGATCTCCCAACAGAAAACTCCCAACGGATTGTAGAAATTATTCCCCTGAAGTTAGTATAAAGTTGAGTTATTTTTGAGTCCCTTAATTTGAGACAGGGAGTACTTGTAGAAAAAATAAATCATTCCACCATGAAAGGCATCGGTGCTTTCTGGATCGCCCGCGTGGATGATCCAACGGTCCTATGCAGGAAGTCCACGCAACGACTCTAGATCCGACGGCCAGGACAGATCTGACGACCCCTCGCTCCGCTTTAGGCGTGTCCGTCCTACTTTCCACCGCACCTTGGCCGCACCCACTCGCCATCAACCCTCCGTCATCTTCCCACATGGCCGGAGCCGCCTCGGGATCGCCATGGCCATGAGATCCTCGACAGCGACGTCGCTGCTCTCCAGAACCCTCCGCCTCCGCGCCACCTCCTCCCCCCTCCTCGAACCGTCCGCGCACCGCGTCCCGCGGGTCGGATCGAGGGCCGCGTCGTCGTCGTCGTCGTCGGGCGGTGGGGATCCGTCGGGCCAGGAGCCGGCGCCGGCGCCCATGGACTCCCCGATCAAGGTGTTCTCCCACCTCCGCGGCGGCGGGGGAGGGGCCGGGGCCGGGGGCGCGGCGATCGACGCGGGCGGGTCCGCGCGGAAGCCGCTCAGCCTGTGGCCCGGGATGTACCACTCGCCGGTCACCAACGCGCTCTGGGAGGCGCGGTCCAGCATCTTCGAGCGCAAGATGGACGCCGGGGGCAACGCCGAAGCGGGACCGCAGACGGAGCTGCTCACCAAGAGGCCCGCGCAGAGCCGGACCACCATCGTCTACAAATTCGCCACCGACGACATCCTCCGCGAGCAGTACCGCGACCCCTGGAACGAGGTGCGCATCGGCAAGCTGCTCGAGGACCTCGACGCCCTCGCCGGCACCATCGCCGTCAAGGTATTATTATTCATCGCGATCCTCCTATGTTTGCTGCTCATTTCACATCAAATTGGGGAAACCAGTCGAAACAAATTCCCCTCGATGTTCCTGAATATGTCCTGTTTCATAGATCTTCAGGCACTGGGGACGTTCGATGTGAATGCCAGAGAAAATGTAAATCCCTTTTGTTTTAGAGGAAAGGCTGCATCATGATCCAGCTTCGTCAGAAAGCAAGAAAAAACCATTATCATCTATTGCAAGATTAATCATTTCTCAACCAAACCAAGACCCAAATTGCAGAATAACCTTCCATCTAAAACAGGGTATCCCATTGCCATCATAACACTGCAACTAAACCAGATATACAAAACATTTTCCAACTGTTTTTACCTTCTCCTTGGCATCATGGCATATTAGCATGGGCTTGACGCCACCCACACTCCACCGCCTTGCTTTTGAGATCATCTGTAGTATTTTGCAGTCGGTCAGATATTTTAGGTCCCCGTAGAAATGGCGAAGATGTGCTTTGTAATGATATAGCTTGTTCACTCACTGTCACAATTCACAATTACTTGACTTGACAACTGAACTGGCACTGGCTGTATATTATACGTAAGTAAGTACTAAGTAGAAGCCAGGATTTGGGGTATCTGTTGTTTCTAGGTGCTCATGGAAATGTTCAGATTTCCTGAATCTGATTCCTCTCATAAAGGTTGCCAACGATTCAAATACTAACAACTGAGATGCATGCTCCATCCGAATGTATCACTACTCACTACATCCAGAAAATATCACCGTGTTACACGTTTGAAACCCGAACGAGTAATTAACCATGCTGAATCAGGATTGCGTCAGTTTGGTAATGGAAGCAGCAGAGGCTAAATTGCCGGCACACCCTTTAGCTAGCTCAATGGTACATACTGTTAAATAAGTAAGACCTTTAGTAGCTTTACTTAACTTTCTTTTGAAGATCGCTTTCCTTTCCTTTTGAACAGCGGCATAAGTAGCATTCCTTCCAGGCTGTCAGTTCAACATATACTATACAATTTTTAGAGGGAAAGTGCTCCAGCTACGGCTCCATTGAATAACAACGAAAACAAATATGTCTGCTACAACTTATTTGGGAAAGTAAACGTGCGCAGGAACAGCAAAGGGGCTGGCTCAGCAGGGAACTAAAACTAGCAGCAGGGAAACATATACTTCCTCCGTAAAGAAATATAAGAGCGTTTAGATCACTAAAGTTGTGATCTAAACGCTCTTATATTTCTTTGCAGAGGGAGTACTATACACCTGATTACCTATATGGATGACAGATAACTATGATAAGGCTCTCAGTTCAACATACATACTAGTATAACAATGATACGTATGTACGACAGATAACCGGTATCTGTTCATTTTATGGTGCTTTTAACATCCAGCAGGTATTTTTTGTTGACAAATCTTATGTGACACGCAGCACTGTTCTGATGACGATAGCACAACAAGACCCCTTTTGTTAGTTACTGCTTCTGTGGATAAGATGGTCTTAATGAAGCCACTTCGTCTTGACACTGAAGTAAAGATTGTTGGGGCAGTTACTTACGTTGGCCGCTCTTCGATTGATATACAGATTGAAGTAACTCAAGTTGATCAAGGTAGTGTTGCTAAAGAAATTATCGATCTCCTTATTTATACGATTTTGAACTACTGTCATGTATGATAGATCTTTCTACTGTCTTGTCTGACATTTCACAACTTGCAACAGATGGTGATTCGCAGTCAGACCCAATTGCATTGACGGCTAACTTCACATTTGTTGCACGAGATTCAGTGACCGGAAAATCCGCTCCAGTGAACCGCCTTTCACCAGAAACCGAGAGAGAGAAGCAGTTATATGAAGAGACAGAAGCATTGGATAAGGTGAAAAAAAGGAAAAGAGAAGAACAGAAGGGAGTGCTTGAAAAGGGAGTACAGAAGCTTGGTGCTGAGGCTGAGAGGCTGAAGGCTTTACTAGCAGAAGGTCGTGTTTTCTCAGATTTTCCTGCTTTGGCTGATAGGGATAGCATATTGATGAAGGATACTCGCCTGGAGAACTCTCTTATCTGCCAACCTCAACAGCGGAACTTGTATGGACGGATATTTGGAGGTTTCTTGATGCACCGAGCATTTGAGCTTGCTTTCTCGACTGCCTATGCCTTTGTTGGGCAGAGACCGTGTTTTCTCGAGGTGGACCATGTCGACTTCTTAAAGCCGGTAAGTAACTAGGCTATTTGGTGGGTGCATTTCTGAGTAATTAAGCTCGTATCTTCAGACAATCAAGTCGGCATTTCTAATGTAAGAAGTATTGTTCCATGGTTGCGTTTGGTAATTAAGTTTGTGTTCACCTCAAATTATCACCGAAGATGTTCTGTATGACCTGATCATGTTAGCAATTGTGAAGTCTGTTATAGAACTGTAAATTGGTTCTCCCATAACAAGAGAATAACGATGTCAAGTTGTGATTGCACAGGTGGATGTAGGAGACTTTCTTCGATTCAAATCATGTGTCTTGTTTACCCAGCTTGAGAACAAATGGCAGCCCCTGATAAATGTCGAAGTTGTCGCTCATGTGACAAGGCCGGAGCTGCGAAAAAGCGAGGTAATCTCACACTGCCCAGGACAAACTGTTTTGACTGCAGCAGCTATACCTCTAGTCTCTGTACCTCGTTGAAATACTTCCATTCACCATACTACATTGCTAATGGTGTTGTCCAACAAACAGATCTCCAACACATTCCACTTCACCTTCTCAGTCGGCAGCGACGCGCTGAAGAACGGAGTGAACATCCGCAACGTTGTTCCCTCGACCGAAGAAGAGGCACGCCGCATATTAAACCGCATGGATGCAGAGGGTTTGTTCGATTGATCCCTCGGCAGAGTCAGTGGTTCCAGCCATAATTTTAGCAACTTTTTACTAGCCGTATTAACTAGTGGGAGATGTACCCCATGATTTGAACATCAGCCGCGTATGCTGGCAGCCAGACCGGCAGAAGTGTAGCTTTTGGCGTTTCTTTTGGGAAATTATTTGGAGCACATACAGTAGGATACAATAACCCCAACCTCGAGACCCGAAAAAATTGCTTTTTGTGAGGACTCCATCCATTGATTATATATATATATATAATATACACGTACATAATGGCAGGCCCAGTGCGCAATTTCTAATTGATTATGGCATCACGGCATGGCTGCATTGCATGAACTCCCCTTGTTTATTTGCTGAGAAAAAAATGAAAGGCAGTTTCTGCATGTAAAAAAAGATAGAGACCATCAGGTCAGAGGGAAAGAAATGCAGAGATAATTCTCTTGTCAGCATGGGGAGCAAAAGACGAATCCTAGCAGATCCTGAAAGGTGGTGGCTGCAGTAAGTAAATGTAAGTGTGGCTACTGGCTGCTTCTACTTTGATCATGTGATGGTTCTTTTAGGCTGAACTTTTATCATGAGATTCAGAACGGTCAATTTGCCAAAAGATTTGGTCTACTACTGCTAGAGAGTTGATTGATTCTTAGCATGTCTGAATCATCATGTACAAATGCCACTTTCACCTTTGCTGGTAGGCCATTGGCTGCTGGATGATGCTCTTTTTTTTAGGGTTGCTGGATGATCCTTAAGCATGCGGAATCATGTACTACTACGATATAGACTTTGATGATCTACACTTATCTGCTGAAGTTACAAAATACTAGCGATGATTATAGGTTGGGTCCTCTGCATTGCTGCTCTTCTAGACAATAGCTAGGATGCAGATTCCAGGCTGATACATTCGGTATCATGCCTACTGACGGCTACTACTGCGACGATGACGACGAGCTCTCCTCCTCGGAGCTGCTGCTGGACTGCGCCGCGCCGTTGAACCGCGGAGGAACGGCCGCACTCTCCACCTGGCGCGAGGTGCCGAAGCCCCCTGTTGTCGCCGTCCGCTCGTTCATCCTGCTGACGTCCTTGCAGACGCGGTCGAGGACGGCGAGGAAGTCGCGCACCACCATGAAGATCCTCAGCGGGTGGCCTTCCTCCTTGGCGGAGTTGCCGTGGAAGAACTCGGTCGTCTCCCTGACGAGGGAGAGGGCCAGCCCCTCCTGCGCCTGCACCGCCGTGATCTCGGCTTCGGCCTTCTGCAGGAACTCGCCGATGGAGGCGCGGAACCTCTTGCAGCGGTCGTCCGAACCCAGCTGCTGGTTCAGCTGCAGGACGTCGCTGATCTTGCTTACACCAGCTGAGAGCTTCGAGACGCAGCTGGCCAGCGAGTCGGAGTCCATTCCCGCCGCCTTCTTGACGTTGCCGAGCTCACCGCCGAGGCTAGCCACGATCTTGAGACCAACCTTCTTGCACTGGAAATCATCTGCAACAGCGCTCCCCTTGTCTTTCGTTTGGCTCGTGGCTACAATGTTGGCACCCTCGGACTTGGTGATCTCCTCGATGACGAAGTGCAGGAGCGTCGTCTTACCATCTGTGCCCTTCACGTCGACCAACTTGAGGAGCGAGTCGAGCTTGAAGGCGTGCGCGTTCCCGCGGTTCGTGCCGGTGTTCATCCGGTTACCGGTCTTCAGGACGGCATCCAAGATCTTGTGGAACAGCCTGCTGCCCCTGAGCTCTTCACACGCTGCCTGAAATGGCAATGGATGACAGGTTGATAAGTGATTTTTTTCAAATGTATGCAACCAATAATTTGAAGTTTTAAACAAGATTACATGATTGTGCCCAAGGATGTCTATATGATGACAGTAAATGGTAAAGATCACAATGCGATCGAATGATCATAGGAACATGGCACATACGGCGCTTTCGCTCGCCGGGCACACCTTTACAGAAACAAGAGTCCTTTTACTCGATTCAGAGACACTGTCATGGCACGCCTGACCCCTTTTTGTCATCTAAAACTGTTTACAGTACAGGCTAGGACATGATTAGTACCTCGAGGGTTTTGAAGGCGGTCTTGAGGTAATCGACCTCCGAATCGAAGTTGGCGATGTAGAGCATCGCCTCGGCTCTCTTGAACGCGAACGGTATACCGAGCACCGCCTTGAGGAAGCTCTCGGCGGGGCCGAGCTTCGACTGAGCATCCTCCCTGTACTCTCTCAGCTTGAGCTCTTCCTCTCTGGTAGGGGCCATCTTCAGCAGCATCTCCAGCAGCTCGGTTCCGAGGCTCTCTGCCTGGCCTGCACTTACAAGATATGGCAACACAAGCAAAATGTTCATGGAGCCGGGTGATCGGAGAAAGCATTCTCTGAATGCAGGTTCACAAACTGAAATGTGTGTGGGTATTGTGACATCTCTTCTTCTCACCATCAAGCAGGGCCTTGCACACTTCCTCCTTGGTCGCGTCGAGCGCCCGCAGCATGATCGCGATGTTCTGCGATTTCTTGGCGTCGAGCACCTTGTTCTCCTGGTTGAAGGGTGCCCCGTTTGCCTCCTTGAATCCGTTCTTGGGCATCCTCCTCGTCGAGTTGGAGACGAACAATGTCTCGATCATCTCCTCGTTCACTCTGTTTGAGTACAAGCAGGGGAACAAATGTACAGTGTGAGTTTCAGACTGAAATGAATCCATGGCAGCAAAATAAGCTAAAACCAAGTAAGAGAGGTGGGGAGGGCTCACCGGAATGAGCTTGCCTTGAGCTGGTCCCACACCGTCGGCCGGCCGGAGCTCGCCCGGAACTTGTCCCAGTGCAGCGGCTTCAACTTTGGTAGAGCAGCCGCGCCGGCGTCCGCGTCCTTGTCCTCCGACTGCGGCGACTCCTCGGGGTGGACTGCGCCCGCCGAGGCCCTGATCACCGTGGGCGCGGGGCGCTCCGAGAGCCGCCTCGGCAGCCAGCCGCTGCCGTTGCCGGCTCGCGGCAGCAGAGGGGGCGGCATTGGAGGTGCAGGTGCCGCTCGCGCGCCCCCGTTGCCTTTGCTCGGTGGCATTGGCGGTGGAGGTGGCGGCGGCGGCGCTGGCGGTGGAACACCCACCGGCGCCCGGTTGTCCCCTATTATGTCTTCATTGACGGGGCTTGACAGCGGGCTCATCCTTGCCTGCTGCTGGAACTGGCGAGGCAGGGGCGGCATGGGCCGGAGCTCCGGCGAGCTGGTGCTGGAGATGGTGGCGGTGGAGCCCCGGGGGTGCTGGTCGTCGTCGTGGAGCGCGGGCTTGGCCGGCGAAGGCTTAGGCAAGGCCGGCTTTTCATACGCTTCAGGTTCCGGCTCGGGCCGGCCGCGGCGGCGGCGGGCGAGGAGGTAGACGAGCGCGGCGGCCAGCACAGCGGAGGCCACGGCGGCGACGAGGAGGAGGACGGTGAGGAGGCGGTGGGAGGAGAGGAACGCGCGGAGCGGCGCCGGCGCGCTGCGGGGGACCGGCAGGGCGAGGGAGGACATGTTGGCCGGCGCCGTGGGGTTCGGCAGCGAGGAGGACGACGGGTCGCCGCCTGCGCCCGCATCGCCGACGCCGACGGCGGCGGGCGCGGGGTCGGCCACCGTCGGCGGCTGCGGCGGCGCCGCGTCTGGCAGGAACGGGAAGAAGGGCGCGGGGGGCGGCGGCGGCAGCGCCGGCGCGCTCTCGAGAGGGAACAGCGGCTCGTGCAGCCCCCTCCTCCCGCCGTACCCTTGGTGGAAATGGCTGCCGTCGCGGCGGCGATGGAGAGAGGCGGTGGAGGAAGAAGCGAGGAGGAAGAGGAGGTGCAGGAGCGCGAGCAGCAGCCGCCGCCGTGCGGGCATTGGCATCGGCATTGGCGCGTGCAAGCAGACGGCCAACGGCCGGCGCGCGCCCTCGGTCGACGAGACGACGACGACAAGCCCCGCCCGCTCGCTCGCTCGCCACGTACCACCTACCACGCCATCACGCGCGCAAGCTCGGCGGGAGAGACCGAAGCGGGCTGGTCTGAGCTCACGCTGCCCGCCTCGGAGTGAACGCTGGCGTGTGGTGAAGAAGAGAGAGGGGAGCGAGTCAGTGAACGCTTGTGAACGGCCCAGCTAGAGCTAGCTCGCTGTGAAAGCAGGAAGAAGGGAGGGTGGCGGGGGGCATGGGCCGCCTGGGTAGTGGTGCGCTGCCACGCACGGACCGGAGCTGTGTCACTGGTGGGAATGTGTGCTTTGGATGCTTGCGCCTTTTGCTGTGGCACACGGAAACGATGGATGGGGTGCGTGCAACGCATCGCGTCGCGTCGGCGTCGCGTTGCACTGGCGCGTTGCAGTGGCTCGTTGCCTTGCTTTGCCGTGCGCTGCTGCGATGCTGCGCTTTCGAGCTGGTTCCCATGGAGGCGGCCGTCGGTAGTAGTACTACGTGTGACATTCTTTACTCGCCGGTCGAGAGCCTCCGTCCGGACCGGTATCCGATGTTCGATTGATGGAAGATTTTCTATCAGGAACCGATATTTCATAAATACGTGTATCGGCGTTCAGTGCTTCATCGATACTTTGATACGATCAGATACTGAGTAAAAAGTCATTTTCGATACAGAAAGTAGGAAACCAAGGAAGCTCCTGGGTTGATGGCTCCTTGTTGGATCGGCGACTCCTCGGGATTAATGGATGGGTATGGCTATAACTGTGTTCCTTGAGTTGTCGTTTAGAGGTGGAAGAAGGAGCAACCGGCTTCTCTCCCTCTGCTACGTAAGTGAGTGGGGAGAGAAGTGTTTTCATATTTTGTGTCTCTATGCATGTGGCTTGGGATTTTATAGGCCAACCCCCGGCTTACAATATCTCTAACGTATTGGTTGGGGGGACCCGGTTGGCAGCCTCTCTGGCTGGCTAGGGGGACCGCCCGTCGAGCCGTCTCGTCGCTTGTAGGGCCCGTCGGCTACGCGGTCCCATCGCCCACTAGGGCCGCCCAGTCGGCTTCGTGATTGACCCGCGCTGACCTACCGCGGCACGTGCCGCCACAAGTGGTGTCGTCTTGCGCCAGCCAGCCGAGGTCTTCGGTACGGCCGGCAACACTGTAGCCACGCGGGGGCAGGTAATGGAGTGGGTGGAGGCGTGCCGACATTGTTGCCTCACCAGGTCGCGGTCAGCCAAGGTCAGCGGTACGACCGGCTGGACTGTGGCCATGCGCGCCCCAGAGTCAGCGTTCACTATGGCCACGCCGGGACCCATCGTGGGGTCTTGTCTTGTCGTCGTACTTGCGCGCAGAGGGAAGGGACGAGAGATTGTCCGTCCGAAGGTCAGCGGAAGAGCCGGCCTAGAGGCAGTCGGCCGTAGCCGGTCGGGGGTCAGACGGCCGGCTCCTCGACCAGTCGGCCATGAGCCAGCCGACAACGGGCCTGCCGGCCTTGAGGCAGCCGGCCACGGACGAGCCGGTGAAATGGTTTTTCTTAAAACGGGGGGAGAATCCCTTAGCTTTGGCCTACCTAGGGGTAAGGACCCTGTCAGTAATCCCCGAAGCCAGCGGGAGCCCGCGTCTCTCCGACGAGGGGGTGCCGACGGCTTCATTAGGTGGCGCTTGTCTCGCGCAGAGCCGAATGGCCGGTCGTGCCGGGGGCTGCCCCTGACGCCTCGGATCAAGTTGCGCCGCTCCGGGTCCCGCGCCGGCCCGTGGTGCGCCACACGAGACGTAATGATGCCGTGGGACCCGCCCACGGGGGCAGACGGGACGTTGCCTTGGGCCTAGCCTGCTAGGTTGCGGGTGTGGCCTAGTAGGCCTCTGGCCACAGGCCGAGATCCTCTGCGCCCGAATCTCAGCGACCGCGGCCCGAGGCACCCACGATCTCGCGGGTTCCCCGTGGGAGTGGGCGCAGTTAATCCCCACCTCCCCCGGGAGTCGCCCCTTATTTAAAAGGGGGAGGGCGAGGGGCGGAGGCAGTTGCGCTCCCCCTCATCCCGTCGTCTCCTTTCTCCTGCCTTGCTGCTCGCTTCACGCCGCTGTTCTATTTGCACGGTTCGCGCCGCCGCTCCGTTCTCTCGCCACTTCGCGCTGCTCACCGCAAAATATGGCTGACGGCCCCTCCGGCAGCTGGTGCGACTCCGTCGTCATGGAGGATGACATCACATGGCTCCGACGCGCCCGAATTCTGCCGTCGGAGGACCGTGTGATCGCCCATCCGCCGGGTGACGAGGTGCTGCCCGCGCCCCAAGCGGGGGGAATATGTGGTATTCTCCTGGCACTTTCCGCGCGGCTTTGGCCTGCCGGTGAGTCTCTTCTTTCGTCTCTTGATGGATACTTTCGACCTTCAGCCGCACCACCTCGGCCCCAACGCCATTCTGTACCTCGCGAGCTTCGTGACCTTGTGCGAGGGCTACCTCGGGCTGCTCCCCTTCGTCGAGATGTTCAGGAAGCTCTTCTATCTCAAGGCGCTGAAGAACGTCGACGAGTTGTACGCCTGTGAGGGCGTGGCGGTGTGTTCCCGTGGCCCGCAGTTCCCCCGCATCAAGCTCATCGAGTCCGTAAAGAAGTGGAACCGGACGTTCTTCTACGTGAAGAATGCCGACCCGCAACAGGACTACATCCGGTTGCCGGCCTTCACCAACACCCCATCCTCCGAAGTGAACTGGTCGGGGACCGGGACGACCGGAGCCGTGCTCGGGGAGCTGGGCCGGCTCCAGGCCATGAGGAGCGGAGAGTGGCTAGTCGCGTTGGACCTGGTGGCCGCCTTCATCGATCGCCGTTTGCTGCCTCTCCAGCTGAGGCCGCGCCGGATTTGCGACATGTCCGGCCGTCGGGACCCCTGCCGTCTGTCTACCTTCAAGCTGACGCCGACTCGGGTGGCGACGCGGGTGGACTCCATCACCAACTTCAAGTTGACGCCGGAGACTTGGTCCTATGACAAGGAGCCGTACAATCAGCGCAATCCGGCACCCCTGGTACGCCCAAGCGAGGTAACTCTTCTTTTCCTTTGTGTCTTCCAGCCGGTAGCCCAGCTCACACGTCGCGCTAACCGCAACTTTTCATTCGACGGAACACACCGGGCGGCCCGCACCCCCAGATCTTCCAGGCGGAGCGCTCCGAGTCCGACTTTGAGGACTACGAGCTTGGAGGCGGTGTCGAAGAGGAGGTCGACTCCTCGGAAGAGGTCGAGGCGGAGGACACGACGGGCGACCCGGGAGCTGGCGGATCCAGAGCGGCCGGTGAGTTCCCCTTCGGACCCTCAATCAGAGATTGAACTGATGATGATGATGATGTCCGGATCCTGGACAAGCCTCCCCCCACAACTCAGCTGGGGCCACACAGTCGGAGCGAGGAGCGGCCGGCGCGTAGCCAGGCTACCGAGGCCTCCCGTCGGGAGAAGAGGCCGGCTCAGGGGGAACCGGCGTCCCAACCACCAACTCACAAACGGATGAAGGCGGTCGCAACGAAGCCGTCGATATGGGCCAAGCGACCCTTCCCCTTGTTGCCGGGTAAGAAATCTGACTCTTGTGGGTGTTTTTCTCTTTGTAAGTCATGTGTCAGCAGGAGTCTGAGTGTTTGCTCGTTCCAGGGACCCCATCGAGCTCCACGATGTGGAGTCGGCAAACGGACCGATGGAGCCCACCAAACGGCAAGCTCAGGAGCACGCAACCATGCTGCATGAGGAGAAGAGGAGGCTCGCAGAGCTGCGAGCCTCGAAAACAGGGGCGAAGGGGGGAACCTCGCGCTCGAGGGCCTCGAGCGATGGGAGGCGGAGGCGGCCCGCGGATCCCGCGCGGGCGTCGGATTCGGCGGCAGAGTCGACTCGCATGTTGAGACCTCCGTCGAGCGAGGCGCCAGGGCCGGTTGCGGAGACGGTCGTGACTCCGTCCGGGGCGGAAGCGGCTCGACCGGGAGGGGCGGCCCCTGAGCCGGCCCCGGAGGGGGTCCAGCAGGCGGAGCTAGAGGTGATGCTGCCCGTCGTTGAGCCGTAAGCGGTCAACGTGCCGGAGGCCCAAGCGGCGCAGGAGGCGGCACCGGAGGTGCTGTCCAGGGAGGGGAACACACCGGCCGCCACGACCGTCGTGTTGAGCCAGACGGGGGAAGAGGAGGTTGCGCCAGCCGTGGGGCAGCCGGGAACTGATTCCCATGCTCTCATGGTCATCAACCGTCCCCCAGCAACCGACACCGCGGTGGATGCCGGAGCGAGTGGCGGGGTGAGCCGGTCCTGACAGACCATGCTGGATGTGATCCAGGACTGGGAGGCACTGGCTCGCGTCCGAGCCGTCCTGCCTCCGCCGGCCGGCGGCCCGGTCCCGACGCTTGAGGAGTTGGGCAGCATCCTGGCGCGGTGCCGCGAGGAATTGTCCAGGTTCGCGGAGGCGGCCGACAGTGCCCTTCAGCACGCAGAGGTAAACGTTTTTTGCCTTTGTTGAGTTTTCAGTGAGGGCACGCGGCGCACCCACTGGGTGTAGCCCCCGAGATGCGGGCCGGCTGACCGGCTGCTGATAACCCACAAGTATAGGGGATCACAACAGTTTTCGAGGGTAAAGTATTCAACCCAAATTTATTGATTCGACACAAGGGGAGGCAAAGAATATTCTTGAGTATTCGCAGCTGAGTTGTCAATTGAACCACACCTGAAAGACTTAATATCTGCAGCAAAGTATTTAGTAGCAAAGTAGTATGGAAGTAACGGTAACGGTAGCAAAAGTAGGCAATGGACTTCAATAGCAGTTTTGTAGTGATTGTAACAGTAGCAACGGAGAAGTAACTTAGAAAAGCTCAATATGTGTAATGCTCGTAGGCAATGGACCGGTGACGAATAATTATGTCGGATAGGATTCATCATGCAACACTTATAACATAGGGTGACACAGAACTAGCTCCAATTCATCAATGTAATGTAGGCATGTATTCCATATATAGTCATACGTGCTTACGGAAAAGAACTTGCATGACATCTTTTGTCCTACCCTCCCGTGGCAGCGGGGTCCTAATGGAAACTAAGGGATATTAAGGCCTCCTTTTAATAGAGAACCGGACCAAAGCATTACCACTTAGTGAATACATGAACTCGTCAAACTACGGTAATCATCAGAAAGAATCCCAGTTATTGTCACTATAGGGGATGCGGATCATAACTCGTAATAGGTGTCTAGAACTTGCAAGATAGGATCAAGAACACATGTATATTCATGAAAACATAATAGGTTCATATCTGAAATCATGGCACTCGGGCCCTAGTGACAAGCATTAAGCATAGTAAAGTCATAGCAACATCAATCTCAGAACATAGTGGATACTAGGGATCAAACCCTAACAAAACTAACTCGATTACATGATAAATCTCACCCAACCCATCACCGTCCAGCAAGCCTACGATGGGATTACTCACGAATGGCAGAGAGCATCATGGAATTAGTGATGAAGGATTGTTGGTGATGACAATGGTGTCGATTTCCCCTCTCCGGAGCCCAAAACGGACTCCAGATCTAGTCTCCTGAGGAAGAACAGGAGATGGCGGCGGCTCCGTATCATGAAACGCAATGAACTCTTCTCTCTGATTTTTCTCTCCGCGAATAGGGTTATATGGAGCTGGAGAGGAGGTCAGAGGATCCACGAGGGCCTCACAAGCCTGCTAGGCGCGGCCAGGGGGTGGTCGCACCTCGCAGGCTTGTGGCCTGCAGGTGGCCCCCTTCTGGTTGATTCTTGTGCCAATATTTTTTATTAAATCCAAAAATATTCTCCGTAAATTTTCAGGACGATCCGAGAACTTTTATTTCTGCATAAAAATAACACCAAGGCAATTCTACTGAAAACAGGGTCAGTCCGGGTTAGTTCCATTCAAATCATGCAAATTAGAGTCCAAAACAAGGGCAAAAGGGGTTGGAAAAGTGGATACGATGGAGATGTATCAACTCCCCCAAGCTTAACCGATTGCTTATCCTCAAGCAATTCAGTTGATAAACTGAAAGTGATAAAGAAAAACTTTTACAAACTCTCTTTGATCTTGTTGTTGTAAATACGTCTAACTGATATTCAGATTTTCAGCAAAGATCATGGACTAACCATGTTCACAATAACATTTAAGTCTCACATTTACTCATATCAATGACATAATCAACTAGCAAGCAATAATAATAACTCTCGGTTGACAACGCTTTTTCAAAACAATCATGATACAATATGACAAAATGGTATCTCACTAGCCCTTTCTGAGACCGCAAAACATAAATGTAGAGCACCTCTACAGAACAAGGGCTGGCAAGCGCTATGGCTGGAGAACGCGATGGCCCGGATCGAGGTCTGGAAGGCGTCGGCGACTCGAGCTGGTGCGCAGATGGCCCTCCGATTCGTCACATCGTGGTATCATGGTGTCGACCTAGACCGGCTGGCCACCATGCGCGATGTGCCAGAGGTGGAACTGGCTGCCCGTGAAGGTGCCCTTGTCCGCCAGGCCAACAAGCTGGCCTCGTATGTTGACCCGGATGAGCTTCTGCTAGCTCTTGGCAAGGATGGCGAGCCAGTCGCCGAGGACTCCTTCGGCAACCCCCAAGGCCCAAAGGACGAAAAGGTCACCGATGAGAGCACCGCCTCCAGCACCGACGGCAACACGGAGGCCACGGAGGCGGACCCGAAGGCCGCAGCCTCTCTTGAGCGAAACATCAAGTCGGCTGGCGACGCGCCGACGGCCTGAGCGGCCCTGCACACATTCTGCTTGTTTCTTTTGCTACAAAACTCTTGTTTAGGACGCATTTCCGCCCACTGGTGATGTATTGTAATGAACCTCTGGCCTGTGGCCTTTTATCGTTTAACTTATGTGCCATTTAAAATGTATGTGTGCCGGCTCTTTCTTTGCCTTTTGCTTTTCGACTTGTGTTTCACGCCGAGATTCCTTTCGGTTTCTACCCTGCCTACCAGCGAGCCGGGAGCCGGTCGGGGACAGGGACAGGGCATCATCCTTGGGAAAATCAACGGGCTCTTAGAGTCGTCCGGCTAGGGCTAGGTCGAGCCGGCAGTGGCTGGTTTGTTAGAAACAACATGGTCCAGTTGGACCTATCCGGCTGCCACTCATTGGACGTCCTTTGTGTGAGAAGTTCCTTCCTACCCCGTGGTCCCTTCAGCCGGACAACCGGGAGCCGGTCTGTGGCTGGTTGGGGAGGGCAGCGCAGGGTTGCTTGCTTACATTACTTGTCCACCTCGGAGAAGAGCCGGCAAGCCCCCGGGCCAGGGAGCCAGACTCGGGTGTCGTGCTTAGATAATGAGAAACCTTTGAAGGGATCGAAAAGGGGCATGCCCCAGGTGCCGGACTAGGGCCCCCATTGCATTCATAAGCCCAAAAGGGAAAGATACATAGACACACTGGTCTTAGCAGTAAAACGGACGGAGGAGCTCCGTGTTCCGTGGGCGCTCTGTTTCTTCGCTGGAGGCGTCCCTCTTGAGCTTCTGCGGCTTCTGGGCATCTATTAGGTAGTATGCGTTGTTGTGTAACGCCTTGCTGACGATGAACGGGCCCTCCCATGGGCAGGACAACTTCTGCTAGACGACTATTCGTTGGATCCGCCTAAGCACCAAGTCTCCTTCGTGGAAGGAGAGTGGATGGATCCGCTTGCTGTGGTAGTGCCGGAGTATCTGCTGGTAGATGGCCGTCCGGCTCAGAGCCAGCTCGCGTGCTTCTTCGAGTAGGTTGATGTTGTCTTCTGTTGCTTCCTTCACATCCTTCTCCATATACAGGGCAACCCGAGGCGAATCAAATTCGATGTCGGTGGGGATGATTGCCTCGGATCCGTATATGAGAAAGAAAGGGGTGTAGCTGGTCAACCGGTTAGGGGTGGTCCTGAGGCTCCAAAGGAGAGCCGACAACTCTTCGATCTAGCAGCCGGCTGACCTGACCAGCGGTGCCACGAGCCGGGGCTTGATGCCGGCCAGAATCAGGCCGTTCGCCCTCTCAACCTGGCCATTTGACTGTGGGTGGGCAACGGATGCCAAGTCGAGCCGGATACCCTGCTTGGCGCAGAAACGTGCTCGCGCACCCTTGGCGAAGTTCGTGCCATTGTCGATAATGATTTTGTGGGGACGCCGTAGCGGACTGTGATGTCCTCGATGAACCGGACGGCCGTGGGGCCATCCAGCTTCTTGATTGGCCTGGCTTCGATCCACTTGGTGAATTTGTCGACGGCTACCAGTAAATGTGTCATGACACCTTGCGCGGTCTTGAATGGTCCCACCATGTCCAGCCCCCAGACGACAAAGGTCCATGAGAGGGGGATGGTTTGAAGGGTCGTAGCCGGTAGGTGACTCTTCGTGCTGAAGCGTTGGCACCCTTCGCACTTGTCAACCAGCCGCTTGGCCTCCTCCAAAGTGGTTGGCCAGTAGAAACCATGGCGGAATGCCTTGGCCACAAGGGTCCTGGAGGCGGCGTGGTGCCCGCACTCGCCCTAGTGGATGTAGAGGAGGATCTCTTGTCCTTTCTCCGGCTTGACACAGCGTTGGAAAACACCAGTGGTGCTACGATGAACCAGCTCGTGGTTGATGATTCCATAGGCCGGGGCTCGGCGTTGGATCAGCCTTGCCATGGCCTCGTCGGGAGGGAGCTCGCCGCGTAAGAGGTATGCCAGGATGGGCTGGGCCCACGAGGGAGCCGAGACGAGAGCCAGCTCGGGCTCAAGTGGGGCGTTGGAACCGGCAGGAGCCCTCGGGTCTAGGTGACCAGCCCCAGGGACCGGCTCGCCAGTCCCCGGGACCAAGACAGTGGGAGGAGCGTCGATTGCCATCACGACGGTTGCGGTCTCGGAGTCGGCCGCCTCGAACGCGGCCGATTCGATAGCTGGAGTTGGTGGTGCCAGCTGGGCAGCCGGATCTGCCAATGGGCCAGATGTGTTAGCTGGTATGAAGATGGACTCCGATTCGGGGGAGGGCTTGATCGACGGATTGAGCAGTTGTTCGAGGGAGACGCCAGCTGGGATGGCCTGCCGGGTGGAGTGAATCTTTGCCACCATATCGGCCGCCTTGTTGTCCGCTCGGGGGATGTGGTGGAACTCACAACCCTCAAAGGAGCCGGTGAGCTGTTGAAGGAGGTAGTGATAGCTATCCATCTTTGCATCCCTGGCGTCCTATTCGCCAGAGACTTGCTGCACCACGAGGTCGGAGTCACCGAAGCAGAGGACACGCCCTATCCCATTTTCCTTGGCGAGCCGGAGGCCATGGACGAGCGCCTCGTACTCGACCACATTGTTGGAGGCGGTGAAGAGGATTTGGAATGCGTACTTGAGATGGTCTCCCATCAGGGAGGAGAGAATGATGTCGGCTCCCAGCCCAGTCCGCATCTTCGAGCCGTCGAAGTGCATGCGCCAATGTGTGGAGTCTGGGGGAGGCGGCACGAACTCGATTTCCACCCAGTTATTGAGGAAGTCGGCCAACGTCTACGACTTGATGGCGGTGCGCTGCTCGTACCAGATCTCATGGTCAGCGAGGGTGATGGCCCATTTGGCGATCTGACCTGTGGCGTCTCGACCGCTCAAGATTTTGCCGAGCGGGTCCGTGCTCACCATGGTGATGGTGTGCTCCTGGAAGTACTGCTTGACCTTCTTGGCGGCAAAGTATGTGCCATAGCACATCTTCTGGTAGTGGGGGTAGTTCTGTTTGGAGGCAGAGAGGACCTCGCTGAGGTAGTAGATGGGGTGCTGGACTGCCAGTGCTTTGCCCTCCTCTAGCCGCTCCACCACCAGCACGACGCTGATCACGCGGGTGGTGGCGCGATGTATGCGAGTATAGGCTCCTTCTCCGTGGGAGCCGCCAGGACTGGAGCGTTGGAGAGCGCCCGCTTGAGGTTGCGAAACGCCTCGTCCACCTGGTTGGTCCATTCGAACTTGGTCGTCTTCCTCATGAGCTGGTAGAGGGGCATGGCCTTTTCCCCCAGCCGGCTGACAAACCGGCTGAGCGAGGCAAGGCAACTGACAAACTTATGGACATCGCGGAGCTTGGCTGGCTTCTCCATGCGCTCAATGGATTTGACCTTCTCTGGGTTAGCTTCGATGCCGCGAGCAGACACGAAGAAACCCAGGAGCTGGCCGGCCGTCACGCCGAAGACGCACTTCTCCGGGTTGAGCTTGATCTTGTATTCGCGCAAGTTCGCGAATGTCTCCCGGAGATCGTCGAGGAGGCTGAAGTGCTTCTTGGTCTTGACGACGTTGTCGTCAACGTAGACGTGGACGTTCCTGCCTATGTGAGGCAGGGGACACTTCTGCATGCAGCGCTGGAAGGTGGTGCCTGCATTCTTCAGGCCGAAGGACACGGTGATGTAGCAGTACGCCCCGAAGGGGGTGATGAAGGAGGTCTTCAGATGGTTGGCTGGGTCTAGCTTGATCTGGTGGTAGCCAGAGTAGGCGTCCAGGAAGGACAGCAGGTGGCAACCAGCCAGTCCGGATGAAAAACTTCTATGATGAAACCGGCTGTGATCAGCCGGGCAATCTCTTCTCCTATAGTACGCCGCTTCTCCTCAGAGAAACGGCGTAGGGGTTGCTTGACCGGCTTCGCATCTGGCCGTACGTGAAGCTTGTGCTCGGTGAACTTCCTCGGAACACCCAACATGTCCTTGGGAGACCATGCAAAGATGTCCCGATTCTTATGGAGGAAATTGACGAGCTCACTTTCCTATTTGCTGTCGAGGCGGGAGCCGATGGTGACGCACTGCTTGGGGTTGGCCGGGTCAAATGGCACTTGCCTGGTGTCCTTGGACGGCTGGAATGAAGCCTCGCCGACCGACTGGGATGGAGGAACCAGCACGGTCGGCTGGCTAGCGGCGTGAGCCACGAGCCGGTCGAGCTGTCGCTTCTCCTGTGCTTTCTCCACGGCCTCGGCAAGCCGGCTGCCATCGCGCACGCACGCGATTGACATCTTGTAGTCACTGGCGATGGTGATGATGCCCTTGAGGCCCGACATCTTGAGCTTTAGGTAGACATAGTGGGGAACCGCCATGAATTTGACGAGAGCCAGCCGACCCAGCAGTGCGTGGTAAGGTCTATTGAGGTCCACCACCTCGAACCATATCGGTTTGCGGCAGAAATGGCTATGGTCGCCGAAGAGAACGTCGAGCTTGATCTTGCCGATGGGGGTGCAAGACTTTCCCGTCACGATGCCATGGAAGACTATCCGGCTCGCCTGCAGATCTTCTGCCTTGAGCCTCAGTTTAAGCATCGTATTGAGGTAGAGGATGTTGATGTTGCTGCCCCCATTGATCAGCACCCACGAGAAGCGGCATGTGCGCCTCTCGGAGGAGATGGTGGGGTCAAGGACGAGGGCGTAGCTACTGGGGTTCGGCATCACGACCGGGTGGTCAGCCTGGCTCCAGCTAACCGGCTTCTCGGACCGATGCATGAACTGGGTAGTCGCGGGCATGATGGCATTCACCTCGCGGTGGAGATGGTGCTGAGCGTGCTTGTCCGTCTCTTCACTGGGGAAGACGACGTAGGAACCGTCTTGGTTGGGGAATTGGTCGAGCAAGCGACCGTCGTTCTGGGCCGAAGCCGGAGCCGGCGTCAGTGCGTGGAGAGGCGGCGCGGGAGGAGCCGGAAGGCCGTCCCCCCGGGCCAGTCGTTGTGAGAAGCTGCACTACTGGAGCGTGTGCGTGCAGGGTTTGGCCCTGGAATGATTATTGCAGGGGAGGTCGAGCATCTGCTCGAACGTGAGCTTGGGATGCCAAGCAGCCTTGTCGGTGCACTGACACTAACCGAAAGACTGGGCAGCCGGCTGCTCTTCATCAATAGTGGCGACCTACCGGCTCCCGTAGCGGGAGTTGGGCTGGTCGGCCTTGCGCTTGTTGCTCTGTGGCTGCCGGTTGTCGGCAGCCGGTAGCGACGCAGCCAGCGGCGGAGCCGCCTTGGCGGGCGTGCTGCCCTTGACCCAGATCGCGGAGCCGGCTATGGTGTACTTGTCCACCTTGGCCATGAGATCTGCCAGCATAGCCGGCTCGGAGGACAGGAGCTTGTGCTTGAGGTAGGTGTCGTAGCGACAACCTTCGATGAAGTTCTGGAAGGCCTGTACCTCGTGGACTCCCTCGCAGGAGTTGCGGAGCTCGGTCCATCGGGTGAGGTAGTCGTGGAGGGCCTCATACGGGCCCTGAACGCACATGGCCACTCGTGGGGAGGTGTCGGTGAAGTTGTGGATGAATGCCTCTTTAAAGTCTGTCCAGGTGTTGATGCTGCCGGCTGCTATGCTGTTCAGCCAGGTGCGGGCCCAACCAATCAGCATCAGAGGTACGTAGCGGATGACAACGCGCTTGTTCCCCGTGGCGATGCCGACTACGGTGGTGTAGTCGATCAGCCACTCCTCAGGCTTGGCGGCCCCGTTGTACTTTGGGGTGTCGCGCGGAAGTGTGAAGCTAGGTGGGAACGGCTCATTGCTGATTCGGGGGCCAAAGCACGCCGGACCAATCGAGCCCCCCTCCTCGAGGAGAGACGACTTTGCCAGCCGATCGATGCGGAGAAGTGTGTCGTTCTCGCTGTGGGGGACTGATATGTCTCCAATGTATGTATAAGTTATGAAGTATTCATGCCATGTTCACAATAATTCTATATGATTTTTGTATGATTTTATTAGAACTAACCCAGACTGACGTTGTTTTCAGAAGAACTACCATGGTGTCGTTTTTTGTGTAGAAATAAAAGTTCTCGGAATGGGCTGAAAATTTAGTATGATTTTTTTGGACCAAAAGAGACCCCCGAAGCATTGGAGTTGGCCAGAAGAGCCACGAGGAGGTCACATGCCTACCAGGCACGCCCAACCCCCCTGGTCGCGCCTAGCAGGCTTGTCACCGCCTCGTGGCCCCCCTTGACGTGAGACCGGCGCCAAAAATTCCTATAAATACCCAAACATCCGAAAAGAAACCTAGATCGGGAGTTCCACCGCCGCAAACCCCCAGAGCCACAAAAAACCAACCGGGAGCCCATTCCGGCACCCTGCCAGAGGGGGTAACCATCACCGAAGGCCATCTTCATCATCTCGGCGGTCTCCATGATGAGGAGGGAGTAGTTCACCCTCGGGGCTAAGGGTATGTACTAGTAGCTATGTGTTTGATCTCTCTCTCTCTCTGTGTGTGTGTGTGTGTGTGTGTCTCATGTTCTTGAGATGGCATGATCTTGATGTACCACGAGCTCTATTGATATAGATTTATCACATGGAGTTTTGCCCTCTCTATCTTGTTGTGATGAATTGAGTTTTCCCTTTGAAGTTTTCTTCTCGGATTGAATCTTTAAGGATTTGAGAACACTTGATGTATGTCTTGCGATGGGATATCCGTGGTGGCAATGGGATGTTCTATTGATCCACTTGATGTATGTTTTGGTGATCAACTTGTGGGTTCCGTGACCTTGGGAATCTATGCATATGGGTTGGCACATGTTTTGTCTTGACTTTCTGGTAAAAACTTTGGGGCACTCTTTGAAGTTCTTTGTGTTGGATTGAACATGATGAATCTGAAATTATGTGATGCATATCGTATAATGAAGCCCATGGGTACTTGTGGTGACATTGGAGTATCTAGGTGACATTAGGGTTTTGGTTGATGTGTATCCTAATGTGTTATTTTAGTACGAACTCTAGGGCTGTCCGTGACACTTATAGGGATAGCTCATAAGATTGATTAGAAAAGATAACTTTGAGGTGGTTTCGTACCCTACAATAATTTCTTCGTTAGTTCTTCGCTATTTGTGACTTTGGAGTGAACTCTTTGTCGCATGAGAGGTATTTACATATGATTCAACTATGCTAATATTGTTGAGAGAAAGTGCACTAGTGAAAGTATGGACCCTGGGCCTTGTTTTCAAGCATTTATACAATGTTTTCCTCGCTATTTACTATTTGTGACCTTGATATTTTTATATTTTCAGATTACAAAAACCTACATCTACCATCCATATTGCACTTGTATCACCATCTCTTCGCCGAACTAGTGCACCTATAAAATTTACCATTGTATTGGGTGTGTTGGGGACACAAGAGACTATTTGTTATTTGGTTGCAGGGTTGTTTGAGAGAGACCATCTTCATCCTACACCTCCCACGGATTAATAAACCTTAGGTCATCCATTTGAGGGAAAACTGCCACCGCCCTACAAAACTATGTGCTTGGAGGCCCAACACGAGTCTACAAGAAGAAGGTTGTGTAGTAGACATCAATCTCTTTTCTGGCGCTGTTGCCGGGGAGGTGAGTGCTTGAAGGTATATATTTAGATCTCGCAATTGAATCTTTTAGTTTCTTGTTTTCACTAGTTTTGTTTTATAAAATAAAACTACAAAAAAATGGAATTGAGGTTGCCTCATATGCTTCATCTTTTTAATGTCTTTCGTGAAAATGATGGAAAGGAAAATTGTGCTCAAGTATTAGAAGAAGAAGTTATTAAAATGTTTGGCACTAAATCTTTGAGTGATGAGCATGATTTCAATATTGTTAGTATGAATTCTCTGAATATTCATGATGCTAATGATATGCAAAGCAACAAGCTTGGGGATGCTATGTTTGATGAATATGCTATTTTTAGTCCCCCAAGTTTTGATGAGCAAAACTATTATGATTATGGCATGCCTCCTATATATGATGATTATGATGATGACATGTATGCTATAAAGAGTGATAGTAACAATGAAACTTGTCATCATGATTTTAATATTGAATGTGGTTATGTCAATCAAGTATCTCATGATAGTTATTTTGTTGAGTTTGCTCTCACTACCATGAATGAGAAGAAAATTGCTTATGTGGAGAGTGACAAATTTTCTATGCTTGTGGATCATGAAAATAATGCTTTATGTTCTAGTTATATTGTGGAATTCCTTCATGATGCTACTGAAAATTATTATGAGGGAGGAACATATGCTTGTAGGAATTGCAATAATATCAAGTTTCCTCTCTATGTGTTCAAAGTTTTGAAGTTATACTTGTTTTGCCTTCCTATGCTAGTTGATTCTTGCTTCCATAAATTGTTTGATAACCAAATTCCTATGCATAGGAAGTGGGTTAGACTGAAATGTGCTTGTCATGAGATTCATGATGCTCTTTTGCATGTTTCAATTATTATTCCTATGTGAGCATCATTGAAATCATCATGCCTAGCTAAACGTCATTAAAGAAAAGCGCTTGTTGGGAGACAACCCAAGACTTTTACTTTATGTTTTGATGTGCTCACATGATTAAGATACTCTAGTAATCATGTTTTGTGTCTTTTATTTCAATAAAGTGCCAAGTAAAGCCTTTGAGATAGTGTGGATACTTGCTTGTTTGATTCTATGCAAAAACAGAAAGTTTTGCGTCTACTATATGAATTAACAGATTTTACCGGAGCGTAAAAAAACTCTGAAATTTTACAAAACATTTATATGCAAATTCCTTGAGTTTCCTAATTTTTCAGAATTTTTAGAGTCAGGGAAGTATGGTGATCATTCAGATCTTTAGAGACTGTTATGTTTTTGACAGATTCTGTTTTGCATGCATAGTTTGCTTATTTCAAGTGTTCCTATAGCTTATATTGAGTAATATAAATTGTGGGAATGATGGAATACAATATTTATAATGTGGGAATAATTATGAATCTTGTCTTGACAGTACCTAAGTGAATGATATATCTTTACTACACTAACCCTTCTCAGAAAGTTCCGTTAAGTTTTGTGTGATTGATGTATTCAAGTTTTGGGTGAGATACCGATATGAGGAGAATAAGGAGTGACAAGAACCTGAGATTGGGTATTCCCATGGAAATCCCAAGGTAATATTCAAGAAAGACTCAAGCGTCTAAGCTTGGGGATGCCCCGGAAGGCATCCCCTCTTTCGTCTTCAACACTTATTGGTATATCTCACTTGGAGCTATGTTTTTATTTGTCATATAATATGAGTTTTGCTTGGAGCATCATTTTATTTCGTTGTTCACTGTTAGTTTTTATTTACAATCTTGTTTTTCAATATAAAGTTCCAAGAATTGCCTTTAGGATGCTTGCATTGCATGTTTTGATGTGTGCTGTGTAAAAACAGAAGCTTCTGCTGTACTATTTGAATTTTCATATTTTACTCGAACGTGGAAAGTTTCTGAAATTTTTACACAGTGTTTTCAGATAAATTTATAGCATGTCATAAATATTCATAATTGTTTGAATTACATAAGTACACAGTTTTCATAAATTGCTACAGACTGTTCTGTTTGGACAGATTGCTGTCATGGTTTTGTTATCTACTTGTCTTATAGTTTCCATAGCCTATATTGGTAGATATAAATTTTGGAAATGATAGTATACAGTACCTAATGTTTGAAAATTTTTGTGCAACTTGTATTGGCAGTACATAAAGAGTTGATTTATTATTATGTATACTAACCTATCTCACGAGTTCTTTTCGAGTTTTGTGTGGATGAAGTTTTTGAGAATAGGTGAAAACATGATATGAGAGAATTGAACGAGATGCAAAAGCTCAAGCTTGGGTATGCCCAAGGCACCCCAAGTAAATGTTTCAAGAAGTCTCAATCAACTAAGCTTGGGGATGCTACGCATCCCATCTCTCTTCATCAACAATTACCGGTTAGCCTATGTTGAGCCTAAATTTTAATTCGTTCACAAGATGTGTGCTATTCTTGGAGTGCTATTTTTATTTTTCTTTCTGTTTAAATAAAATATTCAGATCTGAAAATCTTTATTGAGAGAGAGAGAGATAAAGTGCTCACATAGCTACTTAATTGTTTGACTATTCATTGATCTTCACTTATATCTTTTGGAGTAGTTTTGTCACTTACTCTCGTGCTTCACTTATATCCTATGAGTAAATGGTTGAATGAATTGAATATCATAAATATGAAATTATCTATGTTTTATATGATTATCCCATGGGTAGTAATGACTTCATATATAAGAAGTATAGGTGGTAAAATTTATTGAAAGTTAGCAAACACCGCATTGGTCACTTGAACCATTCATGAAAGAATATTGTAGGAAGAGAGATTTAACATATAAATATACTATCTTGGACATCTTCTATGATTGTGAATACCCATTAATTATTTTCAAACTTGAGCAAATTAGTTTAAGTTGGACAAGGAAGAGAATGTAATGAGTCATGTTTGGGTATATTTGTGTAGAAGTTATATTGTTATGGATCCTCCAACATGTGGTGCTTGCTTCCACCTCATATTAGCCAAAACTTCCGCACCAAGTAGAAATACTACTTGTGCACCCGAACACCCTTAAACCCAAAGTTGTTCCATATGAGTCCACCGTACCTACCTATATGTAGTATTGACCTGTCGTTCCATGCATGTGCCAAACTCCAAACCTTCAAATATTATTCTGTTTGTATGCCCAAATCGCTCATATAATGACTAGGGGCTGTCAGTATCTTCCATGCTAGGTGGGTTATTCTCACGATATGTGTTGATTCACTATCATTCACGAGAAAGTGTCTGGTAATAGGGATTCCCAGTCCCGAAATCAAAGAAAAAATGCAAATAATTAAACAAAACTCCCCAAGAATGTTGTTGGTATGGACTGTACTCGTGGATTCGGCTCGCCATGGAGTGTGATTGATTGGTGGAGGGGGAGTAAAAACTTTACCATTCTGTTTGGGAACCGCCTATAATGTATCTAGCATGGAAGATACCGAGATCTCTCGGTTGTTATGGTGACAATGAAAGCATACCACCCAAAATTATTATTCATGTCTGTTTTAAAAGCTCGAGCTCTCGCACCTCTGCAAATGAATGCTTCCATTTGTGAAGGGCCTATCTTTTACTTTCGTGTACTTACCTTTATGCAAGAGTCATGGTGATCTTCACCACTTCCTATATTTTGCCTTTTTCTCTTGGCAAGCGTCATGTTTTGGGGAAAGATCCAAGCATATATGGCCATTCAAATATATTTGATCATGAATTATTATTGTTGACAATTATCTATATGATAAATAAGTTGGGAGGCGAAACTTTAAGGCCCTATCTTTCTTTGTGTTTGATGGATGCCATTTGCTCTAAAAATATGCTTTGAGTGTTAGCAATCATGGAAGACTATATGATAGCTGAGTATATGGAATTTGCTAAATCAAAGCTCTTACATAGACCCTTCCTAGAAATAAGGTGAATTGCAATTGTTTGGTGACTCAAAGCATAGTTTGTTAGTCTATACTTTAACTTGTGGATAGCTTGTTATTTCATCATGAGAAGGTTTATGAGATGAGCCGCTGTTTATGATATATAATGATGCTAGAAAAAGTGTTTGGAACTATCATTGATCAAATTTATGCACTATGCTAGCATTCACACTTCATAAATTATTTCTTTTATCATTTACCTACTCAAGGACGAGCAGGAATTAAGCTTGGGGATGGTGACATATCCAACGTATCTATAATTTATGAAGTATTCATGCCATGTTTACAATATTTCTATATGATTTTGTTATGATTTTATTAGAACTAACCTGGACTGACGCTGTCAACAGAACTACCATGGTGTCGTTTTTTGTGCAGAAATAAAAGTTCTCGGAATGGGCTGAAAATTTAGTATGATTTTTTTTGGACAAAAAGAGACCCCCGAAGCATTAGAGTTGGGCCAGAAGAGGCATGAGGAGATCACAAGCCTGCCATCCATATTGCACTTGTATGACCATCTCTTCGTCGAACTAGTGCACCTATACAATTTACCATTGTATTGGGTGTGTCGGGGATATAAGAGACTCTTTGTTATTTGGTTGCAGGGTTGTTTGAGAGAGAGCATCTTCATCCTACACCTCCCGCGGATTGATAAACCTTAGGTCATCCACTTGAGGGCAAATTGCCACCGTCCTACAAAACTCTGCGCTTGGAGGCCCAACACGAGTCTACAAGAAGAAGGTTGTGTAGTAGACATCAGGGACCCGTGGTCTGAGTCGGGCTGCAAGGTCAGGGCGGACGGCCGGCGGGACAGACCGTGCCAGCTCCTGTCATGGGGGCGGAGTGTGCCCGTGGCTGTGTCGGCTGTCGCCAGACGGCGCCTCGTTGCGGCAGTTGCTGCCAGCTGGGTTGTTGCTGTGCCGGCTGTTCATAGCCGGCTGCTCATTCCCGGGCAGCTAAGAACGCCGAACGTTGCTTCCCTTGACCTGTCGGCCGAAGACGCGAGGGGAGCAGGAGTGCTGAGCCGGCTGACGGCCAGGAGCCCCAACGCCCTCGCCCTCAGGACGAGGAACCTCGAAGACGGCTCCGTCGAGGGTGAGCAGGAGTTGCTACGCGTTGGCGCTGTCGATGAGATCTTTGATGTGCCGCTCGCGTGAGGCATTCTCTTTGTGTTCCAAGGTAGCCAGATCCTTGTAGGCTACCTTAGCGGCCCGCAGGTTGGTCGTGGGGGTGCATAGATGGGCAGGTTGCCGCCGAGGATTTCTGCGACCACGCGGCCACGGTCACGCACATCCCCACGCCGGTTGGGCACGGTGCCAGCCAGGGTGAGACCGTACGCAGAGATGTACTCCCACTGAGCGGCCTCCATCCGGCGGCCCTCGGCTATGAGGGCGCTTGCATCTTCGAACAGCAGGCGGCGGGCTGCCTCCAGTTCGGCTGTGATGGCATCTGGGTTCACCATCAGATCGATGGGGGTGCTCAGACCCTGAAGGGTAGCACCGATCGGGTCTGAGGTGCTGCCGCAGGCAGCGGCCGCATTGGCCTCGGCCAGAGGAGGTGGAGGAAGTGGTGATCATCACCCCCACGCGGACGTGGGATCCATGGGACACGCCCGTAGTGAGTGCGCTACAGATGTGGGCGGGTCGGTTCAGTTGAGCACCTGGCTAGGGTACTCGTCGACCGCTGGCTCGTCGGCGAGACTCAACTTGCCGAAGCGCTCGGTGAGCGCGGCGATGTCGAGCGCGAGGTTGTTGCCAAGGCACTCATCGAAAAGGCCGACAGCGTCGCCTGTAGGGCGTGTCGAAGCAAGCCCACAAGCATGCAGTTCCTCCTGGACGTGGGACGACCGAGGGAGGTGGTGAAGGGTCCCGCCCGGAGCGTGACTCCTGCCGGCGCCGCGTACGGCCGCATGGTGGGCGCCAACTGTCATCGTTTTGTCACGATAGATGCCATGGGTAGGCTTATCGAAGGTGGTTGGGGCCGGAGGACGCCAACGGGCTCCGGGAGCGGGATTAGGCACAAGCGGTGGCGGGCACACGATGTGCCCAGGTTTGGGGCCCTCCATGGGATGTAACACCCCTAGTCCTGGTTGTTCTAGGTTGATGGATGGGTATGGCTACAATAGTGCTCCTTGAGCCGTTGTATAGAGGTGGAAGAAGGAGCAGCCGGCTCCTCTCCCGCTGCTACGTAAGTGAGTGGTGGGAGAAGTGTTCCCGCGTTTTGTGTCTCTCTATGCATGGGTGACTCGTGTTTTTTTATAGGCAAACCCCCCAACTTACAATATCTTTAAAGTATTGGTTAGGGGAACCTGGCTGGCAGCCTCTCCGGCTAGCCAGGGTGACCGCCCGTCGAGCCGTCTCGTCGCTTGTAGGGCCCGCCGGCTGCGCGGTCCCATCACCCACTAGTGCCCGTGAAAGGATTGAGATGGACCTAGAGGGGGGGGTGAATAGGTACAATTACAAATTTTAATTGTTACTTAGCAATTTTTAGGCAATAATGCGGAATATGAAAGTGAACCTAACAATTGCAAGTATGATGCTAAGAGTTAAGCAAGGTTAACAAGTACCACAAGTATATGAGTAAGCAAGCACAATAATATATAAGTAAAGACTAAGAGACAAATAACCACAAGCAGGGAGTTAGGGTTAGGAATAACCGCAACTTCGAGAGACGAGGATGTATGCCGATGTTCACTTCCTTGGAGGGAAGCTACGTCACCGTTTAGAGAGGTGGATGTTACCATGAAGGCACACCAACGCCACGAAGGCTCACCCTATTCTCTCCTTGAGATATCACCATGAAGGCGATTCCAAACCACTAGTGGTAGACCTTGGGGTGGTCTCCAAACCCTCACAAACTTTCCGGGGGTAATCACAATGAAAGATTCCTCGTCGGAGAACTCCTACCGCCTAGGAGTCTCCAACCTCCAAAAGTAACAAGATGCACCATGATAGACAAGGGGGAATCAACTTTTGATTTGTTCAATGTGTAGATCAAGCACTCCTCCTTCACTCCTCAAAAGATCAAGAGGTTTAGTTGGCTAAGGAGGAAGAACTCCAAGAAATCGAGGTCTGAAAATGGTGAAGAGAGAATGGAGTCGTTAGCATCTTCGTGGGGAAGAAGAAGACTATTTAGAGGTGGGGATGGAATCCAGCCATTGGGGCCAGATTCCTGTGAGGACCGGAAGTTCCGTCCAAGCCCAGAGGTTCCGGACACCGGAAGTTCCGGCCAAGTTTCGGGCAGGTTTCGGGCTACATATAGAGTTTGCATCTTCTATGGAAAATCCCAGAAGCTGCCACAACAGGGACGGAAGTTCTGATGCCTGGAAGTTCTGGCCAGCATGGAAGTTTCGGGGAACGAAAGTTCCGGACAGGGCCCGGCAAGGTTCCGGCTACACAGAGAGATTGCACATAGAGCAGTTTCTCTGGGTGCCCCGAAAGCTTCCCGGACCTTCTGGTCCCCAGAAGTTCCGGCGGTCCCAGAAATTCCGGCTTCGGCACAAACATTGCGTCGTATAAAAATGGACCAATGATGAAGTTGATTTTGCCAGATCATATGTGTGTGTGAAGTTGATTCCCATATGTTTTTCATGATGCACCCCCTCTTAATAGTGAGGCTGCCCTAGAGACTCAAGAAAGAAAAGATAACAATATGGCAATCCACTTTTTCCTTTTCCACATAGAGGGATAATAACCATCCATGCTTCACTTCAGTTTTGACGGTGCTGTTTATACTAGAGCATGTGGTTAGAAACACAAATGAAATTGTCATAGATGTCAAAAAGTGTTAAGGGTAATAATGCACTTTCAGCCCGCGAGTCGGCCCCATGATTGGCCTGCGCTTGCCTGCTGCGGCATGGGCCGCCACAAGTGGTGTCGCCTTGCGCCAGCCTACCGGGGTCTCCGGTACGACCGGAAACACTGGAGTCA
Source organism: Hordeum marinum (assembly GCA_022496015.1). Taxonomy (NCBI): domain Eukaryota; kingdom Viridiplantae; phylum Streptophyta; class Magnoliopsida; order Poales; family Poaceae; genus Hordeum; species Hordeum marinum. The sequence continues at coordinate 366,614,020 of CM039676.1, read as the reverse complement.
CTCGAGGGCAGGTACTGGAGTGGGTGGAGGCGTGCTGACACTGTTGCCTTGCCAGGTCGCGGTCACCCAAGGTCAGCAGTACAACCTGCTAGACTGTAGCCATGCGCGCCCCTGAGTCAGCGGTCACTATGGCCACGCCGGGAGCCATCGTGGGGGTCTTTTCTTGTCGCCGTACTTGCGCTCAGAGGGAAGCGACGGGAGCTTGTCTGTCCGAAGGTCAGCGAAACAGCCAGCCTGGAGGCAGCTGGACGTAGGCCAACCGGGGGTCAGACGGCCGGCTCCTTGACCAGCCGGCCATGAGCCAGCCGGCAACGGGCCTGCCGGCCATCCGCCAACCGGCCTTGAGCCAGCCGGCGGCCTACCAGCCGGCCACGGACGAGCCGGCGACATGGTTTTTCTTGAAACGAGGGGGAACCCCTTAGCTTTGGCTTACCTGGGGGTAATAACCCCGTCACCTTTGATGATAGTAAGATTTTTTTAATGAGAAACAAGGAGGCATGGAAGCAATTAAGCAATGAGTGGGTGGTATTTTGATCTCGTATCACACATTTTAATATGTTAATTTTTATTACATCACTAGTAGAAAACAGGGAACTAGTCCCGGTTCCAGAGGGCCTTTAGTCCCGGTACTAGAACCGGGACTAATACCCAAAACCTTTAGTCCTGGTTTGCTTACGAACCGGGACCATAGGGGCCCCACATGGCCGCTGCGAGGCACCCAGGAAGGAGTACATTTAGTCCCGATTGGTAACACCATCCGGAACCAAAAGGCTGCCATGCGTCAGGCGCTGTTTTTTTTTGGAAGGTGGTTTAGATGTTTTGGAGGGTTAATTTAGGGGTTTCATATTGTGTTAGCTAGCTAACAGAGAGAAGTGGCATCTCTTTCTCCATGCTTGGTCGACGCTTTGTCCTCACTCATGCGCACCCGGGACCAACTTCCCGATCGGTCACCCATCCTAGAACTACTCCAAGCCAAGCGCGCTTAACCTGGGAGTTCTGTTCGAATGGGCTCCCGGAAAAGAAGGAATTCCTTATTGATATGAGTAGTCTATCAATCCTAATAAGCCCGACTATCACATACACCACCACTCAGAGGAACCGACGTCCTCGTCGGGTCACAGGAACGTTCCCTCTTGGCACAAATGTCTGTGCTTCCAGTCCGATACATGTGTCATTCCGTGTGCCACGACGGGTCACCAACTTCATGAACAACATGACCGCGCACCTGCTGGCAAACATCCGTGTAACTGCAAGGGTCGGCTCTGATACCAACTTGTAATGCTCCGGACACACTCGCTAGTAGTCGTTACTCCTGGCAGGATCTAGACTGGCCTCACAGATCAATACTAGTATTTTCTACGCACTTTGTCCTCACTCATGCGCACCCGGGACCAACTTCCCGATCGGTCACCCATCCTAGAACTACTCCAAGCCAAGCATGCTTAATCTGGGAGTTCTGTTCGAATGGGCTCCCGGGAAAGAAGGAATTCCTTATTGATATTAGTAGTCTATCAACCCTAATAAGCCAGGCTATCACATATACATATAGAGAGAACTCGACGCTAGCTAATAAGAAAATGAAGGAAACCATTAATTACACAAGATCTAACAACTCATCATCATCATCTTAATCATACAAAGTTAAATTCTCATAAAACAAAAAAAAGATAAAATGACATAGTCCTCCCTCATAGGACCTAGTCCTCCCTCATAAAGTAAAATGACATAAAAAAGAATAACACCTATGTCTCCATGATGAATCAAAGAGATCCAATGGTCTCCAACTTGTGGCTTGCGATCCTTCTTTATTTGTTCCCATGCTTCAATTTGGAGTTGTCTTGATGGTTTGCGCTCAGTCGAGTATGCAAAAGAGAACTCGGGATGGAAGGGGCTTTTAATTGTCATATTACCTTTGGGTTGCATCAATGGTGGCACAAGTTGATATGTCAATTTCTGTTGAAAACATAATAGTAGCCTAGTTAGCAATGTAATCAATACCATTTACGCAACAGTACTAGTGTACTTAAATTAGCAACTCTTACCAAGATATTTTGGCGAATGTCATCCGCCCTCAACCTATGCACTAATGTCCTGTAAAATGTATAATTTGGGCCAGTTTCCAAATTATACGGGAAGATCTCCCTACCAACTAGGACACCAATAACAAAGTTGATAAGATCATCCTTCTCTTCCCAAGTTAGATGAGATCCATAAGTGTAGTGTGTCGTGTCGATTATGTTCTGTGTTTCACTCGAAGAAACGAAATAAGTTGTAAATTATAAATTAATAAATTTAGTACGGATGAACACCAAATATTTTTAAATATAGAATGCAAATTACTTGACAAATATGCATGGTTGACAAATTCACATGGAGGTAAAACATGAAGCATATCGACATCCACCCAAATGTCGATATTTCCTTCAATATGATCTTCAGGACGAAGATCGATGGTTATTTCCATATCCTCCTAAAATCCATATGCCTTGCAAAGAGCTTCCCAATTTGAGCATCCTAATTCTGTGTTATTAGGTGCATAGATTGGCGTTGTTGCGAGACCCCATGGCCACCCAAGACCACCATCACCATCGGCCTCGGAAACCCTCCACTTGGATCCTGTCGCCCTGCCGTAGATTCACATCCGTCGTTGCTGTTCGAAGCCTAATAGCCGACCCCGTTGGGCGCCTGTTTCGGATTTGGTGAGGACCATGGAACTGCCACCGTGCAAGCCTCTCTACCTTGCCAGCGTCTACGCCGTTGCTTTGGTCGATGGACGACGGGGATGTGCTGCAGGAGGCCCGGAGGTGGCCGGTGGTGAGCTCCTAGTCGGAGCAAAATTGATGAAGCGACTCGTGGCAAAGTAGCGCTAGGAGTGAGAAGTCTCCGGCGTGGAGGGCTTCAGGGGCGGCGCAACGGTGCGGTGGTGGTCAGACGCGGTTGTGCATAGAAGACGCGGTTGACTGATGCGAAGGTCCTAGCCTCCCGTCGACCAGAGGGGGACAACCATGGGCATGGAGGCAACAACATGGGCCGATGGGCTAGCAGGGGCGGCGGCCCGGATCCGGTGGTCCATAGGAAAACATGAAGGGAGCGGGCGAACGAGGGTGCATGGGCGGTGGTGTTTCGCCGTCGACGGTGGACCGACAACGACACACGAAACAAGACGAGGACGATGACATTGGTCAAATATCGTCGTTGACTAGTGCCACATCAGCAACGGGTGGAGACAAACCAGCCACGAAGGTGTTTTGTTCGGTTTGGATTTGTTTGGGGGTTAGAAGAAGCAGAAAAATATATCAGGGGGTTAACATGAACCACCCACTTCATCTAGGGTAGCAAAATAGACTTTTTCTAAATTCTATAACTAGAACAAAATATTTGTGACCGATTGAATTGGGTTTCTCCTGTCGACTAGATATTTCCCGAGATGAAAACTCTTCTGCTGTTACAGCATATTCAACATCAACCATGTAATAGGGCACAAAAAAAGTTTTAGGGCATAATAAAGTGCGTTCTAGGGCACTTGGAAATTTCTTGTCCAATAGTAGCCCTATAATAGAGTGCCACTGCTCCAACAACTACCCTAAAATAGGACACTTGATCACATCTTTTGCTCCAAAATTGCATGCACACACATATACTATGGATATAATTGAACTTTGCTAGACACAAATGTGCATGTAAATTGAACATCAAATCCACATATTTAACTTCAAATCCATATATCAAATTCAAATGTAAACCACCCATCATAGTGCATCGCAAGCACAAATAAAAGTGCATAGAAACATAGCCTCTCAACTGTCATCACTTCTATTGTCACATATGCTTGCATTCTCTTCATGACTTGCATTGACCTAATTGTCACCATCATTCTCTTTTTTCATCATCTATGTCTCCTCATATGTCACCACCCATGCCACCTCCCATGTCAGCACCCAGAGCACTGATGTCTACTAAGCAACTTTATTCTTGTAGACTTTGTTAGGACTTCAAGCGCAGAGTTTTGGAGTCAGTAGCAAATTTCTCTCAACTAGATGACCTAAGATTTATCAATCTGTGGGAGGTGTAGGATGAAGATGGTCTCTCTCAAACAATCCTACAACCAAATACAAATAGTCTCTTGTGTCCCCAACACATCCAATACAATGGTCAGTTATATAGGTGCACTAGTTGAGTGAAGATATGATGATAGACGTGTAATATGGATGATAGATATAGGGTTTTGTAATCTAAACAATTAGAAACAGCAAGATAGCAAGTAACAAAAGGGAGTAAAACAATGTCTCAATGCAAAGAAATATGGCCTAGGGTTCATACTTTTGCTAGTGCAATCTGTCAACATCATTAACATAATTGAATGGGAAAATTGCATTTTTATCGCTAGTTGGTTCCTGCCCACGGATATTGCCCTTACCTTTCGAGCGTGCTCAATTTTTCCCTAACCTTTTCCTTGGAAATCGTCCGGATGCCCTTCCATCATGGCTCCATACGGTCAATGATGTTTGACCACGTCAGAGTGTCGTTTTGGACATATTTGCCCCTATTTGGATATCCCCAGTCAACAATGATTAGTCAACAGGAGGGTTGGAGGTCCACATGTCATTGAAACAGGATGGTTGGAGGTCCACATGGTTATGGGCAATTAACCCCGCTGATTAAACCTAAACTACCTCCTAAACTAATCACGCCTAGCAAAAAACATGACAATGACACGACACCGGCTCGGGTATGGCCACCGCCGCACGACCAGTCGTGGGAGCTTGCCGGAGCTCGATGTGTGGGCGTGGAATCTCGTGCGTTGGGGCCGCATGGGATCCACAGGGTGCACACATGGCACGGACGGTGAGGTGTCACCGGAGCCACCTCCGAGCGCAGCCAGCGAGGTGCTACTGGAACTCGGCGTGTGACCGAAAATCTTCGCGCGAGGCTGCCGGGAGGAGCATGGGAATTGTGGGTCGCACGCGTATCCCAGCCAGTGAACCTTAGGGGTACGCACGCGTGCACAACCAGGAGAGGGAGCTCACCCGAGCGTGGCATGCAGGCACGTTGGTCATACGCGTGGCCAACGGCTTCCCCGAGCCCCAATAAGATGTCTAAGAGGTTCGCAATCACTCCATGGGCATCTCCTTCAAGGGAATCAACGAAGGGAGGCTAGAATCGCAGACCTGGTCATCATCTTCCTTACCTCTGATTACCAGTCGTCGCTGCTTGATCTCCATCTCCTTCAAGCCCTAGCCGTCTTCGCGTACTTCACGGGCATCAGTACGTCCTCAAAAAGCTTTTGGCACCTACTCATTAAGTTCCTCGACCTCGAGATACCTCCCTCACATAGCCCATGCTCTGGACGTCACCACCGAGCTACATCCCCTCGCTTCCACACCTTCCTGGCCTCCCTTGCCTCTCTACCATATTAATGGGGATCTCCCAGTGCAAATTCCGGCCGCCCGACCGCTCCCCTGCAGGCTGCAACCCCCACAGAGCACCGCCGGTGCCCGACCGTGAGAGGCACTCCGGTGAGGTAGGAGAGAGTGCTTTTTTCTATGTTTTTTTTCTTTACCCGCGGACCCCACGTGTAAGAAGAGAGAGAGAGTCTGTATTTCTTGTGTCGTTTTCTCGACAGGTCCCGCATGTAAGAGAGAAAGTGTTTTTAACAGGGGCAAAAATGTCCAAAACGTGCCCCGTCGTGGTCAAACGACGTTGACCAGATGGAGCCATGACGGAAGGGTATTTAGATGACCTAAGAGGAAAAACTAAGGGAAAAACGAGCATGCTCGAAAAGTAAGGGCAAAACCCGTGGGTAGGAACCAACTAGGGACAAAAATGCAATTGTCCTTAATTGAATTACATGAAAATCCCTCATAGAGCGGCAAAGAATCACTCCAAAGTCTCTATTCCAATCAAAGAACGTTGGATGAAATCACATAGGTAGTAAACGCCCTCAAAGTTGTGTTTTCAATCAATCTTACGATCCACCCCAAAGTGTCATGAATAGTTATAGAGATCGTACTATGACAACACCATATGATACACGTCAATCAACTCAAAATTCACATAGATACCCTAATGTCACCATGAGTATCCGCGAGGAAGACATGCATCAAGTGATCTAAAAAACATTCAATCCAACCGAAACAAAACTCGAAGAGCAAGACTCAATTCACCACGAAATAAGAAAGGGGGTGAACATCATGTGATCCAACTATATTGATAAGTATCTTGATACATCAAGATCGTGCCAAATCAAGAACGAGAGAGAGGGGAGGGAGAGAGAGAGAAAGAGAGAGAGAGAGAGAGAGAGAGATCAAACACATAGGTACTGGTACAAACCCTCGGTCGTGAGAACCTAGTCAGGCATCACCATGGAGGTGGCAAGGATGATGAAGATAGCCTTTGTGATGGCTTCCCCCTCCGACAGGGTGCCAAAGAAGGCCTCCAGACGAGATCGCTTCGGGAAAGAGGCTTGCGGCGGCGGAGTAAACCTTCTAGGTTACTTTTTAGGGGTTTCTAAATAAAAAATCAACATTGGATTCACGCTAGACAGAGCCCTAAGGGGGGCAAAAGCTCACGTGGGGCGCGCCTCTCGGGCTTGTGGTCCCCTTCCAGCTGCCTCTCGAAGCTTCCTCTGTATCTTTCCTTCCATAAAAATGTCGTAAATTTGTATGACGTTTGGACTTTGTTTGGTATGGTTTTTCTGCAAAACAAAAACATGCAACAAAAACAGAAACTTGCACTAGGTACTGGATTAATACGTTAGTCCATAAAAGTAATATAAAATGACATATAAGGTATAAAAATATGATAATATAATAGCATTTAGCAATCTAAAAACTTAGATACGTTGGAGATATTTCATGCACCACCTCCCCACATGCCACCACCCAAGCCTCATCCCGTAGCATCACCCATAACACCTCCCATGCCACAACCTAACACACCACCCATGCCACCATCCATTGCACCAAAGAATCCTCACATTTGGCCTCTCACGACACCCATGAATCCTCACCATGCCTCCTTCAATGACGCTACCCAAGGCACCAATGTCTCCAAGTATGCCTCCTCCCATACTACCACCCATGCCGCTACCCGTCATGCTCATCATGCTGATTGACTTCATTGACCACAGTTGATCAAGACAAAGCTCGATGTATGCCTTGGACTTATCATCAAAACCACATGTCCATGCACATAAACTTTTGCTATTATTCATCACCAAACCTCATCTCCTCATGATTCACTTTCCTCTCCTCAACTGCCATCTTGAGCTCCTCGATCGAAGCCCACCTCTCCTCGATCACCGACTTCTACACATCGGCCACCATCATGTCCTCCATTTCCTTCATCTTAATAGTTCTTATTTATTCGTCCATCTCCTTTTGTGCAATTACGATGGAGTGCAATGATTCCTTCGTATCATTGTCCCCGACTTTGTTCCCTTTTCTTGCATAATCCTTCTTCCACATGGCATTTTTCAAGGAGCAACCAAGTTGGGAATGGGGATTTGTTTTCCTTCATCATTACTTCATGTATCTGCATCATCCACATTAAGTATCGTGTCATGTCTATGCGAGATTTTGGGGTTCTTCTTATTAGGAATCTCATATGATCCTAGTTCTTCCACTTTTCCTATCTTTCAAAATCCTTCCAACAATGGTGTAATGTGAATGATTTGCCATCCTTCTTCTTTTTTTAATGAACAAATCTTGGGAAATCTTGAGATACAAATCAATAATAAGAAAACAAATTAGCCTGTACGTTCTGTTGGGGAACGTTGCATGGGAAACAAAAAAATTCCTACGCACACGCAAGATCTATCCATGAAGATGCATAGCTATGAGAGGGGAAGTGTATCTACATGCCCTTGTAGATCGCTAAGCAAAATCATATATAACACAGTTGACGTAGTCATACTCTTCATGATCCAGCGCCGAACGAATGACACCTCCGCGTTCAGCACACGTGTGGCTCAATGACATCTCTGCCTCCTTGATCTAGCAAGCGAGGGAAGAGTAGTAGATGGATTCTCAACCATCACGACTGCATGCTGGAGATGGTGGTGGAGCTATCCCGGCAGGTCTACGCCGAGCGCTACCGAAACCGCGAACGGAGGAAAAAACGATCTAGGGAGAGAGAGGGCGCCAAGGGCTTCGTGTGTCCTCTTGGTGCATGATACATCTCCAATGTATCTATAATTTTTGCTTGTTCCATGCTGTTATATTATCAATCTTGGATGTTTTACAATCATTTTATAGCACCTTTATATCATTTTTTTAGACTAACTTATTGACATAGTGCCAAAGTGCCAGTTGCTATTTTTGCTTGTTTTTTACTTCGCAGAAAGTCAGTACCAAACGGATCCCAAACGCTGCGGGAATTTTTGTGGAATTTTTATGGACAAGAATAAGGAAGATGGGCCAAATATCACCAGAAGAGGGGGCCCAGGGTGTCCACCCTCCACCAAGGCGCTCTAGAGGCCCCTGGCGCGGCCTGGTAGAGGGTGGGCACCTCGGGCACCCCCTCAACCGACTATCGAGCCTATAATTCCTAGAAAATCAGAAAACCATAGGGGAGTCGACGAAACACAATTCCAGCCGCCGCAAGTTCCAGAACCTCGAGATCCAATCTAACACCATCACGGAGGGGTTCATCTTCTTCATAGGTGCCTCTCCAATGATGCGTGAGTAGTCCACCATAGACCTATCGGTCCATAGGCAGTATCTGGATGGCTTCCTCTCTCTCTCTCTCTATGTGTCTCAATACAATGGTCTCTTGGAGATCTATTTGATGTAATGACTTTTGCGGTGTGTTTGTTGGGATCCCATGAATTTTGAGTTCATGATCAATTTCTATCCATGAATATGATTTGAGACTTCTTTGATCTCTTATTTTCATGATTACTTATAGCCTCGTATTTCTTCTTCGAATCTTTGGTTTAGTTAGGCCAACTAGATCGATTTTTCTTGCCATGGGAAGAGGTGCTTTGTGATGGGTTCGATCTTGCGGTGTTCTTTCCCAGTGACAGAATGGGCAGCAAGACACGCATGTATCGTTATCATTAAGGATAACAAGATGTGGTCTATTCCTACATGAATATATCTTGTCTGCATCATGTCATCGTTCTTATTACATTACTCTGTTTACCATGAACTCAATACACTAGATGCATGATGGATAGCGGTCGATGTGTGGAGTAATAGAAGTAGATGCAGAATCGTTTCGGTCTACTTATCTTGGATGTGCTGCCTACATAATGATCGTTGCGTGGACATCGTCATGATTATTTGATCTTCTATCAATTGCCCAACAGTAATTTGTTCACCCTCCATGCGCTATACTCGAGAATCCACTAGTGAAACCTACGGCCCCCGGGTCTACTTTTCCAACATATTGCTTTCCGATCTACTATTTGCATCTTTTGTTTTCAGATCTATTAATCCAAAAAAAACAAAAATACCTTGCTACACTTCTTGTTTACTTATTTTATTTTGTGCTCTTGCGAGATCTATTTGCCAAACTTATCACTACCTAATCTATCTTATTACCATGGAGAGCGTGACAACCTCTCTTTCACGTGGGTTGCAAGTATTTGTTGTTTGTGTGCAGGTGTTGTTTACGTGGGTGCATGATCTTCCTTTACGGATTGACACCTTGGTTTCATAACTGAGGGAAATACTTGCCGTCGTTGTGTTGCATCATCCCTTCCTCTTTGGGGAACTACCGACATAGTCTTAAGCCACGTCAAGGCGACCCCTCTCCTCTGTATATAGTTTGAGGGGCTTGGGGAACAGCCCCTCCAATCCCTAGGGCGCAGCCAAGGGGGAGAAGGTGGAATCCCAGTCCTCCTCCTTCCCTTCCATACAAAGGTGGACTTTTCACCTTTCCCAACTGCATGGGCCTTGAGGGACTTGTGCGCTTGGCCCAGTAAGGACATGGCGCCTTCCCTCAGCCCATGCAAACCCTTGGGACATGGTGGAACCCTTGGTGGACTTCCGGACTCCTTTGGAAGTTTCCGGAACCTTCTAGAAGCTTCTGGGTACACTGCCGAAAAAAACCGAAACTTTTCCGGTAGCCAAAATATGACTTCCCATATATAAATCTTTATCTCTAGACCATTCCAGAGATCCTCATGACATCCAGGATCTTATCCGGGACTTCGAACAACATTTGTTCACCACCATACATAACCCAATAATACTATAGCGTCACAGAACATTAAGCGTGCGGACCCTATGGGTTTGAGAATCATGTGGACATGATCGAGGCACCTCTCCGGTCAATAACCAATAGTGGGACCTGGATGCCCATATTGGTTCCCACATATTCCACGAAGATCTTTATCGATCGAAGCACAATGCCAATGATTCAATCAATCACGTATGCAGTTCCCTTTGTCCAGCGGTATGTTACTTGCCCGAGATTCGATCGTCGGTATGTCCATACCTAGTTCAGTCTTGTTACCAGCTAGTCTCTTTACTCATTCCTTAATACAAGATCTCGTGACTAACACCTTAGTCACATTGCTTGCAAGCTTCTTGTGATGTTGTATTACTGAGAGGGCCCAGAGATACCTCTCCGTCAAACGGAGTGACAAATCCCAGTCTCGATCCATGCCAGCCCAACAGACACCCTCAGAGATAACTGTAGAGTAATTTTATGATCATCCAGTTATGAAGTGATGTTTAATACACACAAGGCATTACAACGATAGTTCAAGCAAACTCGGTAGTACTTAGGAAGGTGGTGCCCCGACCCTAGTCCCTGGCGGTAAAGGCTTCGTCGTGCTTCCCGCACTTGTTGACCACATCAATGCCATCGACGTCGAAGATGATGACCTTGAGGGTGTCGGGAGTCAGATGGTTGAGCGTCACCATGTAGCCGATATTGATCTGATGAACGGCGGCGAAGGTGGCCCAACCCTGATCCAGGGTCACCCTGCCGTTCATCAGCTTGACCATCACCCTCCAGGAGCAGCTGGTGTTGTTCTTCAGCTTGAACTCCGTCAGCACCGCGGCGAAGTGCTTGGTGAAGTCCAGGGGCATGGGGATGCACCCAAGCTTCAGTGCAAGGATCACCTTGCAGAAGTGAGTTAGGCCACCCTCCTCATGGTAGTGGTCGTAGTTGCAGTGCTTGCTGCTGGGGGGCTCCTCCATGTGCTCGTCGTCGCAAACCGTTGGCGTCTTCCGTTCTTCCTCGGCGGGGGGCGGCAGCACCACCTCGGGCATTGGGTTAACCGCCTGCTTGCCCTTCTTGTCAATGGCCGGGAGCACCTTCGTGCCCATCTCATTGCTCTCCTCGATCTGCACACAATTCATGGAGTCAGGCACAGACGGAGTTCATGGATCATTGAAGAGCATGTAGTTAAAACGGCATGACTGTCACTCTTCCTCCATCGTGGCTATATTTACTCAACCTGACCACTACTATTTACCCGTCTCCTCTATTCTCTCACTATCAACCTTCGTCCTCTCCATCGCCATGAGCTCCAGCTCCAGCTCCAATGCCAACCCCTTCCCTTGGGGTATTGGCTGGAGGGCCTTCTTCCTCGGGTGGTCGGCTGGTGACCGCACCAAGTTCGAGAACACCATGAAGGTGTGCTCGAACTTCGGCTCCATGCCTCACATGCAGAAGGAATCTGATGCAGTGCTCATGCGGGCCACTACAAAAGATTTGAAGACGCTGATTACTGACCCAGCGAAGGGCACGATGGCAGTCGACATCATTTACTGGGCCATGAATCAGGCCATCTCCGATGATGCTAAACAGAGGAAGAGGTGGTCCAAGTACAAGAACTACTGGGCTCCTAATGACCGCCGTGCCGCAGTGTACTAGGAGACGACAATCGTGCCGCTGGCGGTCATCGGTGGGGAGCCTAAGGAGGAGGAAGAACCGGTGCAGATGCCAGTGAGGGCGTCGGAGCCAGGCCATCATAGCTCGTAGATCGACCTCGGCTCCGCCGAGGATGACGATGACCCGCCGCCCTGGACGACGATGGACAAGAAGATGAAGGCCAGCCACTCAACCCGCCGCTCCGTACGCCTCAACGGTCGCCGCGGTTAGCCAATGTCTGTTGTTTACCCCCAATCCCCCTTCTACTCCATCCGCATCTACCTCTTCCAATCTTGCATGAACTAGTATGAACTCATATGAACTAGTATGAACTAGTATGAAGTGCCATGCTTATCTACCTCTATTCTCCATTCCCCTCTCCATCGTGGATCAAATCTACCGCCGGATCGAATGCGAAAAAGTAGTGCATGACGAACAGAAAAGTGCTTACCGCCATTGCCACGGGCCAGGTGATGATCCGCTCGCCGGTGATGGAGTCCAGTGGTCTTCTTGCTCTCCTCCGATCCGTCACCGCCGGTGAGAGTTGGGAGAGTGAGGGAGAGTGAGGAGAGGGAGCGATGAGGGGCGGTGAGGCTAATAACTGTCGGCGCTTCGGGAAGCAACGCTACTTCTCGAGAGTGGCCGCGCGCGTGCAGCCGCCGCCGCCCACGTGCACCGCTCGGTCCTGCCTCTGAAGAAACTGTCGATTCGAACGTTTCCAGGGAGCCAGGCCCAGGAGTGCTTTAAACATCATGTCATGCAGGCCCAACAATGTATGCAGCCAACCAAACAGCCCGTTTACTTTCCGCGCGGGTCTGGTTGGGCTTCATGCAGGCAACCAAACGCGTCTTTGGTGGTTGACCAGCCACGTGTTGCTATTTTTTCATTTAGCAGCCACGGGGGTGATGAAAATTTGCATCACTTGGGGTTGGTTTTTGAGGCTGCTCAAAAACGGGACCACATAAACTTACATATAAGGCAGCCATGGGATCACATTTTTGGCCCTAAGTGATGTAGAAAACGGGGTTTTCGATAGCTATCCTATTATCGGGCCGCTGTTGTAGAAGCTTGTTGTTTACGTCTGCATTTGGACCACTAATTATCATACATGGGCCAAAATCACAATTCACCACATGCATTGTGTATATTTTCATTGTCTTATAAAACACCTCTTACAACATGTATAGATTAAAACAACAACCTGTGTGTATTCATGAGCATCAATGAAATTGTTAACTCTTAGCAGCCTCCAGTGCAATATACTTTTGTTTTGTACGTTCTGGATAGTATCTATTATATCGGAGTATATGTATGTGTAGTATGTATTTCGTCTGAGTTTACTAGTTCTCATTGTATTTTGAATCAAAGTTTGACATATTTAACTAGCCCAATGCATGTCATCAAAAATAATGTTGTTGGATTCTTATTTAAATGTAGTTTCCAATGATATGATTTTTGCTACGCATAACTCATATTTTATTAGTTAAAATCCTGATCAAAATATGACCTAACATACGAAAAGGACTAATAAACCAGGACGAAGGTAATAGTATATAAGTATGGTTAAGTAGTATATATATACAATCTTTAATAGTATGTATCATATTTTGAGCATACTTCTTTTTACGTACAAATATATACATATTTTATAATACAATAAAAACTATGTCCCACTTGCAATTGTTTCATATGACTCACGTTGAAGTATCTTAAAACAGTATATGAACATAATAAAATAATAAAGTAATGTATATACTATCATATAGTAGTATATGAGACATGGAGTAACTACCCTCGGTATTAGAAGTATTTTCCCTATGTATATTCAAGCAAAATCAACAAAAATGTCTTACATTGTGACAGCAAAGTCCCCTTTGTTCCAAATATAATGCCAAAAAAAGGTGCATCGAAAAAAGAAAGATAATACCATATAATCCACGGATTGCAGGTTTTCACTCAGACCATGGATTCGAGTTCAGAACCACTTGCTCCTTGCAGACATGTTCGAGGAATCATTTAGAAGTAGCAGTAGATCTTTAATTAACATTAAGAAAAGTATAACAAGCGTTGATCAACTACATACGGAGTACCATGGTCAGTTGCCCGGTTGGCTTCCTGCCGAACTTGTTGAGCACCGATTCGATCAGCTGGCCCGTATCATAAAAGAGGCTAGCTGATGCTTGCGCGAGGAGGGTAGATAGATATTCAGCGTACCAAATACCATGCCCAGTCCAGCCGGGATGACGAGGCGTCGGTGGAGGATCCTCGTCCCATGTATCGGTGCCGACATCCGGCACCGACTGGAGACCGCCGTACGCCGGGAGAGGAATAGCCCGCCGGGAGCCACACGTACTACTACAACGTGCTCGCGCTGCGCTATCTGGAGCGGCATAAAGAGATTACCACTGACTGACAGCCGGCTTGTGACGACTGTCCCGTCCCCGAACGAACACGAGCGGAGAACACTGTCGCACGCCTGCGCACTCTGCAGCCGCACCGATGACATACATGATGACCCGCCCTGCCAACCTCCCTTGACCCATTGCGCCCGACGCAGCAGCCCAGCCCTGACCCATTGAGCCCGACGCAGTAAGAGCAAACTCTAACGGTCGCGTGGTTTGTCAGCCGAGTAAAACTCGATGTTCGTTTTTTTTAAATGGATGGACTAGTCTGCTCAATACTGGTTCGGACACAAATCATGTTCACCTCGAACCCACCTGTCGGCGTGAATTTAAAAAGAATGCACAAACAACAATATTAAAACGTAATTAAACATTAAAGGCCGGTCAAAGCCGGCTCAATTCCACATAAAACTTAATTAAAAATAAATAAATAAACGTGGCCGTCCTTGTCTGCATCTGGCGTCGGCCCTACGCGTCGTCGTCCTCGTCGTCATCGGGGGCGGTGAGGTCGATGAGCTCCGGTGCCGGCCTAGCCCAAGGGAACACAGCGTCCCACACCTGCGCAGCGTCGTGCCCCGACAGCACCGGCGGCGCAGGCTGACGGGCTCGCTCCTCCTCCCACTCCCGACGCTCTACCTCCTCCGCCGCCGCCCACCTGCGCTCCCGCTCCATCTGCTCCGCGGCCTCGGCGGCCTCCCTCGCCAGTGCAAGCGACCTGTGGTGGAGGAGATATTTCTGCTCTTGCTCCGGCGTGCACATAAGCCAGATGGGAGCGCGCGGACACCCACTCCCGGAGCTGCCCGGTCCACTTGTAGCTCTTTGGCTGGCACTCCTCGGCCTCAGCCTTGGGCTCGCGGGTCGCCAGAGCGGCCGACGGAGCTGGAGGAGGAGGGGGCCGCTAGCTGGAGGGCTGGCTAGGGTTTTGTGGCCGTCGCCGGGGGGAGCAAGAGTGGCCAGATGTGGACGGGAGGAGAAGTGGATGAGGCCGGCCCCGCCGCACGCTTTGGATTAAAAAGGATGACCTACGACCACCTTTCACCCACTGCCAGGCGGGCCCCGTAGGTAGTTGGTCGATGCGGACACGAGGAGGACGCGCGGCGCGTCCGCTTGGCGTCCGCGGCGACGCAAATCCGGTCCAAATTTGGGCCTGAAATGGGTCGGCACAGACGCGATTTGGGACTGGGTCGGCGCGTTGGGCTCCTGTTTTCGCCCGTGACGACCCAAACGGACGCGGGCAGACGAAATGGGTCATCGCATTGGAGTTCCTCTAAGCACCTAAAAGCATCTACAGCTGGATATGAAAAATCTCGCCCCTAAACGCCCGCGGACGCGCCTACGGGCACTGACCGGGCACTCCTCAAATTGCTTAATCTGCATTTGCATCTTTCAAATTTCATCCCCTACATCCGTACAAAAGCATGCAAAGTAAATCATACGTACTATCCTAGCTACTCTTCGTCGTAGGTGGTGTCCACGACAATGGAGCTAGGCGCCGGCTGGACGGGCGGGGGGAAGGGCTTCGGTTCATCCTCCTCCTGCTCCATCTCATCAATGTAGGCCAAGCACTCCGCGTGTTCTGCGGCTTCTTGCGCCTCCATCTCTTGCTGGCTGGCGACGGCGTCTTGCATCCGCATCCGACTCCGACCGAAGGGAATCGAGGATGGTCTGCTGCTCCGGTCGTAGATCCCCGTTGCCAGCGTCCCCCACATCCTCCTCCCCCGGCTCATCCCCCTCCTCCTCCACCTCTTCCTCCTTCTCCTCCACCTCCACCTCCTCCACCTCCAACTTCTCTTCCTCCTACGGATCCACTACATCTGAAGGTAGTCCCGCGGAGATCCGGGCTTCGCGCCTATTCAGGATCCGCTCAAGGAGCTCGAGCCGGCGCTCCGGCGTCAGGAACGCCTGGCTCCTCACCCGGCGGCATGGGGGCATGGCTACGGATGGGTGGAGTGGAAACTGGCGGTGGCGGACAGGATGAGGAGGAAGATGTGGATGTAGGGTTTCGGGGTCCACCGATGCACTTAAATAGCCGGGCAATGCACTACGCGGCCCGCTGGAGATGGGACACGCGGTGCGACCGGTCCGATGGAGGAGACGACATTCGGACCGCCGGGTTGGCGGGCGTTTCTGGCTAGGCCCCGTTCGTCAGTCTGACGTGGCAGGTGTGCCCGGGCGCGCCCGGGCGCCCCCATATCCGCCCCATATTTGGGCTGGATATGGGGGGTGCCGGTCAGCCCAGGCGTTTGAGGACCGTTTGAGAGGCCCGTTTGGGTCAAAAAAAAGTGACCGGGAAGTGATCAGGCGGGCTGCCCGGGCGTATGAGGCGGGTTTGAGAGGTCCGGTTGTAGACGCTCTAAGGCCAACTCGAGCGCATGACCTCAAACGGGCGTCTGTTTCGTCTGGATTTTGTCTGTTTGGGACAACCTTGGTCGTGGGTGCGCCCAACATAGCAACTCACCCCAAATAATGTCCGACTTTGTCCACCCGCCTCCGCTCGCCGCCCCGCTCGCCTGTGCGCCCGCTTGTCGCCTCGCGTGTGCGCCATTTCGCTGATGTACTACTACTACAATGCTACTACCTGGCACCAGCCAAGCAGTCAAGCAAGCGTCCGTTTCGGGTTCACCGGACTAGACACACAACAGTAACTCGACCTCGCCCACGCCACGCCTTGCTGCCTTCGCACCCCGCCTGTCGTGTTCCGCGCTGCTTGCCAACGCCCCGACCCCGGCCTGACAGCTATCCTGCGCCTCGACCCCGGCCCCGATAGCTCGCGTGCGCCTCGCCCGCGTCCTGTTCCAGCGCCCGTGAGCTCCTATCGTCGCCTGCCTCGCCGCGGCCCCGTCCCCTGTCGTGCCGCCTCGGAGCCACAGCCAGCCCACGTGCCCATCGTGCCGCAATCTCCGTCGTGTCGTGCCGTGCCGCGCAACACATGTAGCTAGCCCGGGCGCCCGTCGTGCTGCAGCCGTGGTCGTGTCGTGTAGCGCAGCGCAACACATGCAGCCAGCCCGGGCACCCGCCATGCCGTGCCGTGTTGCCCAGCTCTTGCAGCCCGCTCGCCCGCCCACGCTCTCCCGTAGTTTGCCTCACCACGCTGTCCGATGTGCTCACCGAATGGGGCTGCTCCGCCGAGCTCGTTGCCCTCGCATGGGCCACCGCATGCCCGCGCGACTCTGTGCATCCACCGCGCTCTGCCGCAAGCCGCCGTGTCCCGCCCTGCTCGCCTGCTCGGGTGGCCTACTTCAATAGCACGGCGAGCTGATGGTCCGGCCGCATTCTGCTTGTTGGGGAACATTGCATGGGAAACAAAAAATTTCCTACGCACACGCAAGATCTATCCATGGTGATGAGCATCTACGAGAGGGAGAGTGGATCTACATACCCTTGTAGATCGCTAAGCGGGAAGCGTTGAGAAACGCGGTTGATGTAGTCGAACGTCTTTGCGATCCAAATCGCTAGCCGTCCCGTGATCCAGTCACGATCCGTCCCGCGATCCAATCACGATCTGTCGAGCGATCCAGTCATTGTCCTTCCGATCTAGCGCCGAACAGACGACACCTCCACGTTCAGCACACGTACGGCTCAATGACGATCTTCGCCTTCTTGATCCAGCAAGAGGGAGCAGAAAGGTAGATGAGTTCCCCGGCAGCACAACGGCGTGGTGGTGGCGGTGGTGAACTAATCCAACAGGGCTACACCTAAGCACCGCAGAACTAATCTAGAGGAGAAACGATCTACAGGAAGAATAGGGTATCACGTGGCAATTAGTGTTGGGGCTGCCCTCAAATCCTCTAGTATATATAGGAGGGAGGGGAGGGAGGTCGGCACCCCAAGGGCTGACCCTTTGGTGCAGCCAAAGTGAGAGGTGGAGGAGTCCTACTCGAGTCCTACTAGGAGTGGGATTCCTCCTCTCCACTTGGAAACCCTTTCCATCTTTGGGGTTTTCCCTCCCCAACCACATGGGACTTAGTGGGGGCTTCAGCCAGCCCACCAGGGGATGGTTTGTATCCTCCCACAGTCCATGAGGCCCTTTGGGCATGACGCCCCTTCCGATGGTCCTCCGATACCCTCCCGGCACTCCCAGTACATTACCGAAGTACCCAAAACTTTTCTGGTGACCAAAACGGGACTTCAAATATATCAATATTTACCTTCGGATCATTATGGAGCTCCTCATGACTTCCGAGATCTAGTCTAGGAATCCGAACGACCTTCGGTCACCACCATACATAACTCTATACTACCGAAATGTCACCGAACGTTAAGTGTGCAGACCCTGCGGGTCCGAGAACTATGTAGATCCACGTACGGCTCGATGACAATCTCCGCCTTATTAATGTAGCAAGAGGTAGCGGAGAGGTAGATGAGTTCTCCGGCAGCACAACGGAGTGCTGGCGGTGGTGGTGAACTAATCCGGCAGGGCTTTGCCTAAGCACCGCAGAACTAATCTAGAGGAGAAACGATCTAGAGGAAGAATAGGGCAGCACATGGCAATTAGGGTTGGGGCTGCCCTCAAATCCTCTAGTATATATAGGAGGGAGGGGAGAGAGTCCGGCACCCCAAGGGCTAGCCCTTTTGTGCGGCCAAAGTGGGAGGTGGAGGAGTCCTACTCCAATCCTACTAGGAGTAGGATTCCTCCTCTCCACTTGGAACCCTTTCCAGCTTTGAGTTTTTTGCTGCCCAGCCACATGGGCCTTAGTGGGGGATTCAGACAGACCACAAGGGGATGGTTTGACTCCCCCCACATCCCATGAGGCCCTTTGGAGCGTGAGGCCCCTCCCGATGGTCCCCGGGTACCCTCCCGGCACTCCCGGTACACTACCGAAGTACCCGAAACTTTTTCGATGACCAAAACGGGACTTCCTATATATCAATCTTTACCCCCGGACCACTCCGGAGATCCTCATGACATTCGGGATATCATCCGGGACTCCGAACAACCTTCGGTCACCACTATACATAACTCTATACTACTGAAACATCACCGAACGTTAAGTGCGCATACCCCGTGGGTTCGAGAACTATGTAAACATGACCAGGACACCTCTACGGTCAATAACCAATAGAGGGACTTGGATGCCCATATTGGTTCCTACATATTCTATGAAGATCTTTATCGTTCGAACCTCTATGTCAATGATTCAGTAAATCCCGTATGCTGTTCCCTTTGTTCTTCGGTATGTTACTTGCCCGAGATTCGATCGTCGGTATCTCTATACCTAGTTCAATCTCGTTACCGACAAGTCTCTTTACTCGTTCCGTAATACAAGATCCCGTGGCTAAAAATTTATTCACATTGCTTGCAAGGCTTGTTGTGATGTTGTATTACCGAGTGGGCCGTGAGATACCTCTCCGTCACACGGAGTAACAAATCCCAGTATTGATCCATGCCAACCCAACATACACCCCCACAGATACCTGTAGAGCACCTTTATAGTCATCCAGTTACGTTGCGACGTTTGATACACACAAGGTATTCCTCCAGTGTCAGTGAGTTGCACGATCTCATGGTCATAGGAACAGATACTTGACATGCAAGAAACTATAGCAATAAATCATATGCTATGTTTATAGTTTGGGTATTGTCCATCACATCATTTTCCTAATTATGTGATCCCATTATCAAATGACATCTCATGTCTAGGGCTAGGAAACCTTCACCATCTTTGATCCACGAGCTAGTCTATTAGAGGCATACTAGGGACATGGTGTTGTCTATGTATCCACACATGTATCTGAGTTTCCAATCAATATAATTCTAGCATGGATAATAAATGATTGTCATGAACAAGGAAATATGATAATAACTAATTTATTATTGCCTCTAGGGCATATTTCCAACACTGGTGTGGCTGCACGCGTGGAGGTGTGTGTGTATGGAAAGCGGGCCAGGCCACACGAGCAGCGAAAAAAACGGACCACGAGTGGCCAGAAAGCATCCGCTCGTGTCCACTTTGGCCTCAAATCCAGACCAAGTTTGGTCTGGAAATGGGGCAAAACGGACATGGAACGGACAAAAATGGGGATGCTTCTGTGCATTGGGAGGCTTGCTATGTCCGTTTACCCCCAAACGGACATGGGCGGACAGGATGGGTTCGTGCGCAGGAGTTGGCCTAAGAGCAACTCTAATGCAAAGACCCAAACGGTTTGTCCGTTTTTCGTCCATTTGGGTCGCCCGTCCGTGTGTCCGTGTCTGATTTTTTAAATGGGTAAGTTGATGCACTCAACGGGAAGCAGGTGGACGGGAGCACTGTGGCAGTAAAATAATAGGAGAGAGGTGGGTGGGGTGGGCCAGCGAATTAAATAAGAAGGAAGAGGTAGGTGGGTGGATGGGTGACAAGTGGGCCTTCCTGGACATAGGCAGACGATACAAACACAGAAAATGTCCGCTTTGTGTCCGCCCGCGACCCAAATGTGACCCAAATTTGAGCCAGAAATGGGTCCGCGCGGACACAAAGCAGACGCAAAATGGAAATAGGTCTCTGCATTGCGGCATCGTTTTTGTCCGCACGAACCCAAATGGACATGGGCGGACGAAATGGATCCTCCCATTGGAGTTGCTCTAAGAGCAACTCCAACGGGATCCAAACGGACGATGGATTTATCCATTTTTTGTTCGTTTGGGTCGGCCGCCCGCTCGGCGTCCGTCCTCTTTAAGATTTGGGTCGTCTATGCGCCCAATGACAGCGACCCATTTCATGTCTGCACACAAATTTCGAAAAAGGCCCGCGGTCATAGATCATGCCAGCGGTCATGTCATCATCCGAAGTTCATGCCGGCATCATGCTAGCACCGGCATACAATGCCAGCTTCAGAAAACAGGAAGCAGTTCACTGGTGCACTTGCCACTGGCCAGCACACATGCCAGCACACAAAAAAGGGCAGGAGAGTTTGACCATGCCGTCGCGGCCGTGGTCATGGCAGCACACTTGCCGGCATACAAAAAAAGGATGGCACAGGCCGCCATAGATCACTTGTCGTCAAACTTGAGCATGTCGGCCTGCATCTTCTCGAACCACGACCTCTTCCTTGGTGACACGATGCTGAGATCCACCTTCATGATCTCCACCCCCGTCATCATGCTTGCGAGAGCCACTTCTTTTGCCTTGGTCTAGGCGTTGACGGCCTCGATCTCTAGCATCTTGGCTTGCTTCTCCGCCTCCATCTCAAGCATCTTGGCTTGCTTCTCCACCTCCATCTCGAGCCTCCTTCTCTGGATCTCCATGAAGGCGTTCATGGACTCTTCCTTGTATTGCCGGCGCTCCTCCTCCCTCGAGTCCTTCTTGCTCATCATGCCCTCGATGCTTGCGATCAAGGCGTTCGCCACCGCATCCCGCTGGTCCTCCTTCTTGGAGTTGCCCTTCTCACGCGACTGTGGCTTCTCGCTGTCTTCCTCCTCCATGGCCTTCTTCCCCCATGCGCCTTGATCGCAGCATATTGCAGCTTGAACTTCTCCTCGTCTTTGACGATCCTCCAACAATGGGAGAGGTTGAAGCACTTGCCAGCATGTTAAACCTTGAATGCCTCCAAATCTTGGAATGCCTATAAATGAATTGCATGCAAGCATATTGACAAAATAGATATGGAAATTAACATGCAAGCATTAACGAAATGACACAAAGAGGACCGCTTGCTAGCATACCATGTCTTGCACGCCGATGCCGCTCGCGGGGCGTAGCTTGATGCTCTCAAGAGTGGCACAAAACTTGTTGCACTCTTGTTGGATCACTCTCCAGCGCTTCGAAACGTACACCCATCCGTGCATGCTTTGCATTTGGTATGGTGAAAACTTCTTTCATTCATGGAACTCACGATGGACATGAATCCAAAAGGTTGATGCCTTTTGTTCCACGCCGGTCTTGGGGTCTTGCCCAATGTCCCTCCAACACTCACAAAGAAGCTTGTCCTCCGCCGCTGTATACGCCTTTGTCCATCTGCTCTTGCTTCGATTTCTCCCCGATGGCTTGGTCGGCGAGCTCGTCCTCGAACAAAGGCCCCCCTTCGATGTGCACCTCATCCTCTTCCTCGAGATCGTAGTCCTCTGGAAACTCGTGGTCGAGCGGGAAGCCGTCCAGGTCCACGCCGACCTGATCATGCATGAAGGTGACTTGATCTGGATCAAAGGTGAACGGCATGAACGGCCCTCGGCCGTCCTGGCTTTGTGTCTCGTCGGGAGCCAGCCCCGGCGGCACGACCAACGGCCTGTGCACCACCCTCGAGGATAATGTTCTGCATGTAGTCATCGTCATCGGAGGCCGACATTCTGCCGAACAGGTTGTGTGCGTCCGGCATCCCGCTGGCATCTGTCGTGCGTGTTTCCTCACCCCTTCGGATGACGAGCCACCGGCCACCGGTGTGGCGTTGAGGTCGATGGGCGCGGGCGTGCTAGGCGCCACCACGCTCACCTTGGGCACACATTCCCCGGAGAGTTAGGAGGCCTGAGTGTAGACGCGGAAGCCGAGCATCGGCTGCGTCGCCGACGCGCGGGGCGAGTCGAGCAGCACCATCCGAGGAAACACAGATGAGCCGGTGCTGGCCGCGGTCACGGCGGCATTGACGAGGCCATGGTGGCCAGGGTTTAATCCTAGGTACATTAGTGCCTCCCTCGTTGCCGCCGCGACGTGGGCGTTGGTGGCCTCCTGCTGCTCGGCGGCGGCGATGGCAGCCGTCGCGATGGCTTCCTCCCTCGCGTCCATCGCATGCCTCCGGTTCTTTCTCTTTGTCGACTCCCATGCTCACCCCTCGGGCGTTAGCTCCTTCTTCGGCTTGGGCGCGACGGTGGTCTTGCGGGGCTTGCCTTTGCCGGAGGGGGCGCGATGCTTGGAGGGCCCGGACGAGGCGAGGGAGGCGAGGCCGGCGGCGGCATCGAGGTCGACGTCCATGGCGAGCGGCGGCGGGAGCGCGCGCGGGCGGTTCTTTTTGAGGGAAAATTGAGGGAAATGGTGGAGGTTTCCATCGACCATCGGACCAGGAGGAGGAGTAGGCGGGCGCGTGCATCCGTCTCATGTCCACGCCAACGCAAACTCGCCTCAAAAGTGAATCGGGAATGGGTCGACGGCCGGACAAAAAGCGAACACGCGTCCGTTTAGGTCGACGCGTTCGGCCGACTTTTCTGTTCACACCGATCCAAATGGATGCGCGCGGACGAAATGAGTCGCCGCGTTGGAGTTGCTCCAATCAAAGTACACTGAGGCATGCTTAACACGCTCATGCATCTTGTTCCGATCAAGGATTATTAGTTAGCGAAAAGATAACAAGGGGCTTTGCTCCCAAAACAAGACAGGCAAATAAACAAGGGGCACGGGCGCACTGCGAGAGCCTGAGCAGCAGCCGATCGAGGAGGTTGTCTGTCTGGTCTGTGACCCTTCCTTGGCCGGCCAACGTTCGGCTGCACGGTAATCATGGCGAGTGGGGCGGCGGGGCCCCGAGTCACTGTCTCCCGCCGAAGAAGAGGACGTTGGCTTTTCTCGCTCATCTTCATCTTCATCTTGAGGGGTCGTCAGCTTTATTTATGTGTCGCCAGGAAACATGCACTGCCTCGGCGCTTTGACTATGCAGGCCCTCGCACGGACCCACACGAAGCGCGTCCATGCGTACTCTGCAGACTTAGAACCAGTACTACCAGTATACTCGTAGTAGGTCCACTGCACGGCGAGTTGCTACAGTACTCGTGAGTGTATATCCCGTGCGTACAAAGAGTGCCATGACCTCGTGAGGAAATTAAATCCTGCATCAGTATTCAGCAGGCTGCAGTCCATACAACTTTCATTGACGATGGATCGCAAACAAAAAATGTCAAAGTGTCGAGCGTGCATGCAAATGCAGGCATGCAGCGGAGGTGGTGTGTGTGTGGAATGAGAAATGGAATGAAGGCGTCGTGTGCCGCGTTGGTGGTGGCTGCGCCCTGCTTTGCGTAGTGACACACTGACACCTAAAGAGGGGGCATATGCGCGGAGATACAGGGGCCAAAAGGATCCATGCCCCGTCACTTTGTTGCCTCGAAAAGAAGAGCACAGAAGAGAAAAATTACACCATAAAATTCCAGGCCTAGACGGCTAGGCCCATCACGTATTCACACATCGACTTATTTTACTCGTCTCTCTGGACCGTCGAAACGCTTTACTGCATGAACAAGTTCATCAGTCGGGGAGCCTGAAGAAGTTCAGTTCAAACGGACTGAGATTTCTTTTGAGAGGCACAGTAGTACGTACGATTTTGGTTGATCGTTTGTAGCACGTGTCGGGATGTGACGCTCTGAATCGTGGAGTGACGAATCATGATTACGATGATGATCCCGCTGACTTGATTCTCATCGTGCGTGAGCAGGCATGCTGGCAAGATTAGCGTAGCTAGGCGCCGACGCTATGATGGTCATCATGGTGCTAACGAGTACTCCTAACCTAGTAATCCAGCTGGGTACCCGTTCAGCACCATAGTAAAACAAAAACCTAGCTCCCCTTTTGCGCTTGTACAAGGGCCGGCTTCAACACGTGCAGTGTTCGTTATCGACTGGCTTCTCATTTATTCACGGTCTTTTAGGAAAAAAAGATAACCGGGTCTCTACATGCCCAGCTGCAGCCGGAGGCGGAGCCTGAGGACCCAATCCGTGTTGTGCCCGAGCTCACCGCTCTCCAAGCTAGCAACGATGCATGGATCACCCATGAGCACGCCCCCACATTCACCAATGAGGAGGAGCAGCGGCATCTCTCACGACTATCGCTCGTGAGTCTGCCCCCTACTCCATGGTGGGTATCTCATCCACACAGGATGAGGGGGAGGACGACGGTGCTAAACACCGACATGGTGGGTGACGACGAGGACGGCGATTAGACGTAGTCGGCTTAGATTGGAATGTGATGACTTTTTACCACTATTGTAGTTTCCTTATAGTTTCTATTAATTTATCATGTTGAAATTTGCGTTTGGTATGTTAACTTTAGCTTAGATTGCCCCTGCATTTTTAAAGAAAATTACAAAAAGAAAATCAAATAAGTGAAAAAAAGAAGACGAGGGGCACATTATGGTGACTATGTGTTTGCGCACATCCATCTTGGCCTTCATATCCATGTTGAGCATATTCTACATCATGGATGACGATCGTAGGTACGACGAATCTGCTAGAGTTGCTCCAAATATCACAAAACAATTATTCCGTCGTGTGTGCTGTTGTTTCTTGCTCGGTTGTATCGTGCGAGACTCTGTGTAGCTCGCTTAATGTTTATCAATGCACCAACTCTCTTTACTTCTGAAGAGGTATTTTTATACTAACATGAATATGTACAATTTCCTTTTTTTACAAAGGAGGAACAGAGAATAAGAGGATATAACTGTTCCATGCCAGTTTTGGGAAACATCATAATTAATAAGGCTCAATATGCAGCAAGACAACATCACCCTAAATCGGGGAGTGTCAATCCATCTCTTCAAGCAATCAACATTCTTGCTTTTGATTCTATGCTGAAGGAGCACCAACTCTACCTTTGAGCAGGAAAGATCGTTGCCCTGATGAAGCTGAGATCTTGATTTAGCCTGCAAGCGTGAAGGCCTCCGGCTATATGCGTGGAATGGATTCCTATGCCAGCTCGGTTCGAGTATATGTGACTGCCATTTGTTGTTCGTCCAACGGCGTCGGGCACGGGCAGGAACCAATGTAATCCCGACGAACAAAGAGGTGTACCTGAGACAAGTGTATTTTTTCAGATAAGTGAACTTAAGGTCAATGGTCCCCGCACTCGTCCAGTCAATATGAGGAGTTCGACTATAGATGCTCTGAAAAGGGAGGAAGATTCACAAAAAAGAGAGGAGAAAGATAGGGATGACACTTTGAGCATTCTGAAACTCAGAAAATAATACCACTACTTACATTAGACTGGTTTTTGTATTGTTATTCAATAGAGCCCTTCTTTTGTTGTGTGTTGTGACAACGAGCTGAAAAGTTCAGTGTGTTATACTGTTATATATATAGCATACTCCTTGAAAGGAATACCCAAATGATGTGTTTCTCGTGGTCGAAACTCAGAACATAGTACGTATTGCATTAGACATAATGTGTTGTGGCAGAGAGTCTGGTTCTGTGACGGTATTCAGCGAAGAGTAATCTGTTTAGCATGTTTAGACACAGGGTGGAAAAGGTTTAGCGTGTTCTAGCGATGTTTCCGTAAAAGGAATACACAAACTAGACCATACAAAAGAAACTTTGCAAGCCAGAGTTAGTTAGTCGATATTTCCACATCACACAAGCGGACTAACTCATATTCTAGAGACCCAAGCAAAATTATCGGACAATGCGATGCCGTCACAAATGAAACAATAACTATAAGATGGTTAATACAATCATCTCCAGACACACAGCAATACTAAAGTAGAGGCATAATGTCATCATCAGTTCTAAAGTGTGTCAAAATTAGTCAGTAGAATACAAACTATCGGTTCGCACAAATATACGCGGGTTCCACTTGACAAACCACTGTCATAGTCAAACTTACAATTCGGAAGAGAAGAGACCGTCCTTAATAATACCTTTTCAAAGCACTGTCATAGTCAGACTTACAATTCGGAAAGAGAAGAGACCATCCTTAATAATACCTTTTCAGAGCATTGTCATAGTCAAACTTACAACTCGGAAGAAGGGACCATGTGACAATTACCTCCAACTCACAGGAACCAACCTTCTTGGGAGTGAAAGTTTTACGAACTCTCCTCACATAATTCTCATCACCACCACGTAGCGCCTTTATTACCGAAAACAAGAGCTTACCTTCGGGCTGCGGAAGCTCGACGCAGATCACACGGCGTGAAAGCTCGATTCTCCCACTACCATCAACCGGCAACCTATCGCCTTCAAAAGCAAGCAGCGGGATCTCCATGTCTTCGAAACTAGCTGTGCTGGCAGTGAATAAACCCCGGCAGCCAGGCCATAACCCATGCTTTCTGACTCTGACACTGATTGCGGCTTCCACACAGTCGTGCATTCGAACATATGTCAACTTCAGTGTGCTAAGCTTGCTAGGCACGACACGTTAAAATGGGCTGCTGGGCATATACCTGACTACTAAATACTAGCTTAAATCTCTATCCTCGGATTCTGTGGCGCCCTTCGCCTTCAGATCAACCTCAACATAGGCGGGATGTACATCCACCACAACTCCTCGGGTAGGACCCGTCAGCGTAAGAAATCGATCGTGCGGGCGAAATAATAGTAATGCTTCAGTCCCTTCATAGGAAAAGTTGTAGGAAAATTCGTCTTCAGTCACAATAATTGTTACGACGAGGACCATCAATAGCCGAATCGAATATACCCAAACCAAGGAGTGCCAATCTATACATGAACCACTTTTTAACTGGCAGTTGTTCCTAAACTTAATTAGAAACTTACTGCAGGCAAATATGGCAAAACTAACTTATGATGAGCAAAGCTAGCCAGGAGGCATGAGCCCATAACTTGTGTTGGGTGAGCAAGATTGTTCAGATCATCACAACCACTCAGACTGATGGGAGTAATCTAAGTTAACAGTTAACTAATGCCAAAGAAGATGTAACATCGGATAGCATAGTAAATGCAAAAACGAAAAAACTATTACATGTCTTGAACCTCCAGACCATGCACGGAGTATATGAAGCTCCTCGTTTATGGTTTGGCATTTGTTGCATATATTAAATTTAGCTACTCCTGTCATCATGTTAAATTTAGCTGACAGGAGAGTGTATCCATATATCTGTATGCATGGAGTAGCAATGCAGAAACCTTCTTGGTAAGGGTTTGGCAGTTATCTCTTTCGCGATTGAAGACCATGATGCGATTGTGATCCAGCACATCCCGGATGGCGATCGATCCAAAGACATGGAGCGACCACCTCAGGGGCTTTTTTATCTCTCTGACTTTGATCGAGAAGATCTGGAGCATCTCCTGCTTTCGGGCGTAGCGGTTGTTTGGGCGACGAAGGTCGGTGAAGCACGAGGCGGGGATAGATGCTTCATGAGTCATGACAGACATATATCGCAGTTAGTGATGATATGGATATGCTAATACCTGTGGTACGTAGGATGCATGGGAGGAGGACGCTTACTGGTCTGGTCGAAGGGGCCGTAGAGTCCGGCAAAGAGCCAGTCCCAATCTTCGCGGTGACCGCGGGCCTCGTAGGCGTTTGGATCGGTGCAGGCTTCCTCAGGTGTTTCCCCTTGCAAATATCTCGCTTTCACCATCAGGTCGTGGGTCGACCGATGGCCTCTCCTGTTCTTCTTCGCTCCGCTGTTGGCCGCCGCCTCGTCGGCCAGCCCGCCCAATCCCATCATCATCGCCATCGTCTCCTCCTCGGCCGCTTCCTCGGCGGCTCGATCAGATCCAGACGGAGCGGCTGGTTCTTCAGACTTGACAGGCTCATCATCAACATCATCATCGCCATCATAATCTACCGCCGGCATCCCCACCTCAGGCACACTCGACGGCGCAGTGTCTACATGGATTCGTTGCTGCCGCCGCCGCAGCCTTGTCTTTCTGCAAGGCATGCCCTCGATTCCTTCTTCTCTTCCCCCCCCCCCCCCCCCCCCCAAACTCTCAACCCACGCTAGTAGTACAACTTATACGATCCGGCGATTACAATCAAGTATACCCTTGAAGACCATAGATGAAGCTACTTGAAAACACCATCGCGACAAATAGCAGCCGCCACCCCTCTCCTATGGTTTTGAGCAACGGCTGCATCAACATTGATCCTAAGAAAGGACTCAGGTGATCAGTCGCAGTGCCTCGAATTTATTCTAACATCTACACCCCATTTTTTGCGTTGCTTGTCCTGTCGAACCAGCTCCAAGTCCCTCCACTAAAGTTAAGTCTGTAATGTAGAAAAGAATGAAGTGTTTGACCGATTGGGGGCTTTGAACAATGTCCTCATGAATCGCCTTCCTTCTAGCTCTCCACACAGCCCACATCGAGAATATTAGAAGTAACAACGGTTTGCACATGAACACGGGCATCCCTAGCGCGAAGGGAACCCCATATGGACTGGCCAAGGTGCACGCGAGGCACCAGATTCATTTTTTCTATTTTCTTCACTCACGTTTTTTTGTTTTCTTTTTTGCTTTATTTTTTACATTTATTTATACATTAAAATATTATATATATAAAACACTCCACATAAACATTTGAAAAATGTTTCCTAAGAATTTGAAATATGTTGAATGTGCACAGAGAAAATGTTTGTCACGTATACAAAAAATCTACAACAAAATACAATGTGTATGAAACAATTTGATCATGTATTTAAGAAAATGTTAATCATGAATTTAAAATAATATTGAACAAGTATTTTAAAATTATTAATCAAGCATTTAAAAAATGTCAGATATGTATAGAAAAATTGTTGACCATCTATTAAAAAATGTTGAATTTTTAATCATGTATATAAAAGTTTTTATCAATCATTTGAAAAAAATGCTGAACAAATATTTAAAATGTGTATAGAGAAAATGGTGACCATTTATTAATTTTTTTAATCTTGTATTTGATAAATGTTAATCAAGTATTGTAAAATATATTTAAAATATATACAAAGAAGTACTTACCATTTATTAAAAATATATTGTTATTTCAAAAATGTTAATAATGATTTTAAAAAAGGTTGTATAGTATACAAAAAATATTAAACTTGTATTTAAAAATGCTAAGCTCGTATTAGAGAAATGTATTAGATAGATACAAAAAATGTATATAAAAGAAATGTTGACTATTTAGTAAACAATGCTAAACTTGTATTTGGAAAATATTAAACATGTATTAGAAAAATATATTAGATATATATCCAAACTGTGTATAGAAAAATATGAAAACCTAAAGGAAAAAACCCCCGATGAAAATCAAGAATGAAACAAACAAAATCCAAGAAAAAGGAAAGACAAGAAAAAAGTCATTGAAAACCGCGAAATAATGAAAGAAAGAGAATCGAAGCAAAGCAAAGAAAAAAGGAAGAAAAGAAGAAAAGGACAAGTAAAATCTGAGAAAGAAACGAAGAAAAACATGAAAAGAATAAAAGAAAGAGAAAAAAAAACCCGGGAACTAGTGGAAAGCCCACTCTTCAAGTTGTTCGCGCCGTAGTATAATAAGAACTCGACGATGGCTTATTGGCTAGGAGCGTTATGTTGGGACGAGAGGTCATGGGATCAAACCTGCATGCGCTCCCTTTTCTCCACTAATTTTCTTTTAAGTGCGCAATGCGCTAAAAGGCCGACCCATTTACTATGGAGTCTCGACGAGAGAGAAGCTACCGTCTCACTATAAGCAAGACATAGCTCTCACGCATGAAGAACTA
Organism: Hordeum marinum; assembly: GCA_022496015.1. NCBI lineage: Eukaryota > Viridiplantae > Streptophyta > Magnoliopsida > Poales > Poaceae > Hordeum > Hordeum marinum. The sequence continues at coordinate 366,583,488 of CM039676.1, read as the reverse complement.
AAAGTAGTCTTCAGGCTCGATGCTGCCCACTTTTGGCCCAAGGCCAACCCACAAAATTTATCCTTATTTTTTGTGTGGACTAGTACTTTCTATAAAAGAAACATTTAGGGCATCTCCACGATTGATCCTCAAACCCCTTCGCATCCGTTTGGAACGAGTGGTATGGACGTGTTTTGCCATCAAATACAGTCCCTCATCCGTCCGCAGACCAGTGCATACGTCATTTTTTCAGCAAACTAGTAGCAAAGGGGGCGAGGGTGGGGGTGGGGTGGAGCTTGCGGCCGTGTGGACGGCTGCCACGTGCATGTCCGACACCAAGGACCCACCCAAACCCTCTCCCACCCCCACACCCTTTTCTCGCCCGAAGTGGTTGCCGCGAAACGTTCCGGTCTAAAACTTGTCCTTCGGAGCACTTGGGGACGCCATGACGATCTAAATCTATTCCTTTTCGGAGTCTGAAACATTCCGTTAGGTCTCCCAAATATACTCTTCTGAAGTTATGGTATTGATAACATTGGTTTTAACATCTATGGGAGTACCTGAGATATAATGTTTGATTCTTGCCCGTTTACAACCTTTGGATTTGTGCCTTCGACGTTGTTGATCTTGATAGCACCAGAACGATATACTTCCTTGACAATGTAAGGCCCTTCCCATTTAGAGAGAAGTTTTCCTGCAAAAAATCTTAACCGAGAATTGTATAGCAAGACATGATCACCTACATTGAATTCATGCTTTTGTATCCTTTTATCATGCCATCTCTTAACTTTCTCTTTAAACAACTTGGCATTCTCATAGGCCTGGGTTCTCCATTCATCAAGTGAGCTAATGTTAAATAACCTCTTCTCACCAGCAAGTTTGAAATCATAGTTGAGCTCTTTGATTGCCCAATAAACTTTATGCTCTAGCTCTAGAGGTAAGTGACATGTTTTATCATAAACCATTTTATACGGAGACATACCCATAGGGTTTTTATAAGCAGTTCTATAAGCCCATAATGCATCGTCAAGTTTCTTAGACCAATTCTTCCTAGATCTATTAACCGTCTTTTGCAAGATCAATTTCATTTCTCTATTGCTTAATTCCACTTGACCACTATACTGAGGATGATAAGGAGATGCAATTATATGATTAACATCATACTTAGCAAGCAATTTACGGAAAGCACCATCAATAAAATGTGAACCACCATCAGTCATTAAATATCCGGGGACTCCAAATCTAGGGAAAATAACTTCTTTAAGCATCTTAATAGAGGTGTTATGATCAGCACTACTAGTTGGAATAGCTTCCACCCACTTAGTAACATAATCAACAACAACTAAAATATGAGTGTACCTGTTGGATGTTGGAAAAGGTCCCATAAAATCAAAATCCCAAACATCAAATGGTTTAATAAAAAGAGAGTAATTCATAGGCATTTCCTGACGTCTACTAATATTGCCAATTCTTTGACATTCATCACATGACAAGACAAGCTTACGAGCATCCTTGAAGAGAGTAGGCCAATAAAAACCAGATTGTAATACCTTATGTGTAGTTCTATCTCCAGCGTGGTGTCCTTCGTAGGCCTCGGAATGACACTTGCGTAGGATCTGTTCCTCTTCATGCTCAGGTACACAACATCTGATAACACCATTTACTCCTTCTTTATAAAGGTGTGGGTCATCCCAAAAGTAATGTCTTAAACCATAGAAGAACTTTTTCTTTTGTTGGTATGTGAAACTAGACGGTATAAATTTAGCGACAATGTAATTAGCATAATCAGCATACAAAGGAGCATTACGAGAAGCATTTATGACAGCTAATTGTTCATGAGGAAAGCTATCATCAATAGGTAGTGGGTCATCAAGAACATTCTCTAACCTAGACAAGTTATCTGCTACGGGGTTATCAGCCCGCTTTCTGTCAACAATATGCAAATCAAATTCTTGTAGTAGAAAAACCCATGTGATAAGTCTAGGTTTAGCATCTTTCTTTTCCATAAAATATTTAATAGCAGCATGATCAATGTGAATAGTTACTTTAGAATCAACAATATAAGGTCTAAACTTATCACAAGCGAACACAACTACTAAAAATTCTTTTTCAGTGGTAGCATAGTTTCTTTGAGCACTGTCTAGAGTTTTGCTAGTATAATGAATAACATTTAATTTCTTATCAACTCTCTGCCGTAGAACTGCACCAAAAGCATAATCACTAGCATCACACATGATTTCAAAGGGTAAGTTCCAATCAGGTGGTTGGACAACAGGTGCAGGAATCAAGGCATTCTTAAGAATTTCAAAAGCTTCTACACAATCATCATAAAAAATGAATGGAACATCCTTTTGCAAGAGATTAGTGAGCAGCCTAGAAATCTTAGAGAAGTCTTTAATAAATCTCCTATAGAAACTAGCATGACCAAGGAAACTTCCTATACCTCTGATATCCGTAGGACACGACATTTTTTCAATAGCATCAACTTCAGCTTTATCAAATTCAATACCTCTTTCATAAATTTTATGTCCCAAGACAATACCTTCATTCACGATAAAGTGTCACTTCTCCCAATTGAAGACAAGATTAGTTTCTTCACATCTCTGCAAAACTCGATCAAGGTTGCTCAAACAATCATCAAAAGAAGTTCCGTAAACGGAAAAATCATCCATGAAAACCTCAACAATCCTTTCACAAAAATCAGAGAATATAGAAGTCATACATATTTGAAAGGTAGCAGGTGCGTTGCATAAACCAAAATGCATACATCTATAAGCAAAGGTACCAAAAGGGCAGGTAAAGGTGTTCTTCTCTTGGTCCTCTTTTGACAAATGTATTTGAGAGAAACCAGAATAAGCATCTAGAAAGCAGAAATGTGTGTGTTTGGATAGTCTTTCTAGCATTTGATCAATAAAAGGTAGAGGGTAATGATCTTTTATATTAGCTTTATTTAACTTCCTGAAATCAATTACCATTCTATATCCCATAACAATTCTCTGTGGGATCAATTCATTTTTGTCATTAGGAACTACGGTAATACCTCCTTTCTTAGGAACACAATCAATGGGGCTAACCCATCTACTATCATCAATAGGGTAAATGATACCTGCCTCTAGAAGCAATAATATTTCATTTCTTACCACTTCCTTCATTTTAGGATTTAATCGTCGTTGGTGATCAACAATTTGTTCATCGGGCTCCATTTTAATTTTATGCTGACATAAAGTGGGACTAATGCCCTTAAGATCATCAAGAGTATATCCAATAGCAGCACGGTGCTTCCTCAGAGTTTTCAATAATCTCTGTTCTTCATGCTCTGAAAGGTTAGCACTAATAATAACAGGATATATCTTCTTTTCATCAAGATAAGCATATTTCAGAGTATCCGGTAATTGTTTAAGCTCAAACACGTGATCACCCTTGGGTGGAGGAGGATCCCCAAGTATTTCAACAAGCAAGTTGTGTTTCAAAATAGGATGTTGATCAAAGAAAATCTTATCTATTTCATTCCTTTCATTCATATGCATATCATTTTCATGGTCCAGCAAATATTGTTCTAAAGGATCAGTAGGAGGCACAACAATCGAAGCAAGACCAATAATTTCATCCTTACTAGGCAATTCTTTATCATGGGGTTGTCTACGAAATTTAGAGAAATTGAACTCATGAGACGTATCCTCAAAACTTACGGTAACAATTTCCTTCTCGCAATCTATCCTAGCATTAACGGTATTCAAGAAGGGTCTACCAAATATAATGGGACAAAAATCATCTTGTGGGGAGCCAAGAACAAGAAAATTAGTAGGATATTTCATTTTCCCACACAAGACTTCAACATCTCTAATAATCCCAACTGGTGATATAGTATCTCTATTAGCAAGCTTAATTGTAACATCAATTTCCTTTAACTCAGCAGGTACAATATCATTCATAATCTCTTTATATAAGGTAAAGGGAATTGCACTCACACTAGCACCCATATCACATAAGCCATGATAACAATGATCTCCTATTTTAACATAAAAACGGGCGTGCCAACAATGGGTCTATGTTTATCTTTAGCATCAGGTTTAGCAACTCTAGTGACCTCATCACAAAATTGAATAACATGACCATCAATATTATACCCCAAGAGATCTTTAACCATAGCAATACTAGGCTCAACTTTAATTTGCTCGGGGGGTCTACGAAGGATTTAACACAATCAAACTTAAGGTTCATACCTGAATCCTTACCTTTGTTGAATTCCCAATCTTCAGAGTTGCGTTTAATTCTTTCCAATAATTCCCATTTGAAGTCAATATCTTTCTTCATATAGAATCGACACAAGAAGTATCGAGCATGAATTGATCATAACGAGAAAGCTGAGCATAAAAATTCTGAATAGTAATTTCTCTCGAGAGCTCATGATTGGGGCATGAATATAACATTGAATTAAGCCTCCCCCAAGCTTGAGCGATTCTTGTTGGGGAACGTTGCATGGGAAACAAAATTTTTCCTACGCACACGCAAGATCTATCCATGGTGATGAGCATCTACGAGAGGGAGAGTGGATCTACATACCCTTGTAGATCGCTAAGCGGGAAGCATTAAGAAACGCGGTTGGTGTAGTCTAACGTCTTCGCGATCCAAATCGCCGAGAGTCCTGCGATCCAATCACGATCCGTCCCGATCAAGCACCGAACGGACGGCACCTCTGCGTTCAACACACGTATAGCTTGATGACGATCTCCGCCTTCTTGATCCAGCAAGAGGGAGCGAAGAGGTAGATGAGTTCTCCGGCAGCGTGACGGCACCGCCGCGATGGTGGTGGAGCAATTCTTGCAGGGCTTCGCCTAAGCACTGCAGAAAACTGATCTAGAGGAGAAACTACGCACTAGAAGAACGGGTAGCACGTGGCTGAAAATCAAGTGCCAAAAACCCTAAAACCTCTAGTATATATAAGAGGAAGAGAGGATGAGGCTTGGCCCTCAAGGGGACAGCCCTTGCTTGCCCGAACCAAGGAGGAGAGGAGGATTCCTCCTTCAATCCTAGTAGGACTAGGACTCCTTCCTTTTTTTTCCCTTTTTCCACCTTTTCTCTTTGGGCTTTTCTTTCCCAGCCGCATGGGCCTTGTGTGGGACTTCCACCAGCCCACTAAGGGCTGGTATTCACTCTCCCACAGCCCATGTAGCCTCTTGGGTCGAAGTACCCCTCCTGATGGTCTCCCGGTACACTACCGACACTCCCGGTACACTACTAATGAGCCCGAAACCTTTCCGACGACCAAAATAGGACTTCCTATATATCAATCTTTACCTCTGGACCATTCCGGAGCTCCTCGTGACGTCCGGATCTCATCCAGGACTCCGAACAACCTTCAGTCACCACCACATAACTCTATACTACCGAAACGTCACCGAACCTTAAGTGTGTAGACCCTGTGGGTTCGAGAACTATGTTGACATGAACGAGACACCTCTACGGTCAATAACCAATAGCGGGATCTGGATGCCCATATTGGTTCCTACATATTCTATGAAGATCTTTATCGGTCGAACCTCTATGTCAAGGATTCAGTTAATCCCGTATGATGTTCCCTTTGTTCTTCGGTATGTTACTTGCCCGAGATTCGATCATCGGTGTCTCCATACCTAGTTCAACCTCATTACCGGAAAGTCTCTTTACTCGTTCCGTAATACAAGATCCCGTGACTAACACTTAGTCACATTGCTTGCAAGGCTTATTGTGATGTTGTATTATTGAGTGGGCCTTGAGATACTTCTCCGTCACACGGAGTAACAAATCTCTGTCTTGATGCATGCCAACCCAACAGACACCCTCAGATATACCTGTAGAGCACCTTTATAGTCACCCAGTTACGTTGCGACGTTTGATACACACAAGGCACTCCTCCGGTGTCCGTGAGTTCTATGATCTCATGGTCATAGGAACATATACTTGACATGCAGAAAACAGTAGCAATAAACTGACACGATCATATGCTATGTTTGTAGTTTGGGTCTTGTCCATCACATCATTCTCCTAATGATGTGATCCCATTATCAAATGACATCACATGTCAATGGCTAGGAAACCTTGACCATCTTTGATCAACGAGCTAGTTCACTAGAGGCATATTAGGGACAAAGTGTTGTCTATTTATCCACACATGTAATGTGTTTCCAATCAATACAATTATAGCATGGACAATAAACAATTATTATGAATAAGGAAATATAATAATAAACACTTTATTTATTGCCTCTAGGGCATATTTTCAACAATTCTTTCTCCTTCACGAGGCCAAAAATTATAAATATAATTCCGATCACGATGAACTAGATGCATAGGATAGAATTTCTAATGAAATTCCATTTTCAATCGGTTGTAGCTCCATGATCCAATATCATCACATAGCCTATACCATCTCAATGCCTTCTCCTTCAAAGATAAAGGAAAGACCTTCTTCTTGACGGGATCCTCGGGCAGACCTGCATGCTTAAATAATCCACAAACTTCATCCACATAGATTAGATGCAAATCAGGATGTAGTGTTCCATCTCCTGCATAAGGATTAGCCAGCAGTTTCTCTATCATACCCGAAGGAATTTCATAATAAATATTTTTAGTAGGTTTAGTAGGTTGAGGGACAACTCTTTGTGTTTCCGGTCGAGGTGAAGATACCACGAACAAACCCCTCAAAGGATTACTTTCCATAGTAACAAGTGACAGTAAATTTCAGCACACTATATAAATTTTTCCTTACCAGATTCCACTTACCAAAAGCGCTTCACTCCCCGAAAACGGCGCCAGAAAAGAGTCTTGATGACCCACAAGTATATGGTATCTATAGTAGTCCTTTCGATAAGTAAGAGTGTCGAACCCAACAAGGAGCAGAAGGAAATGACAAGCGGTTTCCAGTAAGGTATTCTCTGCAAGCGCTGAAATTATCAGTGACAGATAGTTTGGTGATAAGATAGCTCGTAACGAGTAACAAGTAACAAGTGTAAAAAAGGTGCAGCAAGGTAGCCCAATCCTTTTTGTAGCAAACGACAGGCTTGGACGAACTCTTATATAAAGCAAAGCGCTCCCGAGGACACATGGGAATTTCTGTCAAGCTAGTTTTCATCATGCTCATTTGATTCACGTTCGTTACTTTGATAATTTGATATGTGGGTGGACCGGTGCTTGGGTGCTGCCCTTACTTGGACAAGCATCCCACTTATGATTAACCCCTCTCACAAGCATCCACAACTACGAAGAAGAATTAAGATAAATCTAACCATAGCATGAAACATACAGACCCAAATCAGCCCCTTACGAAGCAACGCAAAAACTAGGGTTTAAGCTTCTGTCACTCTAGCAACTCATCATCTACTTATTACTTCCCAATGCCTTACCCTAGGCCCAAATAATGGTGAAGTGTTATGTAGTCGACGTTCACATAACACCACTAGAGGAGAGACAACATACATCTCATCAAAATATCAAACGAATACCAAATTCACATGATTACTAACAAGACTTATCCCATGTCCTCAGGAACGAACGAAACTACTCACAAAGCATATTCATGTTCAAGATCAGAGGAGTATTAATTATCATTAAGGATCTGAACACATGAAATTCCACCAAGTAAACCAATTGACATCAACTACAAGGAGTAATCAACACTACTAGCAACCCATAGGTACCAATCTGAGGTTTGGGACAAAGATTGGATACAAGATATGAACTAGGGTTTGAATAGGAGATGGTGCTGGTGAAGATGTTGATGGACATTGACCCCCTATCGATGAGAGGATCGTTCGTGATGACGATGGCTTCGATTTCCCCCTCTGAGAGAGAAGTTTCCCAGACAGAACAACCTTGCCGGTGCTCTAGATTGGTTCTGTCCAAGTTCTGCCTCGACACGGTGACGCTTCGTCCCGAAAGCTTCCTTATGATTTTTTTCAGGTCAAAACCTTCCATATAGCAGAAGATGGGCGTCGGGGACCTGCCAGGTGGGTCACAAGCCTGCTAGGCACGGCCAGGGGGGTGGCCACGCCTGGCAGGCTTGCCACCTCCTGGTGGGCCCCCTCTGGTATCTGTTTCGCCCAGTATTTTTTATATATTACAAACTAAATCTTCGTAAATTTTCAGGACTTTTGGAGTTGTGCAGAATAGGTATCTCAGATTTGCTCCTTTTTCGGTCCAGAATTCCAGCTGCCAGCATTCTCCCTCTTCATGTAAACCTTGTAAAATAAGAGAGAAAAGGCATAAGTATTGTACCATAACGTGTAATAACAACCCATAATGCAATAAATATCTATATAAAAGCATGATGCAAAATGGACGTATCACGCTTCCAAGTTATCAGCCAGTTATGCTGCAACTAAGTTCAAATAATTTTTTACCTTCCATGTAAAAACTCAAATTGCTTGCAGCATTGCTAGGAAAACACCAGCTTAACAAATACTAGCTTATCAATCTTTTCCTCATTTCCCCCTTTTATGTGTGTTTCACATGGCCCTAGGAATAGGGCATCACTCGCAAGGCTTTTTCAGTTGAACAAGGGGCTGGTTGTTGATCAAGAGAAGCTTATCAGGGACATAGACTCAAGGCCAGGCCAGCAAAATCCAGGGCCTTGTGCGAAACTAAAAGTTGGGGTCCTATCTCATAAAAAAACTAACGAGAAATTATAATATATATATATCTCACAGAGAAAATTTATAATTTATATAATATAATGTCTTACATAACAATTAAACATATAAAAACTCATACCTATCTAACTCACCTAGTTTTGTGTTTGTCTCTTTAATCGTTGAGGTAAGAACCAATCTCTAACGAAGTATCGATCCCTATAAATAGTTAAATATAAAATTATACTGTAGATTAGAAGTAGGACACAAAGTTAATCGAAAAGCAATATTTGCTAAGCACCTGGAGCTATAGGCTGGAGTCGGTCACTGATCAATCCGACAAGAACACGCCCACGAATCTAAAAACTGAGAGAGCAGGCGAGGAAGGCAACGAAGGCAACTACCTGTCGCCCTGTCACCCTAAATCCGAATTCCTCTCCCTTCTCTGGTTTCGGTCGAGATGAGTCAGGCGACGATAACATGCAACAAGGTCCTTTTTATCCTGGAGTTGTTCCTGTTATCCTGGAGCCACGATGACGAGATCGAGTGAGAGACGAGAGTCCTACCCGATCCCGATCCCTGTACCTATTAGCGATTTTTTTCTCCCATCAAATCGAGGAGTACAATCCGGAAACAACAGGAGAGCTCGTTGCTCGAGCCTCGGTGGCCTAGCCCTCAGCTCTTCGGCCCAACACTAGTGGATCCAATGCCCACCGGCCCAACAGTGTTGTTTTTTATATTAGGCCTATCTATAAATCCCCCCCACTAGTGCAGGCGCGTGCTATACAAACGGTTTTTAACCCCATTTCCGTGACGAAGTCTTAAACTGTCGCCTTGCATGTGTGGGCGATTGTGGGGCCTATCCCACACGACAGGAAAAACTCGTCGGTGATGCCTCCACTTGGTCGCACATGATGTGAAAAAGTATATTGTTTGCGATTGAAAGGACCATCACAAACAGACATATTGGGGAAGACGTGTGAGATGACTTAGCATGCCACACAGGGAATCCCAAGGGTACGTTTCCGTTCGTATTGCAGATCACACACAATTTTCTTCATAACATCGTTTATGATAGGTCTGTTCATCACACATGATAGTTATAATTCTATCGTTTGCGTTACCCAAAACATCACTCACAGTGTCTAGAAGAAACAATTTGGCATTGGGCTTCCCATCACACACACTAGCTATGTGAAAACGTTTGTGATTGGGTGTCCTAACGCACACAGTTTGAAAGGATGTGGATGTCGTCTAGAGGGGGGTGAATAGGCGCTTTAAAATAATTACGGTTTGGGCTTGAACAAATGTGGAATAAAACTAACGTTTAATATGTCAAGCACAAAATCTAAAACAACTAGGCTCACCTATGTGCACCAACAACTTATGCTAAGCAAGATAAACAACTAAGTGATAGCAATATATATAGCATCAAATAATATGGCTATCACAAAGTAAAGTGCATAAGTAAAGGGCTCGGGTATGAGATAACCGAGGCATGAGGATACGATGATGTATCCCAAAGTTCACACCCTTGCTGATGCTAATCTCCGTTCAGAGCGGTGTGGAGGCACAATGCTCCCCAAGAAGCCACTAGGTCCACCGTTATCTCCTCACGCCCTCGCACAATGCAAGATGTCGTGATTCCACTAAGGGACCCTTGAGGGTGGTCACCGAACCCATACAAACATTGGGGCAATCTCCACAACTTGATTGGAGGCTCCCAACGACACCACAAAGCTTCACCACAATGGATTGTGGCTTCGAGGTGACCTCAAATGCTCGGGGCAATCTCCACAACCTAATTGGAGACCCCGAAGCTTGCCCGGAGCTTTCCACCACAATGACTGAGCTCCGAGGCACCACAAACCGTCTAGGGCGCCAAGGCACCCAAGAGGAACAAGCTCTGGGGTGCTCAAACACTCAATAGTAATAAGCTTCTGAAACTTCACTTCCACGTTTGACTGTGGAGAACTCAAACGTATGCACCAAATGCAATGGCAAGGGCACATGGAGTGCCCAAGTCCTTCTTTCCCAAATCCCACCACAACAACTAATGCTATGGAGGAAAATGAGAGGAAGGACAAAGAAGAACACGAAGAACTCCAAGATCAAGATCCAAGGGGTTCCCCTCACAAAGAGGAGAAAGTTATTGGTGGAAACGTGGATCTAGATCTCCTCTCTCTTTTCCCTCACGATCTAGCAAGAATCATTGGAGGGATTGAGAGTTAGCAAGCTCGGAGAAGGTCAACAATGGGAGAAGAACACGAGCTCAAGAGTTAGAGAGCAATGGGGAAGAAGACCCCCTTTTATAGGTGAGGGAAAATCCAACGGTTACTCCCACAACCCACACACAAATGGTAGTACCGCTCAGGGGAGCGGTACTTCCGCTTATATCTGTCCTGGAAAAATAGAGCGGTAGTACCGCTCTGGAGGGAGCGGTACTTCCACTTAAAAAAATAAGCGGCACCTCAAGGCGGCAATACTGCTCAGAACTTCCTTCTTAAAAAAATAAGCGGTAGTTTGAGCGGCTCTTTAAGGCGGTAGTACCACTGGAGCGGTACTACCGCTCTGGGGAGAGCGGTACTTCCGCTGAAAATGGCTAGAGAGCCCTGTAGGCACGAGAAGGCAAATATAGGCGGTAGAGACAACGGTAGCACATAGCATAAGTACTGCCCAAGCGGTACTAACGTGCTAACGAGCAGTACTACCGCTTGTTCAGAGAAAAACAGCTCTGGCACTGAAATTGCCATAACTTTCGCAAATGAACTCTGAACTGAGCAAACTCAAGCTTGTTGGTTTTCTTAAGAAGAGGCACTATGAAAATGCCAATGATATAGAGATGTGAAGTCTCTATGAATGAAGAACCGAAAAAAACTCCAACATAAAAAACATCATAGAAGATGCATATGGACTCCGTTTTTGATGAACTGGAGCTTGTCATGAAGCTGACCATAACCTCAAGAATTCACAAAGAGAAACGCCAAACAAGAACCAAGAAAGATCATGATGCAATGATGCAAATGGTTTGAGCTCTCAACGAACGATACGATCAAGCTACTCACTTGAGAGACCCCCTTGATAGTATGGCTATCTATCATGTAACCCAGTCTCCCAACTACCACTATGAGACCGGTAAAATGGAAAACCCTATCAAGGTCAAACCTTTGCCTTGATCATAGTCCACTCGATCTAGATGATGAAGATCTTGACTTCCTCAAGATGGACCACCTTTATTGATTGCGCCGGCTTAATGAAGATTAGTAGATTGCCCCCCATACTCCACTATGGGTGAGCCGCTCTTCGGCACATCTTCACAAGTCCATTGTCACCACAATGAACGACAAGCTTTAAGCATGATCTCTCCGTGATGCTTCACTTGAGCTTCCACACCACAACCTTGATGACGATCACCACTTGATGTCATCCTCCATCGATTGTATGGGATCTTCTTATTGATGCTAGCCCATAGAAACATACCTAACCCCACAAAGAACACTCACAGGGAACATGAGTTAGTACATAAAGCGTAATGGACAATGCTTACCATACCATGGGATCACTTGATCCCTCTCGGTACATCTTGTACGCTTTGTGTGTTGGTCAACTTGATTCACTCTTTGACTTAGTCTTTATCAACCTTGTATCTTATCTTCCCTATGATCAATCTTTGGATAAAGCCTTGAATACCACCTTGGTCACCATATAAACTCCTTGAAACCAACAGATGGACTTCAAGAAGTGCATATGGACAAATCCTTAGAATATAACTTAAGGCAACCATTAGTCCATAGGGATTATCATCAATTACCCAAAATCACACATGGAGAAATGTGCTCTTACACAGTTGTCGACCAGAATTCGTGTGTGATTGCTCAACGATCCAACATGCCAACTTTCTAAAAACTATGTGGGTTTGTTCATGTCATCGCCCACGGTTTTATCTTAAAAACCGTCTGCAATGGGAACCCCAATAATCAGCCCGATTGATCAATTATTTATAATCCATTTAGTAATCAAAATTAACATTTCATATCAACCACATAATATATTTCTTATTCATAGTACAGCAACTGGGATTTCATAACTGAATTACCTCAGGGTACAACCTCATATAGGCATATACTGCCTAGCTACCCAATTGCACAACGAGACAAAGTTTCAAATGCAACATCTAAAACCTTTGGAAATTAAGTATCATCTTAGACAGTAAATAGAAAGATGAATCTCATCTAGAAAATTGTTAAAGCGGAAGGCGAATACTGAGCCTTCAATGACGTTGAAGTTCCTGGCAACTTTAGGCCAGTGCCTGCGGATGATTGCCTGCCCATCCTTCGTTGTACTCTTAAGGAAGACTTCAAGATTATACCGTGGGTGCTGTATGAATACCTTCATCGCCTCTTGATCATACAGGTGGTTTGAGACGTAATCATCGATGAACTGCCTTGAAAAGGACTGAAAACAAACATATGCCTAAATATCTTTTCTAAACTTTGAAAAGGCGCAAAGGGAAAAGGACAAGGTGAAAGAGATGGTACCATCCTATAGTTGACGGGTGTCTTTTTCATTGTGCAGTCAAACATCCTGTTGTTTTTCGTAGCTAGTTTGTTTATCTTAACAATCTTTCTGACTTTCTTGATTTGACTGATATTCAAGGACATCTCATTTCCCCACATGCAAAAGGGTCGAACAGTGGGTATAAATCTCTTACAACAGGACCTACATGTGCAAGAACAAATTATTAATACAAACATTCATATTACAATGGTTTTTGCAATTTTACAATAATGTGCTATTAGTGTAACGACCATGGATGTGCAAACCTTGATGGTAAACTTCAGTGTCCCCCATTGTTTCCCCCTGCAACATATTTAAGACAAATATTGGTCAGGTTACATGTGATATTTGGCATACTATCACTGAAATATGTTAATGGAAAATAAACACATTGTGGATCCAACAGATTAGTTCGAGCCACATTGAAAATCCAGTTATCTAAACCAAGCGTGCTAAGAACTAGGAATTGTAGCAATTCTATATGTTGCACATGTATTTAGTACATCTAAATTCGATTTATTCGTCACATGCATAACAATATAAAATTTTACCAACAACAATCGTACATCACATTTAATAATTGAATTAAATATTTAAATGATCACCACAACAAAGGAACGAAACAGTTAACTAAGGACCACATTGCACAATAGAATATACTAGAAGGTCAGACTACAGTAGCATTACATTGGACATTTTACTAGAATTTCTGAATGAAAGGCAACAGCAGCATAGGCAACAACTAAATGAAACATGCTTAACCGGCGTAGCTAGGTGAACATAGGTCCTAAGTGATAAAGCTAAGAAAAACAAGATATTCCTCATCGTCGGAGATATCGATGATGATGGGCTCCGTCAACTTGGAAGAGGGCGAGGCCTCCACACAGTGGGTGCACCCCTCATAGTGGTGAGTGGCCTGATCCTGCCCTGACACCAACATGCCAGCTCTGGAGTTGAGGTAAGCACGGGCACACTCAGAAAACACAACAAAGTCTTCGTCAAATGCACCGACGGTGCCCTCAAGAAAAGACCACGAGTTGTCATTTATAGCAGCCAATCGCGTGGCAGCGTCAGCGCGCGAGGCATCGACGGTGGCCTCGACGGTGAGGTGCTCCTCCAAGATCTTGGGGTCAGCACGCATGGAAGCCATAGCTGCCTCATCTGTGCGTGCAGCTGCGATTTGCTTCTCCACAGCCAAATGCTCTTTGAGATCCTGGCTATACTGCATGCACCATGGCTTTCGACGATGATTATTTGGTGGATGGGGTGATGATTTGGGTGGAAGGTGTCGCGACGGCGGTCGGGCCATGTGGGATGGAGGAGGGGGTGAGGGGGTATTGGGGAGGTGTGGATTATCTAACTAGATGGATGAGGCCGAGCAGTAGGAAGGAGCGTCGCCGACGAGGAGGCGGCGCTGCAAGAAAGCAATGAAGGTTTGAACTAGGAAAGGTAGAGCAAACGGGGGAAATGTAGCTTTTTATTGGTACCGGGGGGGGCAAGGGAGTTAGATATTTCCATGGCAGCCCAAAATTTCCATTCAGTTTAGCAGAAAACTGGCGCAGAAAGGACCATCAGACACCGTCCCTTATTCGGAACCATGTGCGATATCAAAACATCACAAATGAAGCCTGGTTTATACACCGCGTGTGATGAACTTGAACGTGCAAATTTTCCAGAATAGTTCTCGATATCAACACATCACAAACGAAGCATGTGATATACCCCATGTGTGATGAACTTGGATGTGCAAATGTTTGTCTCCAAGATTCGGACGTAAGATTGGGTACTACATCGCACACGGTTCATTCCAAAAAAGTGTGTGGGATGAACTTCAATTTCATTTTCAATTTGAAGATCTAATAGGGATATGGCAGCCAATTTTTGGTCCGAATTTCCCTGGCTTCAATGGTCATCCACATCGTCGCGTAATTTAACATCAATTGCTAATTTGGGTACTGTGCAAAAGAGCCTACACCATAGTCCGCACTTACTTAATCGAGCAATTAAACAGAGCTGGTTGACCTAAACATTACTCTAACAAAAGACCAGCGCTCTAAACAACGACTAATATTCCGCCTGATGCTCGCCAATCTTCGCCGCGTCCTCCATGACCAGCTTGCGCTCGACGACCTCCAGGGGAAGGGGCTCCATGGCATCCATCGCCACATACTCTGCAAGCATCTCGTCGTCCGCGTCCGCCATCTCTTTGGAAAAGTCCGCCACGAGTTTGGCGTGGACGACCATGGTCTAGGCATTGACGGCCTCCATCTTGGCAAGGGAGGCTGCCGACGAACGAACGCCTGCCCGAGCGCTCTCGGCGATTTCCAACTCTTTGGACGTAGGTTGCCGACCGTTGTCAGAGAAAGCCGCTGCTATTTGTTTGGTGACTGCCACGAGCTAGGCGTGGGCGGCATCGGCATAGGCGTGGGTAGCCGCCATCAGGGCTACGGTGGTTGCCGAGGAACGAACAACTGTTGTGCCGTTCTCGCCATTTGCTATCCCGGTTGCGGATGTTGCTGCCGCCATCTCAGATGCAGCAGCTGCCCTTTCGGTGGCCACAGCCGCCCTGTCGGAGAGTGCGGCCGCGCTCAAGTATGTTGTGAGTGCGGTCATGGCTAATGCAGCCGCGCTTGGGCCGGAGTGGGTCGCCGAAGTTGCCCTCACGACGCGGATCCTCGTCCCCATCTTTCACCGGCGACGCTTAAAAAGTACAGTGGTCTTGGAGAACAAGTGTGACTGTGTGGTTGACGCGCCGGTGGTGGACTGAAGCCTCCGGCCTAAGCCATATATGAGGATTGGCCCAAGATATTTTGATACCACATCACACACGTTTCATGATCAAGAACTGTTTGCGATGTATATGATTTTCAAACTGCTTTGAGACTAAAAATGAAGTTACATTGGCAATTGAAGGTGTTTGGATGGCAATAACATTTATCTACAGTGAACTTGGGACTATCGGACTGTGTGTTAAATATGGAATAATTCAGGGATGTTTGGGCCCTTTAAAACATTTCAAGAGTTTTTTGGTATTTCATGTGCATAGTACAAATTTGAACTACACTTTATTAAGCACATACTAAAGGGCACCTGAATGGGTTGAAAATTAACTATTTGTAACTGGTACATGTTTTGGTCCCATGAAAGAAATGAAAATTAAATGAATTCCAAACCTCACGGTATTTTGGCTCGGCCGTAGACTTTGAGAAGCCGTTTATTCAAATTCGAGTAAATCCAAATATCATGAGATATTCATGAAACTTGGCATGGTGTGATGTCATGGTGCATGTGTGTTGTGGTAAAAACAATGCCTAGTTCGGGACAAGTTTGGTCACAAACCTCTGACAAACCGTAGATTCTCACAAGAAGTCATGTGGTTCCAGTAGGGACAGTTCACATTTTATGTGCGAAACAACATCTGATGTCGCTTCTCGCCTTGAATTTATTTCTAGAGTCCCCATAGAGTAACGTGAATGTGTCATGCGAAACAATGGAGTCTTACAGAGTTCATTTGGCCTTTTAAGTACATTAATTGAGTTTTGTAGGCATTTATTTAATGTGAATATATATAATTTAAATTTGAACTACAATCACTACACGGTCCAGCTCATGAAAATATGTCGAAAAACCATGTACGTTTCACTGGCTGCATGAATTTCGAACATATATATCATCGGTTGGCTCGACCGCAAACATCTGAAAACTTAATTTTTAAATTCATGTAATGCAAACCTCGACAGAAATTCATGAAATTTGGGCATGGTGCCATCAATTGCCCTGTTGTGTGTGTTGTGGTAAAGAAAATTGCCCAATTTTGGATAAGTTTTCGCACAAAGCCTGTTACAAACCGAATGTTCTCACAAGAAAGTCGTGTGTTCCGATAGGGAAGTTCATATTTTATGTGCAAAACAACATCCGTTGTCTCTTGTGGCCTGCATTTTTTTCTGGAGTCGCCCAGAGAGCAACTTTGTGACAGACATGCTAAACTGTGGATTTTTCCAGGGTTCGTGAGACCTGTTTAACACATTAATTAAGTTTTCTAGTCGTTTAATGTGCATAATTCAAATATGAACTACAACCACAAGGTCCAACACATGAAAAATAGGTTGGAAAAAAATATGCCTTTCCATGGATGCATGTTTAATTAGGTCGCACGCAAGAAATGGGAATGAATTTCTAACATCTCATTGACTGTTTTCTCGGCCGCAACCATTGAGATGCTTGGTTTTCAAATTCCCGTAAATTCAAAACTCGTTAGAAATTCATGAAACCTGGCATGGTGTCATGATAAGGGCACACACATGCCGTTGTAAAAAAATGTCCAAATTGGACATGTTCTTGTACAATCCCCTTACAAATCGGAGCTCCTCATAAGAAGCTTTGTGGTTTCAATAGGGAACATTATATATGCATGATGCCACATATGCGGGCGAAAATACATCTGATGCCTTTTCTCTCCTTGATTTTATTTATGTAAACAACATAGACATATGTACGTGTGAAGTGTAAAAATATGATTAAATAAGGGATCATATGGCTTTTAAATATATTAATTATGTTTTTGGTGCATTATTTAATGGGCATAATTCAAATTTGATCTACAATCACAAGGTCCGGGGTGGCAAAATGGGTTAAAAAACCATATATGCGTCCTTGGATGTATGTGTTAGGTCACATGCAAGAAATGAGAATGAATTTCAAACATCTAAGCATGTTGGATCGTCCACAAATATCGAGAAACTTGGTTTCCAAATTCTTGTAAATACAAAACTCTGTAATAAATTCATGAAACTTGGAATGGTGTCATCGGAAGGTACACATATGCCGTGGTAAAAAATACCAAGTTGGCCATGTTTTGTAAGAAGCCTCTTACAAACATGAGGTTCTCATACAACAATAAGCTACGTCCAGTGGTTCCGTTAGGGAACATATATATGCATGCCACATCTGCGGGTGAAAAACGACATCCGATGCCTCTTCTCTCCTTGATTTTTTCCTAGAAACAACATAAAGCAATAGGTGTGTACTGCAAACATATTAAATTATTAACGGTTTGTATGGCTTTTTTAAACATTAATTAAGTTTTATGTGCATTTAATGTACATAATTCAAATATGAACTATACTCACAAGGTCTATGTTGGGCAGTGCCTCATCATATAAAGCATAAATATGTTGTGCTGTTTTTAGTGTCCACTTTGAGAGAAAGAGCAAGCATTTTTAATAGCCAACAACGGCATTTTGGAACAAAAATCCATCACGTTACCATCCCAAACAGGCGTATTATTTATAATCCATGGACGTTCTACAGAACTTACATGCGGGCCACGTGTCGCTATCTGTATTGGCAAGGAGGTAGCATGCAGACATGTGTTTGAGTACACTGGTGGCATGCGAGCAGTGTCCTGCGCATGCTCATCGGGATGGCGTGTCCTTTGCTAGTCGTCAAAGACGTTTCAGACTGAATACCCGTATGCAAACCGAGGGCAATTGTTCCTTCCCTTCTAAGCCAAGCGCAAATCTGGCACGAAGGAATTTTTTTATTGCATTTTTCATTGCGTTATCACAAACGGTTGTGAATGATGACCCGTGTGCCCTTCCCGATGCTACAACTTTTACTATTGCTAATTGCCGAGGTTGCCATGTATGAAGAAACAATGCCAGGCGCGTGAACCTTTGCAAAATACTTAAATGAAAGAAACTTACCAATCCATGCAAGAGTTTAGTTGTTAAATCATTAAATGAAGGAACCTTAGCAACAATGCATTGTGGACTTGAGTTGCTAAGATATTTAATACACTAAGCACCCCATGTAAGCACCGATCGATGCGTTAGCAGCAGGAGTCAGGTAAGATTCGAATATGTCATATTGGGTAAATTTTCATTTGTCAAATTGGAAACGCTGAGATTTGTCCAATTTTGCAGGAACAAAATCACTATTACGGTGCAATTTTGCAACTGAAATTCAGTAAACATAGATTTCATTTATAGATCAACCATTGGTCTTTGTACAAAATAGTTCAACTCGACAGCCGAATCAAACAAACTTTTACCCATTTGTTGGAACCACGTACTGAAATAGCTTGTTCAACTATATATACTACTAGCTAATTTAAAGTACATGGTATAGTTCAACTATATCTATAGTTAGATGAACTGGACAAAATAGCACCTAAATACTACTCTGGAGGGGCTTCGTGCTACTGCGAGCCGCCTTCTCCTCTACCGAGCGTGTTCAGTAAGAAGCAGAGGAGGAGAAGCCTACCGACGAGCTGGAGGAGTTGAATTCATCGGCTGCCGCTGTTGCCCTCCACCACTCCTGACGTGCCTCCTCGAAGCTACGAGACTCGGCGTAGATCTCCTCATTCCACGCCATAGCTGCAGCGCCTACTGTGGCCACATCGGTGGTGAGCCTCTGTGCGTGCTTGACCTGGAGCTCCTCCTCCTCATGTAGGAAGTTGATGTAGCGCGCTAGGCCACTGACGCAAAAGCCGAGTGGCTATGCTTAGGCGGCGGCCTCCTCCTCTCGCCTTCGGGACGCAGTTGCGGAGCAGGTGATGGCCTCGACGGCTGACCATGGGGTGGATGCCAAGGCGGACGCTGGTGTGGTGGCGACCAAGGAGGCAACTGGTGAGGTGGCGAAAACGGCGTCTGGCGATGGGGTGGGGGCGACGGCGGTCGCTGGCAGCAGCTGCCTTCGGGAAAATGTGGAGGAGCGTGTGGTGGGTGCTGTGCGCACAGCCAACAAGGACACCACACGCACTACACGCTTCCGGGTACTGCGCCGCTGACGTGGCGCAACCTCCAAGCTGGAGCTGCCCTCTAGCGGGGTGGCGAAGTGACGACGATGGACAGGTGCCATTGGCGATTGGGGGAGAAGAAACCTTGGGAAGCTATGAGCAAGGAGGGGATGAATGCGATGTGGAGAGGCCGACCGTGGGGGTTTATAAAGCAGGCGGCCAGGGTGAGCCGGGCAGGAAGCTTGCGCGCGTTCATGCGTGGGAAGGGGAAGCTTGTGCGCGTTCCTACGCGGTTTCGCGGGAACGGGAAGCCCAAAAGAAACGTTGTGCGCTCCCGAAGCATTGGGTGTTTGGGGCATATCGACGCGCCGGGAGGGAAACTTGCGCACTTCCAAAGCATGCACTGGAATCCTCGTGCAGCAACGCGGTGAGAAGGCAGGACGGAGGTGGGAGAAATGACAAGTATGCAGACGGTTAATAATAAACAATCCTTTGCATTTTATTACAAAGCAAACGGTCATTCTGTATGCACCGTCGCGAATGAATGTACGCATGAGGCGGTTGATGCGGCCTCGGCGCGCTGTGATCGCGCCCATGCGCGCCCGACCGCTCTGCTGGCATCCACGCGCGAACGAGCTGGCACGTTCGGGGAGCCATATGCAAGCGGTTGCACCGCTCCCGGCACCACCGTGCAGTTAAGCGCTTCAAACAAATGCTATGCGGTTGATGCGCCATTTACCTTCGTCTCTTCCACCTTCCAATCGCGCCACACAACCCAAGAAGCACACCCATGACGGAAAATAATATAGAGAGGATGCACATCTCTTCATCGCTTCAACCTTCCCGTGCGGATCCAATGGCGGCTGCCGGCGACGAGCGGCAGTTCGCCACTATTTTTTTCAAAGTGGACACACACAACAGGAAGACGGACCTCTCGGTGGTGTACACCAACGGCCAGGTCATGATGGTGAACTCCATCAACACATTGGAGCAGCTGCTTGCTGAGGATGACAAGTACAAAGTGGTCGGCTTAGACCTCGAGTATACCGGCGTTCCTGCCGGGCATGATCAGAAGATTACCGTCGCCCAGTTGTGTGTGCGCCATCACGTGCTCGTCTACTACTACTGCCTGACCACAAGACCTTGCGAACGTTTCGCCAAGTTTGTCAACAACCCCGACTACAGGTTCGCAATGGTGGACAGCACCAACGATCTAAAGGTGCTCAAGACTTCGGGCTTGTCCTTCCAGAGTCTTGTCAACATCCAAGGCCAGTACAAGGTTTGGGGCGGAGAGAATAAGAAGCAGAAGGACTCCCTAGTTGACCTTTCCAAGGCCATCATCGACCCCTACTACGGAGAAATGAAGGTTGAGTGCCACAAGGACAAGACTGCCTGACACGCGGCCTGGGTGGACGAACTAGATGAAGAACACATCAAGCATGCGGCCAAGGACGTGTACACTAGCTACGAGATGTACAGGAGGATCATTGACATGAGGAAGTGCCTCCTTCCTATAGACGGTGAGGGATAGCCAGAAGCAGAGCAGTGTCGACAACCGTCGTCAGAAGAACAATATGATTTGGTGACCGCCTACTTGTTGTAAATTTATATTGAGGAATGTACATGTGTTGTGTAGTCACTTATGGATTTGTATGTTCAAGTTGGTTATGCAACAATAATATTGGTATTCTATAGACAGAGCATATAGATGTTGTGCAAACAGAGCAAATCACATCTCATGCAATTATTAGCAACAACTCGTGTGCCCACAACACACACAGGTTGTCAGGATGAATCGTTTGGGTTATTATTGGTCTTCCCACACATGTCTAATGAATGAACTGTTTGTCGGGTACCCACAAGACAAACGGTTGTCACGATGAATCGTTTGGGTTATTATTGGTCTTCACACACAATTCCGATGAATGAACTGCCTGTCGGGTATCACACACGCTTTCTTAGGCTAACTCGTTTGTGTTCTGCTGGATCTGCGCAAACAGTTTGTCCGAGTGAACTGTATGCCACACTACGCACACGTATATAGTTTGTTAACAATTTCTGTTATCTTCCATAATCACAAACTGTATGCAACGCATCACACACATGACTTTTTTTGAACCGTCTTTGTTCGTTCCTTCATCGCACACGGTTTTCGTCATTGGAGGCGAAGCTTGAACTATACTGTTTCCGATTGATGGATCACACACGGTTTCGTCGAAGGGTCTCTGATTGATGTGTCGTGTTTGGACCATCCTGTAGTAGTGCCCCCAGAATTTTGGACCCTGTGCGAGCTGCACAGTTGGAACCACTGTGGGCCCAACCTTGCATAGACTTCGGTGGTTTATTGGACATAGCAACAACAACTATGTCGGCGGATCTTAGCTAGTGGATCATGAAGCATTATGATCCAGAGATGTCTCAGATAGTTATACCTGGTGAGGGCAAGATACTAGTAGATGCAACAAGTGTGAGGATCTGTGGGGCTTGCCGAACAAAGGGTAGAAAGTTTGTTACGGAAAAAACCCTGACATCATTAAGCAATTCAACAGTATATACAAGATCACTGGCAAAAATGCACCAACTCTCATAGCATGGTGCAAAATGATCAAGGAGATGAATGGTAGAGTTGATGATGACTTCCTCGGGGCTTGGTTGGCAGACACTTTTTCCTGTTTTCTCGCCCCAACTACTAGCTTAAATATCTCACCTCAGAGCTATGCAACAATAATGTACACATAAGTCATCAAAGTCATAGACATATGCGATTTTGTCATTGATCAACTAAGATTGGCATTCCTGGGGTATGGGGACAAGAAAAAAGAAGTTTGTTGTTGCGTATTCCACCTTGTAGTAAGTATAACATCATCAGCTTTTTTAGTCGTGATTCTTGTGCATTATTCTCGAGCAACTGATTTATTTTTCCTATTCTTACCTTTTTTCCCATCGTGTCTTCATTATGCAGATTTTGTACCTAGACCCCTTAGATGTTGAGGAGCCAATCCCTAGTACTATCCCGAGAGCTTATGTCTGGAACTCCGATCTCATAACAAAGGGCATGAAGAAAGACAGAAAAGGTCCAGACAAGTACGGCAAACTACGTGTAAGTTCACCAGTTTTACCTCATGCAAGCTGGGTGTGCGCAAAAAATAGTGTTTTTAGAGGCAAGCCATGTGTACAACAGAAGCAAGTCATGCAAAAAAATACATTAAAAACTGTCAATACAAAATTTTATTAATGACGCAATCCATTGTCACAACACAAGCAGACCATGTGTAAACCGTAAACAAGCCATGCAAAAATATAAAAAACTTGACTTTACCAACTTTTAGTAATGAGGGAAAACCATTTTTTAAAACACAACAAATAATGTGTAAACCGTTAGCAAAGTCATACAAAAAATCATGAAACCCAGCTGCAATTTTTTTTATTGATGAGGCAAGTCATTTGTACAACAGAAACAAGTCATCTAACATATGGCTAGCAAAATGAAAATACCTTGAGCAAATTGTGTTAAATATGCTGAAGGCCCTTATACTAGTTGCTTTTCTGTGTTCAACAACTTGTTTACTCGGGTGTTCATGTTTTTTATACCTATGTTTTTTGATTTCTTTATTCAAAAAATAGTTCAAGACTGAGTACAACACAAGCAAATAATATGTAAACCATTAATAAAATCACTTCTACAACTGCACGAACTTTTATGGACTAGGCAAGTCACTCTTACAACACAAGCAAGTCATCCAAATATATGTCAAGCAACCACAAAACCTAACGCATGAGGAAATTGTGTTACATTTGCTGAAGTACCTTCTTCTAGTTGCTTTTTCGTCCTCAACAACTTGTGTTACTCGAGGTGTTGACGTTTATGCATGTTTTTCTTTTCTTTTTTCTGTTCACAAATATCTCAAGACTGAGTTTTCTCGTTGCGCCGACGAAAGCCTGTTCGGAAGCTTGGATCATGTGAGCAAATTTGTTACAACTAGACTTCCTGAAACATAAAAAAGAATCTAAGCTTTTGCATAACATTGTTATTCTTGTTTTTACACTACCCGTTGGCTCATTAGAAGTCTGGGGCTATGGAGCACCTGTTTGTCTCTGACAAATCTCATGTATTTTGTATGTTTACATTCTTGTTGGCAAAACACTGTCTTCCTAGAGCATGGGGGGGGGGGGGGGGGGTAAAAGAAGGACCAGGTGTGTGTGGATTGTTGTCGCTAAATTGCTTTTTGTTCCACACACATCTGGTTCATACTCTAGGAAGACATTGCTAAGGGGAATCACAATTTTCCTGCGTGTGCTGAAACAATTCCCTACTTTTTTGTCATTAAGTTACCTAACAAGAGATCCCTTCTCCACACACACTAGTTTATGCTCTAGGAAGACATCATCACAAGGAGAACCACGATTTGCATGTATATGCTGAAACAATTGCCTACTTTTTTGCCATTAAGTTGTCTAACAAGAGAGACCTTCTTCTCACACACTAGTTCATGCTCTAGGAAGACGTTACCAGGGGAGAACCCCGATTTGCTTGCGTATGCTGAGACAATTTCCTACTTTTGGGTGTTCAGTTGCCTAACAAGAGATCCCTTCTATGTAGGACAACAGAGAAAGAACTCACCTTCTTCAGGGGCGGTAGGTAACGGAGGAGCACGAGGGGCACTCTTTCAAGGCTGGGGCTAGTTTTTCGCTGGCAAAAAAGAGGGGCACAACTTGGAGGTGGTTCGTGCCCTCAGGAAGCTTCAAGAGTCCGATCAAAATAGGGTTCCAACAGCAGATCGCTAGATTGAGGAGGGGATGGAGGAAGACACACTAGTAGAAAACGGCCTTTTAGTCCCGGTTCGTAAGGGCCTTTAGTCCCGGTTTTGCAACCGACACTAAAGGATGGGGACTAAAGCCCTCCCCTTTAGTCCCGGTTCAACACGGACTGGGACTAAAGGCCCTCCACGTGGCGCGCTGGGGCTAGAGGACCTTTAGTCCCGGTTGGTAACTGGACTAAAGGATTTTTTATTTTTTTTTCGATTTTTTATGTTTTATGTGTTTTATTTTTTACAAATCTTTGAATTATTTGACAATTTAATCTCTAATCATCCTTACTCACTGCTCCAGCGTGGAACACTCATTTCAAATCGTCTAACTTCCCGGTAGGTCACCCATCCTCTCACTCCTCCAGTCCGAGCACGCTTAACTTTCAGGTTCTATCGCCCCTTGTTTCCAAGTCTGCACTTATTGTTTTCTTGACAATAGTAAGCTATCAATCATAATAACCCTTAGGTCTTGATGTCACATGATTTAATTTTTTGAATTCCAAACAATTATTAAAATAAAAAATAAGTAATAATAATATTGAATTTCAATGAAAATAAATTAAGTAATAATACGATTTTATTCATTTTTTGCCATTTATTCATTTAATATGGCATAATTAATATCTTTAAATCTGTAAATCGAAATTTGACAAATAATATATCCGTTATTATCAGAAAAATGTGAGGAATCCAAATATGACATCATTTATTTATTTTTAAACAAAAATATTTTTTTGATTTTCCTGGAAAAAACTTCTTTTTGAAATAACTTTTTTTACTTTTGGATTTTGAGAATCTAAGAAAACTTCACCGAGTAAACCCGGGTGAAATCGAGTCCCAATTTTTCTCTAGTTTTTTATATATTAAACTTTTTTATCGACGTCGTATGCAAAAGTTATGGCCGTTTTACATTTTCCCCGTTTTTTGCAAAAACGGTCAAAATCCATATTTCAAAATTTCTATACCAACTAGACATTAAAACCTAACTACTCCCTCCATTCCTAAATATAAGTCTTTTTAAAGATTTCACTAGGAGACTACATATGGAGCAAAATAAATGTATTTACATTCAAAAGTATGTCTATATACATCCAGAGTCACAACTAAGGTTAATCAAACCAGAGTTAACCCTTTCGAACTTCATTTGCTAATTTTCATGCATTCAATGATTTTTTTGAGCTAAATGACGCTGAAATTGAAAAGCCCTAGAAGTGAACTCTGAAAATGTTGAAAGTTGACATGATATCATCATTTCACTCACATAGCTTGTGCTAAAATGTTGAGAGGCCTGTGACAAAAACTGGATGTACTTCGTGTACAAACTGAACCATCTCCTTCGAAGTATCAAGGTTTCGGACGAAAACCCATCTGTTACAAAGGCATTTATTTATTTTAAACTTATTTCGACTCCAGACTTTTTGTGCATTCAATACGCACCATTCAAAGCCACATCCTCAAAGTTCAACCCTTTCTAAATTCATTTGCTAATTTTCATGCATTCAATGATTTTTTTGAGCTAAATGACCCTAAAATTAAAAAGCGATACAAATGAACTCTGAAAAGGTCGAAACTTGGCATGGTATCATCATTTCACCCACATAGCTTGTGTTAAAAAGTTGAGAGGGTTACGGAAAAAACTGAATGCACTTCGTGTACAGACTAGACCATCTCCTTCGAAGTATCAAGGTTCGGATGAAAACCCATCTGTTACAAAGGCATTTCATTTTTTAACTTATTTCAACTCCAGACTTTTTGTTCATGCAATATGCACCATTCAAAGTCACATCCTCAAAGTTCAACCCTTTCTAACTTCATTTGCTAATGTTCATCCATTCAATGATTTTTTTGAGCTAAATGATCCTGAAATTGAAAAGCACTACAAATGAACTCTGAAAAGGTTGAAACTTGGCATGGTATCATCATTTCACCCACATAGCTTGTGTTAAAAAGTTGAGAGAGTTACGGCAAAAACTGGATGCACTTCGTGTACAAACCGGACCATGTCCTTCGAAGTATAAGGTTTCGGATGAAAACCCATCTTTTACAAAGACATTTCATTTTTTTAACTTATTTCAACTCCAGACTTTTTGTGCATTCAATATGAACCATTCAAAGCCACATCCTCAAAGTTCAACCCTTTCTAACTTCATTTGTTAATTTTCATGCATTCAATGATTTTTTTTGAGCTAAATGACATTGAAACTGAAAAGCACTACAAATGAACTCTGAAAAGTTTGAAACTTGGCATGGTATCATCATTTCACCTACATAGCTTGTGCTAAAATGTTGAGAGGGTTACGACAAAAATTGGACGCACTTCGTGTACAAACTGGACCATCTCCTTCGAAGTATCAAGGTTTCGAATGAAAATCCATGTGTTACAAAGGCACTTCATTTTTTTAAATTATTTCAACTCCAAACGTTTTGTGCATTCAATATGCACCATTCAAAGCCACATCCTCAAAGTTCAACCCTTTCTAATTTTCATGCATTTAATGATTTTTTTGAGCTAAATGACCCTGATATTGAAAAGCACTACAAATGAACTCTGAAAAGGTTGAAACTTGGCATGGTATCATCATTTCACCTACATAGCTTGTGCTAAAAAGTTGAGAGGGTTACGACAAAAACTGGATGCATTTTCTGTACAAACTGGACCATCTCCTTCAAATTGGACGAACTATTTTTAAACTCAAGTTATTCACAATCTAGGGTTTGAAGCAAATTTGAACAAATTCGTATTTAAACCGTTCAAATTTGAAAACTAATGGCATAAACAGAAACTAGACAAAATTTTGAATGTAATGAAAAAAGAATCACTCAAAAACATCAAATATCCTAAAAGATATAAGCAATTTAAAACAGAAACTTTTAGAACCCTTTAGTCTGGAAGCCTCAACCCCTTTAGTCCCGGTTCGTGGCACGAACCGGAACTAAAGGTCCAGAACGAACCGGGACTAATGATGCCCGTCTTGAACCGGGACTAATGATCTCATTAATACCGGTTTAAAATCTAATCGAGACTAATCCTATGGACAAAAGATCTGTTTTCTACTAGTGACACTAAGGAAAAGGGCAGTTTGTGGATGGGGAAA
The DNA here is from genome assembly GCA_022496015.1 of Hordeum marinum. Classification (NCBI taxonomy): domain Eukaryota; kingdom Viridiplantae; phylum Streptophyta; class Magnoliopsida; order Poales; family Poaceae; genus Hordeum; species Hordeum marinum. The sequence continues at coordinate 366,555,704 of CM039676.1, read as the reverse complement.
AGCAAGCTCAATGTCGCGAGGGGATGGGCAGGTGTGCAGTTGCGGTTATGATCGCGGGAGATTCCCCCGTCGGCCATGTGCGGGAGGTGGAGGACCGGGCCTTCCTTTTATTTTCGCCAACTGGCCGGGGGTTTTCCACTTTCCTTTTTTGGGTGTGTGCCCCAGACTTCTAACGAGCCAACGGGTGCTCCCTAGTCACGTCCTTTTTTGTTTAGGGAAACACCAATTTGCACATGAAGACGGGCTCCACTATGTCCTGCTTCTAGCTAGACCTAGTGTTTTCTCAAAAAATAGACCTAGGGAACCCTCGCCTCAAAGGGGCACAGAGGGTCGGCCAAGGCACACGCGAGGCCACAACCTCGAGTTTTTTTCTTGGTTTTTATTCATGCTTAATGGTTTCATTTTTGTTTTGTTTTTTCACATTTGTTTATACTTAAGATATAAACAGAACTACTTAAGTTTTTTGACGGTCTAAAAGTTTCTAAAAATTCTGAAAAAAATACTGAAACACCGTACCTATAATATAACACGATCCAACGAAGCGATTGAAAAATACAACTTTATGTGTTCTGAACAAAAAAACAAGTAAGTCAGTATATATTTTGTGTCAACGCAAGTTGAATCATCTTGTTACATTAGATATATGCTACACTATTTATTTCCTATTTTTTTGCTAATTTTAAACCGTTAAAAGCTTAGCGAGCCTAAACTAGTTCAATGGCAAGCTGTGGTAGACATAATTTTGCCTATATATACGACAAATGTTTCGTACGACCGGGTGTAGTTACTCCCACTTTTGTTTGATATGTCGTAGGTATTATCTAACTTATGAGAGAGTATACACGAATAGTATGTTGTATATAAGAATATTTAGATAGTATATATATACTACTTTTTAGGTAGTATGTATTATATTTTAGCATACTCATTTTTACATACAAATATGTATATATTTCACAATATAACAAAAAGTAAGGGCTAACTTCATTTTTTTTTCATGTAACACGCTTTGAAGTATCTTATATATACTATGTGAATATACTCAAAATAATAAATTAGTATGTATAGCACCTGGTAGTATATAAGACATGGGTATAGTTACACCTGGTAGTAGGATGTATTTTCCCTATTATATGTATATATATATATATATATATGTGTGTGTATATATATATATATAGGAGCAGCATTTTCTATCATAACTTGATAGACACAATTTTGCCTACATAAACATATATAGGAGCAGGATTTTCTATAATAGCTTGGTAGACACAAGTTCTATGGCAAGCTATGGTAGACACAATTTTGCCTACATAAACATTTGTAAATGTTGACTAAACATTTAAAAAATGTTATATGTGTATAGAGAAAAAGTTTATCACAAAAAAATACAATGTGTATGAAACAATTTGATGGTGTATTTAAAATGTTAACCAAGCATTTGAAAAAAAATTTGAACAAGTATTTGCGAAAATATTAATCAAGCATTTGAAAAATGTTAAATGTGCATAACAATATATTGACCATGCCATAACAAAAGCATGAAAAAATTGATCGTTTATAAAAGTTTTAATCAAGCATTTGAAAAATATTGAATATGTATTTTAAACATGTACAGAAAAATGGTGACATTGATTGAAAAATGTTAATCTTGTATTTGAAAAATGTTAATAAACCATTTAAGAAATTTAATATGTATATAAAAAATGTTTCCCATTCATTCAAAAAATGTTTGTTTTTCAAAAACGAAAATCAAGGATTTAATTTTTTTACAAAAATTGTTGATTATGTATTCGAATAATGTTAAACTTATTTCAAAAACGCTAAACACGTATTAGATATGTACCAAAAATGATAAAGAAGAAATAGTCTTATTTATCAAAAAAATTAACCGTATTTAAAAAATGTTGAACGTGTATTCGAAAAATGTATTATATATATATATATATATATATATATATATATATAAACAATGTGTATAGAAAAACAATAAAAACCGAGGGAAAACAAGAATAAAAGCACATGAAAAATGAGAAAGAAACAAACAAAACCGAAGAAAAGGGGGAGGAAAGGAAAAGCAACTGAAAACCGAGAAAGAAAGAAAATTGAAGGAAAATAAAGAGAAAATAAGAAAGAGAAGAAAAAAGTACAATTTCCCAACCTACTTCTCGGGTTGGATAGTTGATGTGTTTTAACAACTGCTATATAGGTGAGTTACAATATTTATTTTCCTGTAAGTCATGAGGATTACCCATCTGTTTTTACACATAAAACTTGAGTTTTTGATGCCATCTTTTGTAAATTTCCTACTGTAATTCATGACTTACTACTGCTCTCTACTTTCTTTGTGAATGCTAACAATTTGTGATGGAGCTAAAAAAAGAGATTGGGAGCAAAGTTGGCACTACCGAGAGAAGGAAATGAGGGAGATGGCTCCCCTCTCTCCTTCCCCTTCCCCTTCCCTCCTATGGCACCCGCGATGGCGGCGGAAGTCGTCCGATCTCCTTCTCCCCTTCCCATCCCCTCCTGGTGGTGCCCCGCCCCCTCCCCTCGCCTACATCGCGCAGCTCCCAGCCTCTCCCCCACCCCGGGCATGGGTTCGCCCCCCTCGTTCAACAGGTTCTTGGTGCTAGATGGGGATGGCGTTGGGTCGGAGGATGAGACGGATCTCTCTCCAATGGCTCGTCGGCCTCCCCTGTCAAGTGGGTGTCTAGGGTGCGGAAGTTCACCCCGGGCGGACGCGGCCGTTCGATGTTGCCGTCGGCGTTGGGGCATGGTTGGTGCGTCGTGAAGCGCCATGGGCACATATCTGGCAACCATGGTTGATCCTTTGTTCCGTCTCTGGCCATGGTTAGGTCGTGCTCTCATGTGCTGGGTCCAGCGACCCTCGTTGCGGCTTCTGACCACCCTTCTCCCCGGATCTTTTGTTGGGGCGACAATCCGGGTCCTCGGTTGCTGGTTCACCATCTCAGGGCATGGCTGGTGTTTCAGCAACGGCGCGACTCGTGGTGGGGAAACCCTAATCGGTTCTGCCCCGTCAGCGCTGGTTGCCGGGTTGGGCCAGGTGGAGCCCCTGGTGCCTTTTGGGCCATGTTTTTAGCCGCCTGTGGTGGCGTTCTCTCACTTGGATTTCCCCCTGCTCCTTTCCCAAGTGTCCGCTTTCTCATCTGGGGCCTCTATCGGGCCTGTCGTTCAGCCCGTACCGGTTCGGCCTGCTGGCCCACTGATGCTGGGGTATATATGTATAAGGAGGGGTTTCCGGCTCGTCATTCCGAAGTGCTTCGATTCCCATTCCGCATCTTCTGTCTTGTGAGATCCCACCCCCTCCTCTCCTCTCGGCCTCGTTTGCTGCGACACTCTACATGGGTAAATCCAGGGCCTCCTCTTCCGAGGCCGGGTCGGGTAGAAAGCATGGTCGCAAGGGCTCATCCGAGGCGGGGCGCTCCCCAGATCTGGCATATGAGGCTGAGTTGATAGAGAAGCTGGAGGCAGAGCGCACGTCCCATGAGCAGGTCGAGCACGTCCGGGTGGCGTGGGTGGCAGGGCCAGAGTGGCTGCAGTGCGATGAGTGGGCGCTCGGAGGCAGCCTCGAGGGAGTGTGGGTCGCAGACACTGGCCTGGGGAGCTACGATTGCGGATCCCTGGGAGGTTGCGGCTGCTGGATCGAAGGCGTCTCAAGCGGGTCCTCGCCCTGTTCTTCCCCGGGGCTTGAGCGACCTTGTATCAGCGGGTGGCCATTCGGGTGGATCTGGTTTTGGTGCTGCTGGTCGCGGGGCGGTGGCCGCGGGTCTAGTGGTGGTCGAATGATCCAGGGAGGCGGATCTGGCCCAGCCTCCTTTCCATCCAAGGCTCGTCGCCTCTCTCCTCTGATCTGGGTTCCTCTTAGGCCGTTGATGATGATGACATTCTCCCACTTCTTCCCCAGGGTTTCACGCCCTCCCGTGGCATCGACCCTTCTTCTGCTGGCGGTACTGTTCCTGGGTCTGCTACTCTCACTTGCATCGCCTGACACCGTTCGGGTCACTTTCAGTCTCGTTGCAAATTGCCACCCTTCTGTCTGATATGTCGTGCGGAGAGTCACCTCACTACAGACTATGTTGATCGGTGTAAATTTCCTTCCTTCAAGCAATTCGGGCTTGGCCTGCCTGTTGCTCCTTCTTTGCACTGGACGGAGCCCTTGGTATGCCAGTCATCGCCCCAATCTCCTCCAATGCAACTGTCATCATTGCCACCTCTCAACCTGTCTAGACCCAAGTGATTTTTGATGAGCTTAAAGAATGGGAGATGGATGGTTGGGACTGGCGGATTCATCAGATCTCGGATTCTGAGTTTGCGGTCACTTTCCCCACCAAAGAAAGTTTGAAGATGATGGCATCCTACCCCATTTTTACCCTCCCACTCAACCAAGTGGTTGTCTCTATCAAGGTTATTGTGGATGGGGACAAGTCGGTGGCTTCTGTGTTTGAGGTGTGGGTTCTTCTTGATGGCGTTCCGTCTGGGCTTCACAACACCTGTTTCCTGATGGTCTTTGGTGATGTGATTTGCAAACCTCTTGAAGTTGATACTTCCTCACTGGAGCTCCCATGCCTTGTTCGCTTAAAAATTTGGTTCTTAAAACCCTCCCGTGTTCTTGGAGAGATCGACATCTTCCCCATTAGTGATGCTTAGAAGATCCATGTCCGTGCTGAGGGTCTGGCTGCTCCGCAGGCATCCCCGCCTCCCCGCCTCCCCCACGCTTCCCCGAGACCAGATCCCTCAGCTGGTTGGCGGGGGCAACACTAGTGCGGGAAGCAATGCTAATCCCTTCACCACATCTGAATGGGAAGTTATGGTCTCTGAGACACGGGGCATGCTTGACTATGAAGCGCCTTCTGCTGGTGGGGGCGGTGCGGACAAAAATGGCGATGGCAAGCCGACACAGGTTGATCCCGCGGAGCTGGGCGGTAGCTCTCTGTTTTCGAGTGCCCATTCCAATCTCCTTGCTTGACCAACATCCCCCTCTCTCTGTGGCATTGTGGATGTGCCTCCGGCCCCGTCCCTGTAATCTTCCAACCCCAGCAACAAGCTCAAGAAGAAGAAGTCACATGTTAGAAAGTTTTCTGCCAAGAGCTGGGGCTCATCAGGGGCCAAGCAGTCGGTTGCTGGTTTCTGATGGTCCGTTGGTTGGGGATACTTCCTCCCCGGCGGAGCGATCTTCTATGATGCCGTTGCGTCCTCCAGTCTCCATGGCCAGGAAAGGCCTCCGTCACCAGAACATCATGGTCCCCATACAGGAGATCACGGAGCGTCGTGCGGTGGCTAAGGATCTTTGTCCCCCAGGTAGCTCCAACATCTCCTCCCCTATTCATTTGGTGCTTCCTTGTATGCTAGATTCCCATCTTCTTAATGTTCTGTCCGACATCGGTGTGTCTGTCGACTGCAACGTTCATTCACTTGCTTCTTTTCTTTCTATGATTAGTTTAAATGAGGAGGCTCAGGCGGCTATTGCTGAAACCAAAGAGTCAGCAGCCGGTAAGGTGCCGGTCTCAAACGCGGTTGCTAGTGGGTCGTTGGGGGCAGGTAGTGGCCTTCCCCGGCATCAACCCAAAAGGGGCGGAATTGGAGAGCTAAATCCCGTGTGGCCCCAAGAAGGTCAAGCATTTGTATCAAAAATCTCTTTTTCAAATGAAAGCTGCGTTCTGGAATATCAGAGGTTTTGGCGTAGGGGGCATCAAGACCAAATTTGAGATTTGGTGCAAGATGTCAAAATTGATGTGGTGGGCCTCATTGAAACCTTGAAACCTTCTTCCTCTAGTGCTGAGTTGTCCTCTATTGCTAGGGTTGACCATTTCGCATGGTGATGGCTGCCGGCGTGTGGTCATTCAGGTGGCATCCTTATTGGTGTGAAGTTGGATTTTTTTTATTTTGTCACCTTTGATCACGGGGTTTTCTGGGCTAGTATGGTGGTGTTTCACAAGAGTCTTAATGTCATTTGGGAGTTTATGGTGGTCTATGGCCCGACTGACCACTCGCTTACCTCACTTTTTTGGATGACATTTCTGTCAAGATTGATTCCTGTCACATCCCGCTAGTGGTTGGGGGCGATTTTAACCTTCTTAGGTTCCCTAGAGAAAAGAGAAACTCCAACTTCTCTTGGCCGCTGGCCGATGCGTTTAATGATTTCATTGTAGAGTGTGCCCTCCGAGAAATTCTGAGGACCGGATCGAGGTTTACTTGGTCTAATCATCAGGCCCTTTCGATTCATTCTGTGTTGGATCATGTTCTTTCCTCTTCCGCTTGGGTCTTGCTCTTTCCTGGGCCTCTCTTTCTACTTTACCCCATGTGGGTTCGAGCCATTCCCCTATTATCTTATATTTGGGGATCTCAACCCCGGTCAAGGTTTCCAGATTTCAATTTGATGCGTCCTCGCTTCTTGTTGACGGCTTCTGTGATTTAGTGGGTGCGAAGATTACCTCTCTCCTGAATTCCATAGTGCATTCATTTGGTCCTATGACAATTGGCACTTTTGCTCCTATCAGCTGCGTAAATTCCTTAAAGGTTGGGGCCTTAATCGCGTGGTTGAGGCCCGCAAATATAAGCGCGAGCTGCTAGGGCTGGTCTCGTGGTTGGACACTGAGGCTGATTCTGGCAGGCTCTCTGCTGCTGGATGGCAATAGTGATATGGTTTTGAGGCTAGTCTCATGCAGGTTCATCGGCAGGCAGAGATCTACTGGAGGGAGGGGCACGATCAATTGGACCCTGAAAGGGGACTCTCTCACCGCCTATTTTTTTCATTGCCAACGGTCATCGTAGTAGATGCTCTATTGATAGTCTCCTTATTGATTGTGTTCGTGTTGATGATCCTCGGCTTATCCTAGATCATGTGTATAATTTTTTTGCTGGCCTGCTGGCGTCCAAACCTGCCTCTGGTCTTATCATCTCACCCAATCTGTGGGACTAGAGAAAGTGTGTTTTGGTGGAGGAGAACCGAGCCCCCGCGGTTCCATTGTCTAACGAGGAGATTGAATCGAATATTAATTAATTCAGCTAACTTGAATTATGCCTCGGGTCCAGATGGTTTCTCTATCCCGTTCTTTCAGCATGTTGCTCATCGTACTATTAGCCCTATCCAATATGCTTTAGTTAAGGGTAGATTCATCTTGGATGGTTTCCTTTGTTTGCACGAGATTGTTCAAGACCTCGGAATGAGGGGCTCTAGATCCTTTATCCTCAAGCTTCATTTTGAGACGGCTTATGACTCAGTTAGCTGGGATTTTCTTCGACAAATTCTCCATGCCAAGGGTTTTGAGGCCGGTTATGTCCATCGACTTATGCAGCTTGTTTCCGGTGGGCACACTATTGTGGCTGTGAATGGTGCTATCACCAAATACTTTGCAAATGGTCGGGACCTTAGGGAAGGCGATTTGGTCTCGCCTCTTCTCTTCATTTTCGTGGCTGATGCCTTCTCATGTATGTTGGACCGGGCTGCCTCGGCAGGACATATCTCCCCTATTATCTCCCACCTTCTCCCTCAGGGTATCACTCACCTTCAATACGCGGATGACACTATCATCCTGGTGGAATTGAATGGTGCTTGCCTCGTCAACCTTAAGTTCATTCTGATGTGCTTTGAAGACTTGTCGGGGCTCAAAATTAATTTTGCTAAGAGAAGGTCATTGCTACTCGGGTGGATGAGGCAAAAGCCTTCAAGGTTGCTCATCTCCTTAATTGTAGCCTTGGTTCCTTCCCTCTCAAGTATTTGGGTCTTCCTATCTCGTACTTTCATTTGTGTGCTAAGGACTTCAAGTCTTTGGTCTCTAAACTGGGCAATAGAGTCATGATGTGGCATGGTAGGTACAATACGAGGGCTGGGAAAGTCTGCCTCACTAGTGCGTGCCTCTCCTCCCGCCCCATGTTCACTATGGGTTTCTTCAGACTGTCTAAGGGCACACATCAGGGTTTTGACAATCATAGAGGTGCCTTTCTCTGGAACTCTTCTGATAACAAGCGAAAATATAGGTTTGTCAGATGGAAGATCATTTGTAGACCTAAAAGCCATGGGGGCTAGGGATTTTGAACACGGAGGTTATGAATAAATGCCTTATTATCAAATGGTGGTGGAGGATTATGTTGGCCTCCCCCGGTACCTTGTGGTTAAATCTTCTGAAAGCTAAATATTTTCCCTCTGGCAGCCCCCATGTTTGCTTCGTCAGCTCGGGGCTCTCAGTTCTGGAAAGACCTAGTCAAAGTTAGAGATGTGTTTCGTGAACACGTCAAATTTGTAGTTGGAAACGGTGCTTCTACCAGTTTTTGGTTGGACTGGTGGTCCGGTGATACTACCCTTGCCTCCTCTTTTCCTGTTTTGTTTTCTTACTGTTCCAACCCTGAGATCTCAATCTTTGAGCTCTCTCGGAATAATTGGGATCTGGATCTCCGGAGGACACTTTCTCCTAAATAGTTAGGAGACTGGCACCGTCTCGCTACGTTATTCCCTACCCTCTCGGAGGAGGCGGATTCAGTGACCTGGCCTCACATGGCGTCTGGGAAATTCTCTATTAAATCCCTTTATGCTAGGATCATTTCTGGTTCCCCTACTACCAAGTTTAGGCAGATTTGGGCGGCCAAGATCACCCCAAGGTTAAAATCTTCCTTTGGCAGGCCTTTAGGGGCCGGTTGCCCTCGCCTGACAAGATTCATAAGCGGAATGGCGAAGGTTGTCAGAATCACGATTCTATTATACGATTCTACGACTTTATGATCCAAACTAACCCCTCTGATTCTACGATTTTAGTTCATAGAATCTACGTTTCTAAGATCCTGATAGTGAAGATTTTATGATTTGCAATCCTACCATCGGAGTTCCGTTCCGATTAAAAATCACGATTCTTACAACCTTGCCTGGTTCATCTTATTGTGCCCCTTGTTCTGCTTTGGAAGATGCCAACAATATTTTCTTTGGGTGCGCGTTGGCCAAGTTGGTCTGGGGTTGTGTTCGTTCCTGGCCAAACGTGACATGGGCCCACAATTCCTTTTCGGAGACACGCTTATTGGCTTGCCCCCTCCAGGGTGTGTTTAAGAGATTGTTTTGGGTTGGGCTTGGTGCTTTATGCTGGTTTTATGGACCTCTAGGAACAAATTCACCATTCAGGGTGTTTTCCTAACAAACATGCTGATGTTCTGTTCAAAATGTCTATCTTTATGCAGCAGTGGAAATTATTGACTAAACCTGCGGATCGGGACGACCTGGAGGTGTTGATCAACAAAGTTCGGGCGTCTGCCAATCTGGTGTCTCCTCCTGTCACCGCGACTCCCTCATAATGGCGTCTTGCTTTTTGTTGTCTAGGTGTAGGTTGTTGGCCTGCGTGACCCCTATATGTCCTCTGGCTTGTGTGCCTTTGAACCCCGGGTTGTTGTGCCCCTGTGGTTTGGCCTTTATTTCTGTTGTCATGGTGTACGTTCGGTTGGTGGGATTGTCTTGTACTCTGCAATGTGGTTTTATTTATAAAGTCGGGCGTATGACTTTTCTCTAAAAAAAATAACTGGTGATGAATTTATAGTAGCAAAAGATTGGAGTTACAATGTTTTTTCTGCATTTTGTATGATTTCTCCCAAAACCACTGTACATAGAGGTAACTCAGCAGTGAGCAGAGGTAAAATCGCAAAGAGCAGCACACTAGGCGAAAATCCAAGTCTGCTACCACACTCATCTACTCCCGCGGACGAAAAAAGAAAAACAAATACTAAAAAAATAAAATAAAAATCCAAATTTTTGTGTGGTAGATATTTTAATGCGTGATGTCCGCTCTAAATTTCAACTTATTTGGACATCTGAGTAGCTCTCAGCAAAAAAGACAAACAGGGTCAAGAGTTTGTGAAGAGTAAACCTTTTTTACAGACCTCAATTTGTCTTTTTTGCTGAGAGCTACTCAGTTGTCCATATGAAGCGTTCCTCACACATCAAATTATCAATTACACAAAAAATGATTTTTTTTGAATTTTCTAGTATGTTTTTTTTTCGTGAGCGCGGTGCAGATGAGGCCGAGAGCAAAACTCGGCTCTCCGCGTGATTATGGAGGTGCAAAGCCGGCCCCTCTTTCCGGCAAAAACTCAAATGAGCGCTATGAGACCATCTACAGTCGGAGCCTTCATCCCCTTTTAAACGTTCAGACAAACTGTTTGGTCATTGACCGGTCACAAAATTTCGACCCAATCGGGCGCCTCAAACGGGTCTAAACGTTCGAACTGCCCGACACCCCTCATATCCAGCGCAAATATGGGGGAGCCCGGGCACGCCCGCACTAGCCCGCGCTGGTCCGCATCGACCCCACATATATTCATCCCCATCCGCTCGCCGGACCAATCCCTAGTCACTTCACTCCATCCCCCTCCACTCACATCTGCCACCCAGGCTCACCTCCAGCGATCTCCAGCATGGAGGGCAGCGGATCCGAGTCCTTCACCTCTAGATCCGTCGACCACGAGCTCATCCCATGGGGTCCCGAGGAGGAGATGGCCGTCTGGGTTGTGCTCCGCCATGCCCGGGAGGCGACCTCCCTCCGACAGCACTCCGACTTGCAGTATCAAGAATCCATTGTGCTGGTATAGCGAGTGCTTAGATCCGACGTCACTGCCTCACCGGAGGCGGTGATGTCCGTCTAGCGTCCGAACGTCGGGGCGGACACGCAACCCTCCGTTAGCGCGTCGAGGACACACCATGGGCGTCCTCAGATGCTAACATGGTGCGGCGTGCCCGCTGTGCGAAGCAGCGGGCGCGGGAGGCGGCGGAGGCACTCGCAGCGGTGGGCGTTGGAGAGGCAGAGTCACACTCTCCATATAATGTATGGGTGCAGACGCCGCAACCGCGTAGTGATGGACGTAATCTCCTCCCATGAAGGATCTGTCATCGACCTGACGTCCAATGGCACTGTCCGGGTTATGGGCTCCAACAAGGAAGAGTAGGACATGGGAGACGGCGGGAGCTCGACTCCCTTGAGCCGGCTAGTGTCCCATGTCCTACTCTACCTCGTCGGCGACCAGAGCGACACTATGAGGGGCGCAGCCGACCGTCAGACATAGGCACGACGAAGCTGAACGAGTTCCGCTTGTATTAGATTTACGTTGCATGTAATAATATGAATTTGAGATTTCTAATTTGAAGTATCCGATTGTAGAATGCATTATCTGAAACGTGACCGGTCAGCGTCCATGGACGTGCACAGATACGTCCATGGATGCTTGAAAGGTCGAATTTACAAAGTCCGGCTATAGATGCTCTGTGAAGAGCAATATGCATCACCGTTGACAATGATTAGCGTGTTAGGCTGTTCGTATATTTTTCTCCGTAGCAAACACCATAGTATATTTAGGTAGCGGAAGTCAAACAAGATAGACCTGGCGGTGAGATCGTTTTCATATATTAAGGAAAATAAGGTAGAAGAGTTGTCCGTTCAATCTCAGAAGTGAAGTGAATCGACTTGTAGTTGAATGGTTAGATGGATAGTAAACTCCTGCCCATTAGTGGATGGATCCGGTGATGTATATTCAGTGATGAAATGTTCTTGTTAAATACGAAGGTTCACGTGACAATTTCATCAATTTAAAAATGATGTGTTTCTGTTTTTTGAAGGTGCTCATAAAAATATGATATGCGTAATGCGTTCATAAAAATTAAATATATATACATACATACGGACGTCTGCATTTGTACCATGAAAAAATTATAGAAGCAAAAAAGAAGAAGAGTTCAAGCATCTAAATGACCGCTTGCCATGAATTTAGTGAACTACTCAGCTCTTACCAGGAAACTACCACTCAAGTACGTTCAACTTGGCAAACCAATCTATAGTTGCATGGTTAGAAGGACTGTGATATTCCTTACCTATCAGAGTTCAACTCCCATGTTTGCATTTTTCTGGATTTATTTTAGATCTTCCAACGATATGTTTTCAGTGGGAGGAGACGTTTCCGTCGATAACGAAGGTATCTGTGACGACTTCGTCAATTTCAAGATGATGTGTCGACTTAGTCTCTCTCGAAGGTGCTCATAGGAGGACCCGGACCTCGTCCGTCGCTTCGAATGCCGCGCCTGGGTGACCGTGCCGCACAGGCTGGAGAGCCCCGGCGAGTTCGGGCGGCTGCTCGAGAAGCAGCTCGGTGTGGACGTCGACGGCCGTGGTGGCGTCTCGGAGTTGCTAGGGAAGAAGCGGTGCCTCGTCGTGGTGGACGACGTGTCGTCGCGCCAGGAATGGGAGCTCATATCGCGGTGCCTCGCCGCGAACGGCGCCGGCGGCCGGGTCATCGTGACGACACGGCGAGAAGATGTTGTCCGGCGGTGCGCGGGGGAGCACGTGCACAAGCTGCAGCCACTCCCACACAAGAAGGCCCTTAAACTGCTGCGTCAAAAGGTCAGCTCGCAGCTCGCTAACCCTGATTCCTTCTGCTTATCAATTGTTTTTTCTACATAATGAAGTCAACAGTTACAATTTTTCCCAACTGCTCTGCAAGATCATCTACTTAGGAATAATAATTCCAGAAATTTACACTTTTTATCGTTATTATTTGCCTTTTTACATAGGCATTAATCCATCTATATAAATACCCCCTCCGTTCGGAAATACTCCGAGGAATGAGTGTATCTAGATGTATTTTATTTCTAGATACATCCATTCTTATTCATTTTAGTGACAAGTAATTCAGGACAGAGAGAGTATAATTTAGAACTACCCCGAAACTTAATTAAAGTTTACAAAGTTTGACTTCAAAAAATCTCACACGTGCTATATTAGGGACAGGTGGAGCAACATATAATTATTATTCCAAAATCAATGATAATTGAGAAGGCATGGCATGACAGAACTAGAACTATGAAGAAGTGTTTTGGGAATTATTTGTTGGTAAAAATTAAAGGAGATACTAACCTGCCTATATGGCCTCGTCAAGAAGCAAACATGAGTTGTGAGGGAGTTCATGACTTGTACATGTGTGTCTTCCCCAAGAACTATGCGATCAGGCATGCCCGTTTACTGCGGCGGTGGATGGCAGAAGGCTACATAAAAATTCTACATGGCATGACCGTCGAGGAAGTTGCATGCAGTGTGTTCAATGAGCTCATCAAACGAAACATGATCCAGCCTTCGGACACGGCCATGGCTACCATGTCAAGTGAACGTTGCTGTGTTCATGGTCTAGTACTCCACGTAATCTTGTCCAAGTATATTGATGAGAAGCAGCTCTTCATCATGGACAAGCATTGCAAAAAGGCTCCGCAAAATAATATACGTCATTTGGTAGTGACAACATGGAAGAGGCAAGAGAAGATAATGGCAGGCATAAACTTACGTCTTATACGGTCCTTGACCGTCTTTGGAGAGTGCCCCATGTCCCTCGTCACCCCTAAACTGCGGATGTTGAGGGTTCTTGACTTGGAGGACACAATTGATTTGGAGAATAATGATCTCAGGTATATTGGGCAATTACCCCATTTAAGGTACCTTGGTCTGCGAGGAACACATATTTCAAGACTTCCATCTCTGGAGCATCTTAGGTGCCTGGAGACACTAGATGTTAGAGACACAAAGGTGACACAGTTGCCAGCTGGTATCATCAATATGGAGAAGCTATGTTACCTTCGTGGTGGTGTTAGCTTTGATGAAGACCTAGCAAAGAAGATGCGAGAAAAGAAGAATGCATGCAGATGTAGCAACAACTTCATGGATACCGTGGCGAACTTGCTCTGCATGCGTTGTGGTGGTTGCAATGGATGGTCTGAATCTCCATGCAAATGTTATGCATGCCAGTTCAGTGTAAGAGCTCCAGAGAAAATCGAGAAGCTAAGGAACCTGCAAGTGTTAGGGCTAGTGCATATTGCAGAAGGTAGCGAAACAGCAAGGAAGCTGGGGACGTTGAGTAACTTGCATAAATTGGCAGTGGATTTTGAGGGGGGCAATGAAGCAGGGAGGGAATTATGCATCTCGATAGCAAGTCTTGTTCGTCTAGAACGGCTTGAAGTGCGCTCTGGGACGCTTGCTTTTCTGGAGCAAATGAAGGAGTCGCCACCAGAGCATCTCCGCTCACTAAGGTTGTTTGGTCGTTTAGGCCATGTCCCTGGTTGGATGAGCTCCGTCAACAATTTAGCCAAGCTTACGTTGCTTCGGACAGAACTAAGGCAGGTAGACATCGAGGCGATCGGAAAATTGCCAAATATAACTCTTCTTGGTCTCTGGGAGGATTCTTTTGTCGAGGAGTCCATATGTTTCAGCAAAGGTACTTTCCAAAAGCTCCAGGTGCTTTACATTGAAGGCCTGGAGAAAGTCAACACTATACAGATCAAGAATGGCGCGTTGCCAACTCTTGAGAAACTCCGAGTTGGGAAATGTATTAATTTGTATGATGGTAAGAAGGGACTGTGTGGTGTGGAGTCCTTGTGGAAGCGAAACCTAACCGAACTCATCGTACCAAGTTGTGGTGACAAAGCTAGAACTGGAGAAGGCACTTCAAATGGGGATTAGTGGGTTCACGAACCAACTGAAGCAGATGATGCTTACCATATTCCTTCGATTTGCCGGATATAGGTAATACCATTGTATTTGTCATGGGAAATATATTGATAATTTCTAAATATAACGCAACAACTTTTTAGACGTATTCATATGAGATGTAACCGTCAAAGTTCCATGATAGTTGTGTCCATGAATGCTTTATACTCGTCTACTGGAGGGTATCATCTGTCCATCCCCTGTTTACGTATTCATGTGCTAGTCGTACTTATTGTCTTCATAGATGTTTCAGTTTTATGTTCGGAGCATATTCACATGTTTAGATTTTGGTATGAGCTTTATATTGTTATTGCTACCATCATAATTTATTTATGGATTAAATTAGTAAAAAGTGTTAATATATCCAGCAAAAGGCATAATGCAAACATCAAAGGAGAGAGGATGGTGCACACGTCGGCAACATGTGAGATTTGTACTTGTAGCCAGTTAAATATTTTGTTCATACAACTTGTCAAAAACAATGTGTAGTTTTTTCTTGATGTGCTAAATGTTTAAATTTGAAGGGAATTGAAGTGTTTAAATGGGGAGATGCTTCTTTTTATGGAGGTTGAGATATGGCGACTCTTAATTTGCACGTCGCCTACCCAACCTCGAAAGGCATATGAAGTATGCTCTATATGTATTATGCCAATCGCGGACATGACGACTCTGCTAGAGTTGCTATGAGTAGATATTATCTAGTAATCTTGTTGGGTCGTCACTACAAATGAAATAGATAAACTACCTGTCATGGGAACGAGTCTGACAATAGATGGTAGGGGTACGTAAGGAGAGGTCAGAGTCCTAGCTACGGCGAGGGTGTACACACAGATGTATGAGTTCAGGCCCCTCTCGTGGAGGTAACTGTTGGGAAACGTCGCATGGGAAACAAAAATTTTCCTACGCACACGCAAACCTATCCATGGTGATAAGCATCTAGGAGAGGGAGAGTGGATCTACGTACCCTTGTAGATCGCTAAGCGGGAAGCGTTAAGAAACGCGGTTGGTGTAGTCGTACTTCTTCGCGATCGAAATCGCCGAGCGTCCCGCGATCTAATCACGAACCGTCCCGCGAACCAATCACGAACCGTCCCGCGATCTCGTCACGATCCGTCCCGCGATCTGATCACGAACGTCCCGTGGCCTTGATCACGATCCTTCCGATCTAGTACCGAACGGACGACACCTCCGCGTTCAACACACGTGCAGCTTGATGACGATCTTCACCGTCTTGATCCAGCAAGAGGAGGTGGAGAGGAGAGAGAGTTCACCGGCAGCGTGACGGCGCTCCGGTGATGGTGGTGGAGCAATTTCGGCAGGGCTTCGCCTAAGCACTGCGGAACTACGATCTAGAGGAGAAACTATGCACCGGTGGAACGGGTAGCACGTGGCCGGGAATTCTGTCCAAAAACCACCCACCCCACCTGTATATAAAGGAGGAAGGAGGAGGCAGCCTTGGCTCAAGGCCAAGGCCTCTAGGAGTCGGTCGAAGTGGAGGGGAGCAATCCTACTCCACCTCCAATCCTAGTTGGAGTAGGATTGCTTCCTATTGGCTGATTTTCCTATTTTTCCTTTAGGAATTTCTTCCCCTGCGCCATGGGCCTTTGTGGCTGTTTCCCATCCCACTAAGGTCTGGTTATTACTCTCCCACAGCCCATGGACATCTTGGGGTCGAAATACCTCTCCCGGAGGCCTCCCGGTACACTACCGGCACTCCCGGTACACTACCGATGAGCCCGAAACTTTTCCGGCGACCAAACTGGGACTTCCTATATATGAATCTTTACCTCCGGACCATTCCGGAGCTCCTCGTGACGTCCGGGATCTCATCTGGGACTCCGAACAAACTTCGGTCACCATCATACATAACTCTACTACCGAAACGTCACCGAACCTTAAGTGTGCAGACCCTGCGGGTTCGAGAACTATGTAGACATGATCGAGACACCTCTACGGTCAATAAACAATGGCGGGACCTAGACGTCCACATTGGTTCCTACATATTCTACGAGGATCTTTATCGGTCGAACCTCTATGTCAAGGATTCAGTTAATCCCGTATAACGTTCCCTTTGTTCTTCGGTATGTTACTTGCCCGAGATTCGATCGTCGGTATCTCCATACCTAGTTCAACCTCGCTACCGGCAAGTCTTTTTACTCGTTCCGTAATACAATATCCCGCAACTAACAATTAGTCACATTGCTTGCAAGGCTTATTGTGATGTTGCATTACCGAGTGGGCCCCGAGATACCTCTCCGTCACACGGAGTAACAAATCCCAGTCTCGATGCATGCCAACTCAACAAACACCATCGGAGATACCTGTGGAGCACCTTTATAGTCACCCAGTTATGTTGCGACGTTTGATACACACAAGGCACTCGTCCGATATCCGTGAGTTGCATGATCTCATGGTCAAAGGAACATATACATTGACATGCAGAAAACAGTAGCAATAAACTGACACGATCATACGCTATCTTTGTAGTTTGGGTCTTGTCCATCACATCATTCTCCTAATGATGTGATCCCGTTATCAAATGACATCTCATGTCCATGGCTAGGAAACCTTAACCATCCTTTGATCAACGAGCTAGTTCACTAGAGGCATACTAGGGACATTGTGTTGTCTATTTACCCACACATGCAATGTGTTTCCAATCACTACAATTATAGCATGGATAATAAACGATTATCATAAACAAGGAAATATAATAATAAATACTTTATATATTGCCTCTAGGGCATATTTCCAATGGTAACAACCCTACGTCTCAGTGCTCGGCAGCTTATGTCGTGTGGAATATTGAGATTACAATGGTTGCGAACCCTTGTGCAGGAAGGAAGGGGCGGCTTATATAGAGTTCGTTGCCCCTCATATTACCCTGCATCTAAGGGTCCGATCGTGGGGTTAAAGTCTGTCGTTATTGGTAACGTACGTAATAAAAGCTATTAATGACAATTGAACCAACGTCTTCCCGTTGGACTCTTGATGGTGGCTCCTGGTCTTCTCGTGTCGAGTGAGAACGAGGTCTTCCGAGTGACACACGACTGCCGAGTGAAGGAAGGAGTCTCCGAGTGGATAGCCTGTTGAGTGACTTGAACGTCTCATGGAATCTAGTCGGAAGCTTATGCTTGATCTTCAAGTCCTCCAATATAGTGTCCTTAGGTAGGGTATGAAGGCCTTGCCTAGGACCCTACCCTAGGTAAATATCCTCGTCATTAGCCCCTGAATGGATCGGGGTTCGAGTGGTGAAATGGGGGTATCAATGCCAATCTCGAATTAAGGCATCAAATCTTCCGAATGATATTCGGGGCTTCAACGAAACTTGCGTCGATTGAACTCTGAGCATTGACGTCAATTCAGGATCAACACGCCAAATCTTCCGAATGATATTCGGGGCTTTAACGAAACTTGTGTCGATTGAACTCTTCTCCATTCGCCCGGATCCATTTAGCCTTGAAAGTGTCCGAGTGGATGTTCAATGCCTATTTTGCTCTGAGTGAACTGAAAGCATCTTTGGAGGTGACGGGTCGGATTGTGAGACCCGGATTTTGCGGGATACGAAAATTTGGGAAGCGCGCGCACGTGCGACGATGACGCCACGATTAGGGCAAGTGAAGGCACGACGCCTCGATTCGTGTGCCGGTCATATTGCCATGTACTGGGCGTCGTCAGCGGTTGGCGTGTGCGGTGATCTCGCAGGCCTACTGGTCAGCAAGACACTCGGCGGAGTATAAAGCTCCACGCACCGCGATTTGCATAGTATCTCTGTCCATTCTTTCTCCTTTCCTCTACCTCCTCTGCCTCCAGCGCCTCACTCCGTTCCTCCCTGACGAGAGCCGCCGCGTCGATGACGAAGAACACGACGGAGAAGCTGGAGCGGGCCAAGAAGGGGGCAACGAAGGTCAAGGGCAAGAAGCCCTCGACCGCCCGGTTCACCGTGCCGCTGGGATGGATGTAGGGTGACTTCCTCCCTTCGGTGGTCACCCGCGAGGACATCGACGGCTTGGTTTCCGATGGGCTCGTGGAAGAAGGAGCTTGGAGGTTGTCGAAGGGAGAGCGCGAGCCGGAGCCGCACGACAGGGAGCGAGTCCTCCCCCTCTCTCATGTCAAAATAGGTTTCTCCATGCCCCCCATCCGTTCTTTAGAGGGTTCCTGAATTTCTTTGGCGCTTAGCTGCATCATTTCCCACCGAATACCATCGCGTACTTGTCGGCGTTCATAACTTTGTGCGAGTGCTTCCTGTGGTGTCCTCCCCACTGGGGACTCTTTAAGCACACTTTTACGATTAGATCTCAGACGGTGAAGAAAGCAGACCCGTCGGATGGAAAAACTCATGTGCTGCAGCTGTGTGGGGGTTTAGGGCTTCAGAAGAGAGCGCAACGTTCTTTCCCTACCATGACTTTCCCTGAATCCGTTTGAGGCTGGCAGTCGACATGGTTCTATTGCAAGGACGCAGCTTCACCCAACATGTCGACTGGTCTTCCCCCTACACATCTGACCGCCCAGCTGCCCCCAAGTCCCTAAAGGCGACTGAAGAGGAACAGGATCAAGTGGCGACCTTGGTGGACGCCATGGTGAAATTTGTCCGGGGTGGAGTGACTGGCCTGGATCTGTTAGAGACTTTTCTAAGTCAACGGATTCAGCCTCTCCAAGCCAGAGATCACACCATGTGGCATTATGCGGGCCCAGAGAACTTGACCAGGACGCATCCAGAGGAGGTTCCGCAAAAGACTGTCGAGCAGTGGCTTCGCAGCATCACCGAGGCGTGCGACAACCCCGTGGGAGCCAAGAGGATCCTACCTTACTCAGCAGAGAACCCACCGAAGAATCTTGTAAGTTGCACTTTGTCGACTGAAGTACTTGTATTGTCGAGTGATATACATTGATTTTTAGACTGACTTCCTTCTTAGAATTATGCAGGAATGGACAAACTTGCACTCGCCAGTTCCCAATGGGAACCAACCTGAAGATGGCGTAGTGAGCGAGGGTGGCAGCTTGGACGGCGCCGGTCCCTCTGACACTGAGGATGAATACAAGAACTCCAGCGAAGAGGAAGAAGTCGAGTCACCTCCCCCGCGTGAAGGCCGCTCCAAGTCTCGCCAGGATCCGGCAACTGTTGAGGACAGGGCTCTAGGCCCTAGTGAGAAGAACCTGAAGCGGAGTCGCCCTTCAACTGTTGAGTCGAGTGAGAGGTTGGCCAAGCAGCCCAAGCAAATTACGACCAAACCTCGCAAGGCTCTGCCTCGCATGAGGATGGCTGTACCTGTCGTCTACACGTAAGTATTTATTTTCGAATTCTTTCTGTCGACTGTGACCTTGCGTTGTTGCTAACCGAGTGTTGTTCAATCCATCAGAGCTGCCACGTCCGTAACCTCACCTCATCGAGATGGAAGGGAAGCGATGGACATTGACACTGCTGACGCTGCCACTTCTCATAGAGGTTAATAAGTTCTTGATTCATCCGAATGGGATTCGTCACTTGCAAAAGTTAACGCTGTCGGTTGATGTTGCAGAGATCATCTAGATGGAAGACGATGAGGAACACCTAGACACTTCGCGCACCCGCACCCGAAGAGCTTCATCAGCGCAGACGCTTCAACATTTGACTGTAGAATCCTCCCAGGGGATGGGTGACTCGACACAAATCAGAGCTGAACCTGCAGTACCTTTGTCGAATGCCCCTCCAGCTATCTCGACCATCATGACATCAACTCCAACCGGACCTGTTCAGACTGCTTCAGCTGCCCCAGCAACTATGCCGATCCTGCCTATGACGGCTTTCTCTTTGTATCGTGTCCCGGAAGATCAAACTAGAGCTGCGAAGGAGCCTATGATCCAGGCAGAGCAGATAATGCTGCGAACCAAAGAGGCGTACGAGGCCAGCAAGCTGGCTTACGATGTCAGCGCAGCTCTCCGCACCAATGTCCGAGTAAGTTCAATTGTAAGTACATTTCCAATTGAATTCCTGTCATTTCTTGACTGTACACCCACTGGGTGCTTATTGTCAACTCATAGAATGTTTGAAATTTCTCCACTCGAATAGGTCAGGTCTTAGTCGAGTAGGATTTGGATCAATGGTACGCATGGTACTAGAGTCACTCGACATGTCGAGTGCATTTTTTCCTGATGAGTTACTCGATGGATCGAGTGTTAACCGTCTCAGTGGGGGCACTCTGAGTGCACCCACTGGGTGTAGTCCCCGAGACCACTGTCTAGTGCTTGCATCGGCAGGGGTCTTAAAGCTTGTCGTATGCTTGATACGTTTACCCTTAGTCGCACCACTCCGCAGTTACGCTGTAGGTTTCATGGACATCATTGATAAACCATGATATTGTTGGGGAACGTTGCATGGGAAACAAAAAATTTCCTACGCACACGCAAATCTATCCATGGTGATGAGCATCTATGAGAGGGAGAGTGGATCTACATACCCTTGTAGATCGCCAAGCGGGAAGCGTTAAGAAACGCGGTTGGTGTAGTCGAACGTCTTCGCGATCCAAATCGCCGAGCGTCCCGTGATCTCATCATGATCCGTCTCGCGATCCAATTACTCTCGCAAACTCATCACGATCCGTCCCGCGATGTCATCACCATCTGTCTCGCGATGTTGATCACGGTCCTTCCGATCTAGTGCCGAAAGGACGACACCTCTGCGTTCAGCACACGTGCAGCTTGATGACGATCTCCGCCTTCTTGATCCAGCAAGAGGGAGCGGAGAGGTAGAAGAGTTCTCCGGTAGCATGACGGTGCTCCGGCGATGGTGGAGCTATTCCGGGAGGGCTTCGCCTAAGCACTGCAGAAATCCAATCTAGAGGAGAAACTATGCACTAGAGGAACGGGTAGCACGTGGCTGAAAATCTAGTGCTAAAACCCTAAAACCCTCTAGTATATATAGGAAGAGAGGAGGATAGGAGGCAGCCTTGGCTTCCAAGCCAATCTGGTTTGGCCAAACTAGGAGGGAGGAGTCCACCTCCTCCACTCCTAGTAGGATTAGGACTCCTTCCTTATTTTGCCTTTTTTTTTGCCTTTTTCCACCTTTTTCCTTTTGGGCTTTTCTTCCCAGACACATGGGCCTTGTGTGGGACTTCCACCAGCCCACAAAGGGCTGGTATTCACTCTCCCACAGCCCATGTAGCCTCTTGGGTCGAAATACCCCTCCCGATGGTCTCCCGATACACTACCGGCACTCCTCGTACACTACCGATGAGCCCGAAACTTTTCCGGCGACCAAAATAGGACTTCCTATATATGAATCTTTACCTCCGGACCATTCCGGAGCTCCTCATGACGTCCGGGATCTCATTCGGGACTCCGAACAACCTTCGGTCACCACCACGCGTAACTCTATACTACAGAAACGTCACCAAACCTTAAGTGTGCAGGCCCTGCGGGTTCGAGAACTATGTAGACATGACCGAGACACCTCTATGGTCAATAACCAATATCGGGACCTGGATGCCCATATTGGCTCCTACATATTCTACAAAGATCTTTATCGTTCGAACCTTTGTGTCAAGGATTCAGTTAATCCCGTATGATGTTCCCTTTGTTCTTCGGTATGTTACTTGGCCGAGATTCGATCGTCGGTATCTCCATACCTAGTTCAACCTCGTTATCGGCAAGTCTCTTTACTCGTGCTGTAATACAAGATCCCGTGACTAACACTTAGTCACATTGCTTGCAAGGCTCATTGTGATGTTGCATTACCGAGTGGGCCCTGAGATACCTCTCCGTCACACGGAGTAACAAATCCCAGTCTTGATCCATGCCAACCCAACAGACACCCTCGGAGATACCTATAGAGCACATTTATAGTCACCCAGTTATGTTGCGACGTTTGATACACACAAGGCACTCCTCCGGTGTCCGTGAGTTGCATGATCTCATGGTCATAGGAACATATACTTGACATGCAGAAAACAGTAGCAATAAACTGACACGATCATATGCTATGTTTGTAGTTTGGGTCTTGTCCATCACATAATTCTCCTAATGATGTGATCCCGTTATCAAATGACATCTCATGTCCATGGCTAGGAAACCTTAACCATCTTTTGATCAACGAGCTAGTCTATTAGAGGCATACTAGGGACATGGTTTTGTCTATGTATCCACACATGCATCTAAGTCTCCGATCAATACAATTATAGCATGGATAATAAATGATTATCATGAAAAAGGAAATATGATAATAATTAATTTATTATTGCCTCTAGGGCATATTTCCAACAGTCTCCCACTTGCACTAGAGTCAAAACTCTAGTTCACATCACCATGTGATTCGCATTGTTATGAATCTAACGCCCAATGAGTTCTGGGGCTCAATCATGCTGTGCATGTGAGAGAGGTCTTATAGTCAACGGGTCTACGACATTCAGATCCGCGTGCACTTTGCAAATCTCTATGTCAAACTGTAAACACTACTATCATACTCCACTTGGTACTATTCCAAATGGCTGCTCCAATATACGTATCCAGATTGCTACTACGAGTCATCCGGATTGGTGTTAAAGCTTGCATCGACATAACTCTTTACGATGAACTCTTTATCACCTCCATAATTGAGAAACATCTCCTTAGTCTTTAGTTACTAAGGATAATCTTGACCGCTGTCCAGTGATCCACTCCTGGATCACTCTTGTACCCCTTGACGGACTCATGGAAAGGCACACACAGGTGCGGTACACAGCATGTCATACTATAAAGAGCCTATGGCTAAGGCATAGGGGACGACGTTCGTCCTTTCTCTTTCTTCTGCCGTGGTCGAGCTTTGAGTCTCACTCAACTTCACACCTTACAAATCAGGTGAGAACTCTTTCTCTGACTGATCCATTTTGAACTTTTTCAAAATCTTGTCAAGGTATGTACTCATTGAAAGTCTCATCAAGCATCTTGATCTATCTCTATAGATATTGATGCTTAACAATTAGGTAGCTTTATCCAGGTCTTCCTTTGGAAAACACTTTTCAAACAACCGTTTATGCCTTCCAGAAATTCTACATTATTTCCGATCAACAATATGGCATCCACATATACTTATCAGAAACTCTATAGTGCTCCCACTCACTTTATTGCAAATACAAGTTTCTCATAAACTTTGTATAGACTCAAAAACTTTGATCACCTCATCAAAGTGTATATTCCAACTCCGAGATGCTTGCTTCAGTCCATAGAAGGATCAATGAAGCTTGCTCACCTTTTAGCATCCTTAGGACTGACAAAACCTTCTGGTTGTATCACATACAACCTTTCCTTAAGTAAATTGTTAAGGAAACAATGTTTTGTCATCCATCTGCCAGATTTCATAATTGAAAAATGTAGCAACTGCTAACATAATTCCAACAGACTTTAGCATCGCTACGAGTGAGAAAGTCTCATCGCAGTCAACTTATTGAACTTGTCGTAAACTTCTTTGCAACAAGTCGAGCTTTATAAATGGTGACATTTACCATCAGCGTCTGTCTTCATCTCAAAGGTCCATTTGTACTCGACGACCTGCCGTCCAACGAGCAAGTCTACCAAAGTCTATACTTGGTTTTCATACATGGATCCTTTCTCGGATTTCATGGCCTCTAACCATTTGTGGGAATCCAGGCCCATCATCGTTTCTCCATAGCTCGTAGGTTCATCATTGTACAACAATATGACCTCCAAGACAGGGTTGTCGTACCACTCAGGAGCAGTACACATCCTTGTCGACCTACGAAGTTTGATAGTAACTTGATCCTGAAGCTTCATGATCATCATCATTAACTTCCTCTTCAACTAACGTAGGCTTCACAGAAACATCTTCCCGCGCTGCGCTACTCTCTGGTTGAACAAAGGTTTAACAACGTCATCAAGTTCTATCTTCCTCCCACTTAATTCTTTCGAGAGAAACTCTTTCTCGAGAAAGGACCCATTTTTAGCAACAAACACTTTGCACTTGGATCTGAGATAGAAGGTATACCCAACTGCTCTTAGGGTATTCTATGAAGATGCATTTGTCCGCTTTCGGTTCGAGCTTATTAGGTGAAAACATTTTCCACACAATCGTCGCAGCCCCAAACATTAAGAAATGACAACTTAGGTTTCTATCAAACCATAATTCACACGGTGTCATCTCAACGGATTTAGATGGTGCCCTATTTAAAGTGAATGTAGTTGTCCCTAATGCATAACCCCAAAATTATAGTAGTAAAACAATAAGAGACATCATAGCACGCACCATATCCAATAGAGCATGACTATGACGTTCGGACACACCATCACACTATGGTTTTCCAGGTGGCGTTAGTTGTGAAACAACTTTCACATTATCTAAAGTTGCATGCCAAACTCGCTACTCGGATATTCACCTCCACGATCATATCGCAGACATTTTTATCTTTTTGTGACGATGATCTTAAAACTTCACTCTGAATTTGCTTAAACCTTTCAAACAATTCAGACTTGTGTTTCATTAAGTAAATATCCACTATATCTACTCAAATCATCAGTGAAGGTAAGAAAATAACGACATCCACCGCACGCTACAAGACTCATTGGATTGCATACATCAACATGTATCATTTCCAATGAACCACTTGCCCGCTCCATCAATCCGGAAAACGGGATCCTTAGTCATCTTGCCCAAAAGACATGGTTCGCATGTCTCAACCGATTCGAAATCGTATGAGTCCAAAGATCCATCGACATGGAGTTTCTTCATGCGCTTTATACCAATATGACATTTAGCGGCAGTGCCACAAGTATGTGGTACTATCATTATTAACTTTGTATCTTTTGGCATCAATGTTATGAACATGTGTATTACTACGATCAAGATTTCAACAAATCATTCTCACTGGGTGCATGACCATTGAAGGTATTATTCATGTAAACAGAATAACCATTATTCTCTAATTTAAATGAATAACCGTGTTGCAATAATCATGATCTAATCATATTCATGCTCAACGCAAAACACCAAATAACATTTATTTAGGTTTTTCACTAATCCCGAAAGTAGAGAGAGCGTGCGATGTTGATCACATCAACCTTGGAAACATTTCCAACACACATCGTCACCTCACCCTTAGCTAGTTCTCCGTTTATTCCGTAGCTTTTATTTCGAGTTAGTAACATTTAGCAACCAAACCGGTATCCAATACCCATGTGCTACTAGGAGTAATAGCAAGGTACACATCAATAACACGTATATCAAATATACTTCTGTCGATGTTGCCAGCCTTCTTATCTACCAAGTATCTAGGGTTGTTCCGCTTCAGCGACCGCTCACCTCATAATAGAAGCACTTAGTCTCGGGTTTGGGTTCAACTTTGGGTTGCTTCACTAGAGCAGCAACTGTCTTGCCATCCATGAAGTTTCCCTCCTTGCCCTTGCCCTTCTCGAAACTAATAGTTTTACTAACCATCAACACTTGATGCTCCTTCTTCATTTCTACCTTCGCGGTGTCAAACATCGCGAACAACTCAGGGATAATTATTTCTATCCCTGGCATTTTATAGTTCATCACCAAGTTCTAGTAGCTTATGTTGGGGAACGTTGCATGGGAAACAAAAAATTTCCTACGCACACGCAAGATCTATCCATGGTGATGAGCATCTACAAGAGGGAGAGTGGATCTACGTACCCTTGTAGATCGCTAAGCGGGAAGCGTTAAGAAACGCGGTTGGTGTAGTCGAACGTCTTCGCGATCCAAATCGCCGAGCATCCCGCGATCTCATCACGATACGTCCCATGATCCAATCACGATCCTTCCTGCGAACTCATCACGATCTGTCCCGCGATCTCATCACGATCCATCTCGCGATCTCGATCACGGTCCTTCCGATCTAGCGTCGAACGGACGACACCTCGGCGTCCAGCACACGTGCAGCTTGATGATGATCTCCGCCTTCTTGATCCAGCAAGAGGAAGCGGAGAGGTAGAAGAGTTCTCCGGCAGCATGACGGCGCTCTGGCAATGGTGGTGGAGCTGTTCCGGCAGGGCTTCGCCTAAGCACAGCAGAAAACCGATCTAGAGGAGAAACTATGCACTAGAGGAACGGGTAGCACGTAGCTAAAAATCTAGTGCAAAAACCCTAAAACCCTCTAGTATATATAGGAGGAGAGGAGGAGAGGAGGCAGCCTTGGCTTCCAAGCCAAGGCTGGTTCGGCCGAACTAGGAGGGAGGAGTCCACCTCCTCCACTCCTAGTAGCATTAGGACTCCTTCCTTATTTTGCCTTTTTTTTTGCCTTTTTCCAGCTTTTTCCTTTTGGGCTTTTCTTCCCAGCCGCATGGGCCTTGTATGGGACTTCCACCAGCCCACTAAGGGCTGGTACTCACTCTCCCACAGCCCATGAAGCCTCTTAGGTCGAAATACCCCTCCCGGTGGTCTCCCGGTACACTACCGGCACTCCCGGTACACTGCCGATGAGCCCGAAACTTTGTCGGCGACCAAAACAGGACTTCCTATATATCAATCTTTACCTCCGGACCATTCCGGAGATCCTCGTGACGTCCGGGGTCTCATCCAGGACTCCGAGCAACCTTCGGTCACCACCATGCATAACTCTATACTACCGAAACGTCACCAAACCTTAAGTGTGCAGACCTTGCGGGTTCGAGAACTATGTAGACATGACCGAGACACCTCTACGGTCAATAACCAATAGCAGGACCTGGATGCCCATATTGGTTCCTACATATTCTATGAAGATCTTTATCGGTCGAAGCTCTATGTCAAGGATTCAGTTAATCCCATATGATATTCCCTTTGTTCTTCTGTATGTTACTTGCCCGAGATTCGATCGTCGGTATCTCCATACCTAGTTCAACCTCCTTACCGGCAAGTATCTTTACTTGTTCCGTAATACAAGATCCCATGACTAACACTTAGTCACATTGCTTGCAAGGCTCATTGTGATGTTGCATTACCGAGTGGGCCCTGAGATACCTCTCCGTCACACGGAGTAACAAATCCCAGTCTTGATCTGTGCCAACCCAACAGACACCCTCGGTGATACCTGTAGAGCACCTTTATAGTCATCCAGTTATGTTGCGACGTTTGATACACACAAGGCACTCCTCCGGTGTCCGTGAGTTGCATGATCTCATGGTCATAGGAACATATACTTGACATGCAGAAAATAATAGCAATAAACTAACACGATCATATGCTACGTTTGTAGTTTGGGTCTTGTCCATCACATAATTCTCCTAATGATGTGATCCCGTTATCAAATGACATCTCATGTCCATGGCTAGGAAACCTTAACCATCTTTTGATCAATGAGCTAGTCTATTAGAGGCATACTAGGGACATGGTTTTGTCTATGTATCCACACATGCATCTAAGTCTCCGATCAATACAATTATAGCATGGATAATAAACTATTATCATGAACAAGGAAATATGATAATAACTAATTTATTATTGCCTCTAGGGCCTATTTCCAACAGATATGACGCTACATAAGGATACACTGCACTTCTCAGAGTGATGGATATTCCAATGATGGATTTTTCTGCCACTCGAATGATCTAGAGTTGGTAGATCTAGTGGGGGCACGCTAAGTGCACCCACTGGGTGTATTCCCCGAGACCACTATCGAGTGCTTGCACCGGTAGGGGTCTTAGAGTTTATTGTATATTGGATACATTTCGCCTTGGATCACACCACTCCGAAGCTACCTTGTAGGTTTCATGGATATTATTGACAAACCATGATATGACGCTACATAAGGATAGATTGAACTTCACAGAGCAGGAAGGTGCATCACTCGACGGGTCGAGTGACGGGTGAATGTTCTGACAGGGCTGACCTTGTCGAATGTTTCAATAACCAGTGGGGACACGCTAAGTGCACCCACTGGGTGTAGTCCCCGAGGCTACTGTTAAGCGCAGACGATAAGCAGTAGTCTTGAAAACTTGAAATCTAGATTTCCGTCGTACGCGGAGTACTGGAGACACTCGACATGTCGAGTGCATTTTTTTCTGACGAGTTACTCGACAGGTCGAGTGTAAACCGTCTCAGAGGGGGCACTCTGATTGCACCCACCGGGTGTAGTCCTCGAGACCGTTGTTTAGTGCTTGCACTGACAGGGGTATTGATAGAGACTGCTTTGAATTTGTTTACGGCACGCGGAGCGCCAGGGACACTCGACAAGTCGGGTGGAATTTTGCTTGAATTCTTCTTCCCCTGGACATGGGCTTCATGGACATCATAGGTCAATCATTATATGACGCGGTTCCAAGTTAGTACGATAGTCATTCGACGGTATTCATAGCCCAGTCGACCGTCCTTGGCATTACTTGCCGATTGAATTTCTTTCTTTTGTTGGTTTCAGAGGGCTTGCGAACTTGGGACGCAGTACAAGTATCTTGAGGATGAGAGGAATCGGCTGCGTGTGGATCTGGAAGCCTCCAACAATGCTTTGGAGCGAGCGCGTGCTAAGCTGAACTCTCTGGGAGGTAATTACCGTCGACTTTCTACATCCCCATCTTTACTTATCATGTTTTGAACCGAGTGCTCTCACTCGAATAGATGGGCGCAATGAAAATCTTCGACTCCAAGCACGACTCAACAATGTTGTTTCTTTATATTCCATGAAGAAGGCACTGGAGGAGAAGGACAGAACACTCGCCGACACCCAACGGGTGGCCAGGGATAAAACCGAAGCTGCAGATGGGAAGCTGCCGGCCGCCAAGAAGCTGGAGGAGGAGAACACAAAGCTGAAGTAGGAGCGCGTGGACCTCGTCAAAAGGGCTAAGCAGCTGAACAAAAGGAGCAACGACCTGGACAAGCACTTGGGTGAATTCTCGAGGAAGATGTACATCATGCTCGACGGTGAGTGTTTCTTGTCGATTGAAGTTTGTAAAATCTTTGAAGGTTGTATCTCACCAATTCTCCTTCCATTCCCACTCTTCAATAGAATTCTGCCAGGACTTCGAGATGGAGATAGAGGAGGTTGAGCCCAATCTGGATCCCACTAAGTCACCTGTCGCAGACGCGGTGGCCATGAACATGCTCAAACTGAATTTCTGGCTCCAGGGCGTTCAGGCATATCTTGTCCGACTGAAGTCTGTAATGGAGAGAATTGACAAGGAGCTATGGCCTGAGGACACCCTTCAGCTTGATCTCAACTCCATGATGGCTCGCCTGAACGAACTTCCAAGTCGAGTGCAAGCCTGGAAGAAATATGCTGCTCGCTGCGGGGCCGACGTGGCGCTATCACTCGCCAGGGTCCATTGCAGTGACGTGAGGGAAGAGAAGCTGAAGGAGCTCCGGGTGGTTAACACGAAGAAACTCTAGTTTGAGGATTTCATGGAAACTTTCGTCGAAGCAGCCACCAGAATCGCTGACGGCATCGACTTGGACACTTTTGTCGAGCCAGCCAGCCCGTCAGATGCTTAAAAAACTTGACCTTTGGAAGAAATACTTTTATTCGCCTTGGTATGCCAAGTGGAATTGTATCCCTTAAAACTTCATTCAGGCCTTAGGCCTGAGCACATTTGCTTCTTTATGAAACACTTATCCGCGATTTAACCTTTGGATTTTATCCGTATTCGGCTTTAACCGCGTGTTTGACAGAATTTGCTTTTTGACTGAGGCGAAATATGTTCGCAGCTAAGCTCTCGAGTGGATGGAATACTATCCACCCGACAAGTTTTTTAACTTAGGCAAAACATGTTCACAGCTAAGCTCTCGAGTGTGAGGATTGCTCATCACTCGGAGTAGTTTAGAACTTAGGCGAATGTCGATTCGTAGCTAAGCCGTCGAGTGAATGGATTGTTATCCACCTGACAAGGTTTTCAACTTAGGCAAAGCAGGTTCGCAACTAAGCCTCCGAGTGTGAGGATTGCTCATCATTTGGAGTAGTTTGGAACTTAGGCGAATGTGGATTCGCGGCTAAGCTGTCGAGTGAATGGACTGCTATCCACCTGACAAGGTTTCTAACTTAGCCGAAACATGTTCGGAGCTAAGCCCCTTGAGTGTGAGGATTGCTCATCACTCGGAGTAGTTTAGAACTTAGGCGAATGTCGATTTGCAGCTAAGTTGTTGAGTGAATGGAATGCTATCCAC
Organism: Hordeum marinum; assembly: GCA_022496015.1. NCBI lineage: Eukaryota > Viridiplantae > Streptophyta > Magnoliopsida > Poales > Poaceae > Hordeum > Hordeum marinum. The sequence continues at coordinate 366,525,137 of CM039676.1, read as the reverse complement.
CCGACAAGGTTTTTAACTTAGGCGAAACATGTTTGCAGCTAAGCCCCCGAGTGTGAGGATTGCTCATCACTCGGAGTAGTTTAGAACTTAGGCGAATGTCGATTCGCAGCTAAGCTGTCGAGTGAATGGACTGCTATCCACCCGACAAGGTTTTTAACTTAGGCGAAAGATGTTCGCAGCTAAGCCCCCGAGTGTGAGGATTGCTCATCAATCGGAGTAGTTTAGAACTTAGGCGAATGTCGATTCGCAGCTAAGCTGTCAAGTGAATGGACTGCTATCCACCCGACAAGGTTTTTAACTTAGGCGAAACATGTTCGCAGCTAAGCCCCCGAGTGTGAGGATTGCTCATTCCTCATAGTATTCCCAAGAATGAAACTGTACGATTGGAATCGAAAATATATATTGCAGAAATGTGAATTGCATTGATGAATTATTCTTATTACATCAGAGGATTCTTCTGTCTCAAGCATAAAAACGCCGGAGCAGATCTGTATTCCAGGCTCGTGGCTCGTCTATCTGCTTCATGAGATTGTACAGATGATAGGCTCCGTTGTTAAGCACCTTAGTGACGATGAAAGGACCTTCCCATGCAGGAGCAAGCTTGTGAGGTCGGTGTTGATTCACTTGAAGCACCAAGTCTCCCTCATGAAACGATCGACTCTTGACATTCTTCGCATGGAAACACCGCAGGTCCTGCTGATAGACGGTAGTCTGGATCAGAGCCATCTCTCGTTCTTCCTCCAGAAGATCTACACCGTCCTGCCTGGCCTGTTAAGCTTCAGCCTCAGAATACAGTTCCACTCGAGGAGAAGTATGAAACAGGTCACTCAGCAATACGGCTTCAGCACCACAGACCAAGAAGAAAGGAGTCCGTCCAGTCGATCGATTTGGAGTAGTTCTCAGGTCCCATAACACAGACGGCAACTCAGTTACCCAGGCACCGGCAGCATGATCTAGGTCGCACATGAGATGAGGCTTAAGACCTTGCAAGATGAAGCCATTGGCTCGCAAGACTTGCCCATTGGCTTGTGGGTGAGCGACAGATGCATAATCTACCTGAGTGCCCTAAGATGTGCAGAAGTTTTTGAACTCTTATGAGTCAAAGTTGGTGACGTTATCGGTGATAATGCTGTGAGGAACGCCGTACCAGAAAATTATCTCTTTCATGAATGTAACGCCATACGAGAGTTCAATTTCTTGATGGGCTTGGCTTCTATCCACTTGGTAAACTTGTCGACTGCAACCAACAAATGAGTGAAACCACCTTTTCTGGTCCAAAAGGGACCAACTATGTCCAGTCCCCAAACAACAAATGGCCAGGCGAGAGGAATTGTCTTTAGAGCCGAGGCTGGCTTGTGTGATAGGTTTGCATAGAACTAGCATCCATCACCGTGATCGACGATGTCCTTTGCCATCTCATTAACCCGGGGCCAGAAGAAACCAGCTCTGTATGCTTTGGCGACAATCGTCCGTGAGGATGCATGATGACCAAAAGTCCCTGAGTGGATCTCATCCAGAATCATTCGACCTTCCTCGGGGAAATGCAGCGCTGTGTAACGCTGGTCGCACTCTCTCTGAACAGCTGATCTCCCATCATAGTAAAAGCCTTGGACCTGCGCACAATCTATCGAGCCTTTGTTTCATCTTCAGGGAGCTCTTGTCTGAGGATATAGGCAATGTAAGGCACAGTCCAATCGGGAGTGATAACCAGAATCTCCATGACCAGGTCAATCACTGCAGGGACATCAACTTCTGTCGGGTCAGTGGAACTCAAAGCTTGTGGGGGCTCTTCGGTGAAAGGATCTTCTTGAACCAAAGGAGTGTGCAAGTGCTCTAAGAACACACCGCTGGGGACAGGCCGTCGAGTGGACCCAATCTTGGATAGCTTATCGGCCGCCTGATTTTTCAGTCGGGGAACATGATGAAGTTCCAGGCCTTCGAATTTCTTCTCCAACTTTCGGACTGCATTGCAGTATCCAGTCATAGAGGGGTTTCAAACATCCCACTCTTTCATCACTTGATTCACCACCAGATCTGAGTTGCCATAAACCATCAGGCGCTTGACGCAGAGTGAGATAGCCTTGCGCAACCCATACAAAAGTGCTTCATATTCTGCCTCATTGTTGGAGGAATCAAAGTGAATTTGCAAGACATAGCTGAGCTTGTCACCCCTGTGAGATATCAAGACAACACCAACACCGGACCCATTCAACATTTTAGAGACATCAAAGAACATTGTCCAATGTGCCGAGTGAACTTGGATAGGCTGGTGCTGTTCAATCCACTCGGCCATGAAATCTGCCAATGTTTGGGACTTGATTGCTTTTTTTGGCTTTGAGTCTGATGTCAAAGTGTCCAAGCTCGATTGCCCATTTAGCCACTCGACCTGATGCGTCTCGATTATTGAAAATCTCGAATAAAGGAGCATCACTGATGACTGAAATTGAGTGTTCTTGGAAATAATGCGCACCTTCTTTGCTGATAGGTAAATACCATAAACCAGCTTTTGATAGTGTGGATATCTTTGCTTTGATGGGGACAAAACTCCTAAGACATAATAGACTGGCCACTGGACTTTAGAATCTTTACCCTCCTCTTCCCACTCGATAGTTAGCATTGTATTGACGACCTGATTTGTGGCCACGATGTAGAGGAGCAAGGGCTCTTTCTGGCAGGAGCGGCAAGCACCGACTGGGTGGAGAGTAGGGCTTTGAGCTCAACAAATGCTGCTTCAGCTTCGGAAGTCCACTCGAACGTGTCGTACTTCTTCATCAATTGATATAAAGGTAGAGCCTTCTCACCAAGATGAGAAATGAATCGACTCAATGCTGCCAAGCAACATGTGAGCTTTTGAACGTCGTGCACTCGCATGGGAATCTTCATTCGGGTAATGGCGCTGATTTTCTCAGGGTTGACATCAATTCCTCGCTCGGAGAAGAGAAAACCGAGTAACTTGCCGCCAGGGACGCCAAAAGTACACTTGGCCAGATTCAGCTTTATGTCGAATCGCCTCAGATTGGTGAACGTCTCGGCCAAGTCAGCCAGCCGGTCGGAACCTTTGCGGGACTTGACCACTATATCGTCCATGTACGCCTCGACATTCCGAGGGCTCTGGTCAAGTAAACATTTCTGAATGATGCGCATAAAAGTAGCGCCAACATTCTTGAGACCAAAAGGCATAGTGATGTAACAAAAACACCCGAATAGGGTGATGAAGGCTGTCTTTATTTCGTCCGGGCCATACAGACAGATCTGATGGTACCTAGAGTAAGCATCCAACAATGATAAACGCTCGCACCCCACAGTCGAGTCAACAATTTGATCTATGCGGGGGAGCGGAAAATGATCTTTCGGGCACACCTTGTTGAGTTGTTTCAAGTCAATGCACATGCGCACCAACTTATCTTTCTTTGGCACCATCACAACATTCGAGAGCCACTCGGAGTGGTAAATCTTCCGAATGAACTAGGCTTGCAAGAAACGGGCCACTTCTTCTCCGATTGCCTTGCGCTTCTCCACCGCTGAGCGACGCAAATACTCCCTGACGGGTTTGGCTTTCGGATCCGCTCACAGACGGTGCTCAGCCAGCTCCCTAGGAATCCCCGACATGTCAGCAGACTTCCATGCGAAGATATCCCAGTTCTCACGGAGGAACTGGATGAGCTCGGCTTCCTATTTACTTTCGAGTGTTGATGAGATATTCGTCAGGGCAGCAGTACGATCCGTCGGGTGGCTGTGCACCTTCTTCACTTCCCCTGCCGACTCGGAAGCCGGCTTCTTTGCGCGGAGCAAATCAGCAGGGTCAGCGGTTTTCTTGTACTCCTCCAATTCAACCATGGCCATCTGGTGATCGGCGATCTTGGAGCCTTGTTGGAGGCATTCTTCGGCCTGCTGTCGATTGCCGGTGACCGTCATCATGCTCTTAGGGCCTGGCATCTTCAACTTGAGGTACACGTAGCATGGTCGGGCCATGAAACGTGCATACGCGGGTCGAGCCAAAATGGCGTGGTAAGCACTCTGGAAATCCACGACTTCAAACGTCAACTTTTCTTTTCAGAAAATTTTGTCATTCCCGAATGTCACATCCAATGCTATCTAGCCGAGTGACTTGGCCTTCTTTCCTTGGATGACCCCCGTGAAACTGCATGTTGCTTTCACTTAGACAGGACATCAGAATGCCCATCTCTTTCAGGGTATCCGCATAGAGAATGTTCAGGCCGCTGCCATTGTCCATGAGGACTTTTCTAAGTCGAGTGCCCCCCCACTGGATCAACTACCAAAGCATGTTGACCGGGAGTGGCCACATGAGAAGGATGGTCTGTCTGGTCGAATGTGATAGCATATTGGGACCACTTGAGGTAGGTGGGGGTATCTGGCACAACCATGTTGATTTCTCTGTTGATGACTCTTGCTCTCGACATCAGCAAAGATCACCAATGTAGCAGTGACATCCGGGAATGTTTCTTTATCTTCATCTTCATCACCCTTCTCAGGAGATTTATCACTCGGCGGGTCCCCCTTGAACTACTGGATAAGGGTTCGACACTGTCGAGTGGTGTGCTTAGGCAAAATCACATTACCTTCCACATCTTTCCTTGTGTGAATTACACACAACTGATCCATGATATCAGTTCCTGACTGATTTTCCCCTTTCTTGGGGGCATACTATGCTTTAGCTTTGCCTTGTTTTTTGATTGAGTCGCCAGTGTTGCTGCTTCTGCTTGAACCGGATCTTCAACTTTTCGCTTCTATTTCTGATTGTTACTACCACCAGCCTCATTGGCGACTGTCTTTCCTTTGTCGCTACAGAGGCGGTCTTCTTCCTTGCCATTGGCGTACCGAGTAGCGATTTCCATCATATTGCCGAGTGAAATATCACCCGTTCGCCCAAACTTCAGATATAGCTCTTTGTATCTCACACCGACCTTGAACACACAAACAGCCTGGTGTTCCGACACATTCTCCACTGTATGATGCAGAGTGGACCACTGCTGAATATAATCTCTCAAAGTTTCATTGGGCTTCTGGACACAGTGCTGTAAGTCGACCGGACCTGCCGAACGCTTGCAGGTGCCCTCAAAGGTTCGGAAAAACACTCGGGCAAGATCCTCCCAGCACTGTATACTGGAAGGAGCCAAACGATTCAGTCAAGCTCGAGCTGAACCATCTAACATCAAGGACAGGTGCTTCATTGCAACATTGTCATTTCCGCCACCAATTTGCACAGCCACTTGGTAATCATCTAACCAAGTCTCTGGCTTTGTTTCGCCAGTAAACTTTCCGATCCCTGCCGCCAACCTGAAGTTGGGGGGAATCTCCGCAGTACGTATGGCTTTGCTGAAACACTTAGAACCAGAAACCACAGCTGAGCTACCACTCGGAAAATCTCTGTCGTGTCCTTCTCTGTGGGCTTTGCCCCTGTCAATCCGCTTGTGAACGAGGAGGTCGCGGGTGTCAAAACCCGCATTCCGCTCATCACCGAAGGAGCGCTGATACGTCTCCAACGTATCTATAATTTTTGATTGTTCCATTCTATTATATTATCAACTTGGGATGTTTTATATGCATTTATATGCTATTTTATATCATTTTTGGGACTAACTTATTAACTCAGTGCCTAGTGCCAGATTCTATTTTTTCCGTGTTTTTGACCTTTTTCAGATAAGAATATTAAACGGAGTCCAAACGGAATAAAACCTTCGAGATGATTTTTTTCCATAACAGAAGGGATCCAGAAGACTTGAGAACCAAGGCAGAGGGCCACGGAGGAGGCCACGAGCCCCCTAGGTGTGCCCCAAGGCGGGGCGCCTAGCAGGCTCGTGGGCCCCCCGTGCCTCCTTTGCCCTACCTCTTTTGTCACGCCCAAGATGCGGTCCTATCCTTATTTTGGCACGAGGGCCTCGACAGGGATAGAAGCGCATCTCGATGCATTCACAAGAATGGATATCATTACAAGTACATGTACAGAAGAGATGAGTATATGCAATTGGGTTACACTCGCCACAATCTACATCAGAGTCACATCAATACAATAACATACGAAAACATCATACAAAAGTGTAGGGTCCGACTACGGACGAAAACAAACGAAAAAAATGACATCCATCCTTGCTATCCCAGGCTGCCGCCTGGAACCCATCCAAGACTGATGAAGAGGAAGAAGAAGAATAACTCCAAATCAAATCAAGCAACGCGCTCACGTCAAATCATCGCATTACCTGTACCTGCAACTGTTATTGTAGTAATCTGTGAGCCACAAGGACTCAGCAATCTCATTTCCAAGGGTATCAAGACTATTAAAGCTTAATAGGTAAGGTATGGTTAAGTGGTGAGGCTACAACAAGCGACTAAGCATTTATTGAGTGGCTAACTTACGAATTCAGAAATTAAAGGATGGTGGTCTATGCATAACGGACGTGAACTAGTAATGATCACTAACTGATCCTGAACACCTACTTACGTCAAACATAACCCCACCCTGTTCTCTTTCGGAAAAGAACTCACGAGAAGAGACAGTCACAGTTACGCACATAGTTGGTGTATTTTATTAGAGTTTACTTCAAGTTTGCTATGACCGGGTGTTAAACAAAGTATCCAAGTTTGCCACATAACCGCGGGCACGACTTCTCAAAATGATTTAACCCTGCAGGGGTGCTCCAACTCATTCATCACAGATTAACCACACGCAGTGGGAATAACCTCAACCACGGATCTCGTGATCGTCCTAGGCAATTCCAAAGGAAATCCAACACCTCGAGATAGCCCGAAGAAAATCAGAATTCCTCACTCAAGACGTTCGAGAAAGGTAAAACAAATCCAGCAAGGCCTCCCGGTGAGCCAGATCCGCAGCTAGAGTCGTGCGCTCTCTATCCACGGGCATCATCCGTCTATGCGAAGTGGATGGTAGCCTGAAAATGCCTCGAGTTGCCCCGAGGTGGCACCGCCGACTGCTAGGTAGGTGGACCAACACTCGTGCGGAGCACTGGCTCGGGGTTGATTAATTATCCACGCGGTCTGGAAAGTCCCTATGCAAGTTCATTAATTATTAGGCAAGTGTAGTACCAATGTTGGGCCTTGCCAGAAGAGTTTTATCCCCAAACGAAAATCAAGGGGGTCCCCATAACCCCGAGCATGTTAGGAGCGCTCATTTATGGAACATAACACCGGTTCACAAGTAACTAGGGACGGCAAGAGTGGAACAAAACACCAAGCAAAAGGCCAAGCCTTCCACCTTTACCAAGTATATATGTGCATTAAATTAAATAGCAGCAATATTGTGATATAGCAAAGAATGTCCATGTTGGCACATGGAAGCAATTTCACCTACAGCTAGAAACGCTATAAGAGGGGCTAAGCAAGCGGTAACATAGCCAAACAAATGTTTGCTGGGATGTGGAGGGGTTAAAGGCTTTCATGTCAATGTTGGGAGACTTGTCAAACAAGTGGTAGGTAGCATGACATAGCGAAAGAAAATGAGACATCTAGCATGGTAATGATAGTAATGGTATCCAGGGAAATGTGTCATCTTGCCTGGGATCCCGTTCGGAAGAAAAACGAGTCCATGAAGAAGACGAGCCAACGTAGTCGAACGAATCCTCACACTCCGAACGCTTTCGGAACTCTATCGAGAAGAAGCAATCTGGAAACAATAATCAACACAAGATACACCACAACATATGCATGACACAATGCGCAAACAAATATGATGCATGTCCGGTTTAATATGCAAGGCATGACAAGGCAAGAACAAGAAACAACTACTACACATTAAGTGAAGCTCAATATGCAACGAGTTGCATATTGACGAAACTCCACGCTTGAATTATTTAGTTCACTCACGTTAGGTACTCATCAATATTAAATGTTGTTCACATGGGTGGTCACGGCAAAAGGTGAAGCATGAACAACTATATCATATAGGCATTTTAAAATGGGGCCGAAAGCAACATATAGAATTTTTGAAACATCCCCATAAGCATAATATGAATTTGGTCCAGATCTGTCCTAACACAATTTTAGAGTTGTTAAACAGCAAAATAAATGTCACCATAAGATTCTACACATTTTTCTAGTCAAGTTACATATGTGGACCATTTTTAACGAAGCTACGGTTAATTACCTATGATACAAACCGTGTAGCAAGTCATTAGGCAATTTTTAATGCAACATCATTTTAAATGTCTTTTTAACATGCATGAGGATGACATGATCAAAAACCGATGCAATTTGAAGAACACGTTGGCATATAATATGATATGAAGCATTTGTCATCATGGCGGAAGGAAGGGGGTGCCAAGGCAACGAAAACAAAAAGAGGTCACCGCAACATTCCGTTTCCGACAACTCATTGAGCTGCCGGTGCAAAAGAAAGTGCGGCCATGTGCGTGTCATGCATGGATGGTGGGGGTCATCCCGGATATCGGGTGTCCCACGTGTCGAAGGGTGCAAAACTAGGGGCATCGCACAACGCACAATCGCAAACGGTGCAAATACACGGTCCATCTCATTCATCACACATGCATTCGGTCACGGGCGTCGTCTCGGGTTATACCTACAAAGCATGCATTATAGGGCGAACGAAGTAGTTGTACACGAGTCTTCGGCGACGGTAGTCATACATGCTCCAAAGATGTTTAGGGTCGTCGAGGACGTCGTGGAAGTAGTGGTACACGGCATCGGTCTTGTCAATTCTCCGGCGGTGGTAGTCGAGGTTTGGGTCTTGTAAAACGTGGCATCCGTGTAGTCGATCCTGACATATCCGTGCGTAGGGGTACCTGGCGACGAAGTGGTCTCCAAGTACTTCACGGTTCCGGTCGGGGCAGCAAAACGTAGACAACCTTGGGGTTCCGTGAAACTTGGCGAAATTCCCATGGGGTGGTCGGCCGCGGCGGCTGCAGCAGCAGGGCATGGCGAGGTGGAGGCCTGGAGGGCTCTCCGGCGGCCTGGACGGAGCAGCTCGAGGGGGGTCGTAGCAGCAGGCGAGTCAGGAGGGACGGCGGCGCGGACTTCTGATGGCGGACGGCGGAGCAAGGGACGGCGAGGCGCGGCACGGAAGGGGGGAGCTGGAGGAGAAGCGGGGCAGCAAGGGGGCTGAGCTCCTGGCATGGGGCCGCGGCGGCTGGAGCTGGTCATCGCCGTCGCGACGTGGCAGGCGGCGAAGGTCGGAGGCAGGGACGGGCGAAGCTACGGGGAAGACGATGCTCGGATGCAGGCAAAGGAGACGCGAGGGAGAGGAGAGGGGAGGAGCATGGGCAAGGAGGAGAACGCAGGGCGGCCGGTGGTGCGCCATGGCCAGGGGCCAAGGTCGGGGCGAGCGCTGCTGGGCTCCCGCTCCTCTCTGGTGTGCGGCGGCGGAGGGGAACGAGAGGGAGGGGATCGAGCAGGGCGCTGCTCTCCCTGGCGCTAGGTTACAGGGGGCGGCTGGGCCTTGGGCCGGCTGGGGATTGGGCCTAGTCCATCTCTCTCAAATCTGCTTATTCCAATTACAGAAAAAAGAATAAGCAAAGGGAGAAAAGGAGAGAAAAGAAGAGGATTAGACTGATTTTTGGGCATGGGGGGTTAAGCTTCCTGGACACACAATAATGAGTTTGACACAAGAAAAACAGAAGTTGCATGACGGCAGGATTTTAATTCAAACTAATTTGAATTGATTCCAATGGTCTGAACTAGGACAAGGCCTTTGAAGAGTCCAAAAAAAATGATGAGAATTAGGAACCGTCAAATGGAAAAAAAATATTAACAAGGTTTGGGGATCAAAATCGAAGCAGAAAAGGCATGGGCTTTGTTTTGCAAATGTGATCCAATGATTCCAAATTATTGGAATATTTCTTTTAGCTCCCTAAATATTGGGAGGATAAATTTATATGTTATAAAGAGAACCACCATGTGAATTCCCTCGATTTAAATGGACCAAAGATCCATACAATTTATTTATGTGAGTTGCAAAATTTAATGACATGATGGCATGATGACATGATGAATGCAACAACCAAAAGAAACACAAGACGAAACTTGAAATAAGAGGGGAATCTTTTGGAGCATCGGTCTCGGGCTGTTACAACTCTCCTCCACTACACGAGGATCTCGTCCCGAGATCTAGAATGAAAAGGGGAAGAGAAAGAGCAAGAGGTAACACTTAGTTGCTTCCTTGACAAACGAGCGAAACCAATGAATCTTGAAGGATGCAAAGAGATGAAGAATGAAGAACAAGCCAGAATTCACAAGAAATTTCGGCAGCACTTTGGTAGGATAGAGAGGAAAATTGATATGATGGGAACAAATTGAAAGAAAGGCACCAACTTCGGTTGGAATAACATCAAAACTTCATAAGATGGAAGGAACTTGGAAACATTGCACAACACTCCGGTTAAATGACTAAGCAAAGAAGAACATGAACTAGATAAACAAGACGATGGAATGATGGGTTTACTTATCTTATTCTTGACAAATCCCTTCGAGACTCCTCATAATCAAGAATTTAATAACACCATCTCGGAAGAAAATGGAGAAGGAATTGAACTTAGAAGACCAAGATAAGAACACTTGAGCACCTCCAACAAGAATCTTGAAGAACACTTGAAAATGAAAGAAATCTTGATGAACAACCATGAAGAACCTCCGAAAATGAGAGGATGAGAGAAAAGAATTGAAGGATACAAAAAGAATAAGATTGGGCCTTCCAATGATTTAGATGATGCTTCGGGAACAGATACTTGATCAAAACTAGGAACTCCGGAAAGAAAAGATGACCACTTGGGATAAGGAATTAGATATCATGAACAACTCCGGAAGAAGGATTGAATCATTTGAATGAAACAAGAATAAGAATTATGATATGACTATCCTTCATCAAGTTAAATTGATGACAAACAACGGATTTCGCACACCACTTATTCTTTTGGAAAAGATAGGAAAGATAGATAGAGCACAAACTTGAAGAGGTCTTGCACGAGAACACCGGTAAAAATTCAAAACGAAAGAGGATAATGCAAATGGATGATATAACATGAGAACGAAGAGAGCATGATCCACCTAATAGAAAACTTAAACGAAACACCGGAAAGAATTAGAAACTAAAGAGGACACATGACAATGAAGAGATCAAGATTTGCCTAATAGAAACTGAAAAAGACACTGGAATAATTGAGATACGAACGACGGAACCACAATTGAGAAGAATTTGAGAACGAAAGCTGAAAGTTGAGAACGAAGAAATCTTCTAAAACGATGGCCTTCGGAAGGATCAAGAAATGAAAACAATTCTGAATGCACCGGTTAGATACGGGAGGAATAACACATGATCAGAACAATTTGAGATGAAAGCAACAACCTGAAACCATGAATCTTTGGATGAACGGACAACGATTTAAGAGAAACTCTCCTCGGTCTTCAAGCAGAGAATGATGACGAGAAACAACACCACGAATTACTGAGACACTCTGGAACAATGAATAAAGAAAAGGTTGAGCCAACAATAAAAATGATTTAAAAGCAATCTTCAAGAAGGCATATGACTGATGAAATTCATTCTTATGTCATATTTGAAGAGAACTTGAGGACAACTCCGAAAAGATTAGAAGAGTCAGGTAGGATCCTGGGAAAAACCTGTGGGTTATGGGCCCACTCAAAAGAGATCACCGTTGACACAATTGCTTAGGAAGAGAGATTGCACCGGTACAAATTAAGAACTTGATGATATGAGACCCTTGAAATAATTTAAGAGGACAAGAATGAAAATGAATGTCTTCTGAGATATCTTCAACACTCCGGATAGAAAGAGGGATACGAAACAAGAGATACTTGGATAAGAATTTCCAACATGGGAGAGCAATTATAGAATGAAAATGATATGATGAACACCAAGAACTAGAACTGAATCCACCGGAGAAGAAAACAAAGATGAATACTAATAAATGATAACTTGAGCACTCAGCATCTTCATAGATAATCACCGAAGAAGAATAACAACGAGAACAAGGAATATGAGGATAGACCTTGAAATGAAACTCTTGAGAATATTCACAAGAATCACCGGAAACAAGATAGAAGAAAAGATAGCGGAAGCATTACATGAATAGAAGAAAAAGGGCGGGAGGGCGGGAAAAACAAAGAAAACTTGGAACAGATGAGACAACTCCGAAACGAAACATGAGGACAGATCTTGCAATATTGAAGAGGATAGAATATCTTGAAGAGAAGCACACCGGTAGGAAAAGAATTGATATGATAACTTGATTGGGCAAAAGAATTAGCAATCCCACATCAATATGAGAACACTACTTAGGAAAGATATGAAATCACCACTAGACATTGAAGCAACTCGAATTACCATATTCAAAACAAAACAAAGGATGAGGCTTACGAAACAAGCCAGAACAAATACATACCCACTATGCACTTGTTGGAAAGATAATCCTAGGTAACTACTTGAATTCCCACCTAAGAATTTCCGAAAACTTTCTTGTTTATGCGATTCGGGTTGCGGGCCCAGGAACCTACCCTAGGTAATCAGCTGCAACTGCACCCACAACCTTCCACACCATAATTCAAGAAACTCCGCAAACTCGTCTAATCTCGAATCCTCGAACTCACAATGATACTAAATCATGGTGGTACCCCAGACGCCTCCCCAGCACTGGGTGACTCCGACCTTATCTCACCGCGATAAGTATTGAAGCAATTTCGAACATCCTCCATCCTGAGATACTCAGAAAACTGAATGATAACGATGTGTCAAGAATCCCTCGGAGCTCAACTCCCCGGAAGAAATCAAGTCAGACAGGAGGCGCCAACACAGAACTCCGTCACATCGGCATCATATAGTTTCCAAAATACCCGCGTGATCCTAATTTTTTTTTGAGCGAGAAGAGAAGTAGAATAAAAATTCCTAAGTCGAATACCTCACCAGAGCATAGAAGAGGAGTAAAAAGAATCCTACTCTCCGATATAACTAGACTCAAAATAGTTTTTTTCACTAGACTCGACTCGGCCAAGTTCGATCAATCAAGGGGGCTCCTAGGTTGATACAGGCTCTGATACCACCTTGTCACGCCCAAGATGCGGTCCTATCCTTATTTTGGCACGAGGGCCTCGACAGAGATAGAAGTGCATCTCGATCCGTTCACAAGAATGAATATCATTACAAGTACATGTACAAAAGAGATGAGTATATGGAATTGGCTTACACTCGTCACAAGCTACATCAGAGTCACATCAATACAATAACATTATCAAAAATCATACAGAAATGTAGGATCCGACTATGGACGAAAACAAACGAAAAAAATGACATTCATCCTTGCTATCCCAGGCTGCCGCCTGGAACCCATCGAAGACTGATGAAGAGGAGGAAGAAGAATAACTCCAAATAAAATCAAGCAACATGCTCATGTCAAATCATCGCATTACCTGTACCTGCAACTATTGTTGTAGTAATCTGTGAGCCACAAGGACTTAGCAATCTCATTTCCAAGGGTATCAAGACTATTAAAGCTTAATAGGTAAGGTATGGTTAAGTGGTGAGGCTGCAGCAAGCGACTAAGCATTTATTGAGTGGCTAACTTACGAATTCAGAAATTAAAGTATGATGGTCTACGCATAACAGACGTGAACTAGTAATGATCACTAACTGATCCTGAACACCTACTTACGTCAAACATAACCCCACCCTGTTCTCTTTCGGAAAAGAACTCACGAGAAGAGACAGTCACGGTTACGCACACAGTTGGTGTATTTTATTAGAGTTTATTTCAAGTTTGCTATGACCGGGTGTTAAACAAAGTATCCAAGTTTGCCACATAACCGCGGGCACGGCTTCTCGAAAAGATTTAACCCTGCAGGGGTGCTCCAACTCATCCATCACAAATTAACCACACGCAGTGGGAATAACCTCAACCACGGATCTTGTGATCGTCCTTGGCAATTCCAAAGGAAATCCAACACCTCGAGATAGCCCGAAGAAAATCAGAATTCCTCACTCAAGACATTCGAGAAAGGTAAAACAAATCTAGCAAGGCCTCCCGGTGAGCCAGATCCGCAGCTAGAGCCATGCGCTCTCTATCCATGGGCATCATCCGTCTATGCGAAGTGGACGGTAGCCTGAAAATGCCTCGAGTTGCCCCGAGGTGGCACCGCCGACTGCTAGGTAGGTGGACCAACACTCATGCGGAGCACTGGCCCAGGGGTTGATTAATTATCCACGAGGTCTGGAAAGTCCCTATGCAAGTTCATTAATTATTAGGCAAATGTAGTACCAATGTTGGGCCTTGCAAGAAGAGTTTTATCCCAAAACGAAAATCAAGGGGGTCCCCATAACAACCCCGAGCATGTTAGGAGTGCTCATTTATGGAACATAACACCGGTTCACAAGTAATTAGGGGCGGCAAGAGTGGAACAAAACACAGACCAAAAGGCCAAGCCTTCCACCTTTACCAAGTACATATGTGCATTAAATTAAATAGCAGCAATATTGTGATATAGCAAAGAATGTCCATGTTGGCACATGGAAGCAATTGCACCTGCAGCTAGAAACGCTATAAGAGGGGCTGAGCAAGCGGTAACATTGCCAAACAAAGGTTTGCTGGGATGTGGAGGGGTTAAAGGCTTTCATGTCAATGTTGGGAGGCTTGTCAAACAAGTGGTAGGTAGCGTGACATAGCAAAATAAAACGAGACATCTAGCATGGCAATGATAGTAATGGTATCCAGGGAAATGTGTCATCTTGCCTGAGTTCCCGCTCGGAAGAAGAACGAGTCCATGAAGAAGACGAGCCAACGTAGTCGAACGAAACCTCACACTCCGAACGCTTTCGGAACTCTATCGAGAAGAAGCAATCCGGAAACAATAATCAACACAAGATACACCACAACATATGCATGACACAATGCGCAAACAAATATGATGCATGTCCGGTTTAATATGCAAGGCATGGCAAGGCAAGAACAAGAAACAACTACTACACATTAAGTGAAGCTCAATATGCAACGAGTTGCATATTGACGAAACTCCACGCTTGAATTATTTAGTTCACTCACGTTAGGTACTCATCAATATTAAATGTTGTTCACATGCGTGGTCACGGCAAAAGGTGAAGCATGAACAACTATATCATATAGGCATTTTAAATGGGGCCGAAAGCAACATATAGCATTTTCGAAACATCCCCATAAGCATAATATGAATTTGGTCCAGATCTGTCCTAACACAATTTTAGTGTTGTTAAGCAGCAAAATAAATGTCATCATGAGATTATACACATTTTTTTAGTCAAGTTACATATGTGGAACATTTTTAACGAAGCTACGGTTAATTAATTATGATACAAACCGTATAGCAAGTCATTAGGCAATTTTTGATGCAACATCATTTTAAATGTCTTTCTAACATGCATGAGGATGACATGATCAAACCGATGCAATTTGAGGAACACATTGGCATATAATATGATATGAAGCATTTGTCATCATGCCGGAAGGAAGGGGGTGCCAAGGCAACGAAAACGAAATGAGGTCACCGCAACATTCCGTTTCTGACAACTCATTGAGATTCCGGTGCAAAAGAAAGTGTGGACGTGTGCGTGTCATGCAAGGATGGTGGGGGTGATCCTAGATATCGGGTGTCCCACGTGTCGAAGGGTGCAAAACTAGGGGCATCGCACAACGCACAATCACAAACGGTGCAAATACACGGTCCATCTCATTCATCACACAGGCAATCGGTCACGGGCGTCGTCTCGGGGTTATACCTACAAAGCATGCATTATAGGGCGAACGAAGTAGTTGTACACAAGTCTTCGGCGACGGTAGTCGTACATGCTCCGAAGATGTTCACGGTCGTCAAGGACGTCGTGGAAGTAGTGGTACACGGCATCGGTCTTGTCAGTTCTCAGACGGTGGTAGTCGAGGTACGGGTCTTGTAAAACTTGGCACCGTGTAGTCGATCTTGGCATATCCATGTGTAGGGGTACCTGCCGACGAAGTGGTCTCCAAGTACTTGACGGTTCCGGTCGGGGCAGAAAAACGTAGACAACCTTGGGGTTCCGTGAAACTTGGCAAAATTCCCATGGGGTGGTCGGCCGCGGCGGCAACAGCAGCAGGGCATGGCATGGTGGAGGCCTGGAGGGCTCTCCGGCGGCCTGGACAGAGCAGCTCGAGGGGGTCATAGCAGCAGGCGAGTCAGGAGGGACGGCGGCGCGGACTTCTGATGGCGGACGGCGGAGCAAGGGACGGCGAGGCGCGGCACAGAAGGGGGGAGCTGGAGGAGAAGCGGGGCAGCAAGGGGGCTGAGCTCCTGGCATGGGGACGCGACGACTGGAGCTGGTCATTGCCGTCGCGATGTGAGAGGTGGCGAAGGTCGAAGGCAGGGACGGGCGAAGTTGCGGGGAAGATGATGCTCGGATGCAGGCAAAGGAGACGCGAGGGAGAGGAGAGGGGAGGAGCACGGGCAAGGAGGAGAACGCAGGGCGGCCGGTGGTGCGCCATGGCCAGGGGCCAAGGTCGGGGCGAGCGCTGCTGGGCTCCCGCACCTCTCTGGTGTGCGGCAGCGGAGGGGAACGAGAGGGAGGGGATCGAGCAGGGCGCTGCTCTCCTTGGCGCTAGGTTACAGGGGGCGGCTGGGCCTTGGGCCGGCTGGGGATTGGGCCTATTCCATCTCTCTCAAATCTGCTTATTCCAATTACAGAAAAAAGAATAGGCAAAGGAAGAAAAGGAGAGAAAAGAAGAGGATTAGACAGATTTTTGGGCATGGGGGGTTAAGCTTCCTGGACACACAATAATGAGTTTGACCCAAGAAAAATAGAAGTTGCATGACGGCAGGATTTTAATTCAAACTAATTTGAATTGATTCCAATGGTCTGAACTAGGTCAAGGCCTTTGAAGAGTCAAAAAAATGATGAGAATTAGGAGAAGCCCCGTCAAATGGAAAAAATAATATTAACAAGGTTTGGGGATCAAACTCGAAGCAGAAAAGGCAGGGGCTTTGTTTTGCAAATGTGATCCGATGATTCCAAATTATTGGAATATTTCTTTTAGCTCCCTAAATATTGGGAGGATAAATTTATACGTTATAAAGAGAACCACCATGTGAATTCCCTCGATTTAAATGGACCAAAGATCCATACAATTTATTTATGTGAGTTGCAAAATTTAATGACATGATGGCATGATGACATGATGAATGCAACAACCAAAATAAACACAAGACGGAACTTGAAATAAGAGGGGAATCTTCTAGAGCGTCGGTCTCGGGCTGTTACATCTTTCGCCTATAAATTCCCTAAAATCTCCAAACCAATAGAGAGAGCCATGAAAATACTTTTCCGCTGCCGCAAGCTTTTGTTTCCGTGAGATCCCATCTAGGGACCGTTCTGGTGCCCTGCCGGAAGGGGATTCGGACACGGAGGGCTTCTTCATCAACACCATTGCCTCTCCGATGATGCGTGAGTAGTTCACCACAGACCTTCGGGTCCATAGCTAGTAGCTAGATGGCTTCTTCTCTCTCTTGGATCTTCAATACAAAGTTTTCCATGATCTTCATGGAGATCTATCCGATGTAACTTTCTTTTGCGGTGTGTTTGTCGAGATCCAATGAATTGTGGATTATGATCAGATTATCTATGAGTATTATTTGAGTCTCCTCTGATTTCTTATATGCATGATTTCGTATCCTTGTAAGTCTCTTCGAGTTATGGGTTTCGTTTGGCCAACTTGATCTATAATTGTTGCAATGGGAGAAGTGCTTGGTTTTGGGTTCATACCGTGCGGTGTCCTCACCCAGTGACAAAGTAGGGGTAGCGAGGCATGCATCGTGTTGTTGCCATCAAGGGTAAAAAGATGGGGTTTATATCATATTGCATGAATTTATCCCTCTACATCATGTCATCTTGCTTAAGGCGTTACTCTGTTTGTTATGAACTTAATACACTAGATGCATGCTGGATAGCGGTCGATGTGTGGAGTAATAGTAGTAGATGCAGAAAGTATCGGTCTACTTGTCTCGGACGTGATGCCTATATGTATGATCATTGCCTTAGATATCGTCACGACTTTGCGTGATTCTATCAATTGCTCGAAAGTAATTCGTTCACCCACCGTAATACTTGCTATCATGAGAGAAGCCTCTAGTGAACACTATGGCCCCCGGGTCTATTTTACACATTATATATTCAGATCTACATACAAAAATACCAAAAATACCTTGCTGCTCTCTTATTTATTTATTTATTTATTTATATTTACCTATTATCACTATCAGATCTCACCTTGCAAGTAATCGTAAAGGGATTGACAACCCCTTTATCGCGTTGGGTGCAAGTTTGTTTGTTTTTGCGCAGGTGCCATGGTGCCTCATCTTGATACTCCTACTGGATTGATACCTTGGTTCTCAAACTGAGGGAAATACTTATCTCTACTTTGCTGCATCACCCTTTCCTCTTCAAGGGAAAAACCAATGAAGCTCAAGAAGTAGGAGGAAGAATTTCTGGCGCCGTTGCCGGGGAGTATTCAAGTGAAGCATATCTACCAAGTACCTATCGCAAACTCATCTCTTGCATTTACATTATTTGCCATTTGGCTCTCGTTTTCCTCTCCCCCACTTCTAAAACAAAATTTACTAAAATATTTGCCTTTTTTATTTCCCTTTTTTGTTCGCCCCCTTTCTTTCGCTTGCTTTCTGTTTGCTCGTGTGTGCTATCTTATTTATCCTCATGGCCCAACCAAGTGATTATGATGCTTACTATAAAAAGTTCGAAGAGATTGAAATTAGTGTCAAAAGCTTCATGTCTACACAAGGCCAGATTTCTGATAAACAAGCTACCTTAGTCAATAAAATGGCTGCTAAACCTGAAATATGTGATGAGAATCATGAAGATCTTAAAATGCTTGGTGTGACTCCTATTGAATCCTTGTTTTCTAATGTCATTCTTAATGATGATGGGGCTGGATGTGAATCCACTTTGGTTGAGAAACGCCCCAATGATTCGGAGTCTATTTATCTTGATGCTGAAAATACTAAAAGTGGAGTAGAGGATATCAAAACTTTGAATAGTGATGAAATTACTACTTTGGATTTCAAGGAATTTAATTATGATAGTTGCTCTTTGATTGAATGTATTTCCTTGATGCAATCCATGCTAAACTCTCCACATGCTTATAGCCAAAATAAGGCTTTTACCAAACATATCATTGATGCTATGATGAAATCTCTTGAAGAGAAACTTGAGTTGGAAATATCTATTCCTAGAAAACTTCATGATGAGTGGGAACCTACTATAAAAATCAAGATTAAAAATTATGAATGCCATGCTTTGTGTGATTTGGGTGCTAGTGTTTCCACAATTCCAAAATCCTTATGTGATGTTCTAGGTTTCAATGAGATTGATGAGTGCTCTCTTACCATTATGAGATCTACTTATGGTTTGAGCACTAAAGATGACAATACTTGATTCTATTGCCTTACGCCTAGCTAAGGGCGTTAAACGATAGCGCTTGTTGGGAGGCAACCCAATGAATAAATTTATTTTTGCTTTTTACTTTCTGTTTTGTTGAGTCCACACCATCATGATTCTGTTATGATTGTGTTTTTTATGTTTTAATTAGTGTTTGTGCCAAGTAGAACCTTTATGATTAGTTTTGGTGATAGTTGTTTAATCATGCTCAAAAAAGACAGAAACTTTGTGCTCACGAAATTATTTTTAGTTCCTATCTAGTAAGAGATTTTGAGTTGATTCGTTTTGCTGCTGATTGATATGCAAATTTACCTAATTTTAATAATTTTTTCAGAATTGTTTGGTTAGCAGAGGTATACGAAATATACAGATTGCTACAGACTGTTCTGTTTTTGACAGATTCTGTTTTTGTTGTGTTGATTGCTTATTTTGATGAAACTATGGTTAGTATCGGGGGGGGGGGGGGTACGAGCCATGGAAAAGTGAGAATACAGTAATATAACATCAATCTAAATAGAAATTAAGTTTAATACAGTACCTAAAAAGTTTATGGTTTGTTTTCTTATGCTAATGCTATCACGAGTTTCTGTTTGAGTTTTGTGTTGTGAAGTTTTCAAGTTTTGGGTGATGTTCTTATGGACAATGGAATAAAGAGTGGAAAGAGCATAATATTGGGGATGCCCAAGTCATCCCAAGCCAAATTCAAGGACACCAAAAATCCTAAGCTTGGGGATGCCCCGGGAAGGCATCCCTCTTTCGTCTTCAATCCATCGGTAACGTTACTTGGAGCTATATTTCTATTTACCACATGATATGTGTTTTTCTTGGAGCGTCGTGTATTATAGGAGTCTTTGCGTTTTGTTTTATCACAATCATCCTTGCTTCACACCTTTTGAGAGGTACATGCACTCATCGTGAATTTGTTAGAATACTCAATGAGCTTCACTTATATCTTTTGAGTTAGGCAATTTAGCTCACATGTGCTTCACTTATATCTTTTGAGCTTGGTAATTTTGCTCCCATGAGCTTCACTTATATCTTTTGAGTTTGGTAATTTTTCTCCCATGAGCTTCACTTATATCTTTTGAGCTAGATAATTTTGCTCTAGTGCTTCACTTAAATCTTTGTAGAGAACGGCGGTGTCATATTTTGTAGAAATAAAAACTCTCGATCTTCACTTATATCATTTTGAGAGTGCTCTCTCTAAGTAACTTGGTAATTGGCGTGTGTTATGAAATTAGTCCTAAATATGATAGGCATCCAAAGAGGATATAATAAAAACTTTCATATTCAAGTGCATTGATTAGTAAGAGAAGTTTGATTCCTCACGATTAGTTTTGAGATATGGAGGCGATAATATTAGAGTTATGATAGTAGGGTGTTGTGAATCTAGAAATACTTGTGTTGAGGTTAGTGATTCCCGTAGCATGCACGTATGGTGAACCGCTATGTTAGGAAGTCGGAGCATAATTGATTTATTGATTGTCATCCTTTGTGTGGTGGTCGGGATCGCGTGATGGTTAACTCCTACCAACCCTTCCCCTAGGAGTATGCGTTTAGCACTTTGTTTTGATTACTAATAAAACTTTCGCAATAAGTATATGCATTCTTCATGACTAATGTGAGTCCATGGTATAGATGCACTCTCACCCTTCCACCATTGCTAGCCTCTCTAGTGCCGCGCAACTTTCGCCGGTGCACAAACCCACCATATACCTTCCTCAAAACAGCCACCATACCTACCTATTTTGGCATTTCCATAGCCATTCTGAGATATATTGCCATGCAAATTCCACCGTTCTGTCTCATGACATGTGCCATCACTTTCATATTGCCATTGCATGATCGTAAGATAGCTAGCGAGATGTTTCAACGTCATACGCTAAGCTAGATCGTTGCACATCCCGGTACACTGCCGGAGGCATTTCATATAGAGTCATTATTGTTCTAAGTATCGAGTTGTAAGTAAATAAAAGTGTGATGATAATTATTATTAGAGCATTGTCCCATGTGAGGAAATAATAAAAGAGGCCGACGAATCCCAAATAAAAAAAGGGGGCCAAAGATGCCCACCAAAAAAATGAAAAAAAGAGAGGCCAAAGAGCCCAAACAAAAAAATGAGAGAAAAAGAGAGAAGGGACAATGCTACTATATTTTTCCACACTTGTGCTTCAAAGTAGCACCATGTTCTTCATGATAGAGAGTCTCTTGTTTTGTCACTTTCATATGCTAGTGGGAATTTTCATTATATAACTTGGCTTGTATATTCCAATGATGGGCTTCCTCAAATTGCCCTAGGTCTTCGTGAGCAAGCAAGTTGGGTGCACACCCACTAGTTTTTATTTTTGAGCTTTCATACACTTATAGCTCTAGTGCATCCGTTGCATGGCAACCCTTATTCATTCACATTGATATCTATTGATGGGCATCTCCATAGCCCATTGATACGCCGAGTTGATGTGACCATCTCCTCCTTTTTGCCTCACAACCTCCACCACACTCTATCCACCTATAGTGCTATATCCATGGCTCACGCTCATGTATTGCGTGAGAGTTGAAAAAGTGAGAAAGTAAGAGTGCGAAAACAATTACTTGGCCAATACCGGGGTTGTGCATGATTTAAATTCGTTATGTGTGGATGATGGAGCATAGCCAGACTATATGATTTTGTAGGGATAACTTTCTTTGGCCTTGTTATTTCAAAAGTTCATGATTACTTTGCTAGTATGCTTGAAGTATTATTGTTTTCATGTCAATATTAAACTATTGTTTTGAATCTTATGGATCTGAACATTCATGCCACAATAAAGAAGTTACAAAGAACAAATATGTTAGGTAGCATTCCACATCAAAAATTCGGTCTTTATCACTTCCCTACTCGAGGACGAGCAGGAGTTAAGCTTAGGGATGCTTGATACGTCTCCAACATATCTATTATTTTTTATTGTTCCATGCTATTATATTATCAACTTTGGATGTTTTATATGCATTTATATGCTATTTTATATCATTTTTGGGACTAACTTATTAACTCAGTGCCTAGTGTCAGTTTCTGTTCTTTCCGTGTTTTTGACCTTTTTTAGATAAGAATATTAAACGGAGTCCAAACGGAATAAAACCTTCGGGATGATTTTTTCCATAACAGAAGGGATCCATAAGACTTGAGAACCAAGGCAGAGGGCCACAGAGGAGGCCACAAGCCCCCTAGGCATGCCCCAAGGGGGGCGCCTAGCAGGCTCGTGGGCCCCCCGTACCTCCTTTGCCCTACCTCTTTCGCCTATAAATTCCCTAAAATCCCCAAACCAACAGAGAGAGCCACGAAAATACTTTTCTGCCGCCGCAAGCTTCTGTTTCCGCGAGATCCCATCTGGGGACCTGATACGTCTCTGTCGTATCTATAATTTTTGATTGTTTCATGCCAATATTCTACAACTTTCATATACTTTTGGCAACTTTTTATACTATTTTTGGGACTAACATATTGATCCAGTGCCTAGTGCTAGTTCCCGTTTGTTGCATGTTTTTTGTTTCATAGAATATCCATACCAAATGAAGTCCAAATGCAATAAAAAACCTACAGGGATTTTTTTGGAATATTTATGATTTTTGGGAAGAAGAATCAATGCAAAACGATGCCCGAGGGGGTCACGAGTCCAGGAGGCGTGCCCTACCCCCCAGGCGCGCCTGGCAGTCTCGTTACTAACCCTTAAGGCGGTTGGGGCCCTTCTTTCTCTGCAAGAAATATATTTTTATAAGGAAAATCCCCTCAAAATTTGCCCGATCGGAGTTACAGATCTCCGGGAATTTAAGAAACGGTGAAAGGCCAGAATCTTGGAGCGCAGAAAAAGAAGGACAGAGAGAGAGAGATCCAATCTCGGAGGGGCTCTCGCCTCTCTGTCGGCATGGAGACCATGTGTTGGGGAACGTCGCATGGGAAACAAATTTTTTCCTACGCACACGCAAACCTATCCATGGTGATGAGCATCTACGAGAGGGAGAGTGGATCTACATACCCTTGTAGATCGCTAAGCGGGAAGCGTTAAGAAACGCGGTTGGTGTAGTCGAACATCTTCGCTATCCAAATCGCCGAGCGTCCCGCGATCTCATCACGATCCGTCCTGCGATCCCATCACGATCCGTCCCGCGATCTCATCACGATCTGTCTCACGATCTTGATCACGATCTGTCCCGCGAACTCATCACGATCCGTCCCGTGATCTCATCACGAACCGTCTCGCGATCTCGATCACGGTTCTTCCGATCTAGCGCCGAACGGACGGCACCTCCGCGTTCAGCACACGTGCAGCTTGATGACGATCTCCACCGTCTTGATCCAGCAAGAGGAGGTGGAGAGGAGAGAGAGTTCACTGGCAGCGTGACGGCGCTCCAGTGATGGTGGTGGAGCAATTCCGGTAGGGCTTCGCCTAAGCACTGCGGAACTACGATCTAGAGGAGAAACTATGCACCGGTGGAACGGGTAGCACGTGGCCGGAAATTCTGTCCAAAAACCACCCAATCCACTAGTATATATAGGAGGAGAGGATAGGAGAGGCATCCAAGGCCTTTGGGTCGGCCGAAATAGGAGGTGGGAAGTAATCCTATTTCACCTCCAATCCTAGTTGGAGTAGGATTGCCTCCGATTGGCTGATTTTCCACTTTTTGCTTTAGGACTTTCTCTCCTGCGCCATGGGCCTTTGTGGCTGTTTTCCCAGCCCAATAAGGGCTGGTTATTATTCTCCCACAGCCCGTGGACCTCTTGGGGTCGAAATACCCATCCCGGAGGCCTCCCGGTACACTACCGGCACTCCCGGTACACTATCGGCACTCCCGGTACAATACCGATGAGCCCGAAACTTTTCCGGAAACCAAACTGGGACTTCCTATATATGAATCTTTACCTCCAGACCATTCTGGAGCTCCTCGTGATGTCCGGGATCTCATACGGGACTCCGAACAAACTTCGGTCACCACCATACATAACTCTACACTACCGAAACGTCACCGAACCTTAAGTGTGCAGACCCTGCGGGTTCGAGAACTATGTAGACATGACCGAGACACCTCTACAGTATATAACCAATGGCAGGACCTGGACGTCCACATTGGTTCCTACATATTCTATGAAGATCTTTATCGGTCGAACCTCTATGTCAAGGATTCAGTCAATCCCGTACGATGTTCCCTTTGTTCTTCGGTATGTTACTTGCCCGAGATTCGATCGTCGGTATCTCCATACCTAGTTCAACCTCGTTACTGGCAAGTCTCTTTACTCATTCCGTAATACAAGATCCTGCAACTAACAATTAGTCACATTGCTTGCAAGGCTCATTGTGATGTTGTATTACCGAGTGGGCCCTGAGATACCTCTCCGTCACACGGAGTAACAAATCCCAGTCTCGATCCATGCCAAGTCAACAGACACCCTCGAAGATACTTGTAGAGCACCTTTATAGTCACCCAGTTACGTTGCGACGTTTGATACACACAAGGCACTCCTCCGATATCCGTGAGTTGCATGATCTCATGGTCATAGGAACATATACTTGACATGCAGAAAACAGTAGCAATAAACTGACACGATCATATGCTATGTTTGTAGTTTGGGTCTTGTCCACCACATCATTCTCCTAATGATGTGATCCCTTTATCAAATGACATCTCATGTCCATGGCTAGGAAACCTTAACCATCTTTTGATCAACGAGCTAGTCTACTAGAGGCATACTAGGGACATGGTTTTGTCTATGTATCCACACATGCATTTAAGTCTCCGATCAATACAATTATGGCATGGATAATAAACGATTATCATGAACAAGGAAATATGATAATAACTAATTTATTATTGCCTCTAGGGCATATTTCCAACACCATGGACCAGAGGGGAAACCCTTCTCCCATGTAGGGAGGAGGTCAAGGAAGAAGAAGAAGAAGGGGGGCTCTCTCCCCCTCTCTCCCGGCGGCGCCGGAACGCCGCCCGGGACATCATCGTGTGACGACGATCTACACCAGCACCTCCGTCATCTTCACCAACTCCTCCATCACCTTCCCCCATCTATATTCAGCGGTCCACTCTCCCGCAACCCGTTGTACCCTCTACTTGAACATGGTGCTTTATGCTTTATATTATTATCCAATGATGGGTTGCCATCCTATGATGTCTGAGTAGATTTTCGTTGTCCTATCGGTGATTGATGAATTGCTATGATTGGTTTAAATTTCTTGTGGTTATGTTACTGTCCTTTGGTCCCCATCATATGAGCGCGCGCGTGGATCACACCATAGGGTTAGTTGTATGTTGATAGGACTATGTATTAGAGGGCAAGGGTGACAGAAGCTTCAGCCTAGCATAGAAATTGATGCATACGGGATGGAAGGGGGACCAATATATCTTATTGCTTTGGTTGGGTTTTACCTTAATGAACGTTAGTAGTTGCGGATGCTTGCTAATTGTTCCAATCATAAGTGCATAGAATTCCATGTAAGGGATGACATGCTAGCAGTGGCCTCTCCCACATAAAACTTCCTATTGGTCTAGTAACATAGTCAATTGCTTAGGGACAATTCCGCAACTCCTACCACCACTTTTCCACACTCATTAAACTAACGTAATTGTTTCTTTATCTAAGCAGCCCCTAGTTTTTATTTACGTGTTCTTTATTATCTTGCAAACCTATCCTATCACACCTACAAAGTACTTCTAGTTTCATACTTGTTCTAGGTAAAGCGAACGTAAAGTGTGCGTAGAGTTGTATTGGTGGTTGATAGAACTTGAGGGAATATTTGTCCTACCTTTAGCTCCTCGTTGGGTTCGACACTCTTACTTATCGAGAAAGGCTACAATTGATCCCCTATACTTGTGGGTTATCAAGATCTTTTTCTGGCGCCGTTGCCGGGGAGAGATAGCGTGGGGTGAATATTCTCGTGTGTGCTTGTTTGCTTTATCACTAAGTAGATTTATTTGCTGTTCTAAGTTGTTCTCTATCTTTAGTTATGGATATGGAACATGAAATACCAAAAAAATAGGTGTACTTGCTACTCATGGAGATGGGGAACCTCCTAAAACCCTCGATGCTTGTTACGTGGAAAATATTATGCACTTCTTTAATAATCCTGAGAAAACCCCATTCAATTATATAATGGGATACACATTGGATCAACATGAATACTTTAGGGATTATCGCTTGACTAAAAAGGGGAAACTATTATGGGATCAAATTCATATGTTTAAATGGTATGCTTGGGATCTATGCTTGAGATATGATATTACTTGTTGCTCTAGGATGAAGGCTAAACACCTTCCCTTTTCTTGTAAATTTAATGCTAATGAAACCTTGGCTTCTTATTCTAATGGTATATATGATTACTATGATGTGGAACAAATAGAATAGTTTGTTGCTTTTTATGGGTGCTTATGAAATTGTAGCTCTGTTTAAAAGGTGTGATGATAATGATGATGCTTTTTACCGATCTGAAAATTTGGTTATGCTTTGTTATTGTTATACTAATTATGAATATAATGCCCATATTTATCGATTTATGGAGAAATTATCCGCTGCCCAAGAAGAGACTAATATTTTGCAGGAAACTATGGAAGAAGAAAATGCTGAAACTGTGAGCTCATTAGATGAAAAAGATGAGGAGGAGAGCGAAGAACAAAAGGAGGAAGAGCGAACTAGCTATCCGTGCCCACCTTCTAATGAGAGTAACTCTTCAACTCATACATTGTTTAATTTCCCTTCGTGCTTACCGAAGGATGAATGATATGTTGATTGCTATGATCCCTTGGATTTGTTTGAAATATCCATTTTTACGAACTTGATGCTTGCTATGCTTGTGGCCATGATGCCAATATGAATGATGCTTATGGAGATGAACTTGCTATAGTTCCTTATGTTAAACATGAACTTGTTGCTATTGCACCCACATATGATAGTCCTATTGTCTTTTTGAATTCTCCCAACTACACTATACCGGAGAAGTTTGCTCTTATTAGGGATTACATTGATGGGTTGCCTTCTACTATTACACATGACGATTTTGATGAATATAATATGCATGTGCTTGATGCTCCTACTTGCAATTATTATGAGAGAGGAACTACATCTCCACCTCTCTATGTTTCCAATACGATAAAATTGCAAGAAACTGCTTATGCTATGTATTGGCCTTTACTTGATGTGCATGAATTGTTCTTTTATGACATGCCAATGCATAGGAAGAGAGTTAGAATTCGTCATTGCATGATATATGCTACCTTTTGCTCACTACTAAATTACAAATCATTGTTAATTAAAATTGGCTTTGATATACCTTGAGATCCGGGTGGATCCATTACTTGAGCAGTTTATGCCTAGCTTAATGGCTTTAAAGAAATTGCTACCTGGGAGACAACCCAGAAGTTTTAGAGAGTCATTTATTTCTGTTGAGTGCTTTTATATAGTTTAAAAACAAAAAATATAGAGGAGAACTTAAAACTTTTTGAAAAAGAGAAGCGATTGAAAGGTGATGCATTGCGGAAGTGAGGGTCGACCTTGAACACTTGTGTTCATGCTCATGGAAACAATGTAGAATTTTTCATGGAAGTTTCTCGCAAAAATAATTATCCCCTTGTAAAATTCCATTGTATTATAAAAATAATGTGCCAAGTAAAGCCTTTACGATTAGTTTTGGTGATAGTTGTTTAATCATGCTGAAAAAAGACAAAAACTTTGTGCTCACGAAATTATTTTTAGTTCCTATCCAGAAAGAGATTTTGAGTTGATTCTTTTTGCTTCTGATTGATATGCAAATTTCCCTAATTTTCATAAGTTTTTCAGAATTTTTGGGATAGCAGAGGTATACGAAATATACAGATTGCTACAGACTGTTCTGTTTTTGACAGATTCTGTTTTTGTTGTGTTGATTGCTTATTTTGATGAAACTATGGTTAGTATCGGGGGGTACGAGCCATGGAAAAGTGAGAATACAGTAATATAACATAAATCTAAATGGAAATTAAGGTTAGTACAGTACCTAAAAATTTGGTGGTTTGTTTTCTTATGCTAATGCTATCACGAGTTTCTGTTTAAGTTTTGTGTGATTGAAGTTTTCAAGTTTTGGGTGAGACCACGATGGATGAAGGAATAGAGAGAGGCAAGAGCCTAAGCTTGGGGATGCCCGAGGCATCCCAAGGTAATATTCAAGGAAGACTCAAGCGTCTAAGCTTGGGTATGCCCCGGAAGGCATCCCCTCTTTCGTCTACAATCTATCGGTAATTTTACTCGGAGCTATATTTTTATTCGTCACATGATATGTGCAAATGCTTGGAGCGTATTTTGTGTTTATTTTTACTTTTTTATGCACCATGCTGGTATGAGATAGTCCTTGGTTTATTTATAGAATGCTCTTTGCACTTCACTTATATCTTTTGAGTATGGCTTTATAGAATGCTTCATGTGCTTCACTTATATCATTTGAAGTTTGGATTGCCTGTTTCCCTACACATAGAAAACCGCCATTTGTAGAATGCTCTTTTGCTTCACTTATATTTGTTAGAGCAGGGCATATATTTTGTAGAAATAATTAAACTCTCATGCTTCACTTATACCTATTTAGATAGTTAACAAGAGTTGGTCATGCACATGGTTAGTCATAAAATCCTACATAAAACTTGTAGATCACTGAATATGATATGTTTGATTCCTTGCAATAGTTTTGCGACATGAAGATGTGATATTAGAGTCATGCTAGTGAGTAATTGTATATTCGTAGAAATACTTGTGTTAAGGTTTGTGATTCACGTAGCATGCATGTATGGTGAACCGTTATGTGACGAAGTTGGAGCATGATTTATTTATTGATTGTCATCCTTTGTGTGGAGGTCGGGATCGCGCGATGGTTAACTCCTACCAACCCTTACCCTAGGAGCATGCGTGTAGTACCTTGTTTCGATGACTAATAGACTTTTGCAATAAGTATGTGAGTTCTTTATGACTAATGTTGAATCCATGGATTATACGCACTCTCACCCTTCCACCATTGCTAGCCTCTCTAGTACCGCACAACTTCTGCCGGTGCATTACACCCACCATATACCCTTCCTCAAAACAGCCACCATACCTACCTATTATGGCATTTCCATAGCCATTCCGAGATATATTTCCATGCAACTTCAATCGTTCCGTTTATTATGACACGCACCATCATTGTCATATTGCTTTGCATGATCGTAAGATAGCTACCAGGATGTTTTCATGGCTTGTCCGTTTTTTGATGTCATTGCTACGCTAGATCATTGCACATCCCGGTACACCACCGGACACATTCATATAGAGTCATATTTTGTTCTAAATATCAAGTTGTAAGTAAATAAAAGTGTGATGATCATCATTATTAGAGCATTGTCCCATGTGAGGAAGTAATAAAAGAGGCCAATGAATCCCAAATAAAAAAAAGGAGGCCAAAGAAGCCCACCAAAAAAAGAGAAAAAAAAATAAAAAATAAAAATTAAAAAAAATGAGAGAAAAGAGAGAAGGGACAATGCTACTATCCTTTACCACACTTGTGCTTCAAAGTAGCACCATGATCTTCATGATAGAGAGTCTCCTATATTGTCACTTTCATATACTAGTGGGAAATTTTCATTATGGAACTTGGGTTGTATATTCCAATGATGGGCTTCCTCAAATTGCCCTAGGTCTTCGTGAGCAAGCAAATTGGATGCACACCCACTTAGTTTCTTTTTGAGCTTTCATACACTTATAGCTCTAGTGCATCCGTTGCATGGCAATCCCTACTCACTCACATTGATATCTATTGATGGACATCTCCATAGCCCGTGTGTGAGACTATCTCCTCCTTTTTGTCTTCTCCACAACCACCATATTCTCTTCCACCTATAGTGCTATGTCCATGGCTCACACTCATGTATTGCGTGAAAGTTGAAAAAGTTTGAGAATACTAAAGTATGAAACAATTGCTTGGCTAAAACCGGGGTTATGCATGATTTAATACCTTGTGTGATGAAGATGGAGCATAGCCAGACCATATGATTTTGTAGGGATAACTTTCTTCGGCCATGTTGTTTAGAGAAGACATGATTGCTTTATTAGTATGCTTGAAATATTATTGTCTTTATGTCAAATGATAGACTATTGCTTTGAATCACTCGTGTTTAATATTCATGCCATGATTAGATTATATGATCAAGATTATGCTAGGTAGCATTCCACATCAAAAATTATCTTTTTTATCATTTACCTACTCGAGGACGATCAGGAATTAAGCTTGGGGATGCTGATACGTCTCCGTCGTATCTATAATTTTTGATTGTTTCATGCCAATATTCTACAACTTTCATATACTTTTGGCAACTTTGTACACTGTTTTTGGGACTAACATATTGATCCAGTGCCTAGTGCCAGTTCCTATTTGTTGCATGTTTTTTGTTTCACAAAATATCCATACCAAACGAAGTCCAAACTCAATAAAAAACCTACGGGGATTTGTTTTGGAATATTTATGATTTTTGGGAAGAAGAATCAACGCGAAACAATGCCCGAGGGGGTCACGAGCCCAGGAGGCGCGCCCTACCCCCCTAGGCGTGCCTGGCAGCCCTTAAGGCAGTTGGGGCCCTTCTTTCGCCACAAGAAAGATATTTTTATAAGGAAAATCCCCTCAATATTTCAGCCCGATCGGAGTTATGGATCTCCGGGAATTTAAGAAACGGTGAAAGGCCAAAATTTGGGAGCGCAGAAATAGAAGGACACAGAGAGAGAGAGAGAGATCCAATCTCGAAGGGGCTCTCGCCTCTCCGTCGCCATGGAGACCATGGACCAGAGGGGAAACCCTTCTCCCATCTAGGGAGGAGGTCAAGGAAGAAGAAGAAGAAGGGGGTCTCTCTCCCCTCTCTCCCGGCGGCGCTGGAACGCCGCCCGGGACATCATCGTGTGACGACGATCTTCACCAACACCTCCGTCATCTTCACCAACACCTCCATCACCTTCCCCCATCTATATTCAGTGGTCCACTCTCCCGCAACCCGCTATACCCTCTACTTGAACATGGTGCTTTATGCTTCATATTATTATCCAATGATGTGTTGCCATCCTATGATGTCTGAGTAGATTTTCGTTGTCCTATCGGTGAGTGATGAATTGCTATGATTGGTTTAACTTGCTTGTGGTTATGTTGCTGTCCTTTGGTTCCCATCATATGAGCGCGCGCGTGGATCACACCATAGGGTTAGTTGTATGTTGATAGGACTATGTATTGGAGGGCAAGGGTGACAGAAGCTTCAGCCTAGCATAGAAATTGATGCATACGGGATTGAAGGGGGACCAATATATCTTATTGCTATGGTTGGGTTTTACCTTAATGAACGTTAGTAGTTGCGGATGCTTGCTAATTGTTCCAATCATAAGTGCATAGAATTCCAAGGGCCTCTCCCACATAAAACTTGCTATCGGTCTAGTAACATAGTCAATTGCTTAGGGACAATTCCGCAACTCCTACCACCACTTTTCCACACTTGTTAAACTAACGTAATTGTTTCTTTATCTAAGCAGCCCCTAGTTTTTATTTACGTGTTCTTTATTATGTTGCAAACCTATCCTATCACACCTACAAAGTACTTCTAGTTTCATACTTGTTCTAGGTAAAGCGAACGTAAAGTGTGAGTAGAGTTGTATCGGTGGTCGATAGGAGTTGAGGGAATATTTGTCCTACCTTTAGCTCCTCGTTGGGTTCGACACTCTTACTTATCAAGAAAGGCTACAATTGATCCCTTATACTTGTGGGTTATCAGGACCGTTCTGGTGCCCTGCCGAAGGGGGATTCGGACACGGAGGGCTTCTTCATCAACACCATTGCCTCTCCGATGATGCGTGAGTAGTTCACCACAGACCTTCGGGTCCATAGCTAGTAGCTAGATGGCTTCTTCTCTCTCTTGGATCTTTAATACAAAGTTCTCCATGATCTTCATGGAGATCTATCCGATGTAACTTTCTTTTGCGGTGTGTTTGTCGAGATCCGATGAATTGTTGATTTATGATCAGATTATCTATGAATATTATTTGAGTCTCCTCTGATTTCTTATATGCATGATTTCGTATCCTTGTAAGTCTCTTTGAGTTATGGGTTTTGTTTGGCCAACTTGATCTATAATTCTTGCAATGGGAGAATTGCTTGGTTTTGGGTTCATACCGTGCGGTGTCCTCACCCAGTGACAAAGTAGGGGTAGCGAGGCACGCATCGTGCTGTTGCCATCAAGGGTAAAAAGATGGGGTTTATATCATATTGCATGAATTTATCCCTCTACATCATGTCATCTTGCTTAAGGCGTTACTCTGTTTGTTATGAACTTAATACACTAGATGCATGCTGGATAGCGGTCGATGTGTGGAGTAATAGTAGTAGATGCAGAAAGTATCGATCTACTTGTCTCGGACGTGATGCCTATATGTATGATCATTGACTTAGATATCGTCATGACTTTGCGCGATTCTATCAATTGCTCGACAGTAATTCGTTCACCCACCGTAATACTTGCTATCATGAGAGAAGTCTCTAGTGAACACTATGGTCCCCGGGTCTATTTTACACATTATATATTCAGATCTACATACAAAAATACCAAAAATACCTTGCTACACTTTTATTTATTTATTTATATTTACCTTTTATCACTATCAGATCTCACCTTGCAAGTAATCGTAAAGGGATTGACAACCCCTTTATCGCGTTGGGTGCAAGTTTGTTTGTTTTTGCGCAGGTGCCTTGGTGCCTCATCTTGATAGTCCTACTGGATTGATACCTTGGTTCTCAAATTGAGGGAAATACTTATCTCTACTTTGCTGCATCACCCTTTCCTCTTCAAGGAAAAAACCAACGCAAGCTCAAGAAGTAGCAAGCGCCTACCGTCCTGGCACCGGGGCACGTACGGACCACTCCTCGGAGGAGTGGGCACTCGACGGTGGTCTTCGCAGTGAAACCGATCTCTGACCTGCTCTTCACGGAAACCTCCGTCCCGACGGCGCAAGGGCGATCCAGGGCTGTGCGCCGACTGAACGGTCTCCGCCCTGGATGAATTGCTGTGTATCCTAGTGTGGGACTGAGAAACTACTGAATTCTGACGCTGCGCTGCATCTAACAGTGCTCTGATCTACATCAACCCTCTTCCAGCCTCTGACCGTGACGGCTGAATGGAATCTGCTATCCTAGCAGCAACAGCAACATTTAACACAAGGGTTCAATATACCTCAACTCGTCGTGAGATCCAGTCGGAAACAGCTGTCGCTGACGTCGACGGCGGGCGCTGGCGAGCGCGCTCATCAAGTTCCGTTTGGAGCTCTTCCAGACGAATGCGCACGGCCTCCAAAGCTTGAGCCTTGGCAGTCGCGCCGAAAATGGGAGTATGAAGAACCTCCTCCTCGTGGCGCGGCTACTCATTCGACGGACCGCCAGCCTCGCGCCTGCCACGGCCCAAGCCAGGCGGTGAACTCTAATGAGAGTCCGCCATCAAGACCTCCGCTGTAGGATCGCAACTTTCGCACTCGGAAGGCACGTCGGACGGATCGGAATCCGACTCGAACACGCCGTGAAGGGACTCGGTGGGCTCGAGTGCTGCAATCTGCGGAGAAGAAGTTTGACGCGCCACTATGTGTTTGACCCAACGCTGAAGTCGTGAGCGGCCGGACCGCTTGCGACCGTGAACAACGGGGGGATCCAACGAGTAAGTAGTCGAGGGCTGACGCAGCAACACGCCGTAGGAACTCACGCGGAAGTGCGCGGCCCCGTAGACTAGGAGCGCCTCGACATCGAGAGGCGCTTTCTGGATCCATGCCGAATCGTCGGCGATGAAGGTGAGCGCTCCGAAATGGATCTCGTGGCCGAGAGCAAAAACACTGCCAGAAGACATGTCAAAGGATGAAAAATGCAACCTCGCCGGAAGTCGCTTAGACGCGTGCCCCATGGTGGGCACCAACTGTCGTGGGAACGAGCCTGACAGTAGATGGTAGGGGTACGTAAGGAGAGGGCAGAGTCCTAGCTACGGCGAGGGTGTACACACAGATGTATGAGTTCAGGCCCCTCTCATGGAGGTAACAACCCTACGTCACAGTGCTCGGGAGCTTACGTCGTGTGGAATGTTGAGATTACAATGGTTGCGAACCCTTGTGCAGGAGGGGAGGGGCGGCTTATATAGAGTTCACTGCCCCTCATAATTACCCCGCATCTAAGGGTCCGATCGTGGGGTTAAAGTCTGCCGTTACTGGTAACGTACGTAATAAAAGCTATTAATGACGATTGAACCAACGTCTGCCCGTTGGACTCTTGATGGTGGCTCCTGGTCTTTTGGTGTCGAGTGAGAATGAGGTCTTCTGAGTGACACGCGACTGCCGAGTAAAGGAAGGAGTCTCCGAGTGGATAGCCTGTCGAGTGACTTGAACGTCTCATGGAATCCAGTCGGAAGCTTATGCTTGATCTTCAAGTCCTCCAATGTAGTGTCCTTAGGTAGGGTATGAAGGTCTTTCGTAGGACCCTACCCTAGGTACATATCCTCGTCACTACCTCCCCTCATGGATCTCAATGTAGCATTCGTTAACGAGTTACTTCTCCGTGGAGTGTATATCTATTTGTCTATCTATCTCTACACAATTGTTATGGTCTTATGATTCAACGATTTTAGAGGATGCAAATACTTAAGTTTTTTTCTCTACATATGTTGTTTCATTAATAGCATTATAATTTATAGTCACTTTTTGTGAAGATTCATTCCTAGTTTTTGTAGCAAAATTTTCATTAACTTCAATGTTATGTGAAGAATCTTATATTTAATCAAGCACACTCAAACGCTCATACAGATATTTTACTAGTACTGAAAATGGCATATAAATTTATTACCTAGTCCCATGCTCCACACCCTTTCCCGTTCGAAGTTGTTGTCGCAAATTCATGCCACTCGAGAGCCCCAATACCGCATTCATGCCGGACTAGAGCGGGTGCGACCTTTGATGTTGCTCTATTGTTGAATATGAAGGATGGTCGAAAGGATCAGAGATCCCAGTCTCCGCACCTATTCAATGCCGGAGCGATGTGAGAGGACTGGATGGCTAGTCTGTCCGCCTGTCGACATTAAAAAGCCATGTGGACCGATAAACAAACTCTGACGCCTGCATTGACACATCATGCCGCTTTGCTTCACCGGAATTCTCTATTTAAACAAGGTCCCTACCGGCACAAACTACACCACAACACGTGTGCTCCACATCTTTCTCACGTGTACCATATCCGCCATGACCACGAGCAGCAACACATTGTGGGAGAGCCTCTTGGTGGAGTAGAAGCACGCGGTGGTCGGCCTTGCTGCCGTCTGGAGTAGGCGCATACGCACTTCAACGACGCCATAGTGGAGGAGCGGCCGGCGTCGCTGCCGTTTTTGGTGTTCCGGAAGCCAAAGGAAGAGCAACGGTACAACCTCTCCCTCCTCAAGCAGCACCGATTGGTGGAGGGCCAAATCTACGATGAGTGCACAACCGAGGAGTCTGTGGCGGCCATGACGATGGAGAACCCAACCCCTTTGCCAAGCAGCGCGAGCTCAAAGATGCCGCACACACTCACTCAGCTCGCAAAGGGGTTGCGGCACCACCGGACGCGAAGGCGTCACTCGAGCCACATGCAATTCCGCACAAGAACGCCAAGAGTTGTGCGTGCCGTCGGGTTGCTAGTGATGATTCATTGACGCAAGTTGTACGGTGTCTGTGCCGCTCCATCCACATCCATCATCGACCTCACGTCTATCGACGTGGGACATACTGTGGACTCCGACAAGGAGGAGTAATGAATGGGAGGCAGCCGGGCCTTGAGTCCTATGTGGGCCGGTCTGTGTCCCATGTCCTACTCTTCCTTGTCGACGACCTCACTTCCACTTCACGGGTCTCATCCCCAACGGACATGGGCACAACCAAAGCTGGAGGGGAACAATAAGGACTTGGAGGACGGGCGGCCGTACATTTAGAGTAGGTTAGGTCAGGACATTTTTTTAATGAAATATGTTGAAAATCTAATGAATATGCCCTGGTTTAGATGAAAATCATCTCTTTGGATGTAATTTGTCCGGTTTCTTGAAATTTAGTTTGAAATGTATGCGGGCGCAGGAGGATGCCCTACTCTGCATCACTTATGATTTTGCTCTATATATGTTGTTTAATTCATAGCATTATAATTTTTAGTCCTTTTTCCTTATCAGACAATACATAAGAAATTTGTAAGACCCAAAATTAGGCGAATTCCAGATCACACAAAGCGGCTAACTCATATTCTAGCTATCAGCTTGCAAATTTACACGGGTTGCACTTGACAAACGAAAGATACTACATTTCAAATGAAAATTAAGAAAAAACACTATGCCAGAGGTAAGGCCTTTTATCAGTCAGTCATACTTGGTGTCTAGAGAGGAGATCACATCACAGTCAAAAGCTTCATCTCACCGAAGTCAACCTTAATAACACCTTACAAATGCACTGTCATAGTCATACTTACAACTCGGAAGAAGGGACCATGTGACAGTTACCTCCATCTCACATGAACCGATCTTAATATTCTCCTTGCTTTTACCAACCTTCTTGGGAGTAAAAGTTTTACGAACTCTCCTCACATCTTTCTCATCACTACCACGTAGTGCCTTCGCCGAAAACACAAGCTTTCCTTTAGGCTGCGGGAGCTCGACGCTGACCACTCGGCGTGAAAGCTCAATCCTGCCACTACCATCAACTGGCAATCTATCGCCTTCAAAAGCAAGCAATGGGATTTCCATGTTTTTGAAACTAGCTGTAGCGGCAGTGAGTAAACCCCTGCAGCCGGGCCATAACCCATGCTTTTTGACTTTGACACTGATTGCGGCCTCCACACAGTTATACATTCGAACGTATGTCAACTCCAATGTGCTAATCTTGCTAGTCTCAGCACGATAAGATGGGCGGGCAGGAATAGACGAAACTACTAAATAGCTTAAATCTTTATCCTCAGATTCAGTGGCGCCCTTTGCCTTCAGATCAACTTCAACGTAGATTGAATGCACATTTACCACAATTCCTCGGGTCGGTCCTGTTAGGGTAAGAAATCGATCCTGCATAGCATGAAGTGTATCAACTGGCGAATACGACAAAATTAAATTATGATGATGAGCAAAATTAGCCAAGAGGCATGAGCCAATCATTTGTGTTCGGTGAGCAAGATGTTCAAATCATCACGGGCACTAAGATTGATGTAGGCAAATCTAAATTAATAGTTACCTGACGCCAAAGAACAGGCAACATTGGGTAGCATAACGAAAGGATAACAGATACATGTCATGAACCTCTGGATCAACTAGTCTTGTAAGCCATTATATCCTAGTTAAGTTAGCTGAAGAACATACCAAATAGCTTAGTATCCTTGCATGGAGTATGTGAAGCTCCTTGGGCGGACATCTGATCGCCCGAGCCGCTCTCGTGGGCGGCAGGGCGAAACCCTAGCCGCCGCCCGCCAGTGCCTCCCCGCCCCCCTCCTCCTTGCCGCCACCGGAGGGCGCCGCCGGGCAAAGCCCGACTGGCGGCGGTGGCGGCGGGGCCATCTCCCCTCCTCCACTGGCTCTCTACGACACGGGACACGGCATACCGGTGAGGAGCGCGGCGCTCGCGCGGGGCGACGACGCGGCCGGCCGTGCTGCGGGCGCGGCGGTGCGACTGTGCGGCGGCGGCTGCGCGGATCACATGGTGGGACGTGCTGGCGTGTGGTGAAGGCGGGGCGGCTAGCTTCGGCGACGGCTTCATCAGATCCACGCGGTTGGCGACGAGGGCTGTGGCGGCGCGGGATCGCTGGATGGGGTCGCTGGTTTCGGCCAGATCTGGCCGCGGCTGGTGGCTAGACGCGTTCATGTGGTCCGGTGACTGTCCATGGTCACCGGGTTGCGGACGGTGCGGTGGCGGGTGCGGCACGTCGGCAACAGTGGCGGATCTTGACGGGCTCTTCGGATCACGCCGAGATCCTGGCCTGGGTCCTTGACACCGCGGGCAACTCCGGGGGAAACCCTAGGTCCCATTGGGATCGAACGATGACGGTGCTTCTGCGTCGTAGTCCCTCTTGAGGGCATCGTCTTTGGAGTTTGCTCAGGCTGAAAGGACCAGCGACACCGGCGGCGCACGGCCTGGTGGCGCTACTGCCCATGAAAATCGCGCCGACTTCGGTCATGGCAGATGATGGCGGCGTCTCCGATGTCGTTTTCCTGTTGAGGCATCGTCATTGCTGTTTGCGTCATCAGGCTCAGGATGCTTCGGGGAAAACCCTAGATCTGGGTCTCCCGAATCGGACGATGACGACGCCTTTGGTGTCGCTCTCACTCCTGGGGGCATCGTTTTGGAGCAAGTGTTGGATGGAGAGGACTACAGGAGGAGCGGTATTTCATCTACCGCAAGGCCGACGGCGGATCCCGACGGCACGATGCTGCGGAGTTTCGACGACGGGCGCGGACGAATGGATACGTGCAGGATGGTGGCGCTGTTTGGCCCCATGGTGGCATCGACGGCAGGCCTGGCAAGGTCGGTGCGTCATATCTGCTATGGAGATGGATCGGTGTGGAAGACGGCGGCGGTGGCTTCTGAGAGTGTGTCGGACCCGGTGTGTGACACAGTCCCGGTATATGGCTGGGCTGGGACATCCGACTTTAGATGTTAGGCTTTGGTGCGATATCTGTTTGGTATTCGGCTCGGATATTCGGCACCCCTTCATCAACGGAATAAGAGTAGCGACAGGTGTTGTCCAGATGGTGGCTTCAGGCTTACTGATGTATTACTTTGTACGGTCTTTGTAAATAATCAATAAAATGGCTGCATGCATCACCAAGATGCAGAGGCCAGGGGTGTATCCTCCTTTTCTAAAAAAAATGTGAAGCTCCTCGGTGATGGTTTGGAATTTGTTGCATATAATAAATTGTGTTCTAAACATAGATTAAAATTAGCAAAACCCTTCAGAAATCATCTCTCCCACAAGAAACATCTCCGCTATTTGCCGCGATTGCCCGCTATGGCCACCGCTATAGCTGCTAGGAGAGGCCGTCACGAAATCATTTCTCCCGCGATTTTAATCTATGGTTCTAAATCGTATACCCAGTCCTATCATCATGCTAAATTTGGCTGAAAGAAGAGACCAATGAATCCACATAATCTAGGCATGGAGTATCAGAGATTCATAATATACTACAAACCTTCTTGGTAAGGGTTTGGCAGTTATCCCTTTCACGGTGGAAGACCATGATGCGATTCCGATCCACCGCATCCCGCACGGCGATCGAACCAAAAGCCTGTAAGGGCCACTTCAGGGGCTTCTTTATCTCCCCAACTTTGATCCAGAAGATCTGGAGCATCTCCTGCTTGTGGGCGTAGCGGTTGTTTGGGCGGCGAAGGTCGGTAAAGCACGAGGTGGGAATGGATGCTGCATTGCAAATATATAGTGTTGTGAGTATATATGCTAGTAACAGGAGGCAGCGGAACAACTAGGACTGGATAATCAGAGGAGGACGCTTTTACTTGTCTGATCGAAGGGGCCGTAGCGTTGGCCGAAGAGCCAGTCCCAATCTTCGCGGTGAACACGGGCCTGGTAGGCATTTGGATCAGTGTTGGCTTCCTCGGGTACTTCCCCTAGCGTCTCTCTCGTCATCGCCATCATTTCGTCGGTCGACATATCGTCTCTCCTGTTCTTCTCTCGGGTTTTGGCCGCCTCCTCAGCCGACTCGTACCCGGACACGGCTGGGCTGACGACGCCTATTACGACTCGACGGGAACAACGTCCCCGTCCTGAGCCACGAGGCCCCAAGCGCGCCCCCTTAGTTAGGTCACCTTCCGCCCCGACGTCGCCGTCTCCACGACCACGAACCACGCCGGCGGCCCAAACCAAGGACAGATGACTCGGCCGTG
Source organism: Hordeum marinum (assembly GCA_022496015.1). Taxonomy (NCBI): domain Eukaryota; kingdom Viridiplantae; phylum Streptophyta; class Magnoliopsida; order Poales; family Poaceae; genus Hordeum; species Hordeum marinum. The sequence goes on along the minus strand of CM039676.1, from coordinate 366,484,767 downwards.
CGGCGGCTAGGGCACTGGCGAGGAGGGAAGAGGAAGAAACAGCGAAATCCAACGGCCCCGCAGATTGAGAAGATCTGAAGTAGGTATACCAGCGATCTGTCATCATTTTTTGGAGTCTTCCCTTTTTTTTGAGAGAGAAGAGACCAAATAGTATCCAGAGTAGATGAAGGCTGGTCCCGAGCACATCATGAGGGGGCCTTCAGGCTCGAGACTCTTCCCACTTTTCGGCCCATATATTTCCTTTTTCTTCCTTATGTACTTCTCTATTTTTCCAGCTTTCATCTTTTCGGATTTTTTTTGGGGAGGGGGGGTCGCACGAAAGAAAATGCAGCAACAGAGGTGTGCACTTGCTCTGCATGGTGAAAACTAAGGGTAATTTAACTTAGATTATGCTCTGCAGGGTGAAAACTAAGGCTAATCTCTATTCCTAAAGGGGGAGTTGGTAGCTTCTTGCTTCGGTTTATTTTTGTCTGGTTTATTTTCGTCCGTTTTTTTTATCTCGTCTCCCACCGTTTTCTCCTATTGGTTTATTTTCTCTCTCTCATTAAAAAACCAAATCCACCATTAAAGCGAAAGATTTTTTGTGCTTTCTCTGACAGGTGATGATTCGATTTAATTACATTAATTATAGGTAATTAAGAATTCCAAAAGCATGATACCATATATGTGAGATCACCTTCCGAAAAACCAAATCCACCATTAAAGTGGAAGATTTTGTTTTGTGCTTGCTTTGGCAGGTGATGATTTGATTTAATCACATTAATAATAGGTAATTAAGAATTCCAAAATCATACCATATATGTGAGATCACATTCCGACAAACCAAATCCACCATTAAAGCGGAAGATTTTATTTTGTACTTGCTTTGACAGGTGATGATTGGCTTTAATCACATTAATAATAGGTAATTAAGAATTCCAAAATCATACCATATATGTGAGATCACCTTCCGAGAAACTAAATCCACCATTAAAGTGGAAGATTTTGTTTTGTACTTGCTTTGGCAGGTGATGATTTGCTTTAATCACATTAATAATAGGTAATTAAGAATTCCAAAATCATGTCATATATGTGAGATCACCTTCTGAGAAAACAAATATAGGATTTTTGTTGATAACTGATACGTCTCCAACATATCTATAATTTTTGATTGTTCCATGCTATTATATTATCAACTTTGGATGTTTTATATGCATGAATATGCTATTTTATATTATTTTTGGGACTAACTTATTAACTCAGTGCCCAGTGCCAGTTCCTATTTTTTCCGTGTTTTTGACCTTTTTCAGATAGGAATATCAAACGGAGTTCAAACGGAATAAAACTTTTGCCGTGATTTTTTATGGAAAATATCAAAAATACCAGAAGGAAAAAATACCGGAGAGGAGGCCCGAGGGAGTCACGAGCCCAGGAGGCGCCCCCCCTAGGGCGCGGCTAGGAGGCTCGTGACCTCCTCGTGGCCCCTCCTGACTTGTTCTCGCCGCCATACGGTGTTATAAATACCAAAACCCTCAGAACTAAACCTAGATCGCAAGTTCCGCCGCCGCAAACCTCCAGAGCCACCAAAAACCAATCGGGAGATCGTTCCAGCATCCTGCCGGAGGGGAATCCATCTCCGGTGGCCATCTTCATCAACACCATTGCCTCTCCGATGATGCGTGAGTAGTTCACATCAGACCTTCGGGTCCATAGCTAGTAGCTCGAGGGCTTCTTCTCTCTCTTTGATCTTCAATACAAAGTTCTCCATGATCTTCATGGTGATCTATCCGATGTAATTCTCTTTTGCGGTGTGTTTGTTGAGATCCGATGAATTGTGGATTTATAATCAGATTATCTATGAATATTATTTGAGTCTCATCTGATTTCTTATATGCATGATTTCATATCCTTGTAAGTCTCTTCGAGTTATGGGTTTCGTTTGGCCAACTTGATCTATAGTTCTTGCAATGGGAGAAGTGCTTGGTTTTGGGTTCATACCGTGCGGTGTCCTCACCCAATGACAAAAAGGATAGCGAGGCACGTATCATGTTGTTGCCATCAAGGGTAAAAAGATGGGGTTTATATCATATTGCATGAATTTATCCTTCTACATCATGTCATCTTGCTTAAGGCGTTACTCCGTTTGTTATGAACTTAATACACTAGATGCATGCTGGATAGCGGTCGATGTGTGGAGTAATAGTAGTAGATGCAGACAATATCGGTCTACTTGTCTCGGAAGTGATGCCTATATGTATGATCATTGCCTTAGATATCGTCATGATTTTGCGCGATTCTATCAATTGCTCAACAGTAATTTGTTCACCCACCGTAATACTTGCTATCATGAGAGAAGCCTCTAGTGAACACTATGGCCCCCGGGTCTATTTTACATATTCTATATTCAGATCTAAATAGAAAAACACCAAAAAATACCTTGCTGCAATTTTATGTACTTATTTATATTTACTCATTATCACTATCACATCTCATCTTGCAAGTAATCGTGAAGGGATTGACAACCCCTTTATCGTGTTGGGTGCAAGTTTGTTTGTGTTTGTGCAGGTTCCTTGGTGCCTCATCTTGATACTCCTACTGGATTGATACCTTGGTTCTCAAACTGAGGGAAATAATTATATCTACTTTGCTGCCTCACCCTTTCCTCTTCAAGGAAAAAACCAACGCAAGCTCGAGAAGTAGCAATAACCTTCCAAAATAAAATCCAAGTTGTAGCCTGATACACCGGTTTATTTTTGCCCCTTTTTTCAACCCACCTTCCAGCACACCTTTTCACTATTTATCTATTTACAAATAACCACAAAAGGAAAAAAACATTCCACCACTCCTCCCAGCCTTAATCTTTTCTTTAGGATCCCAGGGACGCCATCGCCGCTGACGCGGATCCAACAGATCCCCACGAATCATTGGGCCCATCAAAATAAATGTGCTAATAAAACAAACATGTCTCAAATACCCCACTAATGTTTGGCCTACATGTACTCTCTAATGTGTTCTGAAAGTACTCCCTCTAATGGCATGTGCACTTAAGGCCATAAAAGTTATGTTTTGTAGGTCCAAACCCTTCAACCGGCAACAGAGATTTGTAATGAAAAAAAGAGCAGCAGTAGAGATTTACATGTCCATGCCAGTTGAGCATGTTGGACTTTGAACGTGCAATACAATATGTGCATACACAGGGGTTGTTTGGTTGATGCCCGTAGCAGCCCTGCCAATCGTGGGCACGCCAAATAGTTGGCGCAAGATTTGGCCGCCCCTGGTTTGTCAACGATTTGGCGTAAAATGAACTGCGGGAGTTGGAATGGGTCAGGCGCACCAAAAATTTGGCATCCATCCAAACGCCAAGGCAAGTCTGGTCAACGACCAAATTTTTGGATGGCAGCCGAGGGCTGCGATCCAAATAGCCTCATATAGCTTTTAAGTAAGATTGATTTTCATTGTGTGTACGGTAGATATACCAGACAACATGCATGTGTAGCTTCTAAGCAAAAATATAGAACCGAGCTGCTTGATTTCAGATAGGATGTAAAGACCAAAAGATGGCAACAATTTCTACAGAAAATGATCATTTAGAGTTTAGCAGCTCCTCTACCCCGGCCGGCCGGCCATGATGCATGCTTGTGGCCAGACACGCGTGTTTTGCCCTGACACGCGCGCACACACACACATGTCACATGTATAATAGAAAGTTTACGTCGCATGTAAAGGGAAAAGGGAAAGAAAGATAGATGAACGAAACATGTTAGCTGAGCAAGTGTACGTACGTGTTAGTTTCAAAAACATCATCGGTCAACTGATGAAGATATGACAATGTTCGGGTAAACAACGTTTGTATGCATGCGTGGACAGGAAACATAAAATTAATAACATTGATCACCACATTAATTCAATATCAAGAAACACACAAAAAATTATAGGTGTGAGTAGTTAGTTGGGCACATCACAAAACAAATGGTTTTTTGCGTCTTCTTTCCCACCACACCTTCATGTTGGTTCTTATTCATTGGTTTATTTTTCTTTTCATTTTTTCCTTACAAAGTCGTACTTTTCTTAATGTATAAAAGATCATGGATCCAACTTTCCTAGCATACCCAAATTAATTGATTTTCTTTTCATCAGTAAATTTACTTTAGGAAACAAATAACAAATTAAAAATAAATAAATAATGACTTTTAAGGAAACAAAATAACAGATTTTTATTAAATCAATTCCCCCCTCACCTGTCGTGCCCTCCTCCCAGCCTCTCCACGCGCCCCCGCAATGTCGACCCGTGCGCCATCGCCTCTCCCGATGCTCAGATCTGGGGCTCACCGCAATGCCCGAGGCACCGACAGTGATCCGTAGGGAGGAGGATATGGTGGTGTACAAATAATTACATGGAGGTGAAGGAGGGGACGGGCACAACATCAACTACACGCCGAACGTGAAGGCATGGAGGACTACCACCGAGAGCACCATCCCATCGGCACCGGTGACTCATCCAAGCAGGTCACCTACATCGTCATCACCAATTTCTCCTCCCCCTAGCTAGGGTTTCTAATCAAGCCGCCACCATAGATGCACATCTACATGCGGATGGCTCGTGTTCAACAAGGGCTAGATACCGCGGAGGCGACATGCACCTGATCTACGACAACATTAAGGAGCAAGCAGCGATGATGCCCGACCACGTGCTCGTCACACTCCACAAAGAGAGCCTGTTTGCGGATGCAGTCACTCGGGTGGAGCCTGCAGTGAGGAGGGCGGGCTGTGTTCAGGAGTGGCCTTGGCATGGTGTTGTAGAGATGTTCAGTAGCGGCCACCTGCTGCCTGCATCATGTCGTTGGGCGCCGTCGACGGGTGACATTGACAAACTCCTCTGATGCCGATGAGGTCGAGATGTGCAGCGGTGGTAGGTACTCCGTTGACTTCTCACCTCGCCACCGCGACGACGCCCCTGTCGCATTGATGTGCCCCTATACCAGGGCAGCAGAACTACTACTCCATGCCGGCTACTCGGATCTGAGCTCATCAAGGGACACGGCGCTGGCGAGGAAGCCGGAGCAGGTTTGAGGGTCGTTTCCATTTGTGATATGTACCCTTTATTTTTATTGATGTAAAACCCTTCACAGATTATCCTTCCTTTTTTGAAGATCATGAGGTTCTGCAGTGGAGAAGCTGACATGTTTGAACAATGGGGCAGACCCTTTGACCTGTGGGTTCTACTATTAGACCGTCACAAGGAGAAGGAGGTTCCTTTTAACCTGCAGGAGCTCTGCCAATGGCAGCATGCTTTCCTTGACAATAGCATAGTACTACACGTATGCAAGATGCAGCGAGCGAAATCGGCGCAAGAGTGCATCCTGCAAGTAGCACCAAATCTGAAATTATTGATTGTTTTTTTCTTGCCCCACCATCTTATAATGTTGGGATCCTATTGTATAACTGATCCAAACAAAAAGGTGCTCGTAGCAATTGCTCTAATCCGTGCTGGTTATTTGATTAATGAATGCAATGATATTGATTTGGTGTTGTGAATGTCAATACTCTATCCTATAAGTTTGGACATATTAGAGATATTTGATTTTAGACAAAACTTATATGAAGACTAAACAAGACCGAAGGAAATAATAACACAATGATCAAAGAGCTGAAATGAAGGGTATTGATACGCCTCCAACGTATCTACTTTTCCAAACTCTTTTGCCCTTGTTTTGGACTCTAATTTGCATGATTTGAATGAAACTAACCCGGACTGACACTGTTTTCAGCAGAACTGCCATGCTGTTGTTTTTGTGCAGAAATAAAAGTTCCCGGAATGACCTGAAAACTTAGGAGGAATTTTTATGGAATATATAAAAAATACCGGAGAAAGAATCAAGCGACGGGGAGGTGCCAGTGGGCCACGAGTCCAGGAGGCGCGGCCACCCCCCTAGCCGTGCCTAGCAGGCTCGTGGGGCCCACGTGGCTCCTCCGACCTCTTTTCCAGCTCTATGTTTTCACTTTCGCCCAGAAAAAATTAGGAGAGAAGAAATCATCGCGTTTTACGATACGGAGCCGCCGCCACCACCTGTTCTTCTTCGGGAGGGCAGATCTGGAGTCCGTTCTGGGCTCCGGAGAGGGGAAATCGAAGCCATCATCATCATTAACCATCCTCCATCGCCAATTTCATGATGCTCTCCATAGTTCGTGAGTAATCTCATCATAGGCTTGCTGGACGCTGAGGGGTTGGATGAGATCTATCATGTAATCGAGTTAGTTTTGATAGGGTTTGATCCCTAGTATCCACTATGTTCTAAGATTGATGTTGCTACTAATTTGCTATGCTTAATGCTTGTCACTAGGGCCCGAGTGCCATGATTTCAGATCTGAACCTATTATATTTTCATCAATATATGTGTGTTCTTGATCCTATCTTGCAAGTTGTAGTCACCTACTATGTTTTATGACCCGGCAACCCCGGAGTGACAATAGCCGGAACCACTCTCGAAGATGACCATAGTATGAGGAGTCCATGTATTCACCATGTGTTAATGCTTTGTTCCGGTTCTCTATTAAAAGGAGACCTTAATATCCCTTAGTTTCCATTAGGACCCCACTGCCACGGGAGGATGGACAAAAGATGTCATGCAAGTTCTTTTCCATTAGCACGTATGACTATATACGAAATACATGCCTACATTACATTGACGAACTGGAGCTAGTTACATATCACCCTATGTTATAACTGTTACATGATGAATGCCATCCAACATAATTATCCATCACCGATCCAATGCCTATGAGCTTTTCCTATACCGGTCTTTGCTATGTTACTTTACCGCTACTACTGTTACACTTGCTACACAAATCACTACTGCTACTGCTGCTACTGTTACTGTTACTATCATACTACTTTGCTACTAAAACTTTGTTGCAGATATTAAATCTTTCAGGTGTGGTTGAATTGACAACTCAACTGCGAATACCCGAGAATATTCTTTGGCTCCCTTTGTGTCGAATCAATAAATTTGGGTTGAATACTCTACCCTCGAAAACTATTGCGATCCCCTATACTTGTGGGTTATCAAGACCTTTTTCTGGTGCCGTTGCCGGGGAGCATAGCTCTATTCTTTGAGTCACTTGGGATTTATATCTGTTGATCACTATGAAGAAATTGCGAGAACAAAAACTAAAGTTTTGCCCTCAACTACGAGGACAGGCAAGGAACTGCCATCTAGCTCTGCACTTGATTCACCTTCTGTTATGAATAAATTTGCGACACCGCCACTTGCTATTAATTTTGATATGTCGCCTGTGCTTGATGATGCTACGTCTGCTATACATGATAATTATGATGATGCTTTGCTTTATAATGAAATGCCACTTGATGAATTTCTAGATGCACAAATTGCTAGAGTTACTACTGAATCAAATGATACTTTTGAAACTGATGAAATTATTGAAATGGAACCTATTGTTACACCTGTTAGACCTAGCCCTCCTAGATATGAATTGGCTAATATACCTAAGGGTTATGTTATGGAAGGAGAGGTAGCCGAAGACTTTCTTGCTTGTAAGGATAGCTATGATCTTGAGAATTTATTATGCAAGTGGAAAGAAAAATCTCTGAATGCTAGAATGAAATATGATCCTAAGTGTGCTACTTCACCTATCTTTATTACTGATAAAGATTATGAGTTCTCTGTTGATCCTGAGTTAATCACTTTGGTTGAATCTGATCCTTTTCATGGTTATGAATCTGAAACTATTGTGGGACATCTTACTAAACTGAATGATATTGCGACCATATTCACTAATGAGGAAAAAATTCGCTATTACTATATCCTTAAGTTGTTTCCTTTCTCACTGAAGGGTGATGCTAAAACTTGGTTTACCTCTCTTGCTCCTGGTTGTGTGCGTAGTCCCCAGGATATGGTATACTACTTCTCTGAAAAATATTTTGCTGCCCATAAGAAACAAGCTGCCTTGCAGGATATATATAACTTTGTGCAAATTGAAGAAGAGAGTCTCCCACAAGCTTGGGGGAGGCTTGTCCAGTTACTCAATGCTTTGCCTGATCACCCTCTTAATAAAAATGAAATACTTGATATCTTTTATAATACCAATGCTTCTAGGGACCACCTAGATAGTTGTACTGGTTGTGTTTTCAGGGAACGAACTGTGGAACAAGCTGAAATTCTATTAAATAATATCTTGATCAATGATAATGCTTGGACTATTCCCGAACCACCTCCGAAGCCAACTCCGAAGAAAAGAGGTATTCTATTCCTCAGTCCTGAAGATATGCAAGAAGCAAAGAAATCTATGCGAGAGAAAGGTATTAAATCTGAAGATGTTAAGAATCTACCACCTATTGAAGAGATACATGGTCTTGATAACCCGACATAGGTAGTAGAGGTAAATTCTCTCCGTAGATTTAATGAGAGTGATATTCCTTATGATAAACCTGCTAGCTTATCCTTAGATGAATTTGATAACTTTGTTGTTAAACAACAAAGTTTTAATGGTTATGTTAGCAGACAACTGGAACAAAATGCTCGTATGATTAATCATATAAGTGCTTGTGTGGATAGAAATGTTAGTGATCTTAAGCTTATCAGTAAACATGCTTCTATGATCACTACTCAAGTAGAGCAAGTACTTAAGGCTCAAAATGACTTGCTTAATGAATTGAATGATAACTCTGTTAAAGTCATCACTAGAGGTGGCAGAATGACTCAGGAACCCTTGTATCCTGAGGGCCACCCTAAGAGAATTGAGCAAGATTCTCAAGGAATTAATACTGATGCACCTAGTCATCTTGGTAATAGGAAAAAAAGAAAGATGATAGGAACTTGCATGCTAGTAAACCTGTTTCTGTTACACCCGAGAATCAAAATGATATATCTATTTCTGATACTGAGACACAACCTGGTGATGAACATGAGCCTAGCGATAATATTGATAATGATGTTTATATTGAGGCTCAACCTAGTAATGATAATGATGTGGAGATTGAACCTGCTATTGATCCTGATAACCCACAACCTAAGAATAAAAGATATGATAAGAGTGATTTTATTGCTAAAAAGCATGGTAAAGAAAGAGAAACATGGGTTCATAAACCCATGCCCTTTCCTCCCAAACCATCCAAGAAAAAGGATGATGAAGATTTTGAGCGCTTTCTTGAAATGATTAGACCTATCTTCTTGCAAATGTGTTTGACTGATATGCTTAAAATGTCTCCTTATGCTAAATACATGAAAGATATTGTGACAAATAAAAGAAAGATACCCTGATATTGAGATTTCCACCATGCTTGCTAATTACACTTTTAAGGGTGGGACTCCTAAGAAACTAGGTGATCCCGAAGTACCCACTATACCTTGATCCATTAAAGGAAATTATTTTGGAACTGCTTTATGTGATCTTGGAGCCGGTGTTAGTGTTATGACTCTCTCTTTATATCGTAGACTTGAATTGGATAAGTTGACACCTACTAAAATTTCCTTGCGAATGGCCGACAAATCAGCTGCTTTACCTATCGGCATTTGCGAGGATGTGCCTGTTGTGGTTGCGAATGTTACTATCTTAACAGACTTTGTTATTCTTGATATTCCCGAGGATGATGCCATGGCAGTCATCCTTGGAAGACCCTTTTTAAACACTGCAGGAGATGTTATTAATTGCAACAAAGGCAATGTCACTTTCCATGTCAATGGTAATGAGCACACGGTGCACTTTCCGAAAAAACAATATCGGGTTCATTGCATAAATTTTATTGAAAAACCTTCATCTATTATTGTTGGAAGCTTTGAATGCCCCATACCTACTATCAAGATGAGATATGATATACTTATTGTTGGGGATATGCACATCCCCATTGAGGTAACCTAGTGATTTTTCGAAGATTCTCCGGTTTTATGTGATTCGAAAAAAAAGTTTGTCAAGGAGACTTGATCAACCTCATTGATGGATTTCTTTCGATGACCATGAGATGGATGAATCTAGAAGTCACAACCTTCTGTTCCCAACTTTTACTTTCTGTTATTTAGTAGAAAAATAAGAAATATAGCATTATTTTCCTGTTTTCTGCATTATCTGTCCAATAAAAAATTGACCTGAAAATAAAAGTTCTTCAAATGCCCTGAAATTTTAGTATGATTTTTTCTGGAATATTTAAGAATTTTTGAAATAAATAACTAGTCAGGCGGATGCACCAGTGGGCCACGACCCCAGGAGGCGCGGCAACCCCCCCTCGCCGCGTCTAGCAGGCTCATGGGGCTCACGTGGCCCCCCTCCACTTATTCCAGCACCCATCTTCTTCTTCTTCCTCCAGAAAAAATCATCCCACAGCTCAAACCCGTATTCTTGCTCATTTTGCTGCATTTTTCGATCTCCTTGTGCAAAGCCCCATTCACCAAACTGTTTTGGGGAAATTGTTCCTTGTTATGTGACTCCTCCATTGGTCCAATTAGTTTTTGTTCTAGTGCTTTAATCATTGCATATTATTGTTGCCTTGGTGACCCTGTTCTTGAGCTTTGCATGTTAATTTTATTTGGTCCCAAGTAGTTTTGATGCAAGATATGGCCTCTAGGCACTTGTAGGAGTAGCTGCTATGAGTTTTGTTAAGTTTTATTCACTTTTATTTTGAGTCACTAAAAATTTCAGACTTATTTTAGAAAAAAGGAAAATGTTCAGGAAGAGCTATCATGGTGGTTCCTCAAGCAAGAAGGGTCCCCGTCGCGCGATTCGGGAGCCCGATCATTATCAACCGAGGGACGCACTGGTGCAACCATGTGAATGGCCTTCCCACGAGTTCATGATTGATGCAGGTTTCAAGGACGAATTTGATATACTTATTTGCAACGCCGGGCTCGAAGAGTTCATCTCCAACAATGTGAATATTATACACTACTCACTGCCTCTTTGTTCGTAGATTTAAAATTTCAGTTGGTCGTGACACATCCATACTGTTTGACCTCTATGATAAATCGTATGCTATGGACTTAGAGGATTTTAATAGAATATGCAAGATACCTGATTGGGGTAGCCCCAATGACCCTCCTAAATCCTCTGTTAGAGACTTTATGTCTAGTATAACTGTTGGAGAAACTAGAGATATTACGCAGGCTACCATGGGGAGCATTCATTTTCCTGCCTTACATTATTTTGCCCTCTTCATAGGTAGATGCATTAATGGTAAGCGCGACCATAGCCACCTCTGCGCACCTGACCTCAGTATACTTAAGAGTGTAGTAATAGGTGATAGAAGTTTTAACATGGGAGCTATAATTGCTAGGAGACTAAATAACAATGCTAATGAAGGAGATTTCTTTGGTGGGATCTATGCTTCTCGTCTAGCTAATTATTTTAAAATACCCATCCAGACAGGAGATCCCCCGCTTCACAGTGCTTTCCTAGATCGTGCTGCTATGATAAGCTTCCAGTTCCTTGAGAGGAGCGATGAGTTCCTCCTATATCGGTTAATATTTAACAGGCAGCGTGTTTTTCATATTACCCTTCCTGCTCCTGCCTTCTTTGATTTTCAGGGTAAGCGGAGATATTACATAACCAGAGAAGAGGCAGAGGAGTATGAGAGGGAGGTGAAGGCTGCTCGTCTCCATGAGGCAGCTATTCAGGCGGTAGCTGCCGCGTCCCAGTACAACCCACACTATGATTTTGGGTATCGCCCAGAGTACCCCGGAGCCGGTTACTTTCCTCCTTTGGAGTAGACCAACTCAGGCCAAAAGCCTAAGCTTGGGGGAGTACGTGTTTCTCACCGACATTATATTCATGTTCACACATTCACTTTGATAGTCGGTGTTCACACTTTTTCATTATATCATCCATGCTAGTTTATTTTCTTTTTCTTGCATTCTTCTTGGGTGTTTTATTAACTTGAGAAAATCCAAAAAAATGAGAAAGACAAAAAATTTAGTTGTAACTTTACATTCTTGCATGCTTAGTAGTAATTAAGAAAAGAAAACCCAAAAAGATTTCCCATTCTTCTTTTGCTTGTTGGGAGCTTTCCCATGTAAATAGTTTTCTTTTTCTTTGGGTCGAGGTAGAAGACCATGATTAAAATGATTAATGGCTCTCATATACATTACTGTTTATCCGTCAAAGAGCCATATTACTTTGTCTTCTCCTCTGAGTTTGCTTGCAGATTCCAGCTTAGTCCAATGCATGAACACTCTTATTATTATTCACATCATTCGGTCGTGCAAGTGAAAGGCAATAATGACGATATATGATGAAGTGATTGAGCCTGGAAAAGCTAGTATGAACTCAACCTATTTTTTTTTTGTAAATATGGCTAGCTCATCGTTCTTAATTCAGCCTTGTTATGAGAGAAACATGTTTGCAATGACAACTTAGAGATCATACTTTCTTATGCCATGCTTAATTAAGCTAGGAGATTATAATAGTTTGTCTTGGATGACAACATGAATTTTAAGATGATTGTGATGCAGTATGATAGGATAGTATCCTCCTTTGAATGATTCAAGTGGCTTGACTTGGCACATGTTCACACATGTAGTTGAAACAAAATCAACATAGCCTCCACGATATTCATGTTCATGGTGATTTATATCCTACTCATGCTTGCACTCAATGTTGGTTAATCTCAATGCATGTTGATGACAGTTATCACTCTCTAGTTGGTCGCTTCCCAGTCTCTTTCTAGCCTTCACTTGTACTAAGCGGGAATACTGCTTGTGCATCCACTTCCATAAACCCAAAGTTGTTCCATATGAGTCCACCATTCCTACCTATATGCGGTATGTACCTGCCATTCCAAGTAAATTTGCATGTGCCACTCTCTAAACCTTCAAATAATGATCTGTTTTGTACGCCCGAACCGCTCATGTGGTGACAAGGGGCGGTCAGTATCTTCCATGCTAGGTATGTTATCCTCGATATGTGTTTATTCACTATCACTCACGAGAAAGGGGCCGGTAATCGGAATGCCCAGTTCCATGTTCTAATCAAATAAAAATATAATTGCAAACAAAACTCCCCCTGGATTGTTGTTGGTATGGACGGTACCCGAGGATTCGGCTAGCCGTGGAGTGTGATTGATTGGTGGTGGGGGAGTCAAAACTTTACTATTCTGTTTGGGAACCGCCTATAATATGTGTAGCATGGAAGATGGTGAAAACTCTTGGTCATTGCATTGACAATGAAAGCATGTCACCCCAAAATTATTCATCTCCATTTTAAAAAGCTTGAGCTCTGGCACCTCTGCAAATCAATGCTTCCCTCTGCGAAGGGCCTATCTATTTACATTTCTGTTGAGTCATCCTCTTCTTATTAAAAGCACCAGCTAGAGAGCACCTTCGTCATTTGTATGCTTTGCTATTAATTGATATTGAGTATGATTATGACTGGATCTTCTTTACCACGAATTACAATTTCTAGTCATCCCTTGGTATTTGAAGGTGCTCTGCATTTATGTTTTGCGGTCTCAGAAAGAGCTAGCGAGATACCGTCTATTCATATTGTATCATGTTTGTTTTGATTGAAGTGTTGACGTTTGAAACTTATTATTATGACTCGCTAGTTAATTATGCCATTGATATGAGTATACCATGAGACCTAACTGTCATTTCTTATGTGGTTAGCTTATGATCTTGCTGAAAATCTGAATATGAGTTAGACATAATTGCAACAACAAGATCAAATAGAGTTCGTAAAAGTTTTTCTTTTGTCTCTTTTAGTTTATCAACAGAATTGCTTGAGGACAAGCAAGGCTTTAAGCTTGGGGGAGTTGATACGTCTCCAACGTATCTACTTTTCCAAACTCTTTTGCCCTTGTTTTGGACTCTAATTTGCATGATTTGAATGAAACTAACCCGGACTGACGCTGTTTTCAGCACAACTGCCATGGTGTTGTTTTTGTGCAGAAATAAAAATTCTCGGAATGACCTGAAAACTTAGGAGGAATTTTTATGGAATATCTAAAAAATACCGGAGAAAGAATCAACCGGAGGGGAGGTGCGAGTGGGCCACGAGCCCAGGAGGCACGGCCACCCCCCTGGCCACGCCTGGCAGGCTCGTGGGGCCCACGTGGCTCCTCCGACCTCTTTACCAGCTCTATGTATTCACTTTCGCCTAGAAAAAAATAGGAGACAAGAAATCATCGCATTTTACGATACGGAGCCGCCGTGACCACCTGTTCTTCTTCGGGAGGGCAGATCTGGAGTCCGTTCTGGGCTCTGGAGAGGGGAAATCGAAGCCATCATCATCATCAACCATCCTCCATCGCCAATTTCATGATGCTCTCCATCGTTCGTGAGTAATCTCATCGTAGGCTTGCTGGACGGTGAGGGGTTGGATGAGATCTATCATGTAATCAAGTTAGTTTTGATAGGGTTTGATCCCCAGTATCCACTATGTTCTAAGATTGATGTTGCTACTACTTTGCTATGCTTAATGCTTGTCACTAGGGCCCGAGTGCCATGATTTCAGATCTGAACCTATTGTGTTTTCATCAATATATGTGTGTTCTTGATCCTATCTTGCAAGTTGTAGTCACCTACTATGTGTTATGACCCGGCAACCCCGAAGTGACAATAGCCGGAACCACTCCCGGAGATGACCATAGTATGAGCAGTCCATGTATTCACCATGTGTTAATGCTTTGTTCCGGTTCTCTATTAAAAGGATACCTTAATATCCCTTAGTTTCCATTAGGACCCCGCTGCCACGGGAGGGATGGACAAAAGATGTCATGCAAGTTCTTTTCCATAAGCACGTATGACTATATACGGAATACATGCCTACATTACATTGACGAACTAGAGCTAGTTACATATCACCCTATGTTATAACTGTTACATGATGAATGCCATCCAACATAATTATCCATCACCGTTCCAATGCCTATGAGCTTTTCCTATACTCGTCTTTGCTACGTTACTTTACCGCTACTGCTGTTACACTTGCTACACAAATCACTACTGCTACTGCTTCTACTGTTACTATTACTATCATACTACTTTGCTACTAAAACTTTGCTGCAGATATTAAATCTTTCAGGTGTGGTTGAACTAACAACTCAGTTGCTAATACTCGAGAATATTCTTTGACTCCCCTTGTGTCGAATCAATAAATTTGGGTTGAATACTCTACCCTCGAAAACTGTTGCGATCCCCTATACTTATGGGTTATCAGGTATCATAATAGATCCATTTGTTGGCCTGTGGCAACGCACGAGCGTTCTCCTAGTTTAACTTAGATTAGTAACATGCATATATTAATAGTCCATACTAGCGCCGAAGAAGCGCGGTGCACATTGCGCTCGTGACCGCTCCCGTTTGTATTTCCGGAATAAGAAAAAACAATATGTATTATGTGGGAAAATAGAACGAAAAGGAAAACACGAATTTTATACTTACCCCATGATTTGTGCAGACATCTAACGAACATTAAATGAATTGACAAATTAAATAAACCGGTTGGCCAATTACTTTTTTTGGCAAGCACATATTTTCCCTTTTTTTGGCAAGCGCATATGATGGGCTTGGTAGAAATATGTATTTGGATTAATTCTAATATGCCCTGCTTGGTCCATAGTGAGATCGAATGGGATCGTTAGCAATGTGTAGACCCTATAGTACCCAAATATTTTTTGTTCAGTGTGTGCATCATTTTCACCTATATTCCTTATTCTAGTTCCAAGCTGCCACTATTTCATTCTTTCTCAAATAAGGATTTATTTAATAAAATTCAAATTTAAAATTTTGTAAGTAATTTAAACGCCAAATTTGCCATGGTGTAAAAAAGGATAGTAATTGATGGAGTGTTTTCATGGTGTAAAAATGAATAGTAATTGGCGGAGGACTTTTTTAAACGCAGTATGTAATCTGATTATAAAACGTTCAACCCAATGCGCTTTCCAAACTGTGATATAGGGATAAGTGGTATGTTCATAGTTCAGAATTTTTGTATAATAGTTTTTAAGCAAACACTACCCTTCACTGGATGATCCATTGTCTTGTACTTTCCTTTTTTTCTTTGAATTAATCAAAGAAATAGATAAGGGAATGGAGTGAAAAGGTTGGTCAAGTGACTGTTTTTATTTTCATGTTGTGTGTTCTCGTTGGCTGCTTATAGACTGTCGTGATGGAGCCTGTTCTCGAGGTGACTTCAATGACGACATTGTAGTTGAAGCCTCGGTCTGGTTGACCCTAGGGAAGGAGAAGGCAAGGTAGATGACGACAACAAATCCAGCTATTCTGCTCGCGTGGGTCAATGCACCGAGGGAGAAGGATGCGCAACTTTTTTAGAGGGTTTTTATATTATTTCTAGATTACAATTCACATGAATGCATAGTTCTGATTTACTATTTTTATTGTGGCATATTGTTTTGGGTAACAATTCAGGTACTGTTTCGGTTTAATGTTTGGGTGTGTTAATATTTTTGGTTTATTAACGTATTGCCCCGTTTCATTGGTCTTACTTTTTCAGGTTTTAGTTGGGTTATTGTTTCGGTTAACAGTTCTGGCTTTATTTGGATACTTTTCAGTTTTTTTTAGTAATTGTTGGTGTGCCGTCCACTGTTGTCATGGTGTAAAACGGACAGTAGTCGGTAGAGATTTTATTTTTCCCATGCATTATTGTTCATGCAAATATATTGTTCCCATTTACGTTTTGTGCCTCGGCTTCATCATTATCGGAAAGGAGCAGGAGAATATCAAGGCGGCTCTGCATCGATACACCAGTGGAGAGAAATGATGTGTAAGAAAATCCTAAATATTAACTTTTTATATAAGGACGCGGTGATGAGGGGGGATGATGAGTAAAAAGCACCCATTTTTTTAACGACGGGTGCAAATTAATTTCCTCCAGAACACTGTTCACGGGGCATTATTCCTCCGAAAAATCATATGCATCTCACTTTAGTATATTGTGCCTCAATAGCACCATCATTGAAAAGGAGCGGGAGACGATCAGGGTGACTCTTCATCAGTATGCATGTGGAAAAAAATTGATGTGCAGAAAATACTAAATCTTAGCCTTTTATGTAAGGAAGTTGGGGTGAAGGAGGGGAAGATAAATGTTGTGTAATTTTTTTTTGCAGTTTCTTTTTGAACCATTTTTTTACATTGTTCACTATTTTCTAAACCGTGGGGTATTGTTTTTGAAAACAATGTTCATCAGCAGGCATTGTTTACTTTTACTATTTAAAGATCCAGGTAAAATGAGCAGTTGAAGTGTGAAAAAATCAAACAAAGTGAAAAATTGAATGCTTCCCACTTTAGTATAGTAACTTATTACTAGCTTCATATTGGACAATGTCACATGTATGATGTAACATACATATCTTTGTTTATTACTTTGTAGACTCATTTCATATTGAAAAGTTTTATGCAATGGTAATATATTATGTTACTTTATTTATCTTTTTTCTTTTTAATTAGTATCACTTCATCTTTTTTCATACTCCCTCTGTTCTAAAGAGTATACTTCTATCTTCTCAATGCACTTTAAAGTAGAAAAATGTTTCTCTTTCATCACATGGTAATCAAGACCAATAACATTCAACACGTGGTCTACTTACTCCCTCCATTCCATAATGTATTGCGCACGTGATTTTTGAGATTTAAGTTTGACCATAAATTTAACCAACACGGACGACTGCGTTTGGAGCAAAAATTATATCATTGAATACGAATTCAATGGTATAATTTTTGCTCCCACCACAGTCGGTCACATTGGTTTAATTTATGGTAGATTAAATCTCAAAAAGCGCGGGCACACTACATTATGAAATGGTGGGAGTAATTTTTACATGCACTTTGCTTAGTGGGGGTTTGGTAATTAAAGAGGAGAGAGATGGTGTCTTGCACCTTTGCAATGTATTTTTTATTTCACTCCATACTCCGTTCTAAAGTTCTATATGTACACTTATTCGTGGATGAATGAGTATATGTTACTATCTATGCTACTTTCATTATGACGGCGATGCTCCTGTGTCGTTCCCCCCTTGGGTCGTCATTCTTGCACGTGTGCATTGGCTCGAGGGACCAGTAGACAGTTTTAGCGGTGGAGCGGCGTTTCATGTCACACATCGACGATGTGCAGTCTCGGAAGGGGGCGCAACATGGCTTCGTTGAAAGCACATTTGCTCCCTCGGTGGTTTTGATAATTAATAACAACATATATGTCATTGAACTAATGTTTCCACTAAGCATGTTTCAGGAAAAGTTCAATGATCGGTTGGCAAAAGGATCGTGGAATACCCCAAGATGCAAGGAAATAGATTGGCAAAGCTTCAAGCAAAGGACTCTACATTTTACCTTTTGTGAGAAATCACTTTGAGTCCATAGGAAAGCCAATACTATCAAAAGGGGATAAGGTACTGTTGGTGTACAAAATGCTCATACGTGCACAAGTGATAGTCACCACATACACCCACAAGTTCTTCCACAAAAGTCTGTCCAAAGCAAAATATCCAAAATCGGTGCAACCAACACTTTCCACTCGATGTCACCGATTATCGGCCTCAGACAGACTCAGCCAAATCCTAACCTTTCGGTGCAACCGATTCTGCTTCGGTGCCACCGAGTTTCGGTTGCCAACTTTCTGTTACGCAAATTCACAAAATCGGTTCGACCGAGTTTGTTGAATCGGCGTTACTGAGTTTGGAAATCTAACCATTGGTCACCTTATCAGTGCAACTGGGTTGTGTGTATCGGTTTCACCGAGATTCAAAAGTTGCTACCTTTGAGGCAACTCGGTACCACCGAGATTAACACATCGGTGTCACCGAGTCTGACTTATTAGGTGTGACGGTTGGATTTTTGGAGATTCCAATATATACCCCTCCACCACCACTCACTCGCAAGAGAATCACTCAGAACAGTTCCCCACTCATACCTACTGATTTTCTGAGGGAGAGCCACCTACTCATGTGTTGAGATCATGCCATTCCATTCCTACCATATGAATCTTGATCCCTAGCCTCCCCAAGTTGCTTTCCACCCAATCAACCTCTCCACCAATCCAAATCTGTGAGAGAGTGATTGTGTGTTGAGGAGTCTATCATCTTGAAGCATAAGAGCAAGAAGTTCATCGACATTATTGCTTGGGATCCTCCTACTTCGTGTTGTGGAGTGAACCATGAAGTTTGTAAGGGCAAGGAGATCGCCCACTTCATGAAGATCTACCCTGAGTTAGGCTAGTACTCCGTAGACGTAGGCCATCATGGTATAGTCAAGGTTGCTTCTTCGTGGAACCCTCCGTGGGTAGAGCCCTCCATGGACTCTCGTGACCGTTATCCTCTGTGGCTTGAAGACACCATAAACGTGGATGTACGATAGCACCACCTATCGAAACCACGGGAAAAATCATCGTGTCACCAATTGTGTTTGATCTTCCTACCCTTCCTTTACTTACATGATTGTCTTTACTTTCTACTGCTATACTCATAGACATGCATGTTTAGGGTGTACCTTACATACTATGAAAGCTAAAATCTGCCAATACTTAAAATTGGGAAAAAGTATATTTTTATTTGGTCAAGTAGTCTAATCACCCCCCTCTAGCACTACTTTCGAGCCTACAAGTGGTATCAGGAGCTTTGGTCTCCATTGCATTGGTTTCACAACCTAGGAGAGTATGGCATCTAGTGAGCGAAATTATGACCGTAGAGGTCTGTACTTTGATGGAACTAATTTTGCTAGTTGGAAGCACAAAATGAAAATGCATCTTGTTGGTCATAACCCCGCCGTTTGGGCTGTTGTTTTTGTTGGATTGCAAGGTGAATTCTTTGCGGATGGAAGGGAACCAGATCGCGAAGCTACTGTGGATGAATTGAAGATGTTGCAACTCAATGCTCAAGCATGTGACACTCTCTTCAACTACCTATGCCCCGAAGAATTCAACAAAATCAGCCATCTTGAGAATGCAAAAGAGATTTGGGATACTTTGGTGTATATGCATGAAGGTACTGAATATGTGAGAGAATCCAAGTTGGATATTCTTCAAAGTCAACATGACAAGTTCAAGATGAAGGATGGTGAAGGAGTTGCTAAGATGTACTCTAGGCTAGCTCTCAGCACCAATGAGATTGCCGGCTTAGGAAGCAAAGAAATGACCGACAAATTCATCATCACGAAGATACTTCGGGCCTTGGACGATCGATATGACATTGTATGCACATTGATCCAAATGATGCCCAACTACAAAGATCTCAAGCCAACGGAAGTGATTGGAAGGATTGTTGCTTATGAAATGACACTCAAGGACAAGTAATAGCTTCACAACAAGTCTAGCGGTGCTTACAAAGCCACAAGTGATGCTCCCGCAACTTCAAGCGACAACCTTGTCACTAATGAAGAGATAAGCCTCATGGTCAAGAAATTCAACAAGTTCTACAAGAATAGAAGCAAAGATCGAAGCTCCAACTCAGGATATGAAGAGACGCATTCATCAAGTCATGACCAAAAATGCTACAATTTTGGGAAGCCCGGACACTACTCCAACGGGTGCACAACTCCTTACAAAAGGAAAGAAGACTCACCAAGAAGACAAAGCTCAAGAGACGAGTCACGTAGAAGAGAGAGAAGGAGTAGGGATGATCATTATGAACGAAGACCCTCAAGGAGAAGTAGGGACTCGGAGAAGAAGGACAAGTACAACAAGAGCTACTCAAGAAGAAGACATCAAGCTCATGTTGGTGAATGGGTTTCCGGCTCCGAATCCGACAACCACTCCGAGAGAAGCTATCACTCCAACTCCGACTATAGTAAAGATGAAGGTGTTGCCGGACATGCACTAGTGACAACCTACTCCTACGACATATCTGATTCACCAAATGAAGGGAATGGACGTTTATTCATGGCTAAATGCCCCAAGGTATCACACCCCGAGTATCTTGATTTCAATAGTGATGAAGATGACTTGTTAATTGAAGATGACTTGCTATTTGACAACCGTAGTAATGTTAGTCAAGATGAACTTGCTAGTAGTCATTCTACTCTAAATAAGTCGTGTGATGATGATAAGTTGGAAATAGAACGACTAACTCAAGAACTGAACACTCTTAAGTTAGCTCACGAGTCTATTCTACGAGATCATAGAGAGCTTGAAAACATGAGAAGCTCCGCTTTGAGAAGCTCAATTTAGAGCAAGAACATGACTTCCTTAAAGCTATCAATGATGATCTTCGAAAGAAGACTTCCTCTTATCTAGCCAAGCGACTTCTCTTGTCTATGCTCATGCCACAAGTTAAGACTAAGCAAGCTAGTAACATAGGAAAGAAAGGTTCTTCAACTAGTAGCAATAAAAATGATAAATTCAATGATATTGATTCTAGTAGTTCTATTGATCCCACTACCTCTTCTCTTAGCCAAGTTACACTTGAGCATTAAAATTAACTTTTGAAAGGGATTATAGAGAATGGTATCTACAAGAGTCTTGAAGGGTGCAAACAATTTGAGGAGATTGTATGCAAGCATGGAGGATACCAAAAGAATCATGGTGTTGGCTACCTCAACGCTCATGGAGTTCAATGGGAAAAAGGTTAATACCCAAATCCCAAGTTTGTTCCTCAAAAGGAGAAGTATGAAAATACTCTCCCCAAGGGAACAAAAGGTCAATATGACCTTCCACCACAAGACCCCAAGCTCAAGGGCAAGAACAAGCTTCAAGAGGACATTGACTCACACGAAGATGAATCCCGAGATATGGTGAAGTAGGCTCCCAAGGCTACTACAAGCTCAACTTGTACAAGTGCTACTTCAACACCAAGGAACCCTAGCAACTTGATGTGGGTCCCCAAGAAGAAGAACTAGATAAGTTCTTGAGCAGTGACTCCGCCAATGAAATCCACTCATATTCATTATTGGCAAGAACTAGTTGCAATCAACTTCAACATCATGCAATAGTTCAAGGAGTCACACATTCCTTCAAAGGTAAGCAAGGGACAAGGTATTCAACAAATCAATGGATTGTTGAGGAATGTAGTGATAAATCAAAATTTTCCTACGGGTCACCAAGATCAATCTAGGAGATGCTAGTAACGAGAGAGAGGGGGTGCATATTCATACCATTGAAGATTGCTGAGCGAAAGCGTTGCAAAGAACGTGGTTGATGGAGTCGTACTCGCAGCGATTCAAATCACGAAAGATCCGATCCAAACATCGAATGGACGGCGCCTCCGCATTCAACACATGTACAGCCCGGGGACGTCTCATCCTTCATGATCCAGCAAGGGGAGAGGATGCGATAGCCCAAGTGCTGTCCCTACGATTTATGGCATGTAACCCCTTTGTATGAATCTTGTGTCATGAGCTATGTTAGGTTTTGCAACTTGTCTCCCATGTGTTGTTATGCATTCATGCATCATTTCATGAGGCATCATTTCATTCTTCTTGCCATGTTGGGTTTCATGTGTTTTGCTATGATGTGATGGTGTGAGGTGTTTGAGTGTGGTGGTATTCATGTGTGCAGCTCCTCCTTCTTCCCCCTGCTTTCTTTTCTTCAATTAAACCTCACCATAAGGCCTTTCTTTCCCATATTATTTCACAACAGAATTAATTGCCTTATTAAAAATTTTAAAAATGTTCAAGTGATAGCCTATATTGTTTTGAGCATGTGAGTGTTGACCTTTTCCTATTTTGAGTTTTTATGTTAATGGGGGGTTTAAATAACAGGAGCTGCCATTTTATAAGTATTAAAAATTACTTGCTCAATAATTTAACTTGTTAATTTTTTATAAATAGTGCACATTATTTCCTTTATACAAATATTCTTATTTTGCACAAAAACCTTTTATTCTGTTCTGGGATTTATTTTTAGTGTGGGTGAATTTGTTAAATGTTAAAACTTCCTGTTTGTTTGAGAGTGTGTGCGTGTGGGCTGTGAGCTCCCGGCCCAATCAGCCCAGTAAGTAGCCGACGGCTACCTGCTCCCGTTATCCTCCGTCAGAGCGCTGTGAGAGAGCAGAGTGCAGAGAGAGAGAGCACCGTTGTCGTCGCCGTTAGGGGCTCATGGACGTCGAGGCGACCCCCTATTTAAGCGCGCAGATCCCTAGGGTTCCTTCTCCCTCGCCGCCGCCATTCTTCCCCTTCTTCCTCCTCCTTTCTCTCCCTTTGCTTCTTCTTCTTCTTCTTCTCGGGTTCAGAGAGGTAAGTGGGTTCAGAGAGTGCAGAGATCGACGAGCTCGTCGCCGACGTCGCCTCCGGTGGTGTCCGTCATCGTCAATATGGCGTGCACCTTCCCAATGTCGTCCGGGTTCCATCCCGAGCGCTAAGGTGGGTGAGGAGCACCTCCCCGCGGCACCGCTCCGCCGGCCCCGTCGACCGCAAGGGAGCAAGGCGTCGCCAGCTTCTTCTTCCCCTTCATCTCGCTGCCGCCCGTGTCCCTGCATCGCCGAGCATCCCCTCGGTGAGCAACCGGTCCCCGCTGCCCCCTCTCCTTGCCGTAGATCGTAGAATCACGGCCATGGTGCTCGTCGCCGCCGGTTCGAAAGCTCGATCTTGAGCTCGCCTCCGGTCCCCCTCATCACGAGATGAGCCGAGGGATTGGTTCCCCGTAGATCCCCGCTTCGATTCCACCCGTTCGTGCCGCCGGAGAGCCCCTGTAGTGGCCGGCATCGTCACCGCCATTTCCTATCGCCGGTGCCTGTTTCTTCTTCAGTTTCGACAGTATGTCAGTGTGTGTGTGTTAGTACTAAAGGGCAGGTGCCCCTCCTCTGTTATCAGACGCGTTCGTAGCCCAGTGGTAGTGTGTCTGGGAGGAGACCAGGAGGTCTCGAGTTCGAATCCGAACCCCTCCCCATTTTGTTTTCTGTTTTTCTTTTCCTTTTGTTTTTGTTTCTTTATTACCCCATTGCACATTCATGTATGTGTAGGTAATTACAGGAAGTGATTTCCTTTTATTTTTTATCTTCCTATCATGTGTGTGGTAGTTGTAGTGTGTGTGTGTGTATGCTATGCATACACACATGTGTGTGTAGAATAGATGTGTGCATGTGTGTACACACATGTGTGTGTGGGGGTGGCAGGTAGCACATATGTGGTGTATGTGCTTGTGAGTGTGTGTGGTGTGCTTATGCCTCCATACACATCTGTATGAGTAGGCGGTGAGTGTTGTGGAGTGTACATGCATGTGTTCACGCACATATGCAAGTGTTTGAGTGTGTGTGTGTGTGTGCGTGTGGTCACATACATATGCTTATGCATATATGCATTGTGCATATATGTATGAAGGTGTGTGTGGGTGACCACTCATACCCATGAGCTTGGGTATGTGTATGTGAGGGCCATGGGCATTTGTGCATGTGAGTGTGGGTTAGGGTGACCAGTGGTTCCCCAGCTGATTTGCCCTTGTGTTAGTTAAGCATGCCATGTTGGTTTTGTTTTCATTTCCATTCTTAGCTAAGTTTCCAAGTGTTCTTATGCTCATTCATGATCTTACCTGTAGAGTAAGTTTTGACTTTAAGAGCATGTGGTTGTTTTGCTAGTTTAGTTGTGCGTTGATGCTTCACATGATCATAGGAGTGTGACCCATGGTTTTGGGGTAGGAAGAGCCAATGAACTCATTGGAACTCTCGGATTTCACTTTTGAGCAAGTTCATAAATCTGTCATTTTAGCTGAGGTGCCATTTTGTCATTTTTGCATGATTTAATCCATGCTTGCTTTGGTATATGTGCCAACTAGGAAATGCTAGTCTTTTATACCTAGTAGGCCATGGTATTTTTTTAACCAACTTATATAAGTGGGAACTTGCTGTTAAATGACCAACTTAATGTTTCTGTTTCAGCATGCTAAAAATGACTGTCTGAGAACCTGCTGATATTTTTATGCCATGAAGAGTGGGTTGTATCTAGTGATATGTTTGGAATTTCCTCATGCTCAGTGCTAGCTATTTGTAGTAGATATTGTCATCTACCATCATGTTAATTTTCGTGCCAATAGGAGCTTTCTAGCATATTTATCTACTGCTGTCAACTTGCTACTTTATAATTTCAGATTTTAGAAAACTGGAATTTTCACCAAGTCCCAGAAAACTGTTTCATCATGTCAACTTGGTAGCTTCTTGGATATTGATGTGTGCCTCTTTTTCTTAATGCATAGTTGGATAATTTTATTTATGTATTGAGTAGAATCTGTCAATATCTTGTTTGTGGCTGTAGGACTCCTCTAGCTCAAGTTGTGTGCTGTAGAAGTTGCTATGTTGCTGTTTTGTGGCAGATTGTGGGTTTTATTGTTTTGTGATTTGTGGGAGCTATGCTCCATGGAATTGATTGATTATTGAGCCTATTGTGATTGGTTTTTCATCACATATCCAGTGGCTATCTTGGAATGCCAAGAATTAGCCCAGCTCTTGGTTGACTTATGTTTTGCCTCCGTACCTTGTCGTGAACATATCGTGAGAACCGTAGCTCCGTTTCTTGCGTTCCTTATATGCATTTCCATCGTTTTTTGCATGATGCATCCATATTTGCCATGTTCATGCATGTCTAAATAAGTTAACACGAGGTTCTGTCCAGATTCACTAATATACAAACTTTGCATGTGAAACTTGACTAGTTTTGGATTTACATGTTAAAGTCTTCCTAAAGTGAATCATGCATCATCTTGGTTGTGCATTGCACCTTGGTTGAATATTTATTTGCTGTTTATCTTGGGTAGACGCGAGTGTCGATACTGAGTTCGAGGACCCAGGAGAGTACCACTACGAGGATCCCGCTACTTGTTCCGCTGAAGAACCAACAGGCAAGATGATCGTACCCGGATCCCGATACTATTTTTGCTTGCTAGTTTCTCACTTTTATCGTTACAATTGCGCTACCTACCACTTGATATCAGCCCCCATGTTGCCATGACAGCCTCTAACCTCCACATCCTAGCAACCTTTGATTGGCTAAGTTACCGCTGCTCAGCCCCTCTTATATCATTCTTAGTTGCAGGTGCAGGTTGTTCCATGTGATAACATGAATTTGGATATCCCAATATTATTTTTTATTTCATTTAATGCACATATATATATCTTGGTATTGGTGGAAGGCTTGGCCTTTTGCTAAGTGATTTGTTCCGCTGTTACCGCCATTAGTTCCTTGTTACCGGTGTTATGTTTTCCATATTTTGCGCTCCTAACATGCTCGGGGTTGTTATGGGGACCCCCTTGTTTATTCGGTTGAGATTAAAACTTGTCTGGCAAGACCCAACTTTGGTACTATATTTGCTAATAACTTAATAAAACTTGCATAGGGCTTTGCAACCCTGTGGATAATTTAATCAACCCCCGGGCCAGTGCTCCTCATGAGTATTGGTCCAAACTAGAGCACTGTGCGGTGCCAACCCAAGGCAACTTGGGTGATTTCTATCAGGCCTCCGTACGCATTGCTTATCCGTCGTGTCCTGAGAATGAGATACGTGGCTCTTATCGGGTTTGTCGACACGTCGGGAGGTCTTGCTGGATTTGTTTTAGCTTTATCGAATGTCTTGCGTGTGGACTCTGACTTTCTTCGAGGTTACTCGAGGTGTTGGAATTCCTTTGGAATTACCTATGATGATCGCGAGATCTGCGGTCGAGGCTATTCCCGCGGAGTGTGGTTAATTTGTGATGGATTAGTTGGAGCACCCCTGTAGGGTTAAATCTTTCGGAAAGCCGTGCCTGCGGTTATGTGGCAACTTGGATATTTGTTGAACACCCGGTTCTAGTAAACTTGAAGTAAACTTTAATTAAAATACACCAACTGTGTGAGTAACCATGATCGTCTCTGCTCGTGAACATGATCCGAGAGAGAACATGATGGGGTTATGATTGATGTAAGTAAGTGTTCAGGATCTCATAGAGATTATGCTAGATTCGATCGCTCATCGTAGGCCACTCATATTTACATTCTTGTTACATAAGTTAGCCACCATATATGCTTAGTGCTGCTGCAAACTAAACACTTACCACTTCCCAACCTTAAGCTTGAATAGTATCGGTACCCGGGCACATGATAGTCGAGTCCTCTGTGGCTCACAGATTACTACAACACTCTAGGTACAGGTTCAGATGAGTTCGTGCAGGATGATCTTACCCAGCTCCAGTGGGAATATGATGAAGAAAGAGGCAGGATGTACATGACGTATCCGGATGAGTAGAGGACCTGGTCGTGATCTTTGGGATAGCTTGATAGTATCATTTGCAACTGCTTTTATCGTTTGATTTCGTCCGTAGTCGGACCCTGTGTTCAACTTGATGATATGAATTTGAGTGACATTGTAAGTTAGCATGTGGCGAGTGTAAGCCAATCTTGTATACTCATCTCTTTCAGTACTGTATGTTGTGATGATACTATTCTTGCTAATGACTAGATGCACATCTATCCCTTACGAGGCCCTCATGCCTTAAAATGGATAGGCGTGCATCTTGGGTGTGACAGAGGAGAGGCTGAGGGAGAGCTCCAACAACACGATGGCGTGGTGGCGGTGGAGCTCGTGGCTCTCCGGCAAAGCTTTGCTAAGTACTACGGAGGAGGAGGAGGTGTAGGGGGAGGGCTGCGCTAGGGGTAAGGGTGTGGCCTCCCTCCCAACACCCCACTATTTATAGGCCAAGGGGTGAGTGGGCCGGCCCCCTAGATCCAATCTAGGGTGGGGGCAGTGGCCAAGGGGGGAACTTGGCCCCCAAGTTTGGTGGGGGCGCCCCCACACCCGTAGGGTTGGCTGCCCTAGGCGCCTTGGGCCCTAGGGGGAGGTGCACCAGCCCACTAAGGGGATGATTCCCACCCAACTACAGCCCATTAGGTCCTTCGGGGCATGTGGACCCTCCCGATGGACCCCCGGAACCCCTTCCGTGGTCTCGGTACAATACCGATAAACCCCCAAACTTTTCCGGTGACTGAAACTGGACTTCCCATATATAGATCTTCACCTCCAAACCATTCTAGAGCTCCTCGTGACGTCTGGGATCTCATCTGGGACTCCTAACAACTTTTGGTAATCACATACAATTCCCATTACAACTCTAGCGTCACCGAACCTTAAGTGTGACCCTACGGATTCGGGAACTATGCAGACATGACCGAGACACCTCTCCGGCCAATAACCAATAGTGGGATATGGATACACATATTGGCTCCCACATGTTCCACGATGATCTCATCGGATGAACCACGATGTAGGGGATTCAATTAATCTCGTATACAATTCTCTTTGTCCATCGGTATGTTACTTGCCCGAGATTCGATCATGGGTATCCCTATACCTTGTTCTATCTTGTTACCGGCAAGTCTCTTTACTCATTCTGTAACACATGATCCCATGACTAAATCCTTAGTCACATTGATCTAATTATGATGATGTATTGCCGAGTGGGTCAAGAGATACCTCTCCGTCACACAGAGTGACAAATCCCGGTCTTGATTCGTGCCAACCCAACAGACACTTTAGGAGACACCTGTAGTGCACCTTTATAGTCTCCCAGTTACAGTGTGACGTTTGGTACACCCAAAGCATTCCTACGATATTCGGGAGTTGCACAATCTCATGGTCTAAGGAAATGATACTTGCCATTAGAAAAGCTCTAGCAGACGAACTACACGATCTTGTGCTATGCTTAGGATTGGGTCTTGTCCATCACATCATTCTCCTAATGATGTGATCCCGTTATCAACGACATTCAACGTCCATGGTCAGGAAACCATGACCGTCTATTGATCAACAATCTAGTCAACTAGAGGCTCACTAGGGACATGGTGTGGTCTATGTATTCACACATGTATTACGGTTTCTGGTTAATACAATTATAGCATGAACAATAGACAATTATCATAAACAAGGAAATATAACAATGACCATTTTATTATTGCATCTAGGGCATTTCTAATAGTCTCCCACTTGCACTAGAGTCAATAATCTAGTTACATTGTGATGACTCGAACACCCATAGAGTTCTGGTGCTGATCATGTTTCGCTCGTGAAAGAGGTTTAGTCAATGGATCTGCGACATTCAGATCTGTATGTACTTTAAAAATATCTATATCTCCATGCTGAATGTAACCACGAATGGAGTTGAAGAGGCGCTTGATGTGCTTGGTCTTCTTGTGAAACCTGGGCTCCTTGGCAATGGCAATAGCTCCAGTGTTGTCACAGAAGAGAGTCATCGGGCCCGACGCATTGGGAATCACTCCTAGGTCGGTGACGAACTCCTTGAGCCAGACTCCTTCCTGCGCTACTTCCTGATACGTCTCCAACATATCTATAATTTTTTATTGTTCCATGCTATTATATTATCAACTTTGGATGTTTTATATGCATGAATATGCTATTTTATATTATTTTTGGGACTAACTTATTAACTCAGTGCCTAGTGCCAGTTTCTGTTTTTTCCGTGTTTTTGACCTTTTTCAGATAGGAATATCAAACGGAGTCCAAACGGAGTAAAACTTTTGCCGTGATTTTTTATTGAAAATATCAAAAATACCTAAAGGAAAAACTATCGGAGATGGGGCCCGAGGGAGCCACGAGCCTGGGAGGCGCGGCCACCCACCCTGGCCGTGCCTGGGAGGCTCGTGACCTCCTCGTGGCCCGTCTCGACTTGTTCTCGATGCCACACGGTCTTATAAATAGAGAAACCTTCAAAATTAAACCTAGATTGGGAGTTCCACCGCCGCAAGCCTCCAGAGCCACCAAAAACCAATCGGGAGCCCGTTCCGGCACCCTGCCGGAGGGGGAATCCATCTTCGGTGGCCATCTTCATAATCCCGGTGATCTCCATGACAAGGAGGGAGTAGTTCACCCTCGAGGCTGAGGGTATGTACCGGTAGCTATGTGTTTGATCTCTCTCTCTCGTGTTCTTGAGATGTCTCGATCTCGATGTACCGCGGGCTTTCCTACTATAGTTGGATCTTATGATGTTCTTCCCCCTCTCCCTTATTGTAATGAATTTAGTTTTCCCTTTGAAGTTATCTTATCGGATTGAGTCTTTAAGAACACTTGATGTATGTCTTGCCCATGTTGATCTGTGGTGACTATGGGATATTCATGTGAGTACTTGATGTATGTTTTGGTGATCAACTTGCAGGTTTGTGACCTCGGGAACCTATGCATAGGGGTTGGCACACGTTTTGACTCTCCGGTAGAAACTTCGGGGCACTCTTTGAAGTTCTATGTGTTGGTTGAATAGATGATTTTGAGATTGTGTGATGCATGTAGTATAATCATACCCACGGATACTTGAGGTGACAATGGAGTATCTAGGTGACATTATGGTTTTGGTTGATGTGTGTCTTAAGGTGTTATTCTAGTACGAACTCTAGGATAGATTGATTGGAAAGAATAGCTTCATGTTATTTTACTACGGACTCTTGAATAGATTGAACAGAAAGAATAACTTTGTGGTGGTTTCGTACCCGACAATAATCTCTTCATTTGTTCTCTGCTATTAGTTACTTTGGAGTGACTCTTTGTTGCAAGTTGAGGGCTGGTTATATGATCCAATTATGTTATCATTGTTGAGAGAACTTCACTAGTGAAAGTATGAACCCTAGGCCTTGTTTCCACGCATTGCAATACCGTTCGTGCTCACTTTTATCATTAGTTACCTTGCTGTTTTTATAATTTCAGATTACAAAAACCTATATCTACCATCCATATTGCACGTGTATCACCATCTCTTCGCCGAACTAGTGCACCTATACAACTTACCATTGTATTGGGTGTGTTGGAGACACAATAGACTCTTTGTTATTTGGTTGCAGGTTTGCTTGAGGGAGACCATCTTCATCCCACGCCTCCTGCGGATTGATAAACCTTAGGTCACCCACTTGAGGGAAAATTGCTACTGTCCTACAAACTCTGCACTTGGAGGCCCAACAACGTCTACAAGGAGAAGGTTGCGTAGTATACATCAAGCTCTTTTCTAGCGCCGTTGCCGGGGAGGTTAGCTCTTGAAGGTATATCTTTAGATCTTGCAATAGAATCTTTTAGTTTCTTGTTCTATCACTAGTTTAGTTTATTAAAAGGAAACAACAGAAAAATGGAATTAAGGATACCTCATATGCTTCATCTTTTTAATGTCTTTCGTGAAAATGATGGAAAAGAAAATTGTGCTCTAGTGCTAGAAGAAGAATTACATAGGATGCTTGGCATAAAATATGTGAATGATGAACATGATTGCAATGTTGTTAGTATAAATACTTTAAATATCCATGATGCTAATGATATGCAAAGCTACAAGCTTGGGGATGCTATGTTTGATACAAATGATCTTTTTAGTTCCCCCACTTTGAATGATCAAAATTATTATGATGAAAGCATGCCCCCTATCTATGATGATTATTGTGATGATACTTATGCTATAAAGAAGAACGATTATAAAACTTGTCACAATTATGAGTACCCTTTTGCTAAATATCACTCTTTTAATGTGGAAACTATTCGTAGTATTCAAGTCTTTTACGATACTCCCACTATTAATCATGAGAATAAATTTGCTTATGTGGAGAGTAGTAAAATTTATATGCTTGTAGATCATGAAAAGAATGAATTAGGTGCTGGTTATATTGTTGCATTCATTCATGATGCTACTGAAAATTATAATGAGAGAGGATCATATGCTTCTACATATTGCAATAATGTCAAGTTTTCTTTCTATGTGTTGAAATTTTTGAAGCTATGCTTGCTTTGACTTCCTATGCTAGATGATTCTTGATCCAATAAGTTGTTTGTTCACAAAATACCTATGCATAGGAAGTGGGTTAGACTTAAATGTGCTAGTCATATGCTTCATGATGCTTCCATTATGTTTCAATCATTATCTTTTATGTGAGCATCACTGAACTCGTCATGCCTAGCTTGAAAGGCATAAAAGAAAAGTGCTTGTTGGGAGATAACCCAATATGTATACTTACTGGTTTTGTGTGTTCACATGATTAGTATATTGTATTAATCATGTTTTATAGCTTTTATTTCAATAAAGTGCCAAGTAAAGCCTTTATGATTAGTTTGGGTGATAGTTGTTTGATCATGCTAAAAAAGACAGAAACTTTGTGCGCACGAAATTATTTTTAGTTTTTATCCAGAGAGAGATTTTGAGTTGATTATTTTTTCTGATGATTGATATACAAATTTCTATTATTTTCATAATTGTTTCAGAATTGTTGGAGGTGCATAAGTATGATTATCATTCAGATCATTACAGACTGTTCTGTTGTTGACAGATTCTGTTTTCAATGCATAGTTTGCTTGTTTAAGTGTTTCCATAGATTATATTAAGTGATATATGTTGTGAAAATGATAAGATACAGTAAGAATTGTGTGGTAAAATTTATGAATCTTGTCTTGACAGCACCAAAATGAATGATTTGTCTTTATTATACTAACCCATCTCACGAAGTTCCGTTAAGTTTTGTGTTGTGAAGTTTTCAAGTTTTGGGTAAAGTTCGGATGGACAACGGAACAAGGAGTGGAAAGAGCCTAAGCTTGGGGATGCCCAAGACATACCAAGCCATATTCAAGGACACCAAAGATCCAAAGCTTGGGGATGCCCCGGGAAGGCATCCCCTCTTTCGTCTTCAATCCATCGGTAACTTTACTTGGGGCTATATTTTTATTCACCACATGATATGTGTTTTGCTTGGAGCGTCATTTTCTTTTATTAGTACTTACTTGATGTTATTTATATTAATGTTAATGTTTTTCATCATTTAGTTCAATAAAAATGTCAAGGATAGCCTTTACCATGCTTAATTTGCAAGTATAGGAGTTGCTGTTCCAAAACAGAAAGTTTGCTTGTAGTGCAAAAATTCCCTAGAATTTTCTGTATCTCAGAATAACTTGAAATTTGGAAACAGTATGATATTATAAATTCCATACAGCATGAAATTGTTTCAGATTTTTTGGAAATAATTAAGTATAGATCTTTCTGCATTCTTCACAGACTGTTCTGTTTAGGCAGATTGCTGTTATGTTTGCATGTTTAGTGATTCCATTTGATGATGGGAGTTTTAAATATGCAGAGGCATTTAGTATGCAATGTGAAATAATAATTTTAGTAATTTGCTACAGTAGAGGATGATAAAGTTTTGCATTGATTTATACTAATCTATCTCATGAGTTCTTGTTAAGTTCTGTGTGGATGAAGTTTTTAAGATTTTGGAAACCACCATATGAGAGGAATTAAGGAGACACGAAAGCTCAAGCTTGGGGATGCACAAGGCACCCCAATGCATATTTCAACAAGTCTCAAGCATCTAATATTGGGGACGCCCTGGTTGGCATCCCACCTTTCTTCTTCAACAATTATCGGTTAGTATCGGTTAAACCTAAGTTTTTGCTTCTTCACATGATTCGTGCTATCCTTGGAGTGTCATTTTATTTGTTTGAATAAGGTAAATAATATTTGAAATTCTTATATGGGAGAGTCTTCACATAGCCAAATAATTATTCAACTACTCATTGATCTTCACTTATATCTTTTGGAGTAGTTTGTCTTTTGCTCTAGCGCTTCACTTATATCCTTATAGAGCATTGCAATGTTTATATTTTATAGAAATTGATTAACTATCATGCTTCACTTATATCATTTTGAGAGTCTTAAACCGCATGGTAATTTTCTTAGGTTATGAAACTAGTCCTAATATGATAGGCATCCAAAAGGGATATAATAAAAACTTTCATATTCAAGTGCATTGAGTAGTAAGAGAAGTTTGATTCCTTGCATCTAGTTTTGAGACATGGAGATGGTGATATTAGAGTCATATTAGTAGAGTGTTGTTAATCTATTAATACTTGTTTTGAAGTTTGTGATTCCCGTAGCATGCACGTATGGTGAACCGCTATGTTAGGAAGTCGGAGCATGATGATTTTATTTATTGTCATCCTTTGTGTGGCGGTCGGGATCGCACGATGGTTAACTCCTACCAACCCTTCCCCTAGGAGCATGCGTCTAGCACTTTGTTTTGATTACTAATAAAACTTTCACAACAAGTATGTGAGTTCTCTATGACTAATGCGAGTCCATGGTATATATGCACTCTCACCCTTCCACCTTTGCTAGCCTCTCTAGTGTCGCGCAACTTTCGCCGGTGCATAAACCCACCATATACCTTCCTCAAAACAGCCACCATACCTACCTATTATGGCATTTCCACAGCCATTCCGAGATATATTGCCATGCAACTTCCACCGTTCCTTTTATTATTACACACATCATCATTGTCATATTGCTTTGCATGATCATGTAGTTGACATCGTATTTGTGGCAAAGCCACCGTTCATATCTTTCATACATGTCACTCATGAGTCATTGCACATCCCGATACACTGCGGCAGGCATTCATATAGAGACATATCTTTTGTTCTAAGTATTGAGTTGTAAGTAAATAGAAGTGTGATGATCATCATTATTAGAGCATTGTCCCATGTGAGGAAATAAAAAAGAGGCCAAAGATGCCCACCAAATAAATAATAATAAAAAAAGAGGCCAAAGAGCCCAAACAAAAAAATGAGTAAAAAAGAGAGAAGGGACAATGCTACTATCTTTTTACACACTTGTGCTTCAAAATAGCACCATATTCTTCACGATAGAGAGTCTCTTGTTTTGTCACTTTCATATGCTAATGGGAATTTTCATTATATAACTTGGCTTGTATATTCCAATGATGGGCTTCGTCAAATTGCCCTAGGTCTTCGCGAGCAAGCAAGTTGGGTGTACACCCACTAGTTTCTCTTTTTGAGCTTTCATAGACTTATAGCTCTAGTGCATCTGTTCCATGGCAATCCCTACCCATTCACATTGATATGTATTGATGGGCATCTCCATAGCCTGTTGATACGCCGAGTTGATGTGACCATCTCCTCCTTTTTGCCTCACAACCTCCACCATATTCTATTCCACTTATAGTGCTATATCCATGGCTCACGCTCATGTATTGCGTGAGAGTCGAAAAAGTTTGAAAAAGTAAAAGTGTGAAAACAATTGCTTGACCAATATCGGGGTTGTTCATGATTTAGATTCATTGTGTGAGGAAGATGGAGCATAGCCGGACTATATGATTTTGTAGGGATAACTTTCTTTGGCCATATTTTTTTGAAAGTTCATGATTACTTTGCTAGCATGCTTGAAGTATTATTGTTTTCATGTCAATATTAAACTTTTGTTTTGAATCTTATGGATCTGAACCTTCATGCGACAATAAATAAGATTATAATAATAAATATGCTAGGTAGCATTCCACATCAAAACATTTGTTTTTATCACTTCCCTACTCGAGGACGAGTATGAGTTAAGCTTGGGGATGCTTGATACGTCTCCAACATATCTATAATTTTGATTGTTCCATGCTATTATATTATCAACTTTGGATGTTTTATATGCATGAATATGCTATTTTATATTATATTTGGGACTAACTTATTAACTCAGTGCCCAGTGCCAGTTTCAGTTTTTTCCGTGTTTTTGACCTTTTTCGGATAGGAATATCAAACGGAGTCCAAACAGAAAAACACTTTCGCCGTGATTTTTTATTGAAAATATCAAAAATACCTGAAGTAAAAACTACCGGAGAGTGGGCCTGAGGGAGCCACGAGCCTGGGAGGTGCGGTCACCCACCCTGGCCGTGCCTGGGAGGCTCGTGACCTCCTCGTGGCCCGTCTCGACTTGTTCTCGATGCCACACGGTCTTATAAATAGAGAATATTTTTGGACTCTAATTGGCATTAGTATCTACCTTTCCAAACTCTTTTGCCCTTATTTTGGACTCTAATTGGCATGATATGAATGGAACTAACCCGGACTGGCGCTGTTTTCAACAGAATTGCCTTGGTGTTATTTTTGTGCAGAAATAAAAGTTCTCGAATTGACCTGAAAATTTACGGAGAATATTTTTGGAACTAATAAAAAATATTGGCAAAAGAATCAACTGCTGGGGGCCCACCACCTGGCCACAAGCAAGGGGCGTGCCCACCCCCCTAGGGCGCGCCCCTGTGGGTTGTGGGCCCCCTGTTGCTCCTCAACCTCGTTTCCACTACTATATATTCTTATTTACGGAGAAAAAATCAGAGAGAAGAGTTCATCGCGTTTCATGATACGGAGCCGCCGCCACCTCTTGTTCTTCCTCAGGAGACCAGATCTAGAGTCCATTTTGGGCTCCGGAGAGGGGAAATCGATGCCTTCGTCATCACCAACCATCCTTCATCACCAATTCCATGATTCTCTCCACCATCCGTGAGTAATCTCATCGTAGGCTTGCTGGACGGTGATTGGTTGGATGAGATTTATCATGTAATCGAGTTAGTTTTGTTAGGGTTTGATCCCTAGTATCCACTATGGTCTGAGATTGATGTTGCTATGACTTTGCTATGCTTAATGTTTGCACTAGGGCCCGAGTGCCATGATTTCAGATCTGAACCTATTATGTTTTCATGAATATATTTGTTTCTTGATCCTATATTTCAAGTTGTAGACACCTATTACGAGTTATGATCCACATCCCCAGGGTGGCAATAATTGGGATTCTTTCCGGTGATTACCGTAGTTTGAGGAGTTCATGTATTCACTAAGTGCTAAAGCTTTGGTCCGGTTCTCTATTAAAAGGAGGCCTTAATATCCCTTAGTTTCCATTAGGACCCCGCTGCCACAGGGGGTAGAACCCAAGATGGCATGCAAGTTCTTTTCCATAAGCATGTATGACTATATATGGAATACATGCCTACATCACATTGATGAATTGGAGCTAGTTCTATGTCACCCTATGTTATAACTGTTGCATGATGAATGCCATCCGACATAATTATCCATCACTGATCCATTGCCTAGGAGCTTTCCATATATTGATCTTTGCTAAGTTACTTTTACGTTGCTACTGTTAGAAACACTACAAAACTGCTACTATCACTTTTGCCACCGTTACCGTTACTTCCATACTACTTTGCTACTTAATACTTTGCTGCAGA
Organism: Hordeum marinum; assembly: GCA_022496015.1. Lineage (NCBI taxonomy): Eukaryota > Viridiplantae > Streptophyta > Magnoliopsida > Poales > Poaceae > Hordeum > Hordeum marinum. Next base: position 366,447,904 of record CM039676.1, on the reverse strand, counting down.
TATTAAGTCTTTCAGGTGTGGTCGAATTTACAACTCAGCTAATAATACTCGAGAATATTCTTTGGCTCCCCTTGTGTCGAATCAATAAATTTGGGTTGAATGCTCTACCCTCGAAAATTGTTGCAATCCCCTATACTTGTGGGTTATCAAGACCTTTTTCCGGCGCCGTTGCTAGGGAGCATAGGTCTATTCTCTGAGTCACTTGGGATATATATCTGTTGATCACTAGTAAGAATCTGAAAGATCCAAAAACCAAGATCAACCCCTCAACTACGAGGACAGGTAAGGAACTACCATCTAGCTCTACACTTGATTCACCTTCTGTTATGAGTAAATTTGTGACACCACCACCTGCTAGTAATTCTGATATGTTGCAAGTAATTGATGATGCTACTTATGCTATGCATGATGCTTATGATGATACTTTTCTTGATGATATTGTGCCACTGGGTGAATTTCATGATGAACAAATTGCTAGAGCCAATGATGAAACTGATAATATTTCTGAATCTGATGAAATTATTGAAACTGAACACTATGATACACCTGCTAGACCTAGCTATCCTAGATATGAATTGCCTAATATACCGTAAGGTTATGTTATCGAAGGAGAGGTAGCTAGGGACTTTCTTGCTTGTAAGGATAGAGATGGTCTTAAAAATTGCTTCGCAAGTGGAAAGAAAAATCTTTGAATGCTAGAGTGCAATATGATCCTAAGTTTGCTACTTCACCTATCATTGTTACTGATAAGGATTATGAATTCTCTGTTGATCCTGAATTAATTACTTTGGTTGAATCTGATCCTTTCCATGGTTATGAATCTGAAACTGTTGTGGCACATCTTACTAAATTGAATGATATAGCCACCCTATTTACTCATGAGGAAAAAATTCGCTATTACTATATTCTTAAGTTGTTTCCTTTCTCATTAAAGGGTGATGCTAAGATATGGTTTAATTATTTTGCTCCTGGTTGTGTGCGTAGTCCCCAGGATATGATATATTGCTTCTCTGAAAAATATTTTCCTGCCCATAAGAAACATGTTGCCTTGCAGGAAATATTGAACTTTGTGCAAATTGAAGAAGAGAGTCTCCCACAAGCTTGGGGAGGCTTCTCCAATTAATTAATACTTTGCCTAATCATACTATCAAGAAAAATGAAATACGTGATATCTTTTATAATGGACTAACCGATGCTTCTAGGAACCACCTAGATAGTTGTGCTGGTTGTGTTTTTAGGGAACGAACTATTGAACAAGCTGAATTACTATTGAATAATATATTGGGCAATGATAATAATTGGACTATTCCCGAACCACCTCCAAAGCCAACTCCGAAGAAAAGAGGTATTCTATTCCTCAATCCTGAAGATACGCAAGAGGCAAAGAAATCTATGAAAGAAAGGGTATTAAAGGTGAAGATGTTAAGAATGTACCACCTATTGAAGAAATACATGGTCTTTATAACCCGACACAGGTAGTAGAGGTAAATTCTATCCGTAGATTTGATGAAAGAGATATTCCTTATAATAAGTCTGCTAGCCAATGCTTGGATGAATTTGATAATTTTATTGTGAAGCAAGAAAATTTCAACGCTTATGTTAGTAGACAATTGAAACATAATACTTACATGCTTGATTTCTTGGGTGATTATTTGAGTAGAACTATCAATGATCTTAAGCTTATTAGTAAACATGCTTCCATGGTAACTACTCAAGTAGAACAAGTACGTAAGGCGCAAAATGATTTGCTTAATGAGATGAATAGTAAAGACGATGATCCTTCTGTAAAGTTGTGACTAGAGGTGGTAGAATGACTCAGGAACCTTTGTATCCTGAGGGCCATCCTACGAGAATTGAGCAAGATTCTCATAGAGTTAATACTGATGCACCTATTCGTTCCAGTAAGAGTAGCAAAAAGAATGATGATAATACTTTGCATGCTGCTAGTGAACATGTTATAGATACATCTGAGAATCCAAATGATATTTCCATTTTCTGATGGTGAGATACAATTTGGTGATGAACATGAGCCTAGTGATAACATTAATAATGATGTTCATGTTGATGCTCAACCTAGTAAGGATAATGATGTAGAGACTGAACCTGTTGATGATCTTGATAACCCACAACCTAAGAATAAAAGATACGATAAAAGAGACTTCATTGCTAGGAAACATGGTAGAGAAAGAGAACCATGGATTCAGAAACCAATGCCCTTTCCTCCTAAACCATCCAAGAAAAAGGATTATTAGGATTTTGAGCAGTTCGTTGAAATGCTTAGACCTGTCTTTTTGCGTATGCGCTTGACTGATATTTTGAAAATGTCTCCTTATGCTAAGTATAAGAAAGATATCGTGACAAATAAAAGAAAGATACCGGAAGCTGAGATTTCCACCATGTTTGCTAATTATACTTTTAAAAATGGAATACCTAAGAAACTAGGAGATCCCAGAGTACCTACTATACCATGCTCTATTAAAGGAAATTATGTTAAAACTGCTTTATGTGATCTTGGAGCTGGTGTTAGTATTATCCCTTTCTCTTTATACCGTAGACTTGATTTGAATAAGTTGACACCTACTGAAATATCATTGCAAATGGCTGATAAATCAACTGCTTTACCCATCGGTATTTGCGAGGATGTGCCTGTTATGGTTGCGAATGTTGCTATCTTAATGTACTTTGTTATTCTTGATATTCCCGAGGACGACAGTATGTCAATCATCCTTGGTATACCCTTTTTGAATACTGCACGGGCTGTTATTGATTGCAACAAGAGCAATGTCACTTTTAATGTTATTGGTAATGAGCATACGATTCATTTTCTGAAGAAACAACCTCAAGTTCATAGTATCAACTCCATTGAAGAAATTCCAACGATTATTATTGGAGGTTTTGAATTCCCTCTCCCTACTGCTAAGAAGAAATATGATATACTTATTATTGGGGACATACATATCCCCATTGAGGTAACCTAGTGTTATTCGAAAATTCTCCGGTTTCATGTCATTCAAAAAGAAGTTTGTTAATAAGACTTGATCAACCTTATTGATGGATTCTTTTTGACGAGCATGAGATGGATGAATTTAGAAAGAACTACCTTCTGTAACCAACTTTTATTCTCTGTCCCTTAGTTTTAGTTTAGCAAAAATGCCATTATTTTCATGTTTTCTGTTTTATCCGTGCAATAGAAAAATGACCTGAAAATAAAAGTTCCCAGAATTCCGTGAAAATTTAGTATGATTTTTTTTGGAATATTTAAGAATTTTTGGCATTGAGTATGCATCAGGGGGCTGCACCAGTGGGCCACAAGCCTGCACGGCGCGCCCACCCCCTGGGCGCGCCCTAGTGGCTTGTGGGTCCCACGTGGGCCCCCCTCATTTATTCCAGCCACCATCCACTTCTTCTTGCTCCAAAAAAAATCCCACCATTGTTCAAACCCGTGTTCTAGCTCATTTTGCTGCCACTTTCGATCTCCTTACTCAAAGCTCCATCTACAAAATTGTTTTAGGGGATTGCTCATCGGTATGTGACTCCTCCAATGGTCCAATTAGTTTTTGTTCTAGTGCTTTACATATTGCAAATTTTTGATGTAGTGGTGACCTTGTTCTTGAGATTGCATGTTAAATTTATATGGTCCCAAGTACTTTTGATGCATGATATAGCTTCTAGGCACTTGTGGGAGTAGTTGCTATGAGTTTTGTTGAGTTTTGTTCACTATTATTTAGATTCACTAACAATTTTAGAAAAATTTCAGCGAAACAGATGTTGATGAGAATGTACCAAGGTGGTTCCTCGAGTAAGAAAACTCCTAGACTCACGTTACATGATCCCGATTTTGAACCGCCGAGGGAAGCTCAAGTTTGGCCTTGTGAATGGTCGTCAGATCAATTCATGGACAATGTCGGGTTGAAGGAACAGTTTTATGACTACGTAAGGAATGCTGGCCTTGAGGATTTATTTCAGACCGATGCAAGCAATATTATCAACTCACTGATTCTTTCATGCGGAGGTTTGTGTTTTCATCCAGGCATAACTCTCATTCTATTCTATTTAATCTTTATGATAAGTCCTATACCATGGACCTGGACGATTTTTATGATGCATGGAAAATTCCACAGTGTGGTAGCCATAGAGATCCTCATAAAAATGAATATAATGATTTCCTTGCTAGTACCACGGTGGGAGAGACTAGAACCATTACACAAGCTACTTTGGGGAGCATTCACTTTCCTGATATACATTTTTTTGCTCTCTTCATAGGTAGATGTATTAAAGGTAAACATGAGCATAGCCACCTTTGCGTACCTGATCTAAGTATTCTTAAGAGTGCGGTAATGGGAGATAGACAATATAACTTAGGGGCTATTATTGCCAGGAGGTTACATCTTAATGCTAAGGATGGAGATTTCTTTGGTGGAATTTATGCCACTCACGTAGCTAAGTATCTTGGGGTACCCATAAGGGAGAATGATATTGAGTTACCACCTACTTTTCTTGATTATGAGGCTATGGTGCGCTACCAATTTCTTGAGAGAAATGAATAATCCCTCCAGTACTGACTATTTTTTGACAGACATCATGCTGTCCATATTACCCTTCCTGCTCCTGCCTTCTTTAACTTTCAGGAAAAACGGAGACACTTTATAACCAAAGAGGAGGCAGATGAGTACGAGAGAGAGGAGGCAGATGGCAGTAGCTACCGCAGCCCAGTACAACCCCAACTATGATTTTGGATATTATCCGGGCCAGCCATGGCCCTAATCCAACTTAGGCCAAAAACCTAAGCTTGGGGGAGTACGTATTTCTCATCGACATTACATTCATGTTCACATACTCATCTTATTAGTCGATGTTCATACTTTTTCATTGTATTATCCATGGTATTTTCTTTTTTTCTTTTTGTTCTCTTCTTGTGAGTTTAATCAATCTATAAGAAAATAAAAAAAATAGTTCTAGCTTTACCTGTTAAGTTTGTTTAGTTGTATCATTAATAGAAAACCCAAAATATTCCCCGTTCTTATTTTTCTTGTTGGGAGCTTTCCCGTGTAAATAATTTTCCTTTCTTTTCTTTGGGTCGTAAGGAGAAGACCACAATGACATGTTGAGTGGCTCTCATATGCATTATTGTTTATCTTATATAGAGCCCATATTTCTTTGCCTTCCCTTTTGAGTTATTGTTTGCAAATTCCATCTTAGTCCAATGCACGTGCACTCTTATTATTATCCACATCATTCAGTCGTGCAAGTGAAAGGCAATAATGACGATATATGATGAACTGGCTGAGATGGAGAAAAGCTGGTATGAACTTGACCTATCTTACTTTTCTAAATATGATTATCTCATCATTCTTAATTCAGCCCATTATAGATGAAACATGTTTGCAATGACAATTAGAGATTCTAGTTTCTCATACTATGCTTAATTAGCTAAGAGTGGATAATGGTTTGTCTTGAGTGCCAACATGTGCATTAAAATGGTTGTGATGTAGTATGATAGAATGGTATCCTCCTGTGAATGACTCGAGTGGCTTGACTTGGCACATGTTCACACATGTAGTTGAAACAAACCCAACATAGCCTCCACGATGTTTTATGTTCATGGTGATTTATATCCTACTCATGCTTGCATTCAACATTGCTTAATCTCAAAGCATGTTTATGACTATTGTTGCTCTCTAGTTGGTCGCTTCCTAGTCTTTTGTTAGCCTTCACTTGTACTAAGCGGGAATACTGCTTGTGCATCCATCTCCATAAACCCAAAATTGTTCCATATGAGTCCACCATACCTACCTATATACGGTATTTACCCGCCGTTCCAAGTAAATTTGCATGTGCCACTCTCCAAACCTTCAAATAAATATTCCGTTTTGTATGCCCAGATCACTCATGTAGTGACTAGGGGCTGTCAGTATCTTCCATGTTAGGTGGGGTATTCTCACGATATGTGTTGATTCACTATCATTCACGAGATAAAGTGGCTGGTATTCGGGATTCCCAGTCCCATGCTCAAAATTCAAATCACTTCCGAAGCAGCTATGTACTCCGCTTCACATGTAGATGCCGCCATGACGCTTTGCTTGCTGCTGCACCAGCTGACTGCCCCACCATTCAAAATATAAATGTATCCGGTTTGTGACTTGGAGTCATCCGGATCTGTGTCGAAGCTAGCATCAACGTAACCCTTTACGACGAGCTCTTCGGCACCTCCATAAACGAGAAACATATACTTAGTCCTTTTCAGGTACTTAAGGATATTCTTGATCGCTGTCCAGTGTTCCATTCCGGCATTACTTTGGTTCCTCCCTACCAAACGTATGGCAACATTCACATCAGGTCTGGTACACCGCATGTCATACATAATAGAGCCTATGGCTTAGGCATAGGGGATGACACTCATCTTTTCTCTATCTTTTGCCAAGGTCGGGCATTGAGCTGTGCTTAATCTCACACCAAGCAATACAGGCATGAACACCTTCTTGGACTGATCCATATTGAACTTCTTCAATATATTGTCAAGGTATGTGCTTTGTGAAAGAGCAATGAGGAGTCTCGATATATCTCTATCGATCTTGATGCCTAATATGTAAGCAACTTCTCCAAGGTCCTTCATCGAAAAACACTTATTCAAGTAGGCCTTTATGCTTTACAAATGTTCTATATTATTTCCCATCAACAATATGTCAACCACATATAAAATGAGAAATGCTACAGAGCTCCCACTCACTTTCTTGTAAATACAGGCTTCTCCATAAGTCTGTATAAACCCAAACGCTTTGATCACCTCATCAAAGCGAATGTTCCAACTCCGAGATGCTTGCACCAGCCCATAGATGGAGCACTGGAGCTTGCATACCTTGTCAGCATTCTTAGGATCGACAAAACCTTCCGTCTGCATCATATACAATTCTTCGTTAAGGAAAATGTTAAGGAATGTTGTTTGGACGTCCATTTGCCAAATCTCATAATCATAAAAGGCAGCAACTGCTAACATGATTCAGACGGACTTCAGCATCGGTACGGGTGAGAAAGTCTCATCGTAATCAACTCCTTAAACTTCTCGATAACCCTTAGCGACAAGCCGAGCCTTACAGACAGTCACATTACCATCCATGTCAGTCTTCTTATTAAAGATCCATTTATTTTCTATGGCTTGCCGATCATCGGGCAAGTTCACCACAGTCCATACTTTGTTCTCATACATGGATCCTATCTCGGATTTCATGGCTTCAAGCCATTTGTTGGAATCTAGACCTGCCATGGCTTCTTCATAGTTCGAAGGTTCACCATTGTCTAACAACATGATTTCCAGGACAGGGTTGCCGTACCACTCTGGTGCGGAACATGTCCTCGTGGACCTACGAAGTTCAGTAGTAGCTTGATCTGAAGTTTCATGATCATCATCATTAACTTCCTCTCTAGTCGGTGCAGGCACCATAGAATCATTTTCCTGCGCTGCGCTGCTCTTCGGTTCGAGAGGGGGTACAATTACCTCATCAAGTTCTACTTTCCTCACACTTACTTCTTTTGAGAGAAACTCTTTCTCTAGAAAGGATCCATTCTTGGCAACAAAGATCTTTCCTTCGGATCTGAGATAGAAGGTATACCCAATAGTTTCCTTAGGGTATCCTATGAAGACACACCTTTCCGATTTGGGTTCGAGCTTTTCAGGTTGAAGTTTCTTGACATAAGCATCAAATCCCCAAACTTTTAGAAACGACAGCTTAGATTTCTTACCAAACCATAATTCATACGGTGTCGTCTCAACGGATTTAGATGGTGCCCTACTTAAAGTGAATGTGGCAGTCTCTAATGCATATCCCCAAAATGATAGCAGTAAATCGGTAAGAGACATCATAGATCGCGCCATATCCAATAGAGTGTGATTAGGACGTTCGGACACACCATTACGCTGAGGTGTGCCAGGTGGCGTGAGTTGTGAAACAATTCCACATTTCCTTAAGTGCATGCCAAACTCGTGACTCAAATATTCTTCTCCATGATCATATCGTAAGGACTTTATTTTCTTGTCAAGTTGATTCTCTACCTCACCCTGAAATTCCTTGAACTTTTCAAAGGTCTCAGACTTGTATTTCATTAAGTAGACATACCCAAATCTGCTTAAGTCATTAGTGAGGGTGAGAACAAAACGATAGCCACTACGAGCCTCAACGCTCATTGGACTGCATACATCGGTATGTATTATTTCCAACAAGTTGGTTGCTCGCTCCGTTGTTTCGGAGACCGAAATCTTAGTCATCTTGCCCATGAGGCATGGTTCGCACGTGTCAAATGATTCATAATCAAGAGACTCCAAAAGTCCATCTGCATGGTGTTTCTTCATGCTTTTGACACCAATATGACTAAGGCGACAGTGCCACAAGTATGTGGGGTTATCATTTTCAACCTTACATCATTTGGTAATCACACTATGAATATGTGTAACATCGCGTTCGAGATTCAATAAAAATAAACCATTGACCAGCGGGGCATGACCATAAAAAATATCTCTCATATGAATAGAACAATCATTATTCTCGGATTTAAATGAGTAGCCATCTCGCATCAAACGAGATCCAGATACAATGTTCATGCTCAAAGCTGGTACTAAATAACAATTTTTGAGGTTTAAAACTAATCCCGAAGGTAGATGTAGAGGTAGCATGCCGACGGCGATCACATCGACATTCGAGCCATTCCCGACGTGCATTGTCACCTCGTCCTTTGCCAGTCTCCGCTTATTCTGCAACTCCTGTTTTGAATTACAAATGTGAGCAACCGCACCGGTATAAAATACCCAGGAGCTACTATGAGCGCTGGTAAGGTACACATCAGTAACATGTATATCATATGTACCTTTGACGTTGCTGGCCTTCTTATTTGCTAAGTACTTGGGGCAGTTTCGCTTCATGTGAAAGGACTTGGATGTCGCCTAGAGGGGGGTCAATAGGCGCTTTAAAATAATTACGGTTTAGGCTTGAACAAATGCGGAATACAACTATCGTTTAATTAGTCAAGCACAAAATCTAAAACAACTAGGCTCACCTATGTGCACCAACAACTTATGCTAAGCAAGATAGACAACTAAGTGATCGCAAGATATATAACAAGAAACAATATGGCTATCACAAAGTAAACTGCATAAGTAAAGGGGCTCGGGTAAGAGATAACCGAGGCACGCGGAGACGATGATGTATCCCGAAGTTCACACCCTTGCGGATGCTAATCTCCGTTCGGAGAGGTGTCGAGGCACAATGCTCCCCAAGTAGACACTAGGGCCATCATAATCTCCTCACGCCCTCGCACAATGCAAGATGCCATGATTCAACTAACGACCCTTGAGGGTGTTCACCGAACCCGTACAAACAAGGTTGGGGAAATCTCCACAACTTGATTGGAGGCACCCAACGACACCACGAAGTTTCATCACAATGGATTGTGGCTCCGAGGTGACGTCAAATGCTCGGGGTAATCTCGACAACCTAATTGGAGACCTCGAAGCTTGCCCAGAGCTATGCACCACAATGATTGAGCTCCGAGGCACCACCAACCGTCTAGGGCGCCAAAGCACTAAGGAGGAACAAGCTCAAGGGTGCTCAAACACCCAAGATTAATAAGCTTCTCAACTTCTCACTTCCACGTATCACCGTGGAGAACTCAAACCTATGCACCAAATGCAATGGCAAGGGCACGCGGAGTGGCCAAGTCCTTCTCTCCCAAATCCCACCACAACAACAAATGTTATGTAGGAAATGAGAGGAAGAACGAAGAAGAACACGAACAACTCCAAGATCTACATCCAAGGGGTTCCCCTCACTTAGAGGAGAAAGTGATTGGTGGAAATGTGGATCTAGATCTCCTCTCTCTTTTCCCTCAAGAACTAGCAAGAATCATTGGAGGGACTCGGAGTTAGCCAGCTCAAAGAAGGTCAAAAATGGGGAACTAACTCGATCTCAATGGATCAAATCCATCGAGGAAGAAGACCCCCTTATATACGTGGGAAAAATCCAACTGTTATCCTCACAGCCCGCACAGAGTGGTACTACCGCTCCAAGGAGCGGTACTACCGCTAGGGCGGTAGTAGCCATATGAAACACCACTGCAACAAGGCAACGACGCAATAGTACTGCCAGAGCGGTACTACCGCCTGCCCTTGCGGTACTAACGTGGCGTGGTATTCAACGACCACTCAGGTGCAACACACGGTATAAGACATCATGAGGCAGCGGTACTACCCCTCGAGGTAGCAGTACCACCGCACGTCCATAGATGTAAAACATTACTTCCGGGTTACATCCGCTGGAGCTAGCTTTGAGAAAATATCCGCCACGGTAGTACCGGAAGTCATTTGCGGTACTACTGCCCTAGGGGCGGAAGTAAAAAAATTACTTCCGTGCAACTTGTGGTACTACCGCCCTTGGAGCGGAAGTAAAAAATTACTTCCATGCAACTTGCGGTACTACCTCTCCAAGGCGCAGTACTTCCGCTAGCCATTGTACTGCAGCACCTTCAACTACTCAGCTAGGAAAACGATAGGATACAGTAAAACCAGAACTGCCACAACTTCTGCAAATGAGCTCCGAATTGAGCAAACTCAAGCTTGTTGGATTCAGGTTTTCTTAAGAAGAGGTAGTATAAAAATGCCAAAGGTATAGAGATGAGAAACCTGTTTCAATGAAGAATCGGCAATAACTCGAAACATCATAGAAGATGCATATGGACTCCGTTTTAGATGAACTTGATATTTTCAAGAAGTTGACGATAAGCTCAAGAAACCTCAAATATAAAAAACAACCAAGAACCAAGAAAGATGATGATTCCAAGAATGCAATGGTTTGAGCTCCCAACGAACGATACGATCAAGCTACTCACTTGAGAGCCCCCTTGATAGCACATCTACCTATCCTATAACCCAGTCTCCCAACTACCACTTATGTGACTGGTAAAATAGAAAACTCTATCAGGGTCAAACTTTAGCCTTGCACATAGTCCACTTGAGCTAGATGATGACGATCTTGACTTCCTCAACATGGACCACCTTTCTTGATTGCATTGGCTTGATGAAGACTAGATGATTGCTCCCCCATACTCCACTATGGGTGAGCTACTCTTCGGCACATCTTCACAAGTCCATTGACACCACAATGGAAGGCAAGCTTCAAGCCTGATCTCTCCATGATGCTTCACTTGAACTTGCACACCGCAACCTTGATAACAATCACCATTTGATGTCATCTTCCATGGGTTGTATGGGATCTTCCTCTTGATGCAATCCCACAGAAATTTGCCTAACCCCACAAAGAACTCTTGCAAGGAACATGGATTATTACAGAAATCATAATGGACAATGCTTACCATACCATGGGATCACTTGATCCCTCTCGGTACATCTTGTACGCTTTATGTGTTAATCACTTGATTCACTCTTTGACTTAGTATTGATCAACATTGTATCTTATATTCTCTCTTCATGAAGATGATGTCTTGAAGGTAATCATGAATGCTCATACAATCTCCTTCTTCAAGACATGCTTGCAATAAGCTCAACTCTCACATGACCAATCTTTGGATAAACCTTGAATACCACCTTGGTCATCATATACACTCCTTGAAACCCAACAAATGGACTTCAAGAAGTGCCTATGGACAAATCCTTCGAATATAACTCAAGGCAACCATTAGTCCATAGGGGTGTCATCAATTAACAAAACCACACATGGAGAAATGTGCTCTTACACCTTGCAATAAAAGCACGCAGTCTTAGGCTTGGGTCCATTCTTAGGCTTCTTCCTGGCAACTGATTTACCAGGCACGGCAACTGCTTTGCCGTCCTTCTTGAAGTTCTTCTTACCCTTGCCTTTCTTGAAATTGGTGGTCTTATTCATCATCAACACTTGATCTTCCTTTTTGATCTCTACCTCCGCTAATTTCAGCATCGAATATAACTCAGGAATGGACTTCTCCATCCCTTGCATATTGAAGTTCATCATAAAGCTCTTGTAGCTAGGTGGAAGCGACTGGAGGATTCTATCAATAACCGAGTCATCCGGAAGATTAACTCTCAGCTGAGACAAGCGGTTGTGCACCCCAAACATTTTGAATATGTGCTTGCTGACAAAACTATTTTCCTCCATCTTTCAACTGAAGAACTTGTCAGAGACTTCATATCTCTCGACACGGGCATGAGCTTGGAAAACCATTCTCAGCTCTTTGAACATCTCATATGCTCTGTGTTGCTCAAAACGCTTTTGGAGCCCCGGTTCTAAGTTGTAAAGCATGCCGCACTGAACCAGGGAGTAATCATCACTATGCAACTGCGAGGCATTCATAACGTCTTGAGTTGCTGGGAAAGTGGGTGTGTCGCCTAGCGGTGCATCAAGGGCATATAATTTCTTGGAAGCTATGAGGATAATCCTCAAGTTACGGACCCAGTCTGTATAGTTGCTTCCATCGTCTTTCAGCTTGGTTTTGTCTTGGAATGCGTTGAAGTTGAGGGCAACATTAGTGTCGGCCATTGGATCTACAAGATAGATTGTAAAGACAATTTTTTTAGAGTAAGTTCATGATAATTAAGTTCATCTCATCAAATTATTTAATGAACTCCCACTCAGATAGACATCCCTCTAGTCATCTAAGTGATACATGATCCATATAGACTAGGCCGTGTCCGATCATCACGTGAGATGGACTAGTCATCAATGGTGAACATCTCCATGTTGAGCGCATCTACTATACAACTCATGTTCGACCTTTCGGTCTATCGTCTTCCGAGGCCATGTCTATACATGCTAGGCTCGTCAAGTCAACCTAAGTGTTTCGCGTGTGTAAATCTGGCTTAGACCCGTTGTATGCGAACATTAGAATCTATCGCACCTGATCATCACTGGTGCTTCGAAACAATGATCCTTCGCAATGGTGGAAACTTAGGGGGAACACATTTCTTGAAATTTTAGTGAGGGATCATGTTATTTATGCTACCGTTGTTCTAAGCAAATAAGATGTAAAAACATGATAAACATCACATGCAAATCATAAAGTGACATGATAGGGCCAATATCATCTTGCGCCTTTGATCTCCATCTTCGGGGTGCGGCATGATCACTATCATCACCGGCACGACACCATGATATCCATCATCATGATCTCCATCATCGTGTCTTCATGAAGTTGTCTCGCCAACTATTACTTCTACTACTATGGCTAACAGTTAGCAATAAAGTAAAGTAATTACTTGGTGTTTTTTATTGACACGCATGTCATACAATAAATTAAGACAACTCCTATGGCTTCTGCCGGTTGTCATACTCAAAGACATGCAAGTCGTGATTCCTATTACAAGAACATGATCAATATCATACATCACATATATTTCATCACATCCTTTTGTCCATATCACATCACATAGCATACCCTGAAAATCGAGTTAGACGTCCTCTAATTGTTGTTGCAAGTTTTATGTGGCTGCTATGGGTTTCTAGCAAGAACATTTCTTACCTATGCAAAAGCCACAACGGTGATATGCCAATTATTTACCCTTCATAAGGACCCTCTTCATTGAATCCGATCCAACTAAAGTGGGAGACACAGACACCCGCTAGCCACCTTATGCAACAAGTGCATGTCGGGCGGTGGAACCAGTCTCACGTAAGAGTACGTGTAAAGTTGGTCCAGGACACTTCATCCCACAATGCTGCCGAATCAAGATAGGACTAGTAACGGCAAGCAAATTGACCCAATCATCACCCACAACTATTTGTGTTCTACTCGTGCATAGAATCTACGCATAGACCTAGCTCATGATGCCATTGTTTGGCACGTAGTGATAAATCAAAATTTTCCTACTTTTCACCAAGATCAATTTAGGAGATGCTAGCAACAAGAGAGAGGGAGTGCATCTTCATACCCTTGAAAATCGCTAAGAGGAAGCGTTGCAAAGAACGTGGTTGATGGAGTCGTACTCGCAGCGATTCAAATAGCGGAAGATTTGATCCAAACGCTGAACGGACGGGCCCTCCGTGTCCAACACAAGTACAGTCCGGGGAAGTATCCTCCTTCTTTATCCATCAAGGGGTGGATAAGTTGAGGGCGAGCTCCAGCAACAAGATGGCGTGGTGGCGGTGGAGCTCGTGGCTCTCCGACAGAGCTTCGCTAAGCACTACAGAGGAGGAGGAGGTTGTAACATCCCAAAATTTCATTTTGGAATGTTATGAAATATAGATATGCATCATCATCACTTTGTTTGAATGTAATGAATTTGTTGAAGTGCTTCTTTTGATATTCTGAAAGGCCATTTCAATTTTTCCATGTATTTGTTTCACCTATTTGAAAACCTTTGGTAATGTTCAAAGAAAGAGGGGAGTAACATGACACTCCACACCAGGGGCATCTTGGTGAAATTCTTGAGCAATAAAACCAAGGGGCTATTTGAAAGTTTATCTCAAAAGGATTTAAAATAAATTAGGCATTTTTCTAAAATTAAATTTAAATAGATATTCAATATGATAGAGGAAAAATGTTCATTAAATAACATTAATTCTCCTGATCATTTTGATATATATATTTCGTATGTTTAGAAATATTTTGAATGCATTAAAAGAGTTTTTATTGCTTTGGAAATAGAAAAGGAAATGTTTTGAATAGAAACGGGCCGGCCCACAGCCTTTAATTCCCGAAACTACTCCGGGTCGGCCACCGACACGCTAACCACGCCTCCCACCCTCACTAACGCGCGGGACCCACCGTCCGACCGCGGCATCAGCGTGCTCATCACCTTCCCCACGCCTGACCACCGTCGCCGGAGATCCCTCTCCGCGGATCTCGCCCCTCGTGCCCTCCCTGACCACCGCACCGCCCCTATATAAGCCCTGACCCTCTGCTCTTTGTTCCCCACCCGAAACCCTCTCTTCCCTCGCCGGAATGCAGCCCCAGACCTCGCCGGAGTTCGGCACCCAACCGGACCTCCCCGAGCTCGTGCCCGTCGCCACACTCACCCCCAGCGCCCTCCGACGCCACTAATCCACGTCGGAGCCTCATCGCCGCCGTTTGAAGCCTTCGGACGCTTCCCCCGACCACCGCACCGTCGTCCTCGAGCTCATCAGACCATCGGCCGCCGTCGACTTCGCCGGAGACCTCGACCCCCTCTCTGTAAGCCACCACCTCCACCCGTAGTCGTCCGATCCCAATCCAACGCGCGAGATTAGATCTATTTAATAAACAAACCGGTACGCATTAAGTCTCGGCCAACCGCTCGCTAGCTCCCGCACGCACGTCCTCACGGCCAATCACAGCATGCCATGTCACCCTGTCCGTTAGTTAGGTTAGTTTTTCTTTTTCTTTTCTGTTTTAGAAAACAGAATGTATTCTGTTTTTGTTTTTATCATATCTTTTAAAATATTTGGTGTTTTTAGTTGATTCTTTTTGCATCAGTTCAAAAATTTGTTGTATTTTATATATTTATACTTAGATTTCAAAATTGAACTTTAAATTTTGAATCTAATCAAATTGGTTTAAATTACTAAAATCTGTATAACTAGAGTTTAAAAATATATTTTTGAGTGAATCTTTTTGCCACTGTTTGGTATTAGTTAGACCTATCATCCTACATAGTTCAAGAATATTTAGGATGAATTTGGTTAGGGTTTTTAACAAAAACAGAATCTGTTTGGTTCTTAATGAAGTTTAATTATTTTAATTCTAATTTAATTTGAACCTGAATTAGTTTAACTTTTGTTTTTAGATTTCATTAGGTTCTGTTGATTCAACATTAGGTGTATTATTTTCTGTTAATAAAATATATTTTTTAAATTTGTTTTGTGTTATAGTTTGAATAGGTACATCTTATTTTCACCTTTAGTATTGTTTAGAAAAAAGTTTTGTAGTAACTCTTTTTGCACAAAATTTTTATTAATGAAAATATTTTCTGTTTTCAAATAAAATTTTGTCTTTACTTTCTGTTATCTAAATGCCTAGTTGTTCAAAACAAATTTTTTGACTTGTTATGTCTTAATAGAGTTTTGACACCAAAATTTTTAGAGTCTTATACTTTAAGTGATTTTTTATTGTGCTTTTGTTTGTTGAAATATTTGTTTACCTTGCTGTTGTATGAATTGTATTGGTTTTTTCTTATTGTGTGTTCTTGTTTGATTCGTTAGATCATTCGGAGTGCGAAGCTTGTTATCTAGAGTCACTTGAATACGAGGATTGTCAGCAAGGCAAGTCACTTTGACCATGTATACCTATGTTATTATTGCATTAGTTCTACCATCTCCCCAATTGCATGCAAAGTATGTAATTTGGAAACTTGGTTACTTGATGTAGTATCATGTGGTAGGCACCCCTCAACCCTTTGACACATTGGCCCCGGGAAACATTGATTTAAATTTTGCTATGCTATTAGTAGACGGGGTTGGTGGTGTGATTCATGAGAGTTGTGAGTTAATAATTTCAAGACATACATGATGATCAAGTCTTCAAGACTCCAAGTTTTCAACATACCTCTGGGTGGATGATGGTTGAATGGCGCCCTGGAGAAACCAGTGGTTAGCCTAGATGATGCTGGAGAAGTGCCAGTATTCATGCGGAAAGGTCCACCCAGGCACAAAGAGATGGATGGATGCTTCAAGACCCAAGGCTTACCTACACAGCCACAAGCCATTATGGGCTCTGGCTTGGTTGGATATCGTGGTGGCCCTGGACAGGCGATGCTACGAGATGTAGAAGAATGGTAGGAAAGGATGGGCACCGACAGAGTCTCGTGGAAACCCTTTAGAAGACCATGTTTTGGTCATCCGTTTCTCAAACACCCTGAAGTGCGAGAAATCCAACGGAGGCGATCAAATCTTGTGGGGAACGCGTGCAAAACTCTGTATAGTACCCAAACCTAATCAGTTAGCCGTGTCCATGGTCATGGACAGTTTGAGCCAAAGGAACTGAAACTATCTGGAACTCTCAACACAAATAATTACATTGATGTGGGTATTAATGTCAACATGGGTATGAGAATTGGTTTGTGGAACCATTTCATTAATCAACCAACATTGTAGTAATTATGCTTTTGCCCTCTCTTGTTGTAGGAAAATTTTGGCTTTATGCAAAACTTACTACCCCACCTGCCATATATGCATATAGATAGATGGTTACTTTACACCCTCTCTCTTGTGACATTGCCGGCATATTCAATATGCTGACCTACACGGATGCAACGTATCATGTTGCAGAGTACTTTTCCGACCAGGAGTGAGGATATGCTCTACGCTCGGTGAGATGCCCTTGGAGTCAGATGGACTCATCTACCTTTGAAGCTTCCACAAGATTAGTTATTCTCATGAGTTGGCCTTCAGCCACTTTATTGTAATTCTTATTGTAATAAAGGACTCGATATGATATTTTTCGACTATTAAAGCTGTGTGATTTCACTTTGATATATACATTGATGTACCGTGTGTGTACCAGCATGATCTTGGGATGGTACAGAAACACCGGAGATTCGACCTTTCAGGTCGGGTCGCTACAAAGGTGTAGGGGGAGGGCTGCGCCAGGGGCAAGAGTGTGGCCTCCCTCCCAAGCCCCCACTATTTATAGGTCAAGGGGAGAGGGGGGCCAGCCCCCCGGGATCCAATCTCGGGTGGGGCGGCGGCCAAGGGGGGGACTTGCCCCCCAAGTTTGGTGGGAGCACCCCCACACCCCTAGGGTTGGCTGCCCTAGGCGCCTTGGGCCCTAGGGGCCCACCAACCCACTAAGGGGATGATTCCCACCCAACTACAGCCCATTAGGTCTTCCGTGGCAGGTGAACCCTCCCGGTGGACCCCCGGAACCCCTTCTGTGGTCCCGGTACAATACCGATAAACCCCGAAATCTTTCCGGTGACTGAAACTGGACTTCCCATAAATAGAACTTCACCTACGGACGATTCCAGAACTCCTCATGACATCCGGGATCTCATCCGGGACTCTGAAGAACTTTAGGTAACCACATACAATTCTCATTACAACTCTAGCATCATCGAACCTTAAGTGTGACCCTACTGGTTTGGGGACTACGCAGACATGACCGAGACACCTCTCCAGACAATAACCAATAGTGGGATCTGGAAACCCATATTGGCTCCCACATGTTCCATGATGATCTCATCATATGAGCCACGATGTCGGGGATTCAATTAATCTTGTATACAATTCCCTTTGTCCATCGGTATGTTACTTGCCCGAGATTCGATCGTCGGTATCCCTATACCTTCTTCAATCTCGTTACCGGCAAGTCTCTTTACTCGTTCTGTAACACATGATCCCATGAGTAACTCCTTAGTCACATTGATCTCATTATGATGATGTATTACTGAGTGGGCCCAAAGATACCTCTCCGTCACACGGAGTGACAAATCCCAGTCTCGATTCGTGCCAACCCAACAGACACATTCGAAGACACGTGTAGTGCACCTTTATAGTCACCCATTTACGTTGTGATGTTTGATACACCCAAAGCATTCCTACGATATTCGGGACTTGCACAATCTCATGGTCTAAGGAAATGATACTTGACATTCGAAAAGCTCTAGCAGACAAACTACACGATCTTGTGCTATGCTTAGGATTGGGTCTTGTCCATCACATCATTCTCCTAATGATGTGATCCCGTTATCAATGATATCCAATGTCCATGGTCAGGAAACCATGACCATCTATTGATCAACGAGCTAGTCAACTAGAGGCTCAGTAGGGACATGGTGTGGTCTATGTATTCACACATGTATTACGGTTTTCGGTTAATACAATTATATCATGAACAATAGACAATTGTCATGAACCAGGAAATATAATAAGAACCATTTTATTATTGCCTCTAGGGCATATTTCCAACATGGACATCATCATATATGCTTTGCACTCCATGTCCATAGATATCCTTGTATTTGTCTCTTGTGAGTTGGGACTAACCCATGTAAGTGAGAAGAGTAAAGAAACAACAAGGATGCTTCCAACTCTTGGTGATCTTCATCAACTTTGAGCATCCACCACTACTTCACCTACATGAAGTATTCATCGACAAAACCCAAGGTTAGTTTATACCTTCAATGGGGGGATGACACATCAAGGGGGAGCTTTACTCTAAGACTTGAGTCAAAGCATCTCATAGTATGTGACAACATTAAATGCTTTATGTAAAAGTGGTAACCCCACTTGTGCTTAAACGATGAGTATGACCTCTGATCAAGTACTCTTACTTGGCTCCTAAGTAAATATACTCATATATAGATGACTCTGTCATCGCCAAAGTGCTTGTTAGATGCTAGTGTGATTATCCATGTTTGTCATGTTTTCATTTGACATCTTATTGTGTGAGCATGTTGGTTTGGATTTATTTACTCATTCGAGGATATCCAATTGTTGCTAGTTGGCCTTTGATTTTTCATTTTCCAATTGGATATACAAGAATGCCTAGGACTACTCTAGCTATCTATGCTTTCTCACCTCATATTCTATCCATGCTGCATCACAAAATTTGAGCAAGTACTTTTCGATCTCAGTGTGTGAGGAGCACTTGGAGTTCCGTTTCGACAAAGGCTGGCCATTAAAACCTCCCAAGTGCAACTCGGTGGAACCATCTCAAGAACTGGGTCTCACCGATTGACAAGGGTTGATCTGGTTTTTCAATCTCGGTACTGCCGATTCCATATTCTCGGTTACACCGAGTTTCTCAACTGTCAGCTAACAGTTGAGAAACTCGGTGACACCGAAAATTTAGAATTGGTGTCATCGACAGTGAGGGGTATATAAGTTGTGGACCCCGACGCTTTGAAATTCAATCTCAAATCGTCGTGCCTCAAAACCCTAAGCTGCCACAAAGGACCCCCTGGTCATCGCCCTTGTCTCCCCGCGCTCCTCCGCCGCTGGGATCCTCGCCATCGACGGGCATCTTCGCCGCCGTCTTCGCCGTAGAGGAACCGTCACCAAGCTAGGGTACGGATCCGATCCTTCTTGCACCCCCCCCCCCCGTCCGAATCTTGCGCAATGAAGTTCAATTTCTCGATAAGCCACCGTTTGCACATCTTTCTATCCACATAAAAATTCAATAGATTAGCGAACGATGGATTTTTTAGGTTTTGCCGTCCGCCTCATGTATCTCGGTAGAACCGATGCAAAATAATCGGTATCACCAATTTGGTTTTCTGCCACACTCAGAACACGTTGGTGGAACCGAGTGCCAATTTTTGGTGCAACCTAAAATGGTGCCAAGTTCCTGGAAAGCAGGATGTTAGTCTCGGTGTGACCAAAAATGTTTTGTCGGCTGTACTGACATACATTTGGCAGAATGCAAAATTTGAGAAAATATTAGTTCAAATTTTCAAAAATAATCTGCATTTTGTGATGACTTATCCTATTCCACTCTTCTCAACTCTATTCACAGGGTCAGACATGTTAGGCTCAGAGGATAGCCAGAATCTGCGGGAGCGGAATGTTGATATGAGTTCAGGCACTAGCCCTGAGTCCAGCTCTTTCTTAGATCCAGGCACCCATAGCTCTCATGGGCTTCCTAAAGCTGCTACAAGGACCAGGAAGAGATGGAATTCTGATGAGGAGGATTCTGATTTTGTGCCAGAGGAGGTTCTTGCTAGGAAGCAAGAAAAGGATGCCAGGAAGTCCGCCAATGAGGCCACCTCATTCAGGAGGGTAGTCAGCAAGATATATGCACCTCCAAAAACTTTTAAGGCACATGAGAGTGCTAGAGCTACCATGTCTGTTGAGATCCCAAGGAAGTCTACGCCTAAGAAGGCATGAGAGAATAAGACAGCCAGGAAGAGAATCATTTATTTTGTTGGTAGGCCTACCTCTATGTTTGAGGATCCAGAGGAGGCTGCTGGTGCTGCTGCTGAGGAGAAGGAGGAGGAGGAGGAACAAGTGGTCAAGGCTCCTCCCAAGAAGAAACAAAAGAAGTTGTTGGTAGATGTTATGCCAAAGCCAGGTCCCTCCAAGAGCACCAAGGTTGCACCTAAGAAGGTTGTTGCAGGGAATTCCGAGAGGACTACCAGAGATAATCTAGCTGCTAAGAAGAACAAAGGATCCACTTTCATAGAAGCAGATGATGATGATGCTATGACAACTTCAATGAAGCTTAGACCTAACCTTCCTGAACACAACGCCAACCATCCAATAGCTGAGGATATGAAGAAGATGAAGGATTCTGGTTTAAGGGCACGGAGAGCTATTAATCCATATGCCCATAGGAGAAAAACCGTTGTGGACTATAGATTCTACACCAAGGAACAACAAGACTTCTATGAGGCAATCTTGCTTGACAAGAGTCCAGCTATCAGTGATATGAGATACGTTGAATGGAAGTATATCAAGGCAAATGAGGACTATTTCCCATGTGTGCAAGATAACTATTGGAAATATGCCCTAGAGGCAATAAATAAAGTGTTTATTATTATAATTCCTTGTTCATGATAATCGTTTATTATCCATTCTATAATAATTGTATTGATTGGAAAGACATTACATATGTGGGTAAATAGACAACACTTTGTCCCTAGTATGCCTCTAGTGAACTAGCTCGTTGATCAAAGATGGTCAAGGTTTCCTAGCCATTGACATGTGATGTCATTTGATAATGGGATCACATTATTAGGAGAACTATGTGATGGACAAGACCCAAACTACAAATCTAGCATATGATCGTGTTAGTTTATTGCTACTGTTTTCTGCATGTCAAGTATATGTTCCTATGACCATGAGATCATGCAACTCACGGACACCGGAAGAGTGCCTTGTGTGTATCAAACGTCACAACATAACTGGGTGACTATAAAGGTGCTCTATAGGTATCTCCGAGGGTGTCTGTTGGGTTGGCATAGATCAAGACTGGGATTTGTTACTCCGTGTGACGGAGAGGTACCTCAGGGCCCACTCGGTAATACAACATCACAATAAGCCTTGCAAGAAATGTGACTAAGTGTTAGTCATGGGATCTTGTATTATGGAACGAGTAAAGAGACTTTCCGGTAACGAGGTTGAACTAGGTATGGATATACCGACGATCGAATCTCGGGCAAGTAGCATACCAAAGAACAAAGGGAACATCATACGGGATTAACTGAATCCTTGACATCGAGGTTAGACCGATAAAGATCTTCGTAGAAAATGTAGGAACCAATATGGGCATCCAGGTCCTGCAATTGGTTATTGACCGTGGAGGTGTCTCGGTCATGTCTACATAGTTCTCGAACCCACGGGGTCTACACACTTAAGGTTCAGTGACATTTCGGTAGTATAGAATAATGTATGGTGGTGACCGAAGGTTGTTCGGAGTCCCGTATGAGATCCCGGACGTCATGAGGAGCTCCGAAATGGTCTGGACTTAAAGATTGATATATAGGAAGTCCTCGCCCAGAAAGTTTCGGGCTCATCGGTAGTGTACTGGGAGTGACAGTAGTGTACCGAGAGACCATCGGGAGGGGTATTTCAACCCAAGAGGCTACATGGACTGTGGGAGAGTGAATACCAGCCCTGAGTGGGATGGTGGAAGTCCCACATAAGGCCCATGCGGCTGGGAAGAAAATCCCAAAGAGAAAAAGGTGGAAAAAGGCAAAAAGACCAAAATAAGGAGGAGTCCTAGTCCTACTAGGATTGGAGGAGGAATCCTCCTCTCCTCCTTGGTTCGGCCGAAGCCTAGATGGCTTGGCCCTTGGGCCAAGCCTCCTCCTCTCTTCCTCTTATATATACTAGAGGTTTTAGGGTTTTTGGCACTTGATTTTCAGCCACGTGCTACCCGTTCCTCTAGTGCATAGTTTCTCCTCTAGATCGGTTTTCTGCAGTGCTTAGGCGAAGCCCTGCCGGAATTGCTCCACCACCATCGCTGTGGCGCCATCACACTGCCGGAGAACTCATCTACCTCTCCGCTACCTCTTGCTGGATCAAGAAGGCGGAGATCGTCATCAAGCTTACGTGTGCTGAACGCGGAGGTGTCGTCCGTTCGGTGCTTGATCGGGAGGGATCGTGATTGGATCGCGGGATGCATGGTGATTTGGATCGTGAAGACGTTCGACTACACCAACCACGTTTCTTAACGCTTCCCGCTTAGTGATCTACAAGGGTACGTAGATCCACTCTCCCTCTCATAGATGGTCATCATCATGGATAGATCTTGCGTGTGCGTAGGAAAATTTTTGTTTCCCATGCAATGTTCCTCAACAATAACTTCCACTGCATTGATCTTGATCTATTTGTTGGGAAAGAGTTTACTGCTTGGAATGATGAGATGATTACAGAATTCTACTCCACTACTCACTTCTATGGAGATGGCAGGATAGTGTGGATGATTGAAGGAGCAAGATATGAATCGACAGTTGATGAGTGGGCTACCATCTTAGGAGTCCCTAAGGTACATGATGGTGACTTGGATGTCTACTCTAAATCCAAGGAGAGCCACAACGTTATGAAGGATATGTACAATGCTATCCCTGCTTCTAACTTGCAATCAAACAAGTTAGGATCTATTTACTTCCTCCAGGCTGGCCTCCGTACCATGAACAACATGTTGAGGCATACATTGATGCGTAAGTTTGGAGATGATAAGATGATTCGAAGCTACTCCATCAACATGCTTATCCATCTTGATAGTCACACCAGGATTCGAGTGACGGACTTGATTGTTGAAACTATGAAGAGGGTTGCTATTAACTAGAAGCGTTCATGCTACTATGCACCCTAGATTCAGATGCTTATCAACTCCAAACTTGAGAAGCACATCTTTGCTATGGATACACCTATACCATCCCACATCAGTTGCAGCCCAGACACAGGCAGAGGCAGAGGCAAAGGAAGCTAGAGCCATTAGTGCTCAGGTCCCCAGATCCAGGAACGTGCAGATGGATCTCTTGATCTCTACTATCATGGACATGAATAAGGACATCAAAACAATTATGAATAGTCACGATAGCCTTGTGAACATATTTGAGGATAGAGTGAAAACTCTTAATGACAAGGTAGATGGGTTCACCAAGACTGTCAATGAGATCAAGAAGGAAGTAAATGAAGCTCCTATCTGTCGCACCTCTTTAGAGTCTGAGTCTTCTGATGATGAGGAGGATAGTGCACCTATCAGGACGACTGCCCAGTATAGGACACAGGCCAGGACACCTATAGTGCCAGCTCCGGAGACGAGACCTTCATCTACTAGTCTAGCTATAGTGACATCAGCTCCATTAGCTACTCCAGTGCCTCCAGTGACTACTCCAACTTTGTCCAGGACATCAGCAGAGGTCTTCGCCGATGCAGTTCTCTCGACTCCGACATTGACCACCGGAGGATATCGGCCGCAGAAGGACGATTAGCTATATCTCTTTGATCTTTTTGGTAACTTGTTGCCAAAGGAGGAGAAGTTGTATATAGATCTATAGGATTTGAGTGAGAGAGCGTTTGGTTTTTATTGCTATTTCAAAAAGATTTGGTCTTTTGGTTTGGATGTGTTATACTTTAATTTGTGTTTGATCATACGCTTTAATGTGTGTTGCTACTACTTCCTATCCTTTTGATGGTTATGTGATGATCATTCAATTTGCTTGATGTGGTGTGCCATGTTATTAACTCTTATTACTCTCGCACACCACCAAGATGTATGTGGCATGGAAGAAGTGCCCCATGTACCTAATCAATTGTGCATTTGCATTCAAAGGCAAATTTAAAAATAATGCACAAATTTAGGGGGAGATCTTGCTTATCACATACTTCTCAAGGAAACAATTATATTCATTGATTATATCATATATCGAAGCTTTGATCTATATGTTGTCATCACATACCAAAAAGGAGGAGATTGAAAGCACATTTGCTCCCTTGGTGGTTTTGGTAATTAATAACAACATATATGTCATTGAACTAATGTTTCCACTAAGCATGTTTCAGGAAAAGTTCAATCATGGGTTGGCAAAAGGATTGTGAAATACCCCAAGATGCAAGGAAATAGATTTGCAAAGCTTCAAATAAAGGAATCTACATTTTACCTTTTGTGAGAAATCACTTTGAGTCCATAGGAAAGCCAATACTATCAAAAGGGGGTAAGGTACTCTTGGTGAACAAAATTATCATACGTGCACAAGTGATAGTCACCACATACACCCATAAGCTCTTCCACAAAAGTCTGTCCAAAGCCAAATATCCAAAATCGGTGCAACCAACACATTCCACTCGGTGCCACCAATTCTTGGCCTCAAACAAACTCAGTGAAACCCTAACCTTTCGGCGCAACCGATTCTGCTTCGGTGCCACTGAGTTTGGGTTGCCAACTTTCTGTTATGCAAATTCACAAAATTGGTCCAACCGAGTTTGGTGAATCAGCGTCATCGAGTTTGGCAATCTAACCGTTGGTCGCCTTATCGGTGCAACTGAGTTGTGTGTATCGGTCTCAACGAGATTCAAAAGTTGCTACCTTTGAGGCAACTTGGTGCCGCCGAGATTAACACATCGGTGTCACCGAGTCTGACTTATTGGGTGTAACGGTTGGATTTTTGGAGATGCCTATATATACCCCTCCACCACCGCTCACTCGCAAGAGAAGCACTCAGAACAGTTTCCCACTCATACCTACTGATTTTCTGAAAGTGAGCCACCTACTCATGTGTTGAGATCATGCAATTCCATTCCTACCATATGAATCTTGATCTCTTGCCTCCCCAAGTTCCTTTCCACCCAATCAACCACTCCACCAAGCCAAATCTGTGAGAGAGTGATTATGTGTTGAGGAGTCTATCATCTTGAAGCACAACAGCAAGGAGTTCATTCACATTATCGAGCCTATTACCTTTTGGAGGGTGGTGCCTCCTAGATTGGTTAGGTGTCACTTGGGAACCTCTTACTTCGTGTTGCGGAGTGAAACAAGAAGTTTGTAAGGGCAAGAAGATCGCCTACTTCGTGAAGATCTACCCGAGTTAGGCTAGTCCTCCGTGGACGTAGGCCATCATGGTATAGTCAAGGTTGCTTCTTTGTGGTGTTGGA
The DNA here is from genome assembly GCA_022496015.1 of Hordeum marinum. NCBI lineage: Eukaryota > Viridiplantae > Streptophyta > Magnoliopsida > Poales > Poaceae > Hordeum > Hordeum marinum. Next base: position 366,421,916 of record CM039676.1, on the reverse strand, counting down.
AATATGCCCTAGAGGCAATAATAAATTAGTTATTATCATATTTCCTTGTTCATGATAATCGTTTATTATTGATGCTATAATTGTGTTGATCGGAAACTCAGATACATGTGTGGATGCATAAACAACACCATGTCCCTAGTATGCCTCTAGTAGACTAGCTCGTTGATCAAAAGATGGTTAAGGTTTCCTAGCCATGGACATGAGATGTCATTTGATAATGGGATCACATCATTAGGAGAATGATGTGATGGACAAGACCCAAACTACAAACGTAGCATATGATCGTGTCAGTTTATTGCTAATGTTTTCTGCATGTCAAGTATATGTTCCTATGACCATGAGATCATGCAACTCACAGACATCGGAGGAGTGCCTTGTGTGTATCAAACGTCGCAACGTAACTGGGTGGCTATAAAGGTGCTCTACAGGTATCTCCGAGGGTGTCTGTTGAGTTGGCATGGATCAAGACTGGGATTTGTTACTCCGTGTGATGGAGAGGTATCTCAGGGCCCACTCGGTAATACAACATCACAATAAGCCTTGCAATCAATCTGACTAAGTGTTAGTCACGGGATCTTTTATTACGACACGAGTAAAGAAACTTGCTGGTAACGAGGTTGAACTAGGTATGGAGATACCGACGATCGAATCTCGGGCAAGTAACATACCGAAGAACAAAGGGAACATCATACGGGATTAACTGAATCCTTGACATAGAGGTTCGACCGATAAAGTTCTTCATAGAATAT